>JAMXIJ010000014.1:0-742441 GCA_025742365.1 Coniothyrium glycines
GGTAATTAAGTACTATAGTATATAGTCTAATTAACAGATAGGATTATAGAATTAATCTGATCAATTTACTCTAAAAAACAACTAGATCAATCCTATAACTTTAGCTTTGACAATACTATATAATTATACTAATAGTAATAAATATATATTTAAGAGACTATATAAACATCTCTCTATAACTAATAAATATAGTACTAATACTTTAGATACTACTATAAATAGTACTAATATTTTAAATACTACTACTAAATAGGGCTACTAAACTAGATAGCCTATAAAGCCTATATATAAATAGATCTAATAAGAGCTATATATTATACGTTAATAATATAGTATAACTTACTAGCTTTAATACTATACTAATTAAATTATAGTATATATATATTAATAATTAGGAGTTTAAGATTAATTTTAATTACCTAGTTATTTTAGATTTAAATAGATATATTATATATATACTTATTAATATATAAATAATTATATAAGATTATAAAAAGGTACTTATAGTATATAGGGAAAGCTTTAAGGGATAAAAAGTTTATTACTTTAACTTTATATAAAAACTACTATAAAGTAGCTTACTAGCTCTCTTAAAAGAGATAGGAAATAGTTACTATAGTATATAAGGGATAAGGTAAAGTATAAAGCTATTTAAGATTATATAAGATAAAGAATCTAAATTTAACCTATATCCTAATATATAATAAAAAGTAGAAACTAAATCTATAAGTCTAAGGCTAAACCCTTAGAAGGTATAACCTTCTACTAATAATATAGACCTATATAAAAGTCTTTCTAAACTATATAAACTAGCTAAAGGTAAATAAAAAGTACCTATTACTCCTTAGCTAAAACTAGAACTAGTAATAGAAGCTATACCCTAACCTTCTTTATATAAGCTAAGAAAGATACTAATACTAATTAATCTCTAAGTTCTATATAAAAAAAAACTATATATTAATCCTATATAGATTAATATACCCTCTAAAATTAAGGTACTATAATAGGTAAGTTATATATATATAAACTTTATATATACCCTATAAATACTATATACCTACCCTCCTATACCCTATATAAAACTAGTACTTAGGTAAACTCTAAGTCTACTTAATTACTATTTATAAGTATAGCTATATAATAACTAGGTACTATATAGTACAGTACTAGACCTAATATAGCTATATATAAACTATACCTACCCCTTTAAACTACCTATATCCTCTAATAATTATATTATACCTAAGAAGCTTACTTAATTCTAGAAAATCTAAAAAAAAAGAATAACTATTTAGATAAGCTATATAATATCTTAGTAGATAAGATAAAGATCTTTAGAGATCTATATATATAACTATAAATCCTAAAGGCCTACTACCTAAATATCTTTCTAAATATTCTTAAGGATTATATATATATATACTACCTATATAAACTAAATCTAAATATAATATAGCTTAAAATATATACTACCTTTAATATATATTTTAATAATAATATAAATTAGAATTAGTACTAAACTAACTAAATAATACTCTTTTTTATATATTATAAAAAGAAAACCTAAATAAGTCTTTATATAAAGTACTTAAAATAATAATTAATAAAATAATACTTATATAAAAAATACTTAGACTTAAGTACTAAGGTAACTTATAGCTTTATATAGCTATTATATAAGTATATTAAGGATAACTAAAGCTTAAACTAGCTCTATTTACCCTAAAGCCTATATATAAAGTATTATTTAATAACCTTTATATAGCTATCTAAGTTACTATAAATAAGTAATCCTTTTAGTTTATCTATAATACTAAGAATATATACTATATAAATAAGAAATACTTAACTATACCTTACTATATAAGTATAAAAAAAAATAGTTAAGGTTATTACTTTTTTAGTAAGGATAGTAAGGAAACTACTATATAATAAAGATAGGGAAGTAAAATATTTATACCTTATAATTATATAATAAAGAAATACTTTATCTATTATAAGGAAAGATACTAGTCCTTAAACTATTCTTATTTAGAATATACTTATACTAAATAGTAATATATTAGCTTATATAAAGAATTTTATTAATAAATCCTAAGTATAGAAAAGGTATTAGTATATATTATATTCTTTAAAAAATAACTATTAACGTACTCTACGGGCAAGCGACGCACACAGGCGAGCAACGCACTTTTGCTAAGCCCCTACTAAATCCTACCTACCTATATAATATATTAACAACAATACTAGAAGTAGCTTTCTAATAAATACTAGATATAGCTTATACTTTAGGCTCTTAAATAAGACATAAACCTCTTAATTTAATATACTATAGCTATCTATAACATTCCTAAAGTAATACTATATTAGTAATATACTAGATAACCTTTTTAAGTAGATTATATATCTAATTTAAAAAAGCTAGACTAGATTAAAGAGAAGGTAATTATTAAATATATACTTAACCTAGATTTGTAAGGTTTTTTTTTCTAGCTTATAGCTATAGCTAATATAGCTAATTCTCTATATACTAAGCATAAACTAGGCTAGGTTAGTATAAACTAGCTTAGTATATTTATTAAATATTACCCTAAGCTTTAAATAAAGTTTAATTATAAGTATAACTATAAAAGAGCTTTATATAAAGATCTAAAGGTTATATAAGGCTAGTTCTACCTTATAGAGAGTATTAAAGCCTAGTATAGTATCTTAGATAATAATATATATAACTTTAATAAGATAGGCTTTATAATAAGCTAGATATTAACTAGAGTAGTTATTATATTTTTAAATTATTAAGGATAGCTAAAGGTAGTATAGTAGGGTAACTAGGAGTAGACTATAGTTATCTAAGGTATTAATACTATAGGGTAGGCTATTTTACTTTTTATTATTTTTAAAGGCTACTACTACTTTTCTACCTAGTATAAAAAAAAAGATCTACCCTAAAATTAGGTTATTATAGTCTCTAAAAATAGCTAGATAATAAATAAGCTTAGTTTAGACTAGTTAAAGTACTTTAATACCTATATAAAGAAGAAGGTAGTTAGTAGCTACTAACTACTTATTATTAATAGCTATAAAAGCTATAAGTTACTTACTTTTTAGTAATACTATAAGAATAATAAGATTATAACTATCTATATACTCTTATACTTATCTTACCTTTTATAGCCTCTTAATATAGGTTATTTTATACCTTTAAAAAAGGTATATAGATACTAAGCTAAGGAGCTTATATATAACTATATTACCTATATTACTAAACTTAAGTTCCTACCTTACTTTATTATAGCTTTTAAGGCTATAATTACTCCTAGTAATATCTAAGAAAGCTTTTAAGGTACTAGACTAGTCCTATTTAACCTAAATTAGGTTATAATAGGCCTTAATATCTAGTTATATACTCCTTTACTACTCCTTACCTATAATAAGCCTTAGTAGTCTTAGACTCTAAGTAATATCTTTAAACTTAGGTTATAATTAATACTTATAAAGGTAAAGATTTAGAGGTATATAGATAGTTTACTAACTTTTATAGTTAAAGCTTTTAAAAAGGTCTTAAAGGGGATAGTAATTATTATATATAAGCTAGTATTAGCCTAAAAGGAAATTACTAAGCTTTAAGTAGTAAATAAGGCTATAAAATACTATAAATTATATAAAAAAAAGTAAGTATAGTATAAAAAAGTACTTACTACTAAAGATAGTAAGTATCTAGCTACTTTATAAGAGTTTAGAGTAAGTAGTAATAAGAAGAGGGTAAAGAAGTAGGTATATGCTATAGAAGGTAAGCCTAGCTAAAGGTACTATAGATAGTATAATTAGACTAAGTATAATATATAAATATATAAGTAAGTAGTAGAAGTAGTTTCTAAATAGTATTCTATCTTACTTTATATTCTATAGTACTAAAGTAGGTTATTATAGGCTAAAGTAAGTTAGTTTTTAGTAGGGGCTTAGTAAAAGTGTGTTGCTTGCCTGTGTGCGTTGCTTGCTTATAGAGTACGTTATATAAAAATAGATAAAATAAAGATATAAATAAGAATAATAAAAGATAAAGTAGTAAAATAGATAATAGTAATAATATTATATAATTTCTTACTACTATATTATACCTTTATTATATAACTAGTAAAGATATTTATAGTAAAAAAAAGTATACCTTATATAGTAATTCTTACTAAAAAATTAATACTATATATTATACTAAGGTAAGCTTTAGGATATAAAAGCTTTATCTATTTCTACTATTAGTAAAGTATAAGCTAAAGTATACCTCTAAGAAAATATATATATTAAAGTAGACTAGATACTAGGTATATAGACTATTAGCTTTAGTAGCTAAGGTATAAAAGGTACCTTTAGTACTCTATAAGTATAAAACCTACTTAGTATAGTTATATACTATATACTTAATATACTAACCCTATTTCTTTTTAGCCTTATAAATACTAATAAATTAGGTACTTACTTTAATAATATTCTAAATATTATTATATAAAAAAATAGCTTAATAATACCTATTATATATAAATAGGGATACCTATTCTTTAATTTAAGTATATATAAACTATAAATTTTCTTTATAAAGTTAGAGCTATAAAGACTCTATAAAAGGTTTAGCTACCCTTATATAGAATACCTCTATAAGATACTTTTAGAAGTAAGATATAATACTAATTAGTTAATATTAGCTAAAATCTAAAAACTTCACTACTTTTACTAATTATATATATAAAGTCTAAAATAATTTAAGTTTATAATTAAAAATAATTTCTACTTTAATTATAAAGTTATTATTAATATTATATAAATTACTAGATAAAATATCCTATAACTTATAAAAAAGAAATATAAGAGAAAAAGAGTCTATAATTATGCCCTAAAGTATACTAATTTATACTACTAGCAAGATAGCGGTAGTAGTATCCTCTATAGATAGCTAAACCCTCCCTAATACGTCTATAACGTATTAGGATAAGAATAATAATAAAATAAAAAAAAGTAGCTATAAAAGCTAAAGATAGGATAAGAAAGATAACTAAAAGGAATAAAATTATCTAGATAATTAAAGAATGTATTAGGGAAGGAGTAGTAGAGATAAAAAAAGGTAAATTTAAATTTATAAGAGAAGAGCTTGCCTATCTTTAAAAATTAAAATTACTAATTAGTAATAGTAAGTATAGTAGTAATACTGTAGATAATAGTATTAACTAAAGCTTTTATAAAATTATATAGTAGCTAATAGTAATTAAAAAAGCTATAGCTAGAAATATTAAATAGACTACTATACTATAAATAAATATAACCTAACCCTAAAGCTAAATAGTAGTAAAAATAATATAATAAAGACTAAGGGTTAAGCTTTATCTTAGAAAGAAACTAGATAAGTAACTAAAGACTATAAAGTAATAGCTAGAGTAGATTAGGAAAGCTATCCCTAATACTTAGGTAATTATTATATACCTAAGGTTAATAGAAAAGGTGTTAGTCTTAGTAAGTAATACTACCTATTAAGACTAGATACTCTAAACTAGGGTATAAGGCCTTAATAAAGTAAAAGTAATTAAGTAACTAAAGTTAATTATAGTATCTAGAATCCTAATTAAGGAAGGTATTTAGAATAAGAAATATAATAGAAATAATAACTAGATTAAGAAGGTCTAGTAGTAGAACCTAGGTCTACTTATTAAGAGGGTTATATAGCTCTACTTAAATAAGGACCTAACTAAGTACTAGGAAGAGGGTAAGTAAATAAGAGGGTCTATTATCCTTAGTATAGTAATAGAAGCTATATAATACTAGGTAGTTAAGTAAGGCTTTTTAGTAGGAGTAGAATAGTATCTAGCTAGTATATAGAATATCTCTCTTACTAATAGCTAGTACTTCTAGTACTACTAATAGGGCTATAGCTAATCTATCTATAATGTAAAAAAAGACGTATATAGTTACTATACTAAAAGTTACTTATTTAAAGACTATATATCTAAGGATAATAAATATACTAGCTATATAGCCTATAAATAGAAAGGCTATTAAGCTTAGATAACTAAGAAATATAGAGTATATAAAATATTCTATAAAAAGAATAAGATAAAGAAAACTAAACTAATATAAGTTACTACTAGAATATAAAGAAGAGAGTATACTAGCCTAGGTAATACTAGTATTACCCCTCTTCTCTTTATATTTAGCTTCTAACTATAAAAGACTAGTAGAGAATAGAATACTATTAATAGCTAGAAAAAAAGAAAGATAGTTAGATAACTTACTAATATTAAGTAGGTAGGTAATAGTCTAAACTAAGGATAGCTACTAATACTAAGGGTAAGACTAGCTTATATAATAGTAGAAAAGATAACTAAAAGCCCCTAATAAGGGATTTTAATATTATCTAATATAATTATAGAAATGTAAATAGTAGTAGGGTATAACCTTTCTTTAACTCCCTAAACCTAGAGTAATACCTAGTAATTATAATCTAAAAACTACTAGTCTAGAATAGAGGGAAATATAGTACCTACTACCTAAGGAACTACTACCTTAGTAAAAAACTAGTAATAGGAGATAGGACTATATTTATAATCTATAATTAGATACTAAATATAGAATAAAAGGTTCTCTAATCTATACTAAACTATAAGTATATTTATATTAGGAATAGAGACTAGGAGCTAAAGGTCCTAAATATATATAACCTAATTAGACTAGTAAACTAGTAAAAAATAGAAATATAGCCTATTATTAAGAAATACCTTAAGAATAACTACCCTAGGATGCTAGTAATTAGGGACTTTAATGCCTACTACCTAGAATAGGTAGGCCTAGTAGTAATAAGAAAAGAAAAAGCCTAATACCTACTAACGTACTCTACAGGCGAGCGACGCACACAGGTAAGCAACGTACTTTTACTAAGCCCCTACTAAAAACTAACTTACTTTAGCCTATAATAACCTACTTTAGTACTATAGAATATAAAGTAGAATAGAATACTATTTAGAAACTACTTCTACTACTTACTTATATATTTATATATTATACCTAGTCTAATTATACTATCTATAGTCCCTTTAGCTAGGCTTACCTCCTATAGTATACACCTACTTCTTTACTTTTTTCTTATTACTACTTACCTTAAACTCTTATAAAGTAGCTAAATACTTACTATCTTTAGTAGTAAGTACTTTTTTATACTATACTTACTTTCTTTTATATAATTTATAGTATTTTATAGCCTTATTTACTACTTAAAGCTTAGTAATTTTTTTTTAGGCTAATACTAGCTTATACGTAATAATTACTACCCTTTTTAAGACCTTTTTAAAGGCCTTAACTATAGAAGTTAGTAAACTATCTATATACCTTTAAATCTTTACCTTTATAAGTATTAATTATAATTTAAGTTTAAAAGTATTACTTAAAGTCTAAAACTACTAAGGCTTATTATAGGTAAGAGGTAGTAAAGAGGTGTATAACTAGATATTAAGGCCTATTATAACCTAATCTAGGTTAAATAGGACTAGTCTAGTACTTTAAAAGCTTTCTTAGATATTACTAGAAGTAATTATAGCCTTAAAAGCTATAATAAAGTAAGGTAGAAACTTAAGTTTAGTAATATAGGTAATGTAGTTATATATAAGCTTCTTAGCTTAGTATTTATATACTTTTTTTAAAGGTATAAAATAACCTATATTAAGAGGCTATAGAAGGTAGGATAAGTATAGGGGTATATAGATAGTTATAATCTTATTATTCTTATAGTATTACTAGAAAGTAAGTAACTTATAGCTTTTATAGCTATTAATAATAAGTAGTTAGTAGCTACTAACTACCTTTTTCTTTATATAGGTATTAAAGTACTTTAACTAGTCTAAACTAAGCTTATTTATTATTTAGCTATTTTTAGAGACTATAATAACCTAATCCTAGGGTAGATTCTTTTTTTTATACTAGGTAGAGAGGTAGTAGTAGCCTTTAAAAATAATAAAAGGTAGAATAGCCTACTCTATAGTATTAATACCCTAGATAACTATAGTCTACTTCTAGTTACCCTACTACACTACCTTTAGCTATTCTTAATAATCTAAAGATATAATAACTATTTTAGTTAATATTTAGCCTATTATAAAGCCTATCTTATTAAAGTTATATATATTATTATCTAGGATACTATACTAGGCTTTAATACTTTCTATAAGGTAGAACTAGCCTTATATAACCTTTAGATCTTTATATAGAACTCTTTTATAGTTATACTTATAATTAAACTTTATTTAGAGCTTAAAGTAACGTTTAATAAATATACTAGACTAGTTTATACTAACCTAGCCTAGTTTATACTTAGTATATAGAGAATTAGCTATATTAGCTATAGCTATAAGCTAAAGAAAAAAACCTTATAAATTTAGGTTAAGTATATATTTAATAATTACCTTCTCTTTAATCTAGTCTAGCTTTCTTAAATTAGGTATATAATCTACTTAAAAAGGTTATTTAGTATATTACTAATATAGTATTACTTTAGGAATGTTATAGATAGCTATAGTATATTAAATTAAGAGGTTTATATCTTATTTAAGAGCCTAAAGCGTAAGCTGTATCTAGTATTTATTAGAAGGCTACTTTTAGTATTATTATTAATATATTATATAGGTAGGTAGGATTTAGTAGGGGCTTAGTAAAAGTGTATTGCTTGCCTGTGTGCGTTGCTTGCCTATAGAGTACGTTATAGTAAATAGGGACTTATAGCCTCTCCCTACTAAATAAGGAAGGTACTATTACCTAGAAATAGGATAATAGGACAAGTATAATCGACCTTAGATTTGCTATACTAGAGATTAGGAATAGGATAACCTTATACTAACTAAGGTAGGATTAGTTCCTTACTAAGAACTACATCCCTATTAAAATCTAAATCTAAGGTAAAAAACTAGGATATTAGATAAGTAATAAGTTTATACTTAAGAAAGTAAAATAGAGTAAGATTAAAGAGGTAGTAGCTAAGAAGGTATAGAGAGACTATCTAGAGTAGACGCTAGTAATAATTACCTAAACTATTAGAAATATTCTCTATAAGTACTACCTAAAAATAAGATACTATAATAAATCTTACCTAGAATAGTTACCTAAAGTAGTAGAATTACTAGAAGATATTTAGAGGGAAAGATAGGAGTACTAGAGGACTAGAGATAAGGCTTATAATAGACTATAGAAAATAAAAAGAAACTAACTAAAGTATTTACTAAGGACTAATATAAAAGCTTAATAGTAAAAAATAATTAAAGAGGTTATAGCTAATACCTAGGATAAATAATATACCTATAATAAGAGGCTATAGACTATATTAAAATAGAGTAGGAGGAGCTAAAGAGATAATAGTAATAATACTATTCCTATAATATAAAGGAATAGAGATAAGAAACTAAACTACTTAAACTAAAAAAAAGTAAGAATTCTAAAGAAGAAATTTTTCCTAACTAATAGATAGGTAGACCTATTAGATATTAAAGTAAATTATAATCCTATCTTCTTTAATATAGCTTATATAGTTATAATATAAAATATTAAAGAAGTTATTTTAGAATTACTAAATAAAAAAGTCCTTAGCCTAGATAGGATCCTAAATAAGGTATAGAAGGCCCTATATAATAAGATTAAAGAGAATATTACTAAAGTAATTACTTAAATCTTTAAAAAGAGCTTAATCTTTAGGGAGCTTAAGAAGTCTATAATAATAGTACTCTATAAAGAGAAAAAAAGTAACTATTTCCTTTCTAGTAGCTACTAGCCTATTATACTTAAGAATATAATAGTAAAAATTATAAAAAAAATTATTATAAACTATATTATAACTAAGATAGAAGATAGAAGCCTTATCTTATATAACTAGATAGGAGTATAAAAGTAAAGATTAACTTTATTAGTACTAAAACTCTTTACTAGGAGTATCTAGATAGTATAGGCTATAAAATAACTAGTAGTAATAGTACTTATACTAGACCTAGCTAGAGTATTTAATAATATATCCTATTAGTACCTACTATAGGTACTATAAAAAAAGGGATTTTTAGAATAGGTAGTTAAGTATATTAAGTTATTCCTTACTAATAGATAAATATAGATTAAGTTTAATAACTATATAGATAACTAAATAAGGACAGAAACAGGAATCCCCTAGGAATTAACCCTATTACTAATTCTTTTTCTATTTTTTATCTCTAATCTATTAAAAAAATTCTAAAATATCTAAGATAGGACTATAGGATTTAGGTTTATAGATAATACTAACCTAATTATATAGGGCTAATCTACCTCTAGTAACTACTAAAGACTAATAACTACCTATAATAAGTATACCTAATAGGTCTAGAGGTTTAGAGCTAGCTTTACTTTAGATAAATACTAGATAATCTACTTTACTAAAAAAAGATAGATAATAGAGAATCTTTAGTTAACTATTATAGTTTAGAGAAAGAGTATAAAACTAGTCCTAGTAATAAGAGTCCTAAGGATATAGCTTAACCTAGGCCTAAACTAGTATAACTATATTATAAAAGTAATAAATAAGGGTATTATAGTATTCTAAGTACTTACTAGAATTATAGTATTTATATAAGGACTACCTATAAGAAAGTTAAGACTAATCTATATAGTAGTTACTAGGCCTATAATAACCTATAAATCCTAGATCTAGGCTATTAGAAATAAAAAATAAGAACTACTAAAGATAATAATAGGTATACTTATAAAGGTATAGAATAAGTACCTTATAAAAATTATAAGAGTATATAGATAGATACTAATAGCTATAATTAAAAGAGAAAGTAGTACCTCTTTAATAGATATCTATATTAAAACCCTAGCCTAGTAGAGAGTAATAAAGACTACTAACTACTCTATTATAAAGGATATTAGGAAGAAGATAGATAAGATATAGAATTCTATTATAGAGGAATAGTAAATAAGAAGAGGTAGAAGGAGATATCCCCCTTACTAGCTAGTAAGACTAAAGCTTCCTATAGTAACTTACTAAGTAAAGTACTAGAATATAGTTAAGGAAAGGTAGGCTAACTATTTATAAGTACCTATCTATAGCTACTAAGTATAGGCTAGGGGAAGAGTAAAAAAAATAGGCTAGTACTATATAGAAGTATAGAAAAAGTAATAGATAGTAGAAAAAGATAAGCTATACTATATAGCGCCTACCTAGGTAGATAGCTAGAACTACTAACTACTTTATCTATATAATAATATACTAAAGTACCTTACTATAGTAATAATATTATTATATATAAAGATACTAGGACTCTAAGTATAGCTTACTAAGATAGGTATACCTAATATAGTACTATATTATATATATAGCTATAATAGACAGATACTTACCTATATCCTTATATACTACCTAAATATAAAACTAGCTAGAGCTAACTTTCTTACTAAAGTAGGTATAATCTAAATTTATAGACTACTAAGGGATAAAGATAAAGCTATAATAGCTAGCTAATAGCTCCTAAATATAGAATTACTTAAGTACTTTAAGGTTATAATTAAGGTAGCTAATACTAATATAATAGTATAGAAGCTATTTAACTTACTAGACTCCTAATAAGGACTAATAATTACTTTACTACCCTAAAGAGGGGTAATATAGTTAGTAATAGTATAGGATAAGATATAGTAGGGACTAGTAATAGAAAATAGTAAGGGTTTTTAAGTAGAGATATCTACTATATTTGCCCTGCTAAGTGTATATAAGTTAGATAAGTATTTATAGACCTATAAGGGAACTAGGTAGTACTCTAAATTAAAATTTTATTTATATTATAAAACTATTTATTAGACTATTATAAATAAATTCTAGTAATCTTAAAACTAGTTCTAATTAGGTAATTTAGGCTATAATTAGAAGGGGTACTATACTAAAATTCTATTCTAGTTTTAAATATAATACTAGACCTAAAATAGATTTTAAATAATAGATTATTCTAAAATAAGTTATAGACCTAACTCTATAAACTTATATATTAGCTTTATTCTATTTAGATATTAAATAAAATAGTTAACTTTAAAAAAACAATAATATTAGTATCTAGGTGTTAAATTAATAGTCTAAATAAAACTAGGGCTAAATTAATTATATTGTCTGTATTGTTCAAATCTATAAGCAGACCCCCTTATTATAGTTCTAGGGCTACGCTAGTACAGCCCTAGATCTTTAATAATCTAAGATATAGCTACCTATATAATTAGGCTATATTTAATATACCCCCTTAGATTAGCAGCTAGGCTAAGCTAAATATTATTTACTAAGATTAACCTATTAAAGCCTTTTCTTAATATCTACAACAGCCCTTTCCTTAGGTAGCTAGGTCCTAGTTACTAGGCCTATCTAACTAAGAAAGTTATTCTATTTAATTACTAGTAGTACTTTAGTTAACCTATTAGCTAATATCTAGTTAGTTAGTATATAGGTTACTATAATCTTACTACTAGAAACTTCTTATTAGAGCTAATAATTATATATATCTATATACCTAAGCTTAGTTTAGAGTTTAGCTATATTTTCTATAATAAGGTAGATTATTTACTAATTATTATAGTTAATTATTATTATTATTTAGGATAAATATATCCTAAGTTCTATAAGTAGGCGTATAGTATATAGTACTTCTTTAGCTACTTAGGATAGGGTAAGAAGTTTAGCCTTAGTAGTTAATATAGTAACTATTTCTTATTTGCTTGCCTTCTAAGCTATTAATTTACTATAGAGCTTAATTATATAGCCTTAAGAGCTTTTATAATTATAGGTGTTATTAGTAAAAAAAGTATTACTTACTACTTTAAATCTCTTTTTCTACCCTAGTTTAAGTGCCTTTTATTATATACTTTAGAAGTATAGTAGTATTCTATCTACTACTTAGTAATATTTATTACTTAGGTTAACTAAAAATCTTACTAGTTATAATATTATAAAGGTAATATCTAGTCTTATAGTAATAGCTGTAAATAGTAGTAAACTAATCTTTTATTAGTATTAGTTAATCTTTACTACTATTACTAACTTATTATTTAGTAAGAGTTCTATAGTTACTATTAGCGTATTATGCCTTATATCCTAGTAATCTATAAGCTTGCTAATCTTATTAATATATACAGCTTATAAGAGTTATATTAATTATAATTCCCTATTCTAGATAATCTTAATTCTAAGAAACTATTATAAGTCTTTACCCCTAGTAAGGGTATATTTTAATTATAGACTCTTAATAATATTCTTAGCCTTCTATTTATCTATTTTATAGTATACTAGGATAATATTATTTATATAGAAGAAGATAATAATACTATCCTTAATTATACAGTATAGTTTATAGGGTATAGTCCTAAAACCTAATTAAGTAAGTAATAATATAAATTTCTTATGCTAAAGGAGAGGAGATATATATAGTTTATATAGTACCTTTTAGACCTTAAGTAGTATACCTAGTTTCTAGTATCTATAAGGTATTTTTATATATATTTCCCTATCTATTATAGCATATATAAAGGTATTTATTATATTATACTATTTAAGCTTAAGATTATATTTTATAGTAATTAAGGTAAGTATCTAGAAGGATTAGCTTACTAACGTAGCTGTATATGTGTCCTAAGAGGTAATATTTTATTACTAGTTACCTTAGATAACTAATTAAGTTTTATATTAAAGTAGTTAATAGTCTTTATTAAGTTTATATATATATACCTATATATAGTTTAATACTTAATATCTAGTACGTTAAATTTCTAGTACTAAAACTTTAGTTTAGAATTTTATTTATTTATAACTATTTAGGTATATAGTTTCTACTTCCTTAAATATCTTATAGAGTAGATATTCTTTAAGCTATCTATACCCTTTTAGTAGTAGTAAAAGCTAGCTTTTATATAAGGGCACTCTATTTAGAAGCATCTAATTAAGTTATACTTTTATAACTATTTTATTATTTACCTTACTTATTAGTACTACCTAGGTTCCTACTATAAATGCTGCTATTTATAGTATTATCTTATATATAGGTAGTTTAGAGTTTATACTAGTATTAGTATTAAGGCTCCTAATTAGTCTATATAGATTTAGAGTTACGCTAGTATAGCCCTAGTTTTAGTTAACTATATATATTAATAATACTACTAGTAAAGGAGTTTCTAGTAGTATTAGGTAGGCTCTATATTTCTTTTAGAGCCTATTACTTCTCTAAGATAGTTACTAGGGGATTTTAGCCTTTACTATTTTATTTTTAAAAAAGGTTTCTATTTCTAGTTAAGTAGCCTATAATATTAGTAGCTCTATAGTCTTAACCTATAATATAATTTCTTCTAATATATTATATATTAGGTTATCTATAATATCCTCTATTTTACTAGAGAATACTATTTCTTTATTAAAGACTATATTTCTTATACTAATTACTCTTCTAATTAATAGTACCTAGACTTAATAGATATTTATTAATTAGTATCTTATAAGATAGCTAATCTAAGCTTTTAGATCTAGCCTCTAAAGCCTTAACTTTCCTTAGTAAGTATTATCTATTATTATAAATACTTTATAGCTGTATACTTTAAAATAAGCCTAGTTTAGTCTTTAATTTTTTAGTATAATTCTATTTAGCTTAGTAGTACGTATAAAGAATTTCTTATATAGTAATATCTAGTTATTTAAGTAATTTAGTATCTAATTATAGAGATATACTATAGCTCTTATAATTTTAGGCTATAGTTCCTAAGGAAGGTTAGTATCTAGTCTTATAGTATATAATTTATTCTTAATTATACCCCTAAGTATTTAGTACTACTATTTTATACTTAGGTATTAGGTACTAAAGACTTAATTAGAATCCTAAGGGTTATATACTATACTAAGACTTCTTACTTAACTATTATAATCTTATTATTAGATTTAATTACTTTAACTTTAATATTATATTAATTTTATAAGAATTTAAAAAATAGATCTAGTAATCTAATAATTAAGTATACTAGTTTGTTGTCCTTAAAGTAGAAGTCCTATATATATATTAAGTAATAGTTAATAATTAGTATCTAACTTTTCTCTTTAGTTAAGCTACCTTCTTTATAGCTATAGAAGTTAAGAGTAATCTATTCTCTAGGTTCTTTATTATTTATTTATAGTAAGTATTAGATTTATCTTCTTAACTTTACTTATCTATAGGTATTATATTAAACTATAGTAATACCCTTAATCTTTATCCCCTTAGATTTATATATAAGATATTTAATTACTACTAGTCCTAGGTATCCTAAATACTTATACTATATAGTTATACTTACTTATTATATTACTCTTAGTATTCTAGAGCTTATATATATAGTAAAGGCAGCTAGGCTATCTTAGTATTTAATTACCTATTAGTTATAGATTTCTTTAAGTATTATAATAATAGTATTATCTTTTTATTATAGGGAGGTTAGCTTATATTTATTATCCTACTAGATTTTTTATTAGTATAATAGTCTAAATAATATAAGGTTATATAGGATTTCTAGGTAAAGTATAATATTTTCTAAATATATTTAATACGTCCTTTATAGAGTTTATATTTATACCTATACTATCTTATAGTTTTTAATCTATAACTATATATTACCTATCTAGATATAGTCTCTAGGGGTTAAAGGTTAGATATTAGATATATATTTAACACTATTATATATATATATTATTAATCCTAAATTAAAAATAAATAAATACTTAAGTAGATATTATTAGTTACTTAAGTAAAATAATACTATTATCCTTATAATATCTATCTTTATAATTACTCTACCTTATAGTTAGTTTAAATTAACTTCTAGAGTATTAAATATTTTAAACTAGAGCTAGCTAGAAAATACTCTACCTATCTAATTTTTTAAGTTATAATTATTTTTAAGCTTATATACTATAAGTCTAGTAATTATCTAGTTTAGTTTAAACTATTTAGGGGCTTTCTTAGGGTAAGTATAGTAGTAGTTTTAAAGATTATAGTGCTATCTATAAGTAGGGTAATTACTACTACTAGCTACTACTAGTATCCTTTTTTAGGACTACTTAGATTTAGTCTATAGACTATTATATTTTCTCTTACTACTAGTTTAACTAAGGTTACCTTATAATAAGGTAGATAGTACTTTATTTACTACGTTAGAGGCGTCCCTCTATATATCCTAGTTAGGTATACTACTAGTAAGAAATAATACTTTTTTAGTAGCTAAAGTACTTTTCTACTTACCTTTAATAGAATTAAATTAGCTTATATAATTTTAGAAAAGTTTTATTATTTTTTTTTCTATTAATTATAGCTTTATTATAGCCTAAGCCTAAGAAGGTTACTACCTAAATTAGGGTAACCTTAGTAATAGTATATAGAAAGTTATTTATTATATTAATATTATATATTACCTCTAATACTTATAGTACCTTAGCCTTTATAGTTACTTAGTTATATTTACCTAGCTAGGTTTTCTATTATATAGAAGTTCTTATAGGTCTTAGAAATATATAGTATCTTTCTTATATATATTCTCTATTTTTTTTATTATCTATACCTATTATTTCTTAGAAAAGTAATACCTATTAGTAGATTATCTTATTTTCTATATAGTAGCTTAGCTATAAATAGAGGGAGACTATTATTAGAATATAATTAACTAGTTTTCTATAGTTTACTTTTTCTTTCTAATATTCTCTTTTAAGATATTTATATACTTTAAAACAGGGATACACAATTACTAGTAATCATCGAATATTACTATTACTAGTAATCGTAAGATTACTATTACTAGTAATCATAATATTACTAGTCCTATTTTTTTATTCTAAATTATATGTAAATCTTTAGTTCTGTTAAATATAAGATTATAGAATACTAAAGTATATATATAAATTATAAAAAGTTAGAATAATATAGTATTAGAGAAAATAAAAAAATCTTACTAGTAATCATAATAGTAATATTATAATTACTAGTAATTATAATGTTACTATTACTAGTAATTGAACAACCCTGCTTTAAAATATATCTTATAGTTATCTCTATCTTTCTTATATTATTCTTAACCTTTTAGAGTTAGGTTAGATATATATATAGGTATAACTATTTTAATAGCTTCCTTACTTAGTATCTAGGTTATACTACTTTAAGTATATTAAGAGCTTAATATATAGTTTAATAGCATAACCTATAGTATAATAAGGTAGTTTATAAGGTTTAGTAGTTAGGGGGCTATTAGCTTAGGTCTTAGTTCTAGTAGGCCCTTTAGATTAACTAGTTCCTATATATTTAGTAAATTATATTTAAGTTTAAATTATCTATACTATAAGATCTAGCTATTACTATTAGTAAGGATTACTATTATATCTCTTTAGTTATAAGATATAGTTAATATATTTTATATATAGTATAAATAAGACTTTTAATTATTAGATTAATAGTCTAAATAAAACTAGGGCTAAATTAATTATATTGTCTATATTGTTTAAATCTATAAGCAGACCCCCCTTATTATAGTTCTAGGGCCACGCTAGTGCAGCCCTAGATCTTTAATAATCTAAGATATAGCTACCTACGTAATCGGGCTATATCTAACACTAGGGTTACTTCCCTTACGGTAATAATACTTATATCTAAATAACTATATTATAAAAAAAATAAATAATACTATAAGTAGTAAACTTCTCCCTATTACTATATAGTAGTAATTAGTCTATTTAGTACCTATAATATAAGCCTTCTAATCTATTTTTTCTATATTAATCTATTATAGGTCCTAATATTTATATACTTTTAAGATAGCTAAGAATCCTATTTAGATAGTATTTATACTGAATATTATTATAATATCTTCTAACTAGTATACTTTAAATTATTTTAGATCTATAATATATATTATAATTACCTATATTATAATACTATATTTAATTACTATTAATATTATAATAATATTACTTTTATAACTTTTAGATACTATATACTTATTATTTTTTCTATTATATAGAATTATATAAAGATAGCTACTAAAATTCTATAAATTCTATCTTATTATTTCTTTTAATAATGTAGTAGTAATTAGTCTATCTATTAGCTAGCTATAGTAATTTTAGATATTTTCGCTATTACTATTCTTAGTTTTAATATCTGTCTCTATTTCCACCTTCTCCTCAACAATACCCTTCTTATTCTTAGTAGTAATCTTGAATTTGCCACCGTCCCAAAGGTCCTTGAATGTAAGCTCCTTTGTACGTCCAAGAGACTCGATGCCACTAATACGATCGAGGGTAGCTTCCAGAAAATCTTCGAAACCTTCTTCTGCGCAAATCTCATTAAAGGCACGCTGCATGGGCACAGAATCTGCGCGGACTTGTGCATGGGAATCGATAGAGAAAATAGAGAGATCGTGGTGCTTGCGTATGAAATCGGATCGTGTCATGATGAATCGAGCTCGATGAAGAGGGAAGGACGGCAGAATGTGTCCTTCCTTCACGTCGTAGTTTACTTCCATCTCGTGGAATCGCTTGTGAAGAGCATTGGCGAGGACCATAGCTGTAGACTATCCGACCAGTAATCAGCAAGGTCCCTCAAGTCACAAGCCTAGGCGACACATACTGCATACTTTTGTTGGTCCATAACGTCATCGTCCATCTCCTCACCGAGAATGGCACAGTTATTGAGGAACCATATTTTCTCCATCTCGCAGATGTGATTACACTTAGCAACCATATCGTCGGATTTGGCGACACGATTGAGAAATGTTAGTCGACCCCCGATCTTGTCGTAGACCTCCTCGAGAATAGCGCTGTCAGTGCGCTCTCCATGATACTTCATGCGATAATTTCGGAGCGCTTGCATTGCACGATCCTTGCTCAAGTCCTTGATTTGGTGAACTTCCATACGTGTCGCATACTGCTTCAAGCGTTCAAACACCCAGTATTTGTCAGAGTTGATGATGACCGTGGCGAGGTTAGAAGCAGCCCATTGTTCTGCTCGTTGTTGAATGAGCTCGAGCAGATCCCGGCCATCGTCGTCGTCCCGAATTAAATGCGCTGAATTGATGATGAGAATGAGAGGCTTGCCAATCTTGGCTCGTCTTCTGAGTGCAACTTTCTCCAGCTTGTTGAAAGCGCGTTCGATGTCCAAGATAGCACCGGCATCGCGAGGTCCTCGGATGGAGAATAGCGATCCAATGTTGTCTTCATGATATTCAAAGTCCAAGCATCGTCCAAGACGTACGCGGAAGACTTCAAGATCAGCGTGGGCTTCCATCATAGAGCAGCCTTCACCCTTAATCTTGGCCATGGCATCAATCAACATGGAAGTCTTGCCTGTACCTTTTTCGCCCAGAAGCAAATGATATCGCCCTTTTGTCTCGCCCCAAACGATTTTGTCAATCTTTTCTTGCTCGTCACGTGGAATCCAGCGATCGTAGTCATTATCATCCTCCTTCATGGCCCCTTTGGTGACTTCAAGTCGTGTAGGCTCTCTAGGAACTTCTTTGCCTGTTGCAGCCAAGTCCAGGACGGGGTCACCTTCTCTAAACGCATTCTCCATTTTCTCCAGGACGTTCCACTTGTAGTATCTGGTGTATCCGATACCTACGCAGCCCAAGATGAAAATACTCGCACCAGTGGTTGCAGCAGCCTCGAACATCTTCCACGCGGTGCCTTTCCACTCGGCCTTGCTAGCCTCACGGGCATTTTCTCCGCTCGCATGTTCTGTAGCATCGTCCACGGGATTCGGCGCATCATTTCCAGGGGCTGGAGGTCCCGTCTGGCCAGTCAAGGCACGTGCAAATGAAAGCTGGGAGGAGACTGCAGGGCCGGCCTGCTGGAAGCGGATCAAGAAAAGATGGCGCTGTCGGCGCGTGGAGAAGGCCTGGGTGTGCGCAATTCGGGCCCTGAACATAGAGGATGGCATGAGCATTATGGACGGGTAGGTAGGGTCGCGTCACTCGCGTCACGCGCGTGTCGTCGCGGGACAAACCACGTGGTCCACGTAAGCGCAGCGCAGAGAGTCACCGCACTGAACAAGGAAGGGCGAGGGAAGGCAAGGGAAGGGGGGAGGGCAAGGGCAAGGAAAGGGAGCGAGAGACAGACATGCGCCTAGGACAATGGGACGGCGATGGGGGAGGGGACGAAAGGAGATGGGCGAGGGGAGATGGAGATGGAGATGGAGATGGAGATGGAGACGGAGAGACATGGCGGCCGTTGGCAGGACGCCGGTGAGGCGTGGCTGGGGCCACGAGGGGGCTCTTGGCTCGGACAGACGCTGGAGCTGGCTGCTGTGGCAGTTGCGGCATCGTCGTGGCCGTGAATGCGGCGCTTTGTGCCTTGACGAGGAGACCTGGAGTATGGGGCAGTCGCAGCAGGCCAGGATGCACGAGGCTCCAGCACAAGGCACAGGCGGCGTGTGCAAGGCTGGGTGGCTGGAAGCCGATACCCGGGCGCAGGATATGAGGCGCAGGATGTGAGGCGCAGGCGCAGGCGCAGGCGGGCGGGCCATCCCGGCTCGTCTCAGAAAAATATTCTGGACATGATGATGCACGACATACTTCTTCCTCTTCTTCTTTTTCTTCTTCTCCTCTTCTTCCTCCCGCCGCCCACGCCCGCCCTGGTGCGCTAATGCACCCTTCCTGTCTCCTGCTTTCTTGCCCCAGGCCCCTCTCTCCGCCCTGCCTCTGGTCCCCCCCCCCGAGCGGCCGTAGGTAGTTGTTCGTGCCCTCCCCGCCAGGCCCTCCGCCATCATGGCTCCTAGCAGCAATGACGCTTCCAAGTCCGGTGAGCTCTCCGCACCCCCGCCCGCACTGGCACACGACTCCCCGGATTTTGTCTGCTGCTTGCACGGCACACTCCACGTGCAGGTCTGACGCCCATGGCTAACTATGAGCGCGAACCAGAGACTGCTCCCGCGCCCAGCAACGAGCAGCCCGCCGCTGGGCAGCCCGAAGCCGCCGACGAGGACGGTGCCAATGGCCACCAGCCAGACAGTATGTGCCATTGCCATTGCCATTTCCATTGCCATTGCCGTGCGCAGAGGGGCGAGACGGCCGGCTAACCGTGTGCAGACATCTTCCAGGTCACCATCAAGCTGCCCCACGCGCCCTTTGAGATGCAGATGACAGTGCGTCCTCGCTACGGCATTCATGCTGCACACACTGCAAGCACGCTCACACATGGCAGATATCGACCGCCGAGCAGGTGCAAGACCTCCGCCAGTCCATCATCGAGATGCCGCACACCTTCCAGTACTCATGCTTCCACCTCGAGCACGACGGCCAGCGCATCAACGACTATGTCGAGCTCTCCGAGGTGCCGGGCCTCAAGCCCGACTCGACCCTGACCCTCGTCCAGGATCCATACACGGAGAAGGAAGCTAGGTTACATGTCATTCGTGTACGCGAGCTTATTGGCGCAGCCGGAGACCGCACTGATGCGCTGCACGGCATCATGGCTGGAATGTCGTTGCACGACACCGTCGGGCTTGAGCAGCCGGGCAAAGCCACTGAAGACGGCCCAGAACAGTCACCGCTGGCTGATTACGACTTCAAGGCCTCCGGCGCCGTGGACATACTTTTGCCTCCTCCCCAAGAGGTCGCGCCCAAGACCATCAAGTCTATTTCCGTTTCCCCGTGGAATCCCCCGCCCTACCACCTCCGCTCCAAGGGACACCTCCTGTACCTCGTTGTCATGACCAACGAAAACGAGCAACACCACATTACAGCACATGTGTCGGGCTTCTACGTAAATAAGTCGTCCAACGCCAGTTTCGACCCGTCCCCTCGACAGGCGCCAAAGGCAAAGCGGGCCCACTCCCTTCTCACACTTCTCGAGGATCTCTCGCCTTCCTTTAGCACGAGCTTCCAGCAATTGCTCGAGCACAATGCGAAGAAGGAGCTTCTCACCATTTTCCAACTTTCAAACGCCATCCCTGCAAACCCATGGCTGGTTCCTGCACCTACTTCATCCCTCACCACACATCAACCAGACCTCGCACGGACGCAAGAGAGCTATCTCATCTCGGGTGTGGAGAACACCGAGACCCTCCGTGATTGGAACGAGGAGTTCCAATCGACTCGCGAGATGCCCAAGGAAGCTGTGCATGATCGAGTCTTTCGTGAGCGTCTAACATCGAAGCTCTTTGCCGATTACAATGATGCTGCTACGCGTGGCGCAATGTTGGTCGCGCGTGGGGAAATTGCACCTTTAAACCCTACCGAGGCCAAGGATGCGCAAATATTCGTGTACAACAACATCTTCTACTCGTTCGGTGCCGATGGTGTGGGTACTTTCGGGACCGAGGGTGGCGATGAAGCAGCTCGTGTAGCTGTTGGTAAGGACGTGGTCGGTGTTCGAGCTGTAAATAACCTTGACATCCCGAATCTGTTCACTTCTGGTACCGTCGTCGTTGACTACATGGGCAAGCGTATTGTCGGTCAAAGCATCGTTCCGGGTATCTTCAAACAGCGCGATCCCGGCGAGCATCAGATTGATTACGGCGCTGTCGAGGGCAAAGAAGTCGTGGCTGACGATCAGTCATTTGTGCCGCTGTTTGAGCAACTCTCCAAAGCACTGCGAGTTAAGAAGCATCCTGTATGGGACAAGGACGGCGTGCGACACGAGCTGGAGGGCAGCGTCGAGACCAAGGGCCTCATTGGCACAGATGGCAGGCGTTACGCGCTAGATCTTTATCGTCTCACTCCTCTCGACGTCGCGTGGATAGAAGCGCACTGGAGTGAACCTAGCAAGGATGGCGCTGCTAAACCCAAGGACAAGGACTACCCCCACCGAATGGCAACTCTTAGGCCCGAATTGGTGGAATCCTATGGTAGGCTGAAGCTTCGTGAATACGTTAAAAATGAGCTAGCGAAGAAGACAAAGAAGGACGAAACCGCATCCAAGAAAGAGATCAAGGACGAGGAGTCGTCCTCCGAGGAAGGGGACTCTGATGACTCGGAAGAGGATTCGGACGATTCGGAAGACTCGGACGAAGAGTCGGATGCAGAAGAGAAACGGAAAGCAAAAAAGGTTGCCAAGTTGGCAAAGAAAGAGGAGGAAGAAACAGAGAAGAAGAAGACTTCTGAGCAGGGAGAGCAGGACCGTGTTGACATCTCGGGTTTCTCCTTCGCACTTAACCCAGATGTATTCTCCGGCCAAACCCCACAAACCGAGGAAGACAAGAAAGAGTGGGCTCAGGATGAAGCCGAGGTGCGAGCAGCCTGCGATCATCTTCTTTCAGAGGTGCTTCCACGCTTGATCCAGGAGCTCAAGGATGGTGAAGTTGGTTTTCCGATGGACGGACAGTCCCTGAGCGCACTTTTGCACAAGCGCGGAGTTAATATTCGATACCTGGGCCAGATCGCGGATTTGGCGGACAAGCCTGACCCACGCTTGCAAGCATTGAAACGACTCGTGATCCAAGAGATGATCGCTCGTGGCTTTAAGCACTACGCGAACCTGAAGCTGAGAAATATACCGGCTCCATTCTCTGCGGCCGCAAGCGCCCATCTGCTCAACTGTCTTTTGGGAGCCGACGTATGTGCCAAGCCTGTGGCCGAATGCGACCCAGATCTCAAGGCGATGTACCCTGAGGCTGATTTCAGCTTCGAAAACCTCACAGCTGAAGATATCAAAAAGGAAATTCTGACACAAGTAGCTTTGCGTTACAGATACGATCTCGGCCACTCGTGGGTTGATACTGGGAAACGCTTGCAATTGCTGCGCGAGGTCTGTCTCAAGCTCGGCTTGCAGTTGGAAAGTAAGCAATATGCATTCAGTAAGGAAGACATTGCCAATATTGCAGCGTCTGAGACCAAAAATGCGCCTCAGACAAATGGGCATGCCGCTTCATCTAACAAGAAGAGGAAAAGCAAGGTTTCTACACCCCCGCGTGTCGAAACTCCTACCATCAACCTCCCTCCGCAGACATTCCACGCTGACGACATTTTGAATATTGTCCCTGTAGTAAAGGAGGCTGCGCCTAAGAGTCTGCTCGCTGAGGAGGCGCTTGAGGCTGGGCGCATGTCTGTCGCCCAAGACCAGAAGGAGCTTGGACAGGAACTACTCCTTGAATCTCTGCAGTTGCATGAGCAAATTTATGGCGTACTTCATTCCGAAGTGGCTCGTGCATACCACACCCTTTCGAACCTGTTATTCAACTTGGAGGACAAAGCCTCTGCCCTTGAGCTTGCTCACAAGGCTGTCATTGTATCCGAACGCACATTGGGTGTCGACCATGCCGATACTGTACTTGCCTACCTCAATCTAGGCTTGTTCGAGCACGCCTCAGGTAACACCAAAGCTGCTCTTGTCTATGTGCGCCATGCATTAGAGCTGTGGAAGATCATCTATGGGGCGGACCATCCAGACTCGATCACAACGCTCAACAATGCTGCAGTGATGTTGCAGGCCATGAAACAATATCACGAGTCCCGCATCTGGTTTGAGGCATCTCTCGCAATCTGTGAGGACGTATCCGGCAAGACTTCAATCAATACTGCGACACTCCTCTTTCAGACTGCGCAGGCGCTTGCGCTGGACAAGGACATGCGTGGCGCTGTCAATCGCATGCGCGAATCCTATAACATTTTCAAGGATGTACTCGGTGCCGAAGATCGCAACACTAAAGAAGCCGAGAGTTGGCTTGAGCAATTGACACAGAGCGCGGTCAGTCAAGCCAAGCAGCTCAATGACCTTGCCAAGGGCCGTATCAGACGGATCCAACTTACCGGTCGTAACCCTCTTCGTCCAGCTGCTCCAAGCCCGTCAGCCAGTGACGCTGCCGCCGCCGTCGGAGTCCCGGGCAGTGGTGGTGGTCGAGTCGACCAGCGTAAGATTGAGGATCTGCTCAAGTACATTGAAGGAGAATCACCGAAAACATCTTCCAAGAAGCGGACACAAGCCAACCCCAAAAAACGATCGCTCAAGGCATAGGTGGGCTGTTTCGAATGGTCAGACCGTCCACCTTAGCTCCGCCCGAGACGGTAGTTGGATGTCTTGGAGCAAGCACCTTCTTCTCGGTTTCAGCTTGTAGAATACTACCTATTTTGAACTCTTTCGATACAGAGTCATGCTTTTCACGGTGCATCTCGGCCGTCGAGGGGTTGATCAAATGTCGTGCATCTGGCGGGGTTCTTGTTGTCATAGTCCTGGGCATGGAGTGCGTTTTTGGAATTTGATCTCGTGTGTTTGACAGGAAAACTTGCTTCTATCAGTGTTGTGTTAGCAGCGTGTCTGTCGGTCGGCAGCCATAGACTTTGGCAGAGAAAAACAAAGGGCAAGGCTGTGCAGGCATGGGAACGAGGCAGGCATGCAGGCTGCAGGCTGCAGGCGAGAAACGGGCAAAAGTGTAACGCATACAACGCAAAACCTCCCCCCTCTTCACAGAATGGCCGATCCGTGTTCGGAACGCATATATGTAGTGCTACTTTGGTGTGCAATGCCGATAGCTGCGGGTATGTCTTATGTGCAATTATATGTACATGTAGATATATGTAGATGTAGATTGTCTCCCCAGGCCGCAGTTGCACGCACGTGACAAAGAGGCAGGCACGTGCACGGACGCGGTTGCTGTGATGATGCGCTATGACGCCAGTGCGGAAGGATCAACAACAAAGCAGAGCGCGCCCTAGCACTAGCTGCTAGCCTCCAGCCTCCATTGTGATTGTCCTTTGTATGCTAGCTGCTAGCAGACTTCTGCGGCCTGCCACGACCCATCGAGCTCTCCCCACCGTCAACGCGAGGCGCGCATTTCCGCCGACACACTGCGCACACGCTCCTTATTCCGCGTCGCCTTTCCTGGAGCTCTGCTGTCCTCTGCCGCGATGGCTCCATCCACGCTGACCGACCGTGAGGCGCCAGCCGTTGTCTCCCATCCACACCTCACAGCGCGATCGCGCCTGCCGCGCGGTGTGCGCCTGCCGCTGCTCATTGTCCTGAATCTATGCATCAATACCGCACTATGGGAGTTTGTCTCCAACTTCCTGAGCCCAGAGCTCGGCGCCGTCAGCAAGATTCCCAGCGAAGACGACGTTTTCTCCTTCTACTCGCCCATTGCACGCCTGGCAATGCGCGTCCTCACCATCTGGATGACGTGGTACTTCAACTACGATTGTGAGTCTGCGCGTACCACTCACCACCAAGATGCGCCCTCTGACACACGCAGTCTACGACGTATCCGCCCTGACAGTCCTTACCCAGGCGCCATACGCCTACTTGCTCACTACTTTTTACCAAGTCTCCATATACACAGTTGCAGCACATGTGAACATCGAGGTCCTCTCCATTGCCCTTCCCATCTATCTTCTGCGCCCACGGTCCCTCGCGCACAAGGCGAGCGCGCCACTGCGTAACCGCTTCCTGCTCAACAGCGTGCAGGTGCAGCTCTCGAGTGCTCTGCTTTCCCTCGGCGTCTACGTGGTTGTCCTGTGGGCTGGCCTGAAGACGGGAATACTCAACGTTTTCCTGATCCGCTACTTCGATGTCCTCACGTTGGAACAGGCGCACATTGAGACACCCATTTCTATCATCGGGAAGACGTTTGTGGCTGCCGTGGCTGCCAGAGAGTTTCTGCTCAACCCATCAATTGCTGCCCAACCACATTCTGGTCGTGTCACGCCCGCCGATCAGTTCAATGCTGCCACTGCATCCTTGCCACAGACTATCAAGCACAATTTTTGGCATTTCGACAAGCGGACAAGGACGCTGATCCAGCAAACGGCCATTCTGAACATGTTTGTCTTCGTCAATACAGTACAGCGCGCCATGACTGTGAACGGTACCGAGTTTGTAGGCGCCGCTGGTTATGCAAGTATCTGGGTGCTAGCCAACACCATCACGGCATTATGGTATAGCTGGGTGGGCGACACTAGTGCTGATTACGAGCCATTGTAGGAGGAGGTTTTGCGTTAGGCAAGTCGGAGGGAAGCGAGGGACTAATATAGTAAGATAATGACACCTGCACAATAAGTGCTTGCGGTAGCCGTGTGCTGTATGGAGGAAGTGTAGAGGTGGGCCGCACACCCGAATCTGGCTTGTATACCATAGTGTGCTTTTGATCTTCCTGAAGGACTCTCACTCTGTATAAAACACTTCATCCGTTGATGCCCACCATCCTGGCCCGATCGCGCTGCCCTGGGCGCCCTCCACAGGGCTCTCTTGCATGCTATCCGTGAACTCCCACCATTCCTGTACTTTAGGGTTCGCAGCCATACGCGCCATGTCCTCATCAAAGTTGCTTCCTACATATTTGAAGCTGGCGAAGAGCGTTGGGCGAGGCGATAATGATAGAAATATCGAATCTTTCGACTATCAGTCAGCACTTTATGCAAATGAAAGACAATGGTCTCAAGCACATACAATCCCTAATATTGGAGTCCTTGATCTGTTCCAAAACTTCAGGCCATACTGCGGCATGACATCGTTTATACTCCTCAATGCTCTCAGGCTTAAGATAGAGCCATTGTCCAACGCGTCGGGGACCTTGATTCGTCTTGCTCATTACGACCTTTTGGCTTCTAGAACGATGTGGCGACTGAGTATACTGATGGAGACTTCGTGATCGATCCGAGTAATGCCAAAGCTCTGATAATGGAAACCTTTGGAGGGGTCCAGGGAGCTCAAAGCTTCTTCGGTTGAAGATGAGCCGAATCACGATCCGTCTTTGGCCGACCATCCTTGCGTCACCATTTTCCGTTCTTACCCCCGTCGGCGGCGACACCGAGATTTTTTTGGTGAACGGAAAACTTAAGTACCTCACACTCGTGACATCTTTCATTCTGATTCTCTCATTCGAAGGAGGTGTTTCTGTAGTCTCAAGCTATTGTTCTGCCTCTTGTGACACGAAAAAAAAGCCTAGAGAAACATTTCAGGCTAGGTATTCTTGCATCCTTAATCACGATGCGCCCAGCCACGCAAAATCCTTGTGAGGTAGTCTTTCCGCATTTGTGCTTCATGTGAACTTTCACGATCCGGTAGAGTATCATGTTATGTGCTCAATATTTTAACTGAGCGGGAACCTCTACAAGCCTCAGGCATCGTCACTCCATCACACTAGGTACCTAAAGTCCTTCATCATCATCTGGCCTTCCTCGACAGCAACTCCTTCGGTCCTAGCCGTTTGCTTCGTGGCATCACTATGATCAATTGAGGCACCCATACCCTCATCCAGTGCCTTATTGAGACGGACTAATATGATTCTGAACACAACGCAACCGGCCACGGTCACGCCAAACATGGCGAGAACAACACCATAACTCTTCCTGTAACCATTCTCAGGCATGGCCCATACATAACTGCCAGCAATGTTGCCCAGTTGACTGAATGCCTGATTTGATGTTAGCGACCTTCCCACGTATTCCTCATATATCTGGTTCGATGTACATTGACTAACGCTATCGAGCATGCACGCTTAGCCGGAGGTCGAGGAAATGACGAGGAAATCCAAGAGTAGAAAACGATGAAGCCGGCGTATGAAGAGGTCTGTAGGAAGAGTGCAACATAGCGGCCTGCCGTGCTCAATGTGGACATCGAGATGACCTATAATATCAGCGCGGATCGCCCTGACGTTTGAAGAGTAATATGACCTACAAATCCGATGATACCGAGGAAGATCGGTCCGACTATATGCCAGAAGCGCTCTTGCTGGCGATCGGAGTGCCAGCAGACGAGCAGCGAGACAATGCAGGCAAAAGCCCACGGAGGCGCTGACATGAGGAGGGTCTCGATATTGCCAAAACCTAGGGTGCTAGTAAGAGTGGGAAAGAAGGCATTAAAAGACAAGCCTGTAACATAGGCAGTAAATGTAAGCATCATTACATATACTTTGACGTCCTTGACGGCCATAATGAGACCAGCGAAGATAGGCTGCTCAGCCGGATCCTCATCTGCCTCACCAACATCTTCAGTCATGCGTGATACAGCGACAGCACGCTCCTCTTGCGTGAATCCACGAGAATTGTGCGGTAGATCGGGCAGAATGAATGCTGCCGAAATGGCAATGGCCATTGTTGCCGCTCCTTCGATCCAGTACAGCCATCTCCAGGCACGGTGACCCAAAACGCCTTCCATGTTACCAAGGACGGCGGCTCCTACGAGAGAAGAGAAAGCGTTTGAGATCAGATTACCACAGAAGAGGATGGCGTTTCGAAGTGTAAGCTCACGTCTGGTATACCACTTTGAGAGGATGAGGAGTGCTCCAGGTAAGAACGCGGCTTCGACGAATCCAATGAAAAAGCGAACCGCCACCATACCCGCGAAATTTGTGACATTTCCCGAAAGTGTTGAGATCATACCCCATAGAAGCATGACGACGCTAATGTACAATGAAGGTCGTGGAATCCGGTTGATGATGATGTTGGAAGGCACTTGCTGACTACAATTAGATGAAATGTCTACCTGGGCACTAATTAGGCGTAAATTGACGTACCATTAGAATGTAGCCAACGTAGAGAATACTGAGACATGTCGCGTATTGCGTTCCGCTTAATCCTAGATCTTCCTCTAGTCCACCAAGACGTGCAGAGGCAATGTTATTGCGGTCAAGATCTGATTGTACCACCACGTTAGTTTAGCGATGCGGCATGATCGTCAGAACGTACAATTCATTACATAAATCTAAACGCGAAGTCAGAAGACGTTGTAATATTGAACCCTCCTTCTAGTGACATACCAAAACGAAGAGTGAACATCGAATGTCCAACTTGCGCTTCAAGGTCTTCTCGACCTCTCGTCGACGCTCGCGGCTCATATTGGCAACAAGGTCGACCGGTATCTTGTGGTGATCGACGGCCCCAGGTACATCTTCCAGAGCGACATCTTTGGAGTCCATAGCTAGGATTGAGAAAAGCTTGTGGCGGGAACGGCAGATACTTTCACGGACAAGGTTATCGCAATCCAGGATATGCAAATATATAGTTCAACGCTGCTCGCGGGGACAGGCGATCATTGGATCCACCTCCACTCTGGTGCCTCCATAGAGTCCATACCTAGGTAGTCCATATACAACCTTACCCCACGTACCCCTGCCACTGTTACATTCACCACCGGGACACATCAGGCCATGCACATTCAATTTTCATCAAATACCGTCGCCAAGCGCGCGTATTACCGGGATCGGCAATTTTCAGCTTCCTGGCTTTCCTACATGAGTCGAGGTTCTCCAAGCGCAGCAGCAGTAATGGTGAGATCTCATGCCGGCAGCCCAATTTTCGGATGTACAGACATGAATCAAAGGCGGCCTAGTAGCTTAGACACTGCTTGGCCGAGGTTCTGGCGGCGCCTACTGCCAGCAAAAATATTGCTAGTCCAAGTGTGGCTTCCGGCGATTATGATCAAACGCCGCGGCGCGTGAACCCAGCCCGATGGAGGTAACGCCTCGAGAACGCAAGTAATGTACCGTAGACACTGACTTTAAGCCGCATCCTCTTCAACCACATCCAGATTTTGCGCTTTACAGACAAGTGCCTCCGGAATACAGGGAACATGGAGAATCAGGTCGTCATTTTCCACCCATAAGAAGCCCAAATCCATTATGGTTGTTGCATAAGCGCGCATGATATCACAATGGGAAAATTGATGCGATGCCTCTCCAAACATGACAAACTCATGGAAGGACAGTTGTCGCATCTCATATCGGTACGAATGCGAGCAACCAGCAACTTCACAAGGAGCACATCTTCTAGACTTCTATCTCACTTGAAATATTCCACATCTGGACCGAGCTCAGCATCACACATGTGTTAGCACATCCTGCGATATATTGACGGAAGGCCAGTAACGGTCGGTCGAACATGTCTTTAAAGATCAACCGTTGGTTGATCTTTTCAATATGCCTGCAACTCTTTTGATCTGCTGTCAATCACGATCCTTGCCAGCTCATCGATACTTGTAGCGGCATCCAGCAACCTCAAGAATGCGATGGTACACCTATACGTGCCAGCAAACCAATTGCGCAATTCTGCCGCGATTAAGCTATCCATACCATATGCTGCAATGCCCTTCTTTTGATCAATGTCATCGCTGGAGATAAAAAGCATATCTGCAACGCGGTCCACAATCGTCTTCACAACTTTCCTGGTAGCTTTTTCGAGGTCTCTCCCTTGGATGCAGGCATCGATTTCTGCAAGAGTGGCTGAGATATCCTCGACAGCATCGGGATGTCCAGACTGTTTCGAGTCTCCTAAGAGAGACTCTTCGATATTGCTCATCATTCTCGTGATATAGCAAAACCGCGGATCTGACTGCCATCTCGGCTTGGAAGACATTATACTCGAAGCAGAAATGGACTGCAGTCTTTCCGCTTCTAGCAGGATGGCGGGGTCAAGGGAAGTCACCAGATGTGCCTCAGCATACGCGTCAAGGTGGGCCCAAGAAGCCGCTGACTGCCTATCAAAGCTCGCAAAGATATCTTCGAAGCGCTGGAGCAGCTCATGCTCGCTGGTATGGTACAGCCCGTTGCGCATTGTGGCTTTGTGATAGACCGGATGCTGACCCAGGTCGCCAGTTTCATCTACGAGACCAAGCTCAACAGCAGTTGCGGGTAAGCCTTGCTGTTGCCGCCACCTAGCGAACTCATTTTGAAAATTGTTTGAGGCGCAGTATGTTGCTTGCGTTGGTAGTGCTACTTGCGCTACATTCGAGCTAAGCATAATAAAAAAGTCAAGTGGGTGTCGCAACGTCGCTTCGTGCAAGTTGATGGTACCGTCAATTTTAACTGCAAGTCCTTTTCGCCATTCTTTCGGTGACAAGGATTCAAAGAGCTTGTCCTAAACAACCATCAATACTTGAGATTACAGAGTCGTCCGCAAGAAATGCATACCTGGAGTAAGACAGCTGAATGAATAACACCCTTGATAAGGCCGCGGTCCGCTACCCGGGCAATTGCTGCTTCGACATCGCACGCTTGGGTGACATCGCAAGGAATATGCTCTATGTTGCAACCTTGAGACTCCATGTAAGTACAGAAAACATCACTTGCATTGTGCCGTGGTGTTCTCGACAGTACTGCGAATTGTGACGCCCCTCTCTTTGCCATCCATGACATAATGCTGCGACCGAGACCGCCCAATCCGCCTACGAGAACGTACTGGGCGGCAGAATCAAATCGCGTCAATATTGACCTACTTGAGCGAACCTGTGAACCGTCAGTCTCAGTCTAGGGGTCAAGATGCAACCAGCAACCCACATTGATCAAGGAGGCTGGGTCTTCGTAAGTTATAGCTACTTTACCTATGTGCGTTCCCTTGGAAAATTGCAAAAGCGCAGTTGCTAGATGCGAGATGTTGCACGATTCAATAGGCGCGAAGTGACGAACTATGTCCCTACAATGAATATTGTGGACTTCTGCGAGAAGTTTCGCGCACAATTCGGGCTTCTTCTCGATGAGAACACCGAGGTCAAACGACGAGAACGTGGCGTTGCTTCTGAAAGCTTCCAGTGCTAAGGTTGCATGGTCCTGAACCTCAGTTCTGCCGACATCAATGAAATGCCCTGTAGGCGCCAGACAACGCAACCATTCGTTGAAAGCATCCCCCGAAGCGGTACTTAAGATGACGTCAAAACCAGTACCGTCCGTTGTTTTCCGAACAGAGGTGATGTCTGGAGAATTTCGCGATGAAAAGATGCGGCTGACCGGTATATTGTATGTATCTTCGATGAACCTTTGCTTCTCCTCATTTCCGACCGTAACCCATATCTCGGCTCCCATTGATCGAGCAAGATTCAGAGCTGCTATACCGAGACCACCGGAAGCAGATTGTATCAGTACTTTTTCGCCTGCTTGTAGTCGTGCCAGATGCTTGAATGCATACAGCGCTGTCATATAGACAACAGGTGTAACCGCCATCTCCACAAAGTCGTTGCGATACATGTGCTGGACAAGAGAAGCATGGCAGCGCATAAAATTACCAAATTTACCCTTCGAAATTCCATAAACTCTGTCGCCAATCCTGAAACTGGTCACACCTTTCCCGACTTGCGTCACGATCCCAGAGAATTCAGAGCTAAAATTAGTCAAATCAAGGCGGCCAGCAGATACGGCTAGGTCTTTCCAGTTGAGACCGACAGCGATAGTTCGAATTTCGAGCTGATTATCCTCGAGCGGCTGCCAAAATGTTTCATCTTCCTCGAAGTATATGGAGCTCAGTATTCCAGGTTTCGCGAAATTCGCGGCGAGTGGACGTTGATCCCCAATGCGTACGAGACTCGTTTGTGGTGCTCCTAAGTGCATTCGATAGTTGTTCATTTCTTCATCAGGAATCAGACGACTGTTATGTAAAATACCGGTAACAACGCGGAATTCTGTGTTTGTGTAGATGTCGCCTCCTATATCCATGGACTCTTGGACAGCCAGAATCTGCTGCACGATGGCACTGTTGTACAAATCGTCCAAGCTGACGTCGATACTGGCATACTTGACGGAAGGATTCTCTCCAGCAACAACTCTGAGCAGGCCTGTTGCAGCCCCAGCATAGGGATATGATTCGACATCATTGTTCTTGACATTGATCCACACTACTGAACAAGATTTGACGAGGATATCTTTCAGAGATAGGAAGGCTATGTCATCCGTGGGTATAGGTGCACTGCTGTCGTATAAGATGATGGCACGTTCATGATCGATTGTATGAGGGAGCTCCCGGTACCATGAAAATGACGAGGTGCTAAGGTCTCCGGTGTTCAGTGTATCGACAAAGAGACTCGCTGATGCTTCATTGCTGGAAACCACACACACAGTGGTTATACCAGTAGACTTTGGCGCGGGTCCCTTCAAATCACGTCTCTGCAATGGTTCTGTGGAACACAAGAAGGTTGAAATCATCGTATATGGTGGAGCATAGTCGTCGAGCTCGACGTCAACCCTGGAAAACCCAGCTTCGCGCAACATGAGTCGCCATTGTTCGGACGGCAGAAAAGGACTATCCAACTGACAGTCTTCTGTACCCATCCAATAATCTGGTAACGTACCTGTTTCATTATTAGCATGCATTATACTCGGCATTGCAAGCATGCACTCACCAAGAACAATACCGTGAGCAAGCATTGGCTGTGTGCATTCCAGAATCAAAAGCTTACCTCCCGGTTTGAGCAAAGAGCGTGCATGTTGAAGGGTGAGTTGGACATCCTTCGTCACGTGAATTGAACACGATGCGATGATCAAGTCGTACTCTGCTCGAAATCCTTGCTCGATGGGAGGTAATTCTATATCGAGGACAGCGAAATCCAGGCTATGACAATTCATGAACTCCTTCCGAGCATCAGGGAAATATCCACTAGACACGTCGGTGAAGGTGTACGCAGTGAATCTATGCAGGTGACTGCTTTCACCAAGAAGGGTATTGAGAGCAACTCGTGTGGCACCACCAGTCCCGGCACCAATTTCCAAGATCTTCATACCGGGATTAGAGTGAGCTAGGAGATCTAAAAGTCTCTCAAGCTGGATATAAGCCGCTGTGACGCCTAGTCCAGACTCATACATCCTAGTGTGAGAGTCATCTTGACGGACCAACTCTAGACTGGACTTTGTACCTGAAAGGATATCCCCCAGACTGTCGAGAATCCTTTTAGCCAAAGGTATTTCGACGACGTGGTGAAGCTTGGCGCACAAATTCTCTATCAGATGCATACGCTCGGTACTTCTTTGCTCATGGCTATCTAGAGCCTGGTCGATACTTGCAGCTGCCATTCTCTGTGCCCAAGCAAGAAACTTACGCAAATGTATCGGCATATGGTTGTCTTCCAGCCTGGATACATAGCGCTCTGAGATTTCCCGGACCATCAAATAGCCTAGTTGATGAATATCTGCAAATGTGTTCTCCATACCTCCAGTTGTCTCGGTAGGCGGGAAAAGCGAAGCCGCTTGGTCGCTTGACAGCTTCTGAATATCTGGTCTCCATACGAGGCGCATATACGGCGTAAGTAAGTTATGGGCCTTGTTTTTGGTTTCGTCTGCTTTTTCGATACCAGCGTACGCGATACACCGAACATCTAACATGTCAAGCACAACTGCTCCAGATGCTTGCAATAGTTGAGCCTGGACATGGGCACCACGTAAGCCGCTTCGCCAACCACGAGCAGTCGCAACAGCAGATGTATCCTTGGTATCCGAGGCCCATATACTTATCTCACCAATGAACGAGGGAACAAAGGCAGTGCTTGCCTGCTCTACTTGGCCACCGTGAGCTGCTATAAGTGCCAACTGAGCACACATATCCAACGACGTTGGGTGCAGCATATATCTTGACTCCGGGCCATCGAACAATAGTGATGTAGTCTCTAAGGCTACACGGGCTTTTGCGACATTCAGCAAAGGATCCGACTTTATATCTGACAATCCTCGAAAGGACTCTCCATATTCGAGCCCAACATGAGCGAGTTTCTGGTACCATTTTGCAGCACTGACCTGTCGACTATCTATATCAATTGAGCGTACCTCCTGAGTGACGCGCTGCGTGATAGGTTTAATAATGCCGGAACAATGCTCAGTCCATGTACTAGTGTCGGAGCGGAACGAACTGATATGGAACGTGTACCATGTTGCTGCACCCGCTCTCTTGGTGGATTGCGACGCATCGAGATCAAGAATTACTTCCGCGCCGCTAGTTGTGTCTGGTATGAGAAACGCAGATTTCAAGGCTAAGTTTCGAATGATAAAGCCTATTGCCCGTTGGGATCCAGGCTTAGGCTGAAAGAACTGATCAGCTGCTTCCATAGCCATGCAAATGTATCCAGACGCCGGAAATACAGTCTGTGAACCTAGTTTGTGATGCGCAAGCCAAGGTACGTCTTTAACGCGGAGAATATTCCGCCAGCTCGGTCGAAGCCGTGAAACACCAACTTGTTTTGAACCTAAGATATCATGTTTCGGACACTCTCGGAGGCGATTCTCCTTGCTCAGACGACTTTCATGATACAGCACCGGACCATACCTGTATCTTATCTTTGGTAGATCGATACACACTGTAGCAAGTGGCGCTTGACGCAACTTATCAATTTGTCCATGCGTGTGTGCTGAATTCACTGCATGAAGATCGATCGCTGCGTCCAGACAGAACAGGATACCTGCCAGATCGAGCATATTTCGGACGCCATCCTCCCGCCTACACAGCGTAGGGATGTACGGCAAATCCATGGCTACGTGTGACAGAACCTGGCGAAGGGGGGCCCTCAACGCAGAGTGTGGACCCACTTCGATGATTAACTCCAGTGTCGTCGATTGCACCATGTTCTGCACGGCTTCGGAAAATTTCACAGGCGCTTGGAGGTTTTCACGCCAGTATGTTGAACTGAGTATGTCTTTGTCATCACACTTACCGGCTGTCGCAGACGAGAACCAACAAGTCTTTCTTTGACTGTAACGCTTGGAGCTGCCTTGTTCCTTGCTCAATTCACCCATTGCCTTGTCAAGAACTGACATATAAGCGTCACCGACAGACGTCATGTGGTGGGAATGATAAGCGTTGTGCCCTGTATGCAGCAATTTGGTGAAAATGTTTTTCGCCATCAGTGCCTCGTGGATGTCCATGATAATTGCAGTATCCCCAGAGAGGGTCACGCTGAGTGGGGAATTGATCGCTGCTATTTTGACATTGTGGTGAAGGCCTGTCAGGTACGACGCAATTTCGCCGACGCCCAGCCCTACTGCCAGCATGAGTCCGCTGCGCTTGTTGCTGGACACCGCGAGTCCACGACAAAAAGCAATCACAATTGCTTCCGCAGCAGTAATTAGTCCAGCGGCATATGTAGCCGCGATCTCTCCAGAAGAATGACCCACGGTTGCGTTCCACCGGACGCCCCAGGAATGCATCAAGTCCACGAGTGCTATTTGAAGCGCTGTGCATACTGTCTGAGACACCAGCGGTTCACGTAATGTTTCTGTCAGCTTTCCCTGGATAACCTCGTGAATTGACCAGGATGCTTTGTTTGATAAACAGGCTAAGGCGGTATCTTGATCCAGGATGGATTTACGGAAGGCATGATATTTGAGTAACTCCTTACCCATGCCCTCCCATTGTGCTCCTTGGCCAGTAAACACCAATCCGATCCTACTAGGAGTGCCTTTACTCAAGACTTCATAGGAAGGCGCTGCTGTAGCGTTCAATCTCACATCATGATTTCCGGTATCTACAAGGCGATAAGTTCGATGACGGAACCTCGAACGTCTTGCTGATAATGTGTAGGCAATATCCGCGATGTCGTGCTCCCGTACGACGTCACTTATATCCTCGACGTTTCGCGTCAGTGCGATCTCGTCTTTACCAGAAAATGGCAAGACTATGAGATGGTCACATCTAGCTCCTACATCCAGCGTATTATTTAGTTTCATGAACGAAATCAGATTTTGCTTTGCAAAGGTTGGCAGTGCGACAGAAACATGGTCGAGGATACAGTGGCCGTTTGCACCTCCATAGCCGAAAGAATTGACACTGGCCCTCTTCAATCGATTGACCGGCCATTTTTCTAATGTTTCGACCGGCCGCACGCGTGCTTGATTGAAATCGATCCTTGGGTTCAATTGACTGATACCAACGGTTGGAGGGATTGAGTCGTTCTCCATAGCTAAAATGGCCTTCATCATGCCAGCCATACCGCTGGCAGCTTCAGTATGACCTATGTTTGACTTGATTGAGCCAATCCGCAATTCGCACTCATGTGAGAATGCAGAGAAGACCTCACCGATCGCTTGGATTTCTGTAGGGTCGCCAACTTGTGTACCAGTCCCATGTGCTTCAAAGTAACCTGTCTTACTTGGATCCAGCCCGGCTGCTGCATATGCCCGTCGAATGACCTCTACTTGACCCTCCACACTTGGATGTGTGATTCCTGCCGTCCGCCCGTTGGAATTGACTGCTGTTCCCCGAATGACTGATCGGATAGGATATGCTCCAGTGATAGCGTCAGCTGTTCGCTTGAGGTAGAAAGCGGCGAAACCTTCGCCGCGTGCGTATCCATCTGCTGCGGCATCAAACACATGGCACGTAGCTGTTGGTGACAAAGCGCCTAGCTTCGAGAGTGAGAGGTGGAGATCTGGACTCAGGATCAGGTTACCAGCACCAACTACCGCGGAATCGCAATCGCCATTTTTGATCGCATTGACCGCCAGATGAAGTGCATACAGTGACGAGGAGCAGGCGGTATCTAGGGTCAGACTCGGTCCACGTAGGTTGAAAACATAGTTTATGCGATTGCTTAAGATGCTTGTAGACCCTCCAGTGGCCGTATATGGCAGAATGTTATCCATATCTCGCATAGACATGAAGTTGTTGTCGGTTGTAAAATTGCCCACAAAAACTCCTGTGCGCGAGCCTGAAACTTTTTCCCATGGCTCGCCCGCACTTTCAAAGGCTTCATAGACAACCTCGAGGAGCTTGCGATGTTGTGGGTCTAGAGTGAGCACCTCTTTTGGGGTAATTCCAAAGAATGCATGGTCAAAGAGTTTTGGGTCCTCTTGAAGTTGGTATGCCCCGCGTGCCGGCGTACTTCCTGGTCTCTGAGGGTTGGGATGATGAAATGCGGATATGTTAAATTTGCTTTCGTCGAAATCTTGGTAACACGATCTTCCTTGTGCCAAGAGATCCCAAAGCTGAGACGGGGTCTCTACACCTCCGGGCCATCGACAACCTAGTCATGTGATCATCAGCGTCCGCAAGACTTGGAACAACCCTCTAGTATAGCCATACCCATGCCAACGACTGAGACAGTATTTTCAGCGACATTATCCTCAATCTGAGCAATGATTGAGTCGTGAGAATAGTCTGTCACAGAAGTACAAGATTCCTCATCTGGTGAGGAGTAGGCTGAATGATGTGCCATGTTAACGACGATCCGTGGCTGTCTACATAGTTTGGCGAGTCTTGGATGCCTCTTCAAACTGAGGCCAGGACCATTTTATTAACTCATCTCATCAATGTTATCATGTACTACAGGAAATCACGGGTTTTATTCTCGCCGAGAATGTAAGCATCAATCTGCCTTGCAGACGCTGGAATTTGAGACATATGAGGCAAGCCGTTCTTTGATCCCCGAGGCCCACTACCACCGGTATCGCAGCTGAGGTGAACTCCCAGCGGAACCTATGCTTACTAGAGTTGTAGACGACCTGTCATTTATGGAACGATCTACTGCTGGTCCATGCTTTGAAGAAACTTTGTTAGGCAATTCATGCTGGAGGCACCAATCACGATCGTGGAGTTCGATGTTAGGCAGATACACATGATGAACAGGCACACAGGGTCTGAGGTCACCACTTGTATGCTGAAAGACAATGCTTGTCTGACATGGGCCCGAGACTGATCAATGCGCTGCGCTTGTCACTAGTCTTGGAAGCCGCGTTACCGTGGGTGACGCTGGGACGCGCGCTACAGCCTGACGCGTAGCAATACTAATATTAACACTATAACTTAATAAGGCTATAAAGCTATATATAAAATAGATTATTATAAGATTTTTTATTATAGCTATTATATAAGGCTTATAGAATATTTTAGCTACCTAAAGTAAGCTAGTTTAGTTAATTAGTAGGTATATATAGCCTATAGTAGTAATACTAGTAATATAAGCCTTACTAGCTTTATAGTAATAATATAAAAATAAGTAGGCTATTTTAAATAAAGTTTTTAAGTAAAAGCTTTAAAGCTATTTTTTTATACCTTTTAGAAAATTTTAAAAGCTTTTTAGTATTAAGTTTTAGCTATATAAGCTACTCTAGTAGTAGTTTTAGCCTATCTTTTAGCCTTTTTTTTAGCTTTATATCTTTTATATTCAGCCTTATTTATAGCTTATTATTTTTACTTTACCTTAGCTTCCTAATTTTTTCTAAGCCTATTTTTCTTATAATTAAATATTACCTAAAATCTTTTTAGCTCTTTATAGAACTCTTTTTTTTTTTTACTTTTAGCTAATTAAGTAAAGCTAGAATTTTTAGAGTAGTCTATATATAGCTTATTATAGTATTTATATTAACTTTCTATAGAAAAAAAAGCTTATTAGGCTTTTTATAGCCTTATTATTAGTATATTATTTATATAATACAAATAGGTAGTAGAACTATTTTATAATCTAAAAGATAGTATTTTATATTTATATATTCTATAATAAGTATAAAATATAGTATATTTTTTAAAGTTAGGGTTTATTTAGATTTTATTAAATATAGTATAAATATTAAGTTTTATAAAGATTTTTAACTTAGTAGGTTATATAAGTAACTTATCTATATCTAGTATTAGATATATATTTTTTTATATTCTTTTATTAAGCTTCTAATAATCTATATAAATATATAATTCTTTATTAGGCTTCTATATATATAAAATTAGAAATATAAAAGAACTTTTACTTACTTTAATAAATCTATACTAAAAGTACTTCTATATATATTACTTTATAGCTTCTAGTTCTTTATAGTTTTACTTATATAAAAAACTAAAGGTATTTAGTAATAGTACTTTAAGTATAATCTTATAGTTATATAAATAATATTTAGGTATTTACTTAGTAGTAGTTTTACTAAATATATTATATTATTATTAGTAAGTAGAAGGTAATTAGTTATATATTAGCTTTAGATTATATATATTATTTTTTTAATTAAAATTTAATATTTATTTTTTAATTTTATATAGATTAGTAATAAAGAATTAATTATTAGTATTCTTAAGTTAGAAATAGAAAGTATTACTAAAGAGAAGTATAATCTATAGAGCTTTTTTAAAAAGCTATACCTTAGAGGTTTAGGCTAGTATTAGGATAAGGGTTAGTATACTAATACTATATCTAGTAGTTAGTAATTTTAATATCTTATAAATTTAGTTTATACTTTTTAGACTATTTATTTAATAGTACTTTTTTTATTTCTATAACTTATTTCTTTAGTATATATCCTATATAACCTATTAAAAAGCTATAAGTTATTATAGTTATAAAAGAATTAGTAGGGTAATAATATAACTATATAGATATTTAGTAAGCTATAATATCTAAGTTTAACCTATATCTAACTATATATAAAATTAGTATATCTATTATAAACTAATTATATAATCTTATAAACCTAAATTTAGGATTATAACTAGGTAGTTTAGAATCTTATAGCTTTCTATAATTATATAAAAGTAAATAAATTTTATTATTAAAAAAAAATTTAGTTTTAAAAACTATAAATATAAAATTAGTAAGGTAACCTTTAGACAGGTATCTAAAGTAAAGAAAAAAAAGTATAGATAATTTTAGAATTAAGGAAAAGATATTTATAGGTACCTATATTAGCTAGGGTATTTAATTAAATACCTAAGCTATAGCTATATAAGATAGTTTTTATAAGGAAATATAAACTAAAAAATAATTTAGATAAAATAAGATTAGATAAATTATAATAATAGAAACTTAGGGTAGCTAGGTCTTTTAGGTATTACCTTTTTTTATAGTAAATATCTTATTTACTTTTTTTAAAGTATTATAAAAGTCCTCTAACTTAGGTATAGTTTTTATCTAATATACCCTTAGCTTTAGATAATTATTAGTATAATATCCTACCTTACTATAATTATAATAGCTACTAGAAGTTTTAGACTTTTTAGGTACTAGTATTATAAAGAGTTATTATAGTATAGGTATAGTAGTTTATACTAGTATATAATATATATATATATAGAAGGGTTATAGTTCTAAAATAGTTCTAATATATATTAGTTAGTATATAACTTATAATTATAATATCCTATATAAGATATAATCTTTATACTAGTTAGTAAAAAAGATGTTTTTTTATATTAAAGGTAGTAAGGTATTCTATTATAGTCCTAAAAAAGTCTTACTAAAGATACTTAAAACCTATATTAGGTACTTATATTACTAAGATAATCTTTACTTATAAATAGTAAAACTATTCTATATATAGTATAAACCTTTTAATTATAGTACTAAAAAAGTTAAACTTATAAGTAATAAAGGATTTACTTTTATTTATTTAAAAATAAATAAATATAAACTAGTACTTAGCCTTTTTATTATTTATTATAAAACAGGACTTAAGTAGGTTAATTATTTACTTAGTATCTTAGAAATACTTAGATATATTATTTACTAAGTATTAGGATTTTAGATACTTTTTTACTATATTAAAGATATATCTCTAAACTAATACTATATATACCTATTTATTCTAGTAGTAATCTATATTAATTTCTAAATAATCTTAGATTAATACTTACTATTATTAGAAACTAGATATTTTTTTATTATTAAGATCTTTTATATTAGAAGTTTTTTTAGAATATTAGAATAAAATAATAAAGCTAAAAAGTAGACTTATTAAGGGTTTAGGAAGCCTAATACTTAGTATAGGTTATAATATAGTTAGAGGTATCTTTATAGAAAGTAAAACTAGCTTAGAAAAATAGAATAAAAATTAAATCTAGTAAGCCTATATCTATATATTCTTAGTATATAAATTAGTAAGTTTATATAGAATTACTTAGTAGTTAATCTTAGGTTTAGAAGCCTTCTAAGTATCTATAGGGTTAAATTAGCTATCTATAGTAGATTTATTAGAATCTAAAGTAGCTTTCTATTTTTACTTTAAAAAAAAAGCTTAAGATTATTATACCTATTAAGTTATAGCCTATATTAATATAGTACTTAATAAAAGAGTTACTTTTATAGGTATTATATTTATTCTAATATTTTTAGGTTATTAGTAGTTTTAAAGTTTTTATTTTAGTATACTCTATAACTTTTCTAAAGGTAATCCTTAAGCTAGGTTAAGGAAACTCTAAATCTAAAAGCTTTAGTTATTAGAAGATTTTTAGTATTCTAACTATATAAATAAAAGAAAGTACTAGTTAGAATTAAAAATAAATCCTATAATAATTATATTCTTAATAAAAGTTTTTCTAATAATTTTTAAATAATTATAGTATTTTTAAAGCTATTACTAGTAGAAATAATATTTTTCTTATAATATATTAATATAAAGTATAAATACTATTTAAAAGAAATCTTAAACTATCTCTAAGGTATATAGGAGTATATAGGAGTATATTATAGCTATAATAGGTTTAAATATATATTTATATTTATAGGTCTTATATAAAAGAATAAGAGAAATATAACTATCTAAAACTCTATTAAGGTAGCTTTATATACTTAATCTCTATTAGGAGGAATATAGGCTAATATCTTAGGACCTATTATTATAATATCCTTAGTAGATACCTTAATACTTTTTATAAAGAAAAAAAATAGTAGCCTATAACTATATATAGACTATTAGAGCCTAAATAAGGTTACTATTAAGAATTACTATTTATTACTTTTAATTATAAAATCTTTATAGTATTTAGGTTAAGCTAAGGTATTTACTAAGCTAGATATCTAGAATATCTACTACTAAATCTATATAGTAGAGGGTAAGAAATAAAAGATAGTATTTTAAATAAGATATAAATATTTTAAGTATTTAGTAATACTATTTAGGCTAATAAATACCTTTACTTAATTCTAGTTCTATATTAACTAAGCTTTAGTAAGGTTAGTTAATATAACCTATATTATTTATTTAAATAATATCTTTATTTTTTTAAGATAGAAAAAGAATATAAAGAATATATTAAGAAGGTACTTACTAGATTAAAGTAAGTAAAGCTTTATATATAGCTTTTAAAGTATAAGTAGTATACTTAATATACTAAGTACTTAAGTTACTTAATAATACTAAAAGGTATTAGTATTAACCTAAAAAAGTTAAGATAATCTAAGATTAGCCTAAGCTAAGGACTATTTATAATATTTATATTTTTATTAGCTTTATAAACTATTATAAGTAATTTATTACTAAATTTAGTAAAATTATTTTTTTATTATCTAGTTTAACTTATAAGGGGCTAAATAAAGCTTATAGTAGACTAGCTATAAGAAAAGAAAAAAGCTAAGGCTTAATACTACTAGAAAAAGTAGTATAAGTATTTATATATTTAAAGAATATATTTTTTTAAATACCTATACTTACTTATTTTAAAAAAAATAAGCTAATAAAGATAAAAGTTAATACCTTAAGAGGTATAATTTTAGGTATTTTAAGTTAGAAAGGCCTAAATTAGGATAGAATACCTAATTAGAGACTAATTAACTTTTACTTATAAAAGCTTAGTTAAGCTAAGTATAATTATAATATATATAACTAGGAATTACTAGCTATTATTAAGAGTTTAGAGTATTAGTACTAATATCTTAAGAAAATCTACTTTAAGATCTTAATAGATTATATAAACCTAAAATAGTTTATAGAAACTAAAATACTTAACTACTAGTAGGTAAAATCCTACCTAGTATTAACCTACTTTAATTTTATCCTATTTTATAAATTAGAAAGTATAAACTTAGTAAATAAGCTTTTAAGAAAGCTAGATTATATAGCTAAGATATAAAAGCCTATATAAAAGTATAATAAGACTTTTATATAGCTTTTATAGGATATCCTATTAAATAAAAAAGACTATAACCTATTAGTAGCTATAGTAACTACTTAGGTAGCTAAAAAAACTATAGAATAAAATTAGCTTAGAGAAGTACTATAGGAATTTAATATAGTTAAATAATACTAAAGGGCGTAACTAAAAGATTTTAAGAATATAAAAGATATAAAAGTAAATATAAATAATACTTTTAATAAATTTAAAAATTAAAATAACTTTAGAAATTCTAAATTAACTAGTTTAGCCTAGAATAAGCTAAAGTAGCTTAATAATCCTTAGAATAAGTTAAAAAAATTTAAAAAAAGCTATAATAATCTATTTATAGAATACTTTAGTACTATAAGAATACTAAAAAAGTTTTAATACTACTATAAGTAAATAAGAATTAAAAAAAATATAGAATAGTATTACTAAAAATATTTACCTTATAAAAGCTTAATACTTATAAGGTATTAACTTTATAACTTACTTATACCTCTTTTACTACTAAATAGACTATAGAAAAAAGTTATAATAGACTTTATTATAGAACTTCCCTTAAGTAAGTTTTTTAGTATAGTATATAATATAATCTTTATTATTATATACTATTTAACTAAAATAGTATACTATATCCTAACTAGAAAAAATTAGGATAGTATTAACCTAATATAAGCTTAGCTTTATAAAGTTATCTAACTTTATAGTATCCCTAAGTAAATAATCTTAGATTAAGGCTTACTAATAAATTCTAAGTATTAGGACTTTTTCTAGTATTATCTAAATACCTAAAAGGTTTTATTATCTATATTCTATCTAGAAATAGATAGATAGACTAAAAGATAGAATTAGACCTTAAAATAGTACCTATAGTATTATTATATACTAGAATAGGATAATTAGGTGTTATAGATCTTAGTAGTAGAGTTTATATATAATAATAGTATATACTTATATTAGATTAATAGTCTAAATAAAACTTAGGGTTAAATTTTTGTATTGTATATATAGTTAAATCTATAAGTAGACCCCCTTTTTATAGTTCTAGGGCTACGCTAGTATAGCTATAGATCTTTAATAATCTAAGATATAGCTACCTATATAATTAGGCTATATCTAATACACCCCCTTAGATTAGCAGCTAGGCTAAGCTAAATATTATTTACTAAGATTAACCTATTAAAGCCTTTCCTTAATATCTATAATAGCCCTTTCCTTAGGTAGCTAGGTCCTAGTTACTAGGCCTATCTAACTAAGAAAGTTATTCTATTTAATTACTAGTAGTACTTTAGTTAACCTATTAGCTAATATCTAGTTAGTTAGTACGTAGGTTACTATAATCTTACTACTAGAAACCTTTTATTAGAGCTAATAATTATATATATCTATATACCTAAGCTTAGTTTAGAGTTTAGCTATATCTTCTATAATAAGGTAGATTATTTACTAATTATTATAGTTAATTATTATTATTATTTAAGATAACTATATCCTAAGTTCTATAAGTAGGTATATAGTGTATAGTACTTCTTTAGCTACTTAGGATAGGGTAAAAAGTTTAGCCTTAGTAGTTAATATAGTAACTATTTCTTATTTACTTACTTTTTAAGCTATTAATCTACTATAGAGCTTAATTATATAGCCTTAAGAGCTTTTATAATTATAGGTATTATTAGTAAAAGAAGTATTACTTACTACTTTAAATCCTTTTTTCTACCCTAGTTTAAGTACCTTTTATTATATACTCTAAAGGTATAGTAGTATTCTATCTACTACTTAGTAATATTTATTACTTAAGTTAACTAAGAATCTTACTAGTTATAATATTATAAAGGTAATATCTAGTCTTATAGTAACAGCTATAAATAGTAGTAAACTAATCTTTTATTAGTATTAGTTAATCTCTACTACTATTACTAACTTATTATTTAGTAGGAATTCTATAGTTACTATTAGCGTATTATACCTTATATCCTAGTACTCTATAAGCCTACTAATCTTATTAATATATATAGCTTATAAGAGTTATATTAATTATAATTCCCTATTCTATATAATCTTAATTCTAAGAAACTATTATAAGTCTCTACTCCTAGTAAGGGTATATTTTAATTATAGACTCTTAATTATATCCTTAGCTTTATATTTATCTATCTTATAGTATACTAAAATAATATTATCTATATAGAAAAAGATAATAATACTATTCTTAATTATATAGTATAGTTTATAGGGTATAGTTATAAAGCCTAATTAAGTAAGTAATAATATAAATTCCTTATACTAAAAGAAGGAAGATATATGTAGTCTATATAGTACTTTCTAGACCTTAAGTAGTATACCTAGTTTCTAATATCTATAAGATATCCTTATATATATCTCCTTATCTATTATAGCGTATATAAAAGTATTTATTATATTATACTATTTAAGCTTAAGATTATATTTTATAGTAATTAAGGTAAATATCTAGAAAGAATAGCTTACTAATATAGCTATATATATATCCTAAGAGATTATATTTCTTTATTAGTTATCTTAGATAACTAATTAAGCTTTATATTAAAGTAGTTAATAGTTCTTATTAAGTTTATATATATATACCTATATATAGTTTAATATTTAATATCTAGTATATTAGATTTTTAGTACTAAGACTTTAGTCTAGGACTTTGTTTATTTCCAGTTTTCTAGGTATATAGTTTCTACTTCCTTAAATATCTTATAAAGTAGATATTCTTTAAGCTATCTATACCTTTTTAGTAGTAGTAAAAGCTAGCTTTTATATAGAGGTACTTTATTTAAGAGTATCTAATTAAGTTATACTTTTATAACTATTTTATTATTTACCTTACTAATTAGTACTACCTAGGTTCCTACTAAAAATACTACTACCTATAGTATTATTTTATATATAAGTAGTTTAGAGTTTATACTAGTATTAGTATTAAAGCTTCTAATTAGTTTATATAGATTTAGAGTTATACTAATATAGTCCTAGTTTTAGTTAACTATATATATTAATAGTACTACTAGTAAAAGAGTTTCTAGTAGTATTAAGTAGGCTCTATATTTCTTTTAAAGTCTATTACTTCTTTAAGGTAGTTACTAGGGTATTTTAGCCTTTACTATTTTATCTTTAAAGAAGGTTTCTATTTCTAGTTAAGCAGCCTATAATATTAGTAGCTCTATAGTTTTAACCTATAATATAATCTCTTCTAATATATTATATATTAGGTTATTTATAATATCCTCTATTTTACTAAAGAATACTATTTCTTTATTAAAGACTATATCTCTTATACTAATTACTTTTCTAATTAATAGTACCTAGACTTAATAGATATTTATTAATTAGTATCCTATAAGATAGCTAATCTAAGCTTTTAAATCTAGCCTTTAGAGCCTTAACTTTTCTTAGTAAGTATTATCTATTATTATAAATACTTTATAGCTATATACTTTAAAATAAGCCTAGTTTAGTCTTTAATTTTTTAGTATAATCTTATTTAGCTTAATAGTATATATAAAGAATTTCTTATATAGTAATATTTAGTTATTTAAGTAATTTAGTATCTAATTATAGAGATATACTATAGCTCTTATAATTTTAGGCTATAGTTTTTAGAGAAGGTTAGTATCTAGTCTTATAGTATATAATTTATTTTTAATTATACCCTTTAAGTATTTAGTACTACTATTTTATACTTAGGTATTAAGTACTAAAAGCTTAATTAGAATCCTAAGGGTTATATACTATACTAAGACTTCTTACTTAACTATTATAATCTTATTATTAGATTTAATTACTTTAACTTTAATATTATATTAATTTTATAAGAATTTAAAAAATAGATCTAGTAATCTAATAATTAAGTATACTAGTCTATTATCCTTAAAGTAGAAGTCCTATATATATATTAAGTAATAGTTAATAATTAGTATCTAACTTTTGTTTTTAGTTAAGCTACCTTCTTTATAGCTATAAAAGTTAAAGGTAATCTATTTTCTAGATCCTTTATTATTTATTTATAGTAAGTATTAGATTTATCTTCTTAACTTTACTTATCTATAGGTATTATATTAAACTATAGTAATACCTTTAATCTTTACCCCTTAGATTTATATATAAGGTATTTAATTACTACTAGTCCTAGGTATCCTAAATACTTATACTATATAGTTATACTTACTTATTATATTACTTTTAGTATTCTAAAGCTTATATATATAGTAAAGATAGCTAAGCTATCTTAGTATTTAATTACCTATTAGTTATAGATTTCTTAAAGTACTATAATAACAGTATTATTTTTTTATTATAGGGAGGTTAGCTTATATTTATTATCCTACTAGATTCCTTATTAGTATAATAGTCTAAATAATATAAGGTTATATAGGATTTCTAGGTAGAGTATAATATTCTCTAGATATATTTAATATATCCTTTATAAAGTTTATATTTATACCTATACTATTCTATAGCTTTTAATCTATAACTATATATTACCTACTTAGATATAGTCTCTAGAGGTTAAAGGTTAGATATTAGATATATATTTCATACTATTATATATATATATTATTAATCCTAAATTAAGAATAAATAAATACTTAAGTAGATATTATTATTTACTTAAGTAAAATAATACTATTATCCTTATAATATCTATCTTTATAATTACTGTAAGTTTATAGAGTTAGGTCTATAACTTATTTTAGAATAATCTATTATTTAAAATCTATTTTAGGTCTAGCGCTATATTTAAAATTAGGATAGGAATTTAGGATAGTACCCCTTCCTAATCTAGCCTAAATTGCCTATTTAGGACTAGTTTTAAGTATGCTAGGATTTATTTATAACAGCCTTATAAACAGTTTTATTACATCTACAGCCGTAGATTGGTTTAGTAAGATCTTTAATCTAGACTCTAGGATAGGCCTAATTAGGCAATTAAATTGTACTAAGAAAGAGGGGTTACTATAGTAACTAAGGATAAATTATAGATTGTTTAGAATTAGTAGTTAGTTATAACAGAATTAATTCTGTTTTATTGTCTATATAGTTAAGATAAAAGCCTACTTTCTATTAACACAACAACACAGAAATACAACCTTTTATTTAGTAAAAATACTATTTTACTATTATTTTTATCCTACAGACTTCTACTTTAGGCAATTTTGTTGTTATCTAAGAAACGTCTTCTTAAATAATAATTTATTATTTATAACAAATTATTATTTATTTTATTATAAATAAAGCCTATATTATTTATATATTATACCTCTATTAACGCTTTCTTACAGGTTATAAGCCTAGCTCTGCCTTTATAGGATATTTTATTTTTATATAACTTAGTACTTACTAAGTTATATATAAATAAAATTTTAGGAAGTTTTATAACTTCTAGTTAACTAGTTTACTCTTTTAAGAGATAGTTATTATACTTATTATTTTATTCTATTATAGAATAAAATAATATAGTTATATACTTTTTTATTATTTATTTTCTTTAAATAACCTAAGCTAAATATATACTCTTTCTTCTATATAGGAAGTATTAGTATTACTTAGTAGTTATTTAATAAAAATAATACTTAAAAGGATAAAAGATTATAGTTTTAAATCTTATTTAAAATAGTATAATCTAAGACTTTACCTCTTTTATCCCTGCTAGCTTCTCTTCTAGGAATAGAAGATAAAGAAGTTATCTTTTAGAATTATCCCTATAGGAAGGTATAAATACCTATTCTAAAAGTATAATTTAAATAATATTTATATTATTTAAATTATTTATATAGTAAACTATAGAGCAGGTTTAGAATGCTTTAAAAGCTTAGAAAATAGACTTCTATATAAAAGAAATAGCGTAGAAACCTATTACCTTTTATATACTATTTTTATATTCTATTATAGTTTAGGTTAACTATAATAGGGCTTTAAAAGGTTTTAAATTATAATAAAAGTAAAGTTTCTTACTGCTAGAAATTAGCTTTATACTAATAAAGTTATTTCTTTCTACTTTTTATAAGTATTAGTATACTTATATAGAGAATTTATATATAATACTCTTATATATATTTCTATATATTATATACTTCTAAACTTATATTAAAGTAAAAAAGAATTACTTTATTCTATAAGACCTATTAAAAACTACTTAAAGAAATTTTTATAAGAACTTTTTAAAAATAAGATCTTTAGATTTAAAATCCTATAATTAAATACCTTTTTAGGTTTAATAAACTTTTTTAATTAAAAAGTCTATTAAGTCTCTAAAAAGGAAAATAAATTACGTTATTTTAAATTTATATATCTTAATCTTATAATATTTCTTTAAGATACGTTATTAAAGGTATATAAATCTATTTAGATTTATTTCTATAGATTTTTAAAATCTATAACTACTAGAGATATATAAATTTTTATTTTTAAAAAATTTATAAGCTTATTTTATTTAAAATAAGTAACTCTATCTTTAAAGTCTCTAAGCTTAAAGGCTTATCTAATTACAATATTTAGGTAATTAAAATAGAAGCTATTTTAATTAAAGAAAATATAAATAACGTAATTAAAACTAATTAGGAAGATTAAGCTACTAAAGATAATCTAGAAGACGACGCTAAATAAGCTACTAGCCTTATTAGGCTTAGTTTAGAAGATAGTCCCTTATTATAAACTAAAATAATAAATAATCCTTATTTATTATAGGAATAATTAAAGACTTTATATTCTAGTAAAGGATTTACTAGTAAATATTTATTATCTAAAGAGTTAATAAATACTACTTTAGATAATTATAAAGGTAATCTAGAAAATTATATTAATAATTTTAAACAAATTATTAATAACCTAGAAGCTAAAAATATTAGCTTGCCTAAAAAATTTATAATAGCTTTATTACTTAATAATTTAAATAAAAATTATAAGTAAATTATAGCTATTATAATACAAAGTATTAGAATAGATAATATAGATTCTATTACTTTAGACAAAATATTAGTATAATTATTAGATAAATTTAGAAGACTAAATTCTAATAAGCCTACCTATTATTGCTATATAAATAATAAGGCTAATTCTAATAATCCTAATAATAAGAATTATATTAATAATTCTAAAACTACTTTAAATACTAAAAGTATTAGTAGTAATAAAAATTATTATTCTTCTAATAAGAATAATAATAAATCTAAATCTAAGAATTTAGATAAATGTAGCTATTATAGTAAAACTAGCTATATAGAAAAATTCTGTTATAAAAAAGCTAGAGATACTAAAATAGTTAATTCTATAAAATAAGAAGAAACTATTTTAGTTACTAAACTATAAAATATTAATTATATTAATACTTCTAATAGTATTAAATAAATTAATAAAATAGAATTTATTTTAGATTCTAGAGCTACTATATATACTTGCTATATTAAAGAATTATTTAATACTATTTCCCCTACTAAATCTAGTATTAAATAGGGAAATACTAGTAATTCTATACAGGTAAAAGGTGTAGGGGATATTATAATTTACCTAGGTAATAAACTAGTTAAATTATAAAATATTTTATATATCCCTAATTTAGGAGTTAATCTTTTAAGTTTAAACCTTATTATATAGAAGGATTTTAAATTAAACTTTAATAAAGATAACTTTACTATTTATACTCCCTTAAATAATATACTAGCTAAAGGCTATTATAAAGAAGGAGTTAGTATCTTATAAGTAATAACTACTAAATCTTTTAATTCTAATTTTGTTATTAATAATAGTATTAAAGGCGTTATAAATACTATTAATAGTAAAGACAAATTAGATTTAGTAGATGCTAGCCTAGAAGATAATTCTAGCCTTTAACTAGAAAATAATTTAGAATTAGAAGATAATAATAAAGAATATTATCCTAATTCTAATATAGAATCTAATTTAGATTCTAATTTAGATAATAGATCTATTATTAGATCTAGATCTAATTCTATATTAGAGGATAGTCCTAATATAGAGCCTAGTATAAATCTAGATTCTAATCTAGAATCTATAAATAAAGATTTTACTAAGGAGACTATAGTATTAAATAAAAATACTATAGAACTTTTATATAATAGATTTAGATATATAAATCTTAAATCTATTAAAAGTTTAGAAAATAATTCTATAGGAGCTATTATAGATCCTAAGGATTATAATATAGCTAATACTAGTTTAAATAACTATATTACTTATATATAGGCTAAACTTACTAAAAATATTAGTAAAAAGCCTAGTAAAAAAGTATTAAACTATTTAGATTTAATCTATATAGATATAGGAGGACCTATAACTCCTAGTACTTTTAAAAAATATAAATACTATATAACTTTTAAAGATAGCTACTCTAAATACTTAGAAGTAAGACTACTTAAAAGTAGAAAAAATATAGTTAAAGTAATAAAAGAAGTTATTACTAGTTTAGAATTAGAAGCTTATAATAATTCTTCTAATTCTAATCCTAACTTTAATTCTAATAAAGTTAAGGCTATATAATTTAATAATAAATTTAATTCTAATAAATTAAATAGTTATTTAACTTCTAAAGGAATTAAAAAGAGGCCTACTAGTCCTTATACTAGTAAATAAGTAGGTGCTATAGAAATAGTTAATAGAATATTACTTAATAAGGTTAGAGCTTTATTAATTATTTCTAATCTCCCTAAAGAAATATAGGGAGAAGCTATTTTAACTGCTTGTTATTTATATAATAGAACTCCTAATAGTTCTATAGAATTTAAAACTCCTTATTATTTAAAATATAAAGAGTTACCTAATATTTCTAATATTAGAATATTTAGATCTCTTACATATTATAAAGAACCTACTAGTTTAATTAAAAAACTAGATCCTAGGGCTACGCCTTATTATTTAATAGGTTTTAGAGGAGATAATAGTTATAAATTATATAATCCTAGTACTAAAAGATTTATTTTTGCTAGAGATTATAAGATTATAGAAGGTTATTTTTATAAGCCTAATAATTAAAATACTATAACTAAAATATTTACTAAGTTAGATAATAACTTAGAAAATATAGAAATAGATTCTAATAGTATAGAATCTAATAAAGATTCTATTACTAATAAAGATTCTAATTTAGAACCTATATCTAAAAAGAGATTTAGGAGATCTAATAGAAATATTATATTAGAAGATTTAGAGGATAAACTAGCTAATATAACTATTTCTAATAATTACTTAAATAGTAATAAAATAAATTAGAAGTCTTTATATAATTATTCTATTATAGAGAATATATTATCTACTTCTTCTAATTTAGAGCCTAGGACCTATAAAGAAGTTTTACTTAAAAAAGATAAAGATCTATATATTAAAGCTATAGAGCTAGAGATTATAGATCTACTAAAAAGTAATACTTAGAATTTAGTATTAAATAAAAATAATTTAAATACTATAAAAGGATAATAGGTTCTAAATAAAAAACTAAACCTAGATAATACTATTAAAAAGTATAAAGCTAGATAGGTAGCTAAAGGCTTTCTATAATAATATAATATAAATTATAAAGAAACCTTTAGTTCTACTTCTAAACCTACTATTATAAGATTATTATTATCTATATTTAATTACTTAGATTAGGAAATCTATACTTAGGATATAAAATAAGCCTTTCCTAATACTAATATAGATAATAATAATATTTATATTTATTTACCTACAGGCCTAGAAGAGTTTACTTTAAATAAAACTCTAGAACTTTATAGTAATAAATTAGATAAAGATCTAATTTCTACTATAAAAGAATCTATTAGATTAAAATAATATAATAATATTGTTTGTAACCTAAATAAGGCTTTATATAGCTTAAAACAAGCTAGTAGGCAGTAGTAATTATTTTTAACTAAAAATCTAGAAGAACTAGGTTTTACTAGTTTAAAAATAGATAATAGTGTTTTTATATATAAAAATAAACCTATTATACTTGCTATATATATAGACGATATTCTAGTTTTTACTAAAGATTTAGATTTAGTTAACAATCTATATAAAGATTTAACTAAAATTTCTAAATTAGAAATTAGTAATCTAGGGGAAATAAAAGAATTTCTAGGTGTGGAAATAATTAGAGATAGATCTAAAAAGTCTCTAATTATAACATAAAAAAGCTTTATTAATAAAATACTTATTAAATATAATAAAGTAAATAATAAACCTAGTAAAATTCTAATACCTATTAGAATTAAACTAAGTAAAAACCTAGAATAAAGTAATTTAAAAGATATAAGACAATACTAAAAAGAAATAGGTAGTCTAATATACTTAACTATATTTACTAGACTAGATCTAGTATATAGTATAAATTACTTAGCTAGATTTATGTCTAATCCTAGTATAGAATACTATAATTACCTAAATAAAGTTTAGAATTATATTAGTTCTACTAAGGACTTAGGATTAAATCTAAGCTTAAATTAATCTAAATCTAATCCTATTAATTTAATAGGAATTAGTGATTTAGATTAGGGGGGTGATTTAGATTCTAGAAAAAGTACAACTGGTAATATATTTATATTACAAAATAATAATATAAATAATAATATTACTATTAGTTAGATATCTAAATTATAAAAAACTATAGCTCTTAGTTTAGCTAAAGCTGAGTATATGGCTTTAAAAGAAGCTACTAAAGAGTCTATATATTTATAAAATTTTATAAAAGAATTAATTAAGCCTATATATTTAAGCAAATTAAATATATTTAATTCTATAAATAAAATTAAAACAGATAGTTTATCTGCTATAGAACTAGCTAAAAATCCTATTTATCACGCTAGAACTAAGCACGTAGATATAACCTATTATTTTATTAGAGAAAGTTTATTATCTAATAATATAAACCTAGTATACAAAAATACTAGTACTATATTAGCAGATAATTTAACTAAACCTATAGACTATATAAAATTTAATAATTTTAAGTCTAGAATAGGTTTAGTAAATCTCTAAACAAATTAAATAGGTTATAATATTTAACTATTATAACTCTAACTTATTATAAATTTAACATATATAATAAGGCCTAATAAGTATAAAGCTATTAAATAATATTTACTATTATTTAAGTTTAAATAATACTTGCTATTATTTAATTCTAGCTATAAGCTATTAGGTTACTATACTATAAATAACTATAGTATTAAATATTTATAAGCGTTTATATTGCTATAAATATTACTAGTAGTATCTTTAACTATATTAAAGGCTACTAAGTATAAATAAATTAATATCCTAGTTATAAAAAACCTTATAATCTTTTTAAGTATACTATATTTATATTATAGGAATACTATATTATAATTAACTATTAAAGTTATTATAATTATTTAAATAAAGTATAAAACTTATTTAAATAGGATTATTAAATATACAGATTACAGGATTGTGTAAGTTTATAGAGTTAGGTCTATAACTTATTTTAGAATAATCTGTTATTTAAAATCCATTTTAGGTCTAGCGCTATATTTAAAATTAGGATAGGAATTTAGGATAGTACCCCTTCCTAATCTAGCCTAAATTGCCTATTTAGGACTAGTTTTAAGTATACTAGGATTTATTTATAACAGCCTTATAAACAGTTTTGTTACATCCACAGCCGTAGATCAGTTTAGTAAGATCTTCGATCTAGACTCTAGGATAGGCCTAATTAGGCAATTAAATTATACTAAGAAAGAGGGGTTACTATAGTAACTAAGGATAAATTATAGATTGTTCAGAATTAGTAGTTAGTTATAACGGAATTAATTCCGTTTTATTGTCTATATAGTTAAGATAAAAGCCTACTTTCTATCGACACAACAACACAGAAATACAACCTTTTATTTAGTAAAAATACTATTTTACTATTATTTTTATCCTACAGACTTCCGCTTTAGGCAATTTTGTTGTTATCTAAGAAACGTCTTCTTAAATAATAATTTGTTATTTATAACAAATTGTTATTTATTTTATTATAAATAAAGCCTATATTATTTATATATTATACCTCCATCGACGCTTTCTTACAATTACTCTACCTTATAGTTAGTTTAGATTAACTTCTAGAGTATTTAATATTTTAAACTAGGGCTAGCTAGAAGATACTCTACCTATCTAATTTTTTAAGTTATAATTATTTTTAAGCTTATATACTATAAGTCTAATAATTATCTAGTTTAGTTTAAACTATTTAAAAGCCTTTTTAGGGTAAGTATAGTAGTAGTTTTAAAGATTATAGCACTATCTATAAGTAAGGTAATTACTACTACTAGCTACTACTAGTATCCTTTTTTAGGACTACTTAGATTTAGTCTATAAACTATTATATTTTCTCTTACTACTAGTTTAACTAGAATTACCTTATAATAAGGTAGATAGTACTCTATTTACTATATTAAAGGTATCCCTCTATATATCCTAGTTAGGTATACTACTAGTAAGAAATAATACTTCTCTAGTAGCTAAAATACTCTTCTACTTACCCTTAATAAGGTTAGATTAGCTTATATAATCTTAAAAAAAGTTTTATTATTTTCTTTCTATTAATTACTACTTTATTATAGACTAGTTTTAAAAAGGTTATAGCCTATTATAGAGTAACCTTAGTAATAGTGTGTAGAAAGTTATTTATTATATTAATATTATATATTACCTTTTCTACTTATAGAGCCTTAGCCCTTATAACTACTTAGTTATATTTACCTAGCTAGGTTTTCTATTATTTAAGAGTTCTTATAGGTCTTAGAGACGTATAGTATCTTTCTTATATATATTCTCTATTTTTTTTTATTATCTATACTAGTTATTTCTTAGAGGAGTAATACCTATTAATAAATTATTTTATCTTCCTTATAGTAGCTTAGCTATAGATAAAAGGAGACTATTATTAGGATATAATTAACTAGTTTTCTATAGTTTATTCTTTTTTCCTAATATTCCTTTTTAAGATATTTATATACTTTAAAGTATATCTTATAGTTATTTCTATCTTCCTTATATTATTCTTAACCTTCTAGGGTTAAGTTAGATATATATATAAGTATAACTATTTTAATAGCTTTCTTACTTAGTATCTAAGTTATACTACTTTAAGTATATTAAGAGCTTAATATATAGTTTAATAGTATAACCTATAGTATAATAGAATAGTTTATAAGGTTTAGTAGTTAAGGGACTATTAGCCTAGGTCTTAGTTCTAATAGGCCCCCTAGATTAACTAGTTCCTATATATTTAGTAAATTGTATTTAAGTTTAAATTACCTATACTATAAAATCTAGCTATTACTATTAGTAAGGATTACTATTATATCTCTCTAGTTATAAGATATAGTAAATATATTTATATATAGTATAAATAAGACTTTTAATTATTAAATTAATAGTCTAAATAAAACTTAGGGTTAAATTTTTATATTATATATGTAGTTAAATCTATAAGTAGACCCCCTTTTTATAGTTCTAGGGCTATACTAGTATAGCCTTAGATCTTTAATAATCTAAGATATAGCTACCTGTATAATTAGGCTATATTTAATAACTTAACTACTAAGTATATACCTTTCTAAGTAAACTTTAAAAGAAACCTTTATAAGGTAGACTAGCCTAGTATACCCCTAGGTAAGAGAGAATCTTCTTTTAGAGTAGATTTAGCCTTAAAAGTAATAAAGCTATAGTAGGAATATAAAAAAAAAATCCTAGCTATAAATAAGTATTAGAAAGCCTATTAAAATAAAAAAAGGCTACCTATACTATTTAGTATTAAAGACTAAGTTATAATTTCTAACTACTATATATAGTTATTAAGACTAAAAAAGAAACTAAACTAGAAGTATATTAGACTAGGATATATTATAGCCTAGATTAGTCTATTATTATTTAAAGTAGATATACTAGGATTATAAGTAGTCTATCTAGTATTTTATACCTTATTATTAGAACTATATAATAAGAAAAGCTTACTACTTTACCTAATTATACTAATTATAGATATATTATATAGAAATAGTAATAATATATAAGAGGTAGATAAGATCCTTAATTAAAAGTAAGATAAGGATAAGTAATAGCTATACTATATAAAATAGATAGGTTATCCTATAGAAAAAAATTTCTAAAATCTAGGGGTAAATATCTTTATAAATATACTAAAATAATTCTAATAGAAGATAAATATAAATCTTAGGTATAAGATAATCTAAATAATACTTAAATAGTATTTAGAATAGCTACTAAAAAAAAAAAAAGATAGTTTCTAGTTAAGATAATAAGAATATATCTTTATTAGTTTTTTCTATAAGGTTTTTAGTATTTAATAGTATCTTTATAGGAATAGAATTCTTTATATTTTTATTTAAGCTATAGTAGCCTATAATAGCTTAGATAGCTATAGGATTACCTTTACTAATATTTTTCCTATAAGGTTTTATTAGTATTTAATAGTATCTATATTTAAAAGTTACCTAAGAATTTATAAAAAACTTAGACTTTTTAGACTAAAATAAGATAAATTTATAAGTATAGTTTAAACTATTTTAGTATAATTAGGGATAAAAAAGGTTATATAAGAAGATTTAATTTAATTAAAGGCCCCTAAAGGGGTAGGTATTATAAGTAACCTAATTCTAACTTCTCTAGGCTTAGTAAGCCTAGAATAGCCTATATAGGTATAGATTATATTATTATACTATAACTTAAGCCTTAAGAACTTTAATCTCTTTTTCTAAAGCCTTAATATACTCTACCTACTTAGTCTTAGCCTTACTAGTTACCTTTAACTTAGACTTCTTTATACCCTCTAACTCTACCTTTAATTTTACTAAATAAGCTATCTTTTAAAAGGCTAGATTTATATTAATTCTACCTTTAGCCTATTAAGGTTAGTAGTACTATATTAGGGTAGAATAGGATAGAATACCTTTTTCTAGGGTATACTATCTAAGTCTATACTCTTAATAAGATACTTCTCTATACTCTTTTTAAGCTAGTACTTACTTACCTTTTTATTAACCTTTATAAAAGCCTTATTATACTAGTATATAATAAGGGAAATATTAGTATTAGGATTCTTAGGAATAGTTATAGTACTAGAATATAGAAATAAATAGGTAGAATAAGAGGTATACTTTCTATATTATAGTTAGCTATTAGGTACCTTATTAGCTATAATAGACTTTTTACCTATTATATATAGGCGTTTATTAAGTATATATAGTACTCTATATAATAATATCTTATTAGAGATACTATACTCTTTTAGGCTAGCTTAGGGCTAGTTATATAGGCTAGTACCTAATAAAGTATCTCTAATTATAGTCTTAAAGCTATTAAGTATTTATTTAGATATAGGTTTAAGTTACGTTTAATACTCTAAGGCTAGCTAAGTATATTATTATAAGATATAATAACATAGAGTAGTTAGGCCCTAGTAAAGCTACTAGGGGGTAGTACTATATACTAATAGCCTATTATAGCCTCTAGAATAAAGACTCTTCTAGAAGAAAGATATTATTAGGTACTTTATTAGCTATAAGAGACTTATTACCTATTATATATAGGTATTTATTAAGTATATATAGTACTCTATATAATAATATCTTATTAGAGATACTATACCCTTTTAGGCTAGCTTAGAGCTAGTTATATAGGCTAGCACCTAATATTAGCTAGCCTAAAATAGCCTAAATTAGAAGAAAAAGGGGTATTCTAACTTACTTAGAAAGATTCTTAGCTATAGGTATATAAATCTTATATAGGTAGTACTCTATAAGTTCTTATACTATTAAATTACCTTTAGTATCTTCCTAAGCTTTAAACTACTTTTTAATCTTAAAAAAAAACTAATACTAGAATTTAGAAACCTAAAGGATATTAGTTTATACTAAACTAAGTTAAAATAGCTAAAATTAGGCTATTCTACTTATAGTATAGTAATTAGTACCTATTATAAAGTAATAGAAGTACTTTATAAATTAAATATTCTTACTTATAGTATTCTTAATAGACTAGCTATTAAAAAAGGCTTTAATTTCTAGAGTAGATAGAATTATAATATAACTAAGCTAATTATAGTAAAGTAGGTAATTAGTACTTATATTTACTATATAATAGCTATAATAGTAATAAGTATAAATATCTTTATTATAATATATATTACTAACCTTAGTAATATCTATAATAGCTATAAAAAACTAGAAGAGCTAGGAATATATTTAGTTATATAGGTACTAGATAAAATATACTAATCTAGACTTATTTAGCTTAGTTAGCTCTAAATCTATTAAAAAAAGCCTTCTTATACTACTTTATACTAAAATAGTATAAATTAGTAAAAAGAAAATTTTTAGTAAATTTTTAGAATATAGTATAAGCTTATAAAATTTAAGAAGGTTAATATAGAAAAAATAGAGGGTAAGGCCTTTATATATTACCTTTAGGCTACTATTTACTAGTACTTAGATACTCTATAAAAGTAAAGTAAAGGTAGTAGTAACTAATAAAATAAGAAAAAACCTTAACTCTAGAATTTTACTAAGATTTTAGTTAAACTACTCTAGAAAAGAAAGCTTAGGAAGAGGTTATAAAATACTATAGAAAGCTACTATAGCCTAAAATAGGGTAAAAAAGCTATAAATTCTATACTAATATTAGCCCTATTTTATTTAGACTTTAACTAAGATAGTTAACTATAGAAAGGAGATATTATTAGTATCTAGGGTTACTCTTTCTAAGGTAATAATACTTACGTCTAAATAACTATATTATAAGAAAATAACTTATAATATAAGTAGTAGACTTTTTTCTATTACTATATAGTAGTAATTAGTCTATCTAGTACCTATAATATAAGCCTTCTAATCTGTCTCTCCTATATTAATCTATTATAGGTCCTAATAATAACCTATCTATTTTATAAAGTATAGCTATTACCTATTCTTATCTTACTTTTAATTAAGGATCTTATTTACCTTCTATATATTATTACTATATCTATATAATATATCTATAATTAGTATAGTTAGGTAAGGTATTAAGCCTTTCTTATTATATAGTTCTAATAATAAGGTATAAAATACTAGATAGACTACTTATAATCCTAGTATATCTACTTTAAATAATAATATACTAATCTAGGCTATAATATACCCTAGTCTAATATACTTCTAGTTTAGTTTCTTTTTTAGTTTTAATAACTATATATAATAGTTAAAGATTATAACTTAGTTTCTAATACTAAATAGTATAGGTAGCCTTTTTTTATTTTAATAGGCTTCCTAATACTTATTTATAGCTAGGATTTTCTTTTTATATTTCTACTATAGCCTTATTACTTTTAAGGCTAAATCTACTCTAAAAAAAGATTCTTTCTTACCTAGGGGTATACTAGGCTAGTCTACCTTATAAAAGTCTTTTTTAAAGTTTACTTAGAAAAGTATATACTTAGTAGTTAAGTATATACCTTGCTTATATATAGAAGCTACGTGAGACTATTAGAGCTATAATACCTAGTTAAGACTTGTTCTAGTATACAATAATACTATAGATACTAGTCTAGAGTCTAGATCCTATCTTTTAGTCCACTTATCTATTTTTAGATAGTATATAAATGCTAAAGGCTACTACTTATAATTAGAGTATTACTTATAGCTATAAATAATATATATTATAAACTCTATAATATTATATAAGTATATATATAGGTAAAAGATAACTTAGCCTATATAATATACATAAGACCTCTAAAGAAACTTAAGTCTTTCTTTCTACTAGATATAATTCTATAAGTTATCTATCTACTATATAGAGTAGTAGAATCTAGCTTATATTAGTTTAAGATATACTATAACTATTATAGGTAAAAGCTCTATATAAAGACTTTAATATATAATCTTTACCTTTTACTAATATATAAAGGGATTAGTATATTTAGTATTACTAGTCTCTAAATAGATAATATAATTAGTATTATAATACTTTTATTTATATAATAAGAATAAAAGGAGCTAAATAAAGCTTAGTTCTATATAAAACTAAAGAGTATTCTTTTATATAGAGAACTACTTAAATTTAATAGTAGATAAATAGAGCTAGATAGAAGTACTATCTACCTTATATAAAAAGGATAAACTAAGTATCTTTATATAATTAAAGTAGATTCTAAGGATACTATATAAAAGTATATTAAGTAAAGAGTAAGAGAAGTATATATTACCTTAGTTTACTAGCCTAAAGTAGTATTTAATCTATTAACTACTATATAAATAATAGTACTAGATACTTAAGAGATTATAAACCTAAATATATAGATCTAATAGTAAATTAATTACCTAAATAGAGGCTTAAACTTTATACCTTTAGATCTTACCTATATAAAGCTGTTTATTTTTATAGATAGATCTTTTATAAATAATAAGGATCTAAGCTTATAGCTTAGGTTTATTATTATCCTTACTATAGAGGAATGTATAAGATATACGTATAACTTTATTATCTCTAGTAATATTATATACTAGAACTTAACTAAGTATAAATATATTACCTAAAGTATACTAGCTAGTAAACTATATAGAATAGTTAATAGATTTAATAATATAATAGTATTAAGTATAATACTTAACTAGCTTATATAATAACTAGATCTACTAAAGATTCTAGTTATTATTTATATAGACTTAAAGTTACTATATAATTATTTTATTAAACTTAGAATAATAAATAAAAAGAGACTTATAATTAATATTATATTACTCTAAGAATTGTATAAGAATTAAGAGATCTTAGAAGTATAATAGATTAATAGAAAAGATAATCTAGCTAACGCCTATATAAAGAAATCCCTAAACCTAGCACTATAAATACTAGTTTTAGAGAATAAATTATAAGTTTTAGTTAAAGCCCTTATATAGAGACTAGCGTAGAGTAACTACTTACGTATATATATATTTCTTTTATTATTTTTTACTTTAATAAATATATTTTTAGACTATATAATAGAAGGAATATTCTCTAATTTTATTTTATAGGTAACTACTAAATTAAGCTAATACTTACCTATATAAAGATATAGCCTAAGTATAATATTTATAGTAAATACTATATAACTACTAGATATAGGAACTATAAGCTCTACCCTAGAATATAGGAATAAAATAGTAATCTAAAAATAGACTAGAGCCTATATAACTAGTATAATAATATTTATACTTATTAAGGTTAATAAAGCTATAGCTTTATATAAGTATAGCCTAGAAGTATCCTTTATAATAGAGAAGTATTATATACTAGTAATAAAGATTAATAGTAGAGTAAAGGTAAATAGTTATATTATAAGATAGTATGTTAGTAGTAGTAATCTTATTATCCTATATAGAATAGTTAGTAAGGGAAAGCTATAAAGGTAAAAGGTTTTATATATTAATATAAAGGCTTAAGATAAAGGTATAGTAAATAGTAGAGGTAGTAGGAAGAGTAATAAGTATCTATCTGCTAGGCTCTACCTATATAGTAAGAGTACCTATTATAGAGTTATATATAATAGGCTAGATAGTAAAAGTATTATTACTTATAATTTATATATAAATTAGTATTACTATAAAAAAAAAAGAGTTACTAGGGATTTAGGATATGTATAATATTAATTATAAAGGTAGATAAGTAAATATAGGATAAAGAAAGAATACTTCTATATAATATAGGAGAAGCCCTTATATACCTAAACTATAACTACCTATATACTAAAAATTACTTACCTTTACTATACCTTTACTAGAGAGTAATACCTATATAATTAGATAGATATATCTAGTTATATAAGGTAAAGTATAAATAAGTAATAAAGATAAGGTAGAAGTAGAAGTAGTAAACTTATATAATTATATAACTAGTCTATTATAGGCCTATATAATACTACCTAGAGAAGATAATAGGACTTACTTATAAGAATAATTATCTAACTTATATACCTTACCTAAAAGACTAAAAGTAAAGGTATATATAAAAAAAAAGTTTATAGTAAAGAAACTCTATACTAAGCTATTAAACTAATAGTAAGGTACTATATAAAAGGTAACTACTATAAAGAGGGAAGGAAAGAAAATATATTTATATATAGATTAACTAGTAAAGTATTTAATAAAAAGAAAAGTTACTAGTATTTATTTATAAATTTATACTTATGTAGTTTTAATCTTATATAAGTTAGATAAGAAAAAGGGATGTATATACCTATAGCCTATATAGCTCCTTCCCTTATATATAGAGTCCTCTAACCTTAGTATACAGAGAATAAGACTTTAAATACCTAAATTAAACCTATTATAACTCCCTACTCTAGGTAATTAATAACTTATTATTTCCTTTATATTTACTCTCTATTATAAGATAAATATCTATACCTAGGGTCTACCTATAATTCTACTATATAAAAATATTAGTAAAGAAAGAAAATTTTAGCTAGGTAAAGCTAACTTAAGCCTAGAGTAAGAAGAAACTTATAGTATCTTTACTTTTATACTTTTTACTAAAGGTTTATAGTATTAAAAAAGCTATAATTATATATATAGAAAATAAGTATAATAAAAAAGAAAGTAAGAAAGTATTATAGATAGGTAGTAAGGTAAGAAAATATAGTAGTAGAGTAAATTATAATTATTTTTTAAGGCTATAGAGAAAAAAAAAGTAAGTAGGGTATATATTATTTTAGAAGGGTATAGAGAACTATATAGGAGAGGGGAGCTTATATAATAGGCTATACCTAGAATAGAATTCTTAGCTTAGAAAGTTCTAGCTTTAAAAAAATAGACTCTTTAGCTAGATAGAGTTAGATAGTATCTAAGCTATATAATACTAAAGTATAAGATTTTCTAAGCTACTAGAGTAATAGAAACTTTAGAGACTATATATATCTCTAAAAGAATAGTTACTTAGAAAGTTATTAAATTTATCTTTATTCTACTAGGCTATAACCCTTAGAGTCTTACCCCCTTATAATAGGTATTAATTATAACTACTTTAAAGCTAATAATTACTATAAGTATAAGGCCTAGTTTAATATAATAAGTTAAATAATTAATTAATATAATATATAAGCCTATAATATATATAATATAGATAAGAAAGACTTTATACTAAAAATAGTAAGAAAATAGAAATAAGTATTTAGCTATTAATAATATAAATAGAAAAGCCTTAGATAGTTTATATAGGATAGTAAAAAGATATAGATTATATATATTATATATATCTTAGCTAATAAAGATTCTATTACTTTACTCTTAATTTATAAAAGCTTAGCTAGTAATATTATAAGCTCCTAAGTAAAGTACCTATAACTAAATAATAATATTAAATTTATAAGTAGTTCTATAAGATAGATAAATAATAAAATAGGCTAATACTAGCTTAAAAAGGTATTTAATACTATAATATAGAAAAAAGCTAGCTACTCCTAGTAGCTACTAGTTCTTAATAGCTATAAATCTTATCTAATACCTTTTTTTTTAGAGTATAGTATATATTATTAAATCTTTATTACTTAGCTCCTAGCTTATAGTATATATATACTATAGCTACTTAATATAGGAATATTTAAGCCTCTATCTTTAGCTTACTTATATAATATATAATAATTTATAGAGAATACTTAAATAATAGTAACTTTTTTAAAAAAAGACTTTTTTTTTTTTTTTTTTACTACCTAAAAATCCTCCTTTTAAAAAGAAACTATTCTAAGCTTATTCTAGGTAATAAGCCTTTATTCTTTTAATTTCTTTAAAATACTTTATTAAATAAAGAAAAAGCTATTAATAATATATAATAGTATTATACAGTAGCTAGCTATAGCCTATAGATTAATCTAATATAAGCTAGATTTTATTTTAGACTCCTAGAGGCCTTAGGTAGGTAAAAAGTTAATATAGGCTATATATAATATAATAGTTTTAAATAAGCTACTTAGTTATAAAGTTAAGATACTATATAGTACTCTATACTAGCTATAAAAGTATAAAGCTAATAATAGGCTTCTACTTATATAGGGAAGTAATACTAAGGCTATTAGAGCTATTATATAGGATTTTCTAAAGATTAAGACTATTTTAGCTAAGCTATAATATATAAAAGATAATAGATCCTATAATAAGCTAGTATAGCTAGATAGGCTATTTAAATAGGGTAAGGCTAAAAAAAAAAGAAGTTAAAAACTAAGGCTAGGTATTAATAATAAGCTATAAATAAAATTAAGTATAAAAAAAAAAAAAGTAAAGTAGGCTACTAAGTATATAAGGGCTATTACTAAGGTAGCTTATATAATAAAAACTTAATACCTTAAAGCTTTTAAAATTTTCTAAAAAAGTAATAAGAAAAGCTTTAAGCTTACTATATATAGATCTTATATAGAGTAGCTTTTTTATTATTATATTATATATATTAAGCTACTATAGCTTATATTACTACCCTTACTAATATAGGCTATATATACCTATTAATTAAGGTAACTAGTATATTTTAGGTAGCTAAAATATACTATAAGCCTAGTATAATAACTATACTAAAAAATCTTATAATAATCTTTTTTATATATAGATCTATAGCCTTAAAAACCTATATTATAGATATTAATATTCTACGCGTTATACCGTCCCGCGTGTTGCTTAGTTAAACACAGTATTTAGCATTACATCGCGTATCACAGAGCCATTTCATGTGTAATACAAGACTGGTCGATTGATCGGCGTGTCTCTGTTAAGCGATGGGTCAGCGCAATATTCGATGGCATTCGCCACTATGACCGCACAAACATGCGATATTCAGCCTCCTCGTAATCCAAGAGAGAATCAACAATTTGAGAGGCCTAAGCATACTTTCGTTGAGGAAGTCTGTGCATCTGAATGCTGCCGACAAAGTGGAACATTCCGGACGCCGTGTATGATGCTTCGTATCGTGTTTCCATCGGACCTGATGACTCCATATTGAAAGCTGTCGGCAAATAGCTAGAGCTAACACTGGCCACAATAATATGCTGGAACATGTCCTTCATACTTTAAAGCATAAGAACGCAAATGTAGATGGATGGGCCGCTCTAGCATACACCGGCTCAGCAGGTGTGAGAATGGTTGCGGGCTCGAATTGTGTTATGCCAATGCTATGAGAATTGCCTCGATACTCCGTGGACGGATTGCAAGCGTGTCTGAAGCGAATTCGGCTTGTCGTATTCTTCGTAATCTTCTTCGTCTTCGACACAAGATTCTCGACTGGCATTACATCTTCCCGAGCGCAATAACGTAGAAAGAAAGTATACCACTTGTGTACCGTTATTATTGTCGTTATCGTTTTTCGCATCCTCCTCCCCGTCTCGCATGTGCTAGTATGCTATTTGTGGTGAACATCACTTCGCCCGAGCTCCCTCTCCTCGTCGTCATCATTGCATTTCGAGAATGCTTCCTGGTATCACGTGCTCCCAACATGATCATAGTTTGCGGATCTCTTGATATTTTACCGAGGTTGGCACTGCTATCATCGTCCTTGCAACAATGCCCAGCGACTCCAATGCTGAACATGCTTCCGCTGGCTTCAACTTTCTTGTTCTTATCGTCCTGGACAACAAGGAATTCTTTCTCGTCATTCTTTACTGTCATGAATAGAGTGTGTCGGCAATTGAGATGGAAAGCGAGGCAAGCCGCGAAGGAATCTGTATGCGGGCGAGATAGAGAAGTTCGGTGTTTTGCCGACATTAAGGCGGCGCCAAGCACGGTTTGCTGCTCTAGACTTGTTGTACTGCCCAGGATACATATTGGCCATCAGTGCATGGGCATCCGTTGCAGATCTGTCGTGTTTCGAGCTGCTTTGAGCTGTATTGAGCTTTACCAAACAAAGCTGCGCTTTCGTTCGTGCGTGGAGGCTACATGGGTTTTCTCTCCCGATCAGCATCCGCCAGAAAGTACCTTGTTTGACGCCACAAGGACGTGGTAGCTCTCGAAGCGCGTCGGCGACTTTGCATGGACGGAGCAGTGATTGGTCGTGGGCATATGCGAATGTATGCGAAGGCGAAATTCGGGGCAACCGACGTAACACCAGCACAATGGTTCGCGAAGGTGATTTTCTGACGCATCTCGTTTGCGGGCCCTGCCGCGAAAAAGTGTTGACATGTCTTGACACATCACTGAAAAGTCATGTTGACCAGCAGGTTGGCTCGCACAGACAAAGGAGGCCGTGTGGGTTGCGTGGTAGAGCATCGATAGAAAGGCGCTAGTCCGGATGCAGCCAAGATCACGTGATGAATACGGTCACTGACACATCTCAGTAGGTTCAACATATTAACATTGTAAAATCAAATACGCATTTGATGTATCAAAGACCGTGTATTGCGGCGAGCTTTTTTACAAAGTTATCGCGCTCATGATAGAGCGCGAAAGCCCCTATCCAGTGACGAGACCGAATCTGATGCCACAAACAAAGAGGGTATTAACAGATGACAGAACAATGAATATCTAAGACTGTGCTCGTAGTTTAACGAAAGTGAGGGGCGTTGAGGACAATGCCCATGGAAAGACCGCCGATGGTGCCCGCAATGGGAATTGTCATCACCCACGAGAATGCCAACAACCCAACACGCTGCCAATTCACTGCTTTGAGCGATCCATTGCAAAGACCCACGCCCACCGTACTGCCCGTGATGCACATGCTTGTGGAAACAGGCAGAGAATACTGGGAAAAGATCAAGACGGTCAAAGCGGCGCCCATTTCCATCGAACAGCCACGGCTAGGAGAGTGATAGGTAATTTTGTTACCCATGACCTTCATGATATTGTAGCCGTAAGTAATGAGACCAAGAGAAAGAGTGGCAGAGAGAACAGCCAATTGCCAGATCGGTACGGGGGCCTTGGAGGCGGCGGCATTTCCTGTGTTCCACGCAGAGTAAATAACAGCCCAGGGACCGACAGCGTTACCGATATCGTTGGCACCGTGAGCGAAAGAGGCAGTGCAAGCGGTGAGGACTTGGACAAAGGAGTAGGTATGCTCAACCTCGTTCGAGTACTTTGTCGCGTGACCGTAGACGCGCTCCATACGCTTGCCCTCGGGTGTACCATGGATACCAGTCTGGGCAGCGTGAATATCGTAGTTTACTCCGTAAAGAGCACCGACAACGAGCATGGCAGGGATACGCTTCAGGGTGATGATCATGTTTTGCTTTTCGTAAATCTCACCAGAGCGGATCTTGTTCTCATGGAGATAACGCATAGCCCAACCGAGAAGACCCTTCTTATTCCTAAGTTTGGCGTGGAAACGCTCTTGGCCCTGTTCGATAAGCTCTTTGTAGCTAAGCTGGCGGTGCTCGCTGACGACCACGCCTTTCTCGGCATCGGTTGTATGGATACCATTGTCAGAGTCGCTCGCAGTCTCAGGCTTCAACTCGTCATCGTGCTGGATGACAGCATAGTCGGGGACAGAAGCAAACTCGGCGCCCTCAGGGGCGGGGCGGCGGAAGAGAAGAGGGCCTTGAAAGATGTGCCACCAGCGAACAGTATGGTCGCGCTTGACAACCTTGGCGTGAAGGTAAGGAACAAAGAAAATGAACGAGAGAAGCGCGAGGCCGACACCGCAAGAGACAGTGACGGTAGCCACATACCACGCAGGCTTCTTGTTGAGCCCAAGATTGGGGGATCCCTTGTACACGATGGAAAGAGTGCAGATCGTGCCGGCGATGAGGAAGAAGAAAGGCGCGGTCCAGATAGCCCATGGGATGGGGTTCTTGCGAAGATGGACCGTAAGCTTGATGAGCATGAAGATGATCGCGCCGAAGCAGGCGGAAGCAGCCGGAGCCATTCCAAGACCAGCGAAAATAGCAGAAAGACCCTTGCCCTTGTTCCATCCCCACTGAACCTTAGAAGCACCAGCCACGGCAACACCGACACCAGCGACCGACGAGATGAGCGAGTAGGACGACGAAACGTGAGCGGAGTGCTTGGTGCACCACATGACCCAGATGGAAGCACCGGCCAGAGCGCAAGTGAAAGCGAGCATCTGAACACCAGCGTCACCCCTGAAAGCACTGTTGGGAATGATGCCGTTCTTGATAGTGTCTGCGGTACGAGCACCGACAGTGATAGCGCCAACCATCTCGAAAATGGTTCCGAGAATCATGGCCTGACGATAAGAGACAGAGCGGGAAGAGACCGAAGTGGCCCAAGCATTAGCAACATCGTCTAAAATAATGGTTAGAAATCACCAAGAGGCTTCTTGATTGTGATTCTTACTGGCACCGTTGTTGTAAGCATCGAGCATGGCGAAGAAAGTGCCGATAGCGAAAACATAGTCGTACTGCGTGAGACGAGCCATGTCGTCTGAAACTCTGCTGTAGCAGGTGTTCTTGCAGAAGTGTAATGGTCCGAAGCTGGATCTGGGATACAGAATGAAAGAGTGTACGGAACCAGTATATATATGCAATATGTTTGCGGCAGGATAATCTCGATTTGGCTACGAACGTGAAACTCTATGCTACAGTCGACACCTTTGACGCCGATAGGCCACATTGAGTGACGGTCGTGATTCGTCGTGGGTGCAACGTGCTCGATACCAGCCAATCATTGAACCCGCTCAGTCAACGTGTGCTCCTCGTGCTGTGGCCGACCCATAGACATGGCTGTGGGGGCCCTAGTCGCGCTCGGTTTCGCCAAGCCTTGGCAAGCGGAAACGCCGTGCTAGCTAGAACCACGAGGATCAGCCATCAAGCAAAATCTAAGACTCCTCCGCCTCTTAGGGAGTGTGGTATCTAGTCTCCTCCGAAAGCTGACTTTAGACCGGCACTAGTACCCCTTGGCAGGCGTCTTACGCTCTCTGGGCGGCCTTGGTACGCAGCGCGGTCCACCCAGAGGGTTGCGTACACGCTGTTATTTCTGGCCAATGGCGGCCCCGGATTTCACAACGTGGTGCTCTATTTCAACCTCAGACTTCCCCAACACCTGGCCAGCGCGCCAAGTCTCGCAATTGCGCCTCGATTATGCAACCACTCACCCCACGGTGTTCCGCTAACTTCATGCTCCGCTAACCTCTTCAGACATGAGCTTCAGTCAATTGCCAACCAGGCTTCGCTGTCAACACCGAACAATTATTGACGGCCTCGAACACACTAGCCTGTGGCGGATGCGAGAATCATAGCACCGCTGTTATGAGCTGCGAGATGCTAAACAGCCTTTACACCATCAAGATCGTCTTCTGGATTTGTGTTTCTTGCTGAAAGCAGATTCGATGCAGTTGCGATCTGACCAATACCAGTATTCTATCCACGCACCTGGTATTGGGCCGCGCGGGGTTCTTTCGCATGCGACGAAAAAAGATCGTGACGCTACTGCGATGGCTGGTGCTGGTGCTGAACCCTTCAGTCACGATAGCCCCGCCAGGCTCGCACCACACTGACGGATCTCAGGCATGCTGTGGCATAGAACACGAACACAACATAGCCGTGACCCTCGGATGTCACAGCAAGTTGCTTGCAATCTGATATTCATGCGAGCTGACCTTCATGTCGCAAATTGCTGTGCCACGAGCGTGGGTCGCTGATTAGCAACCTCTCCAATCAGCCTGGCCTCTATCGTCTTGTCTATTCCGGAAAGTCTACAAAATGGGGTTATCGGCTACCTTCAACGGCAGTCTATTACACATCACTGGCTGCATGACCGGCCTCGTTCTACAGTTTGATCTACGAATCGCCACTGGCTGAACGATATCTCCATCGTCACTTCTGCGCCTGTAAAGATTATCTTGACGAGATACGATCGCCACATATGGGTTGCACCACCTTAGCATAGGTAATACAAAGGTTCGATCCTACGGAGGATTTCGGAACGCGCGATAGCGACATGATCATTCCATTGTCCCGATGAACATCTTTTTCAACATAGTTGACCACCACGGAACCTCTTTTTTATTCCGACAATCCCACTTGATACAAATGCCATCATGTCGACCAAGCAATGCCTGATTCTAAGCCGAGTGGAGCTGCCGTATGATTCAAGCGGGCCCCGGTCCTTGTAGGCTGCAGCAGTGCCACTTGGGGACAAGGCTCCAGTAGAGGCAGCACACGTGCGGCCCTGACCCACAGAGATGTGAGGCACGGGCTCCGCATACTCTGATCCAAGAACCATGTATCGAATGTCACAGCCTGCAGGTGAACCTAAGCATTAAGCGTCGCTTCAAGGTATCGCGGCAGCAAACAACAGTGCTCCTGCCATTTTTGTATGCTTTTTCGGCCTGGAACTGCGCCGCCAAAGTCCAAGCCTTACTCGAGAAAGCCTTGTGTTGTATGTAATACGATCCGTCGCGGGTACTTCGAGTATCTCGATTATCTCGGCGAATGCCGGGCCATGCAGACGTAAGCCTTCACGGGAAGACTCTGAACGACCACTCGGCGATTAATATTGCCGGAAATGGCTCATTTTGAAACAGTTCTAGAAGGTCGCATTAGTGACAGCGCTAGCGTCACTTTGCATGCAAGGCGCTGTAGCCGGCCGGTCAAAGTGTAGGACACATTCTTCCGCTCAGTTCCCTCTCGTTTCCCCATCAATCATTCTACAACATTGAGATTCTGAAATAAAAAAACTCAGATACATTTGTACCAGCAGTACATTTGCACCGACGCCTTTCACACAAGCTCATTCATCTCGTTAGTCGGGCCTTGCTAATTCTTGATAGTTTCCCCTCCTCAGATCCAGAAATGCCGCGTTCCGCCATCGCCCTTCACACCAAGTTGTCCTTATTTCTTAGCTAGGAATACATTTTATTTTCACCAGTCGTATTGTTCATACTGAAAATGCGACACAGAGTTTGGAATTACAGTTCCATCGATCCTTGTGCCCGGCTTGGTTGCACGCCTACGTGAGATGGGGGAATGGGCGCATCGGACATCTTCACTAGCAGTGCTGAAAGCGGTTTGTACAAACCTCACGTACGTAAAGCTGACTTGAATATCGTGCCGCAGTTCAGCATATGATTACCTTAGCTTCCGCCGTGCACTTCGAAGCACGTAGATATTGGTTCGCCATTCAAGAGCTTACGAAAGGGTAAAGAGCGAAATTTACTAACTCATTGAGTTATCTACGATGACCATATCCACGAAACGTAGATCGCGGTACACTAAACAAGAATTCGATTCGAGAGATCATCCACTCATATGTTCGCGCAAGATGAATCACTCACAAACTCTGCAATCAGAACACCTCAATATGGGCATATGAATTACAGTGTGCTTCATTAGCCTGCCAATGGTGTAATTGGATAGTGATTCTGCTTCTGTTATGAGTAGTGCGCTCAGCATACATTCACATTCCGCTGTGTTATATATGCGTGAAGTATACGAATTAGCGCAGCAGTAGGTTATGCAGTTCACTAGTGTAGAAGGCGCCATGCTACAGCGCAATACCTGCATCAAGAGGGACTTATGTGCATTTACTATTGAAAATTGGCACAGATCATGCCCGGAGACGAGTACTCCCATTGTTATCATCTTCTTCGTCATCTTCACTGTCCATACTTTGTGAGCCTTCTATCTTCAGGTGTAGGTACGTCGTCAACTTACTACACTCGTTCTCGCTCCTCCTTCGTCCTCGTTTCTCCGCCCTCTTCTTCTTCCTCCTCTCCGCCCTTTTCTCGTTCTTTCTCCTCTTTTGCGCCATCTTCTTTTTCTTCCTGTTTTCGTTCTTCTCATGTTTCTTCCTCTCATTCTCTACCTCCATTTTTCTTTCTCTTCCCATTCCTTCTTCTTCCTCATCTTTATCGTCTTCGCCTCCTTCTTCGTCGGCCAGGCGTACAACCAGGAGACTACCCATGGAATCAACACCGACTTAACGTTCCTACAGCATGACTTGTAGCATACCTTCTTCGTCTTCTTCATCTTCATCCTCCACCTCTTCAACCTCATTAACCTCAAGTTCGAGGACGAAGGGTGCTTGCTCTTCCATGCATTCGTCTATGTAATGTCGGCATATGAAACATCTGTGTACGGCTACAGTTGCGATGGAAAGGAACCCTGGTAGTGGATAGCACTTACTGTTGGAAACGTTCGGGGGAGGCGTGAAGCCCGACTTGCTAACCCTCTCGTATGGACATACGAAAATATTATCATGTTAACCGACATGCAGCTCTGTGAAAGTTGTTCACACAATCCCACTCTTACTGATTAAAATCACTCAGTTGCGTTCAGAACGGATCTCCTTCTTTCATCCACCACGTATTGTATAGGTACTCGGGCCCAACGGCGACTTGCGTCGAATTTCGAGAAATTGCCCGTACATAGTACAGGCCTCCTAGCTCAACGCGATTCATATGCTCAACGCGATTCATATGCTCAACGCGATTCATATGCTCAACGCGATTCATATGCTCAACGCGATTCATATGCTCAACGCGGGTCACGTGCTCAACGCGGTTCACGTGCTCAACGCGGTTCACGTGCTTAACACGACTTGCTCGTTATTCAGCCGGCAGGCTACACTGAACGTCTGTGAACATTTCAAAAACATTACTTTTCACATCCTTCTTCTTCAATGACTTCTCAAATCCCACTTGAACAAAAATCACGGGGGAACATCTGCAGCATGATTTATAATTTCTAAATTAGAATACCAACACTGAGTTACTGGAACACGATAAATTAGAGAAACTGTCGCGTTGAGCATATGAATCGCGTTGAGCATATGAATCGCGTTGAGCTAGGAGGCCTGTACTATGTACGGGCAATTTCTCGAAATTCGACGCAAGTCGCCGTTGGGCCCGAGTAGGCCGTTGGCTTTTACGTGACGTCGAGATTGAGCGCTTGCCTTTGTGGAATTCAAGCTATCAGGCGAGGGCCATGCGGAGCGGCTGTGCGCTTAATATACCAAGTTCTCCACATAACATTTTTCCAAATCGAGACATTGTAACCTCTTTGTGGCACGTGTTGGCGCGGTCGCGTGGGCTACGCCCTTACACAGGTCCTGCATATGTAGTCCCGCCTTCTTGTAGAGCAAATTCATCTAGTATAAAATTACAACGGTGGAGCTCATAATAGTCGATGGCTATCACGGACGAACACAAGCCTGATTCGCTGAGGCACTCATGGTGGCTGTATGCCATTCGGTCCTGGAGAGGTCATGGACAGATGCAAACCCGGTGAAGCGACACCAAGGAAGTCAACTTTCTGTATCGCTGCTTTACACTTATAGTACATCAAGTTCCCAACTTTACTGACACAATGCCGATAATATGTATCAAGGGCGATATTGTTCATGTACGAATGACATCGCGAAGTTGACACAACGTTGACTTTAGCTCCACCCTAGCGTGAACGTGTTCGGCACGACTTGCCAACTCTCCTACACCACACCTGATGTTCTTTGATAGTTAAAGTGTTGATGGATGAGATCTTTCAAAGAACTAACCCTTGTGCAATCATCATCGGTCACTCTTCAGCTACTGGCTCCTCAGCAATTGTAGGACCTGCAGGGCCACGCGCTGACAGACTTCTTGATTGCTGTTATGTCATCGGATGCTTCACCCTACATGCTTCGATGTCTGCTATGTATGTACATGTAACCGCCTTGTCATGACTGGCTCAGTATACAGAAATCCACCTCCGCAGAACGATATACATCTTACAATGCAATGAGTTATCTTGACTCCTGTAGAATGAATAAGGAGAGCAGATAGTACTGTGTCATCCAATCTTCTGCAATTTTTGGCTCCATCTTTCCTCTCACAGTCTATATCAGCCGTACCATACACGCCGTGAGGTTAAATCGAAACTTTTTCGCTTGTGGGCGCTCTTTCTAATGTCCCAGAATCTCATCAGTCGCTCAACCTACAAGGATGTCGAAGTTTCCCGTGCTTTGTTCGCATCATTTGCAGCATCTCTGACTCAGCCCACTCGCTCTATGCTATATCAGGCCCTCAATCCTGATTTCACACTCACGCAAAGCCACGCGAGGGTCGGGACTACGGAGCAATTCTTTTTTTTTGTATATCAGTGGGAACCGGTCCCGCCAAAGATTGTGTGATCCGCCTCACGAACCTCTACTACGACGTCACTGACGAAGAGATCCGCGAGTGTTCCCAGGAGCTCAGGGCCATCGGCACAATTAGCGACATCGATATCAACTGTGAGAGAAAGTCCGGTCTCCGTGGTCTTTGTGCTATTCGCGACGACATAAGACGAGGATTACGCCGTGCTCTTGACAGGTTAGGCGCTCCACGCGTGGCTCTTCATCATCGGTCGTGCTCACACGGGCACTCATGAAAGGGATCTGAGACGGCGATGCTTCACGATGTGTACTCTTGATACTGAGATCCAGCCAAGAGCCACACCACGGGCCCCGTGAGTCCCAAAGCAGCTGTCTCCACCACTTCTGATGCGTCTCTTCCCGTCCCTTCTCTTCATGCAGCCAACCCCCCCTCCCTTACTGTCCCTGTGCTGCCTTTGAAAAGTTCTATCTCCGACCGCGAAAAACCACTCCCGTCAGTTTTGAAACTCCACTGGTGAATCCACTCCTATGCAGAGCGAAGTCCGTACATGCGCGATGTCATCCCGGCAATGACATACCATGGCATCATCGTCGAGCTCTGCGCTCTTCGACCCGAGGCAATCAAACGTATAAAAAACGGGACACGGGCACTCCTGTGGTCAATTATGTAGTGCGGCTCTGCTGCGTTCATCTTGGGTGGTAGTGAAGTATTCCCCAAGGGCGTGTACTTCTAGTGCCTACAGCCAAGGGGCGTCCCAGAAGATAAACGGCATTCTGTTGGCGAGCTCAGCATCCACGAGTGGACTTTTGAAGCCTGCTGACAGTTTCCATGTGTATCCTGATCTGCCCGCTAGGCTCGATGTCTCGCAGAACCGCTGCTGTCCTTGCATCATCGGCGCACGACCTGACCAACGGCCTATACATCCCTTCACGGGGTCGAAATACCATCATCGTGGCTCTACATATGGGATGCCCCGTTGTAATACTCTAAAAAGGGCTTGCACATGTGCTTGTGTACATTACTCACAATCACCATGTATCTGATCCATCAGCAGCTATCACAGCACCCTCCTCGCCTACGCGGAATGGCCATGATTATACTGCAAAGGCCACACACGGAGCCAGCGGTACCGCCAACAGCACTAAGACCCTCGTCTGCCGTTCTCAGCGCCGCCGTGGATCCCGTCTCCCACGAAACAGAGCCAAGGCGTGGTTTCTGTTGAAAACAGGCAGCATGAGAAGGGGGGGAAGATTGATTGATTCCAGCTGGCTAGAGAGATGGGGGCTATGTATACTAGGAGGCTGGTCCCAGCCTCCTCTACAGGCCTCGTCTTTCAACAGTTTCCTCGCTGGCATTCATCCTCGCGCTAAGTTCTGTTACATGGTATGCGGAGTACATGTACACGATGACTCTCAATTCTCCGGTCCTGTCGTCACGATGCAGGAGTCTCGACCGTGATCATGACACAGCATGTAGTATAACCAATGAAAAAAGCAGTAGTATATTTCCCTGCGCGGCACCTGACGACAGGAGTAATGCCGGACCTGTTGGGGAACGGAAGTGCTGCTTACTTCTTCCTTGACATCTAGACCCGAAAGAAAGAAAGAAGAGGAGGAGGAGAAGAAAGTCGTGCATCGTTCTGCGCACACACGCCCTGCTATCCGGCACCGTGCAAGGGAAGCAAGATAATTCAGATTCGACGCACACAGGTACCCGTTGAGTAGCTCTTGCAGTCTGAAGGGAGGGAGGGGGAAGGGAGGGAGGGGGGGGGGGGGGGGGGCATCCTCTACATGCTTTGCTTTGACTCGAAACGAATACAGTGCCCTTTTCTGAAAAAAAAAGTCTCGGGGAGCTGCAATCTTACCACCGTATAGTCGCCAAAAACAGGTAGCAAAAGGGGGGGTGACATGACACCTTCGTCAACATCTTGCACCACACACGTCGACGAGCCCCCGCGCTCGCGCACCGGGAAGAGAAAAGGGACCCGTCTGCGAACGTATAGCACGCTGGGAAAACGACACGAAACTGAGTCATATCGTTCAAATAAAACCCATAATTTTGATTTTAATCTCTTCTTCTTCTTCTTCTTCTTCTGCGCATCACAGCAAAAACCCCTTATTCACCAGTGCCCCACGCCTTACACGTTACCGATACGCCCTCGCTCTGTGCGCCGCGCCGTCCATCCTCCTCTTCGCATCCACACACCGCTTCCGCGCTTCCGTATACCACCGCTCCGCGTCCGCCAACTCTAGTCTGCGCACGTTGAAATCGTGCGTCGCTCGCTGCGCTGCCTGCACTGCTGGATGCACTAGAAGTGTTGGCTGGGCCATGTACGGCGGGGAGGAATGGAAGTCGGGTATTGTGGGTATTGGGATTTGGAAAGAGGGGCGGGGTAAGTTGTTGTAGAGGGTTGGGGCGGTGATTGGTGGTGGGTGGAGACTTTTGGCTGAGCTGGGGGGCACAGAGGGTGATATGTTGGGTATGCTTGTGTTGAGGGGTGGGAGGCGGATGGGGCGTTTTGAGCGCGATGGCGTGGGGCGGGGCGTGAGGAGCGCTGCTGGGGATGGGAGAGGAAGGAGGGGGGATAGTGCGGGGAGGGAGAAGAGAGGACTCATGTCGAGGGTCTCATTCTTCACGATTGTGTTGTTCTGAGTGTTGAGTTTGGCGAGCTTGGTGGGCGGCTCCTCGTCTTCATCCTCTTCACTGGGTATTATTTCTTGCCGTATTGAGTATTTTCTCTTTCCAGATGCGTCTTCGGCGTCTTTATTCTCCAGCTTTAAACCCTTCGTCATTTTGCGGACGCTGGTTATGGCTTGTTCCACGTCGCTTACTTCGAGTCCGGCGTAGAGTCTACTCTGTTTCCCACTATACGAGCTTTCGCGGATGCGGCATTGGAAGTATGTGTTCATGAGGCTATGTGCACGGTCTCTTTGCCCGACTGTCAGACAGGAGAGCTCGTGGAGGGCGAGGAAAAGTGGGTCGGACAGACATGTTGGGTCTATGCTGGCATGCACATCTTGAGGTACAATCGCCTCAACGGATGTGATGTCCCAGTTTAACAGAATCTCGGTGATGTGTGTTGGCAGGGGCAATGCAGCTGGTGACCTCAAAGGTGTTAAGAGATCTATGGCTTCCATGTTTGCCATGAACACGGGGATTGTTTGTGCAAATCACAGGATTGGTTGGACTTGTGTCGAATTGTAGAGGTCCGAGGTCTGATCATATTGGAGGTTTTTCGACAAAGAAATCTTGACGTACAAAGATGGAACGGGTTGACACGCTTTGTCCGAGATGCTGAGAATCGTCCAGAGTGGTGCTCGCTTTGTTGCAATGCAGAGACATTGTGTATTATGACTTTGAATCACGCCTCAGGACCATGAACATGGTTGTGAACAATGGATGGCCTTGGAGAGTGATGTCTAAAACAGGAACACGAGCAGAAAGGTAATCGTGAGAATCGAGCTAGGTATGCTTCACGGTGATTGTGTAGTAGATGTCATTAAACGTGATCGACCCATCGCGTACAAAGTACACAACCCGGAACGCCACAAGATACTAAACATCGGAATGCCTAAAATGCATCGAATCGTTTGCATGGATATAGAGTGGGAAACAACGCTAAATGCTGGATATGCGCCAAACGCTATGAGAAACCAAAGGCAGGAATATTTGATCTTGTTTGCGTGATCAGTAGTGCGCAGTGTGCGCACGGAAGAGCATCCTCAACCCACTCGGCTCCTTTTCTTTCTTCTTGCTACTGCCTTCCTTGACGGTTCTTGTCCGCCGTGTTTCAGACGTTTTGCTCGTTTTGACGCTGGCCTCAGAGCGGGGCGCACGATGGGTCTTGGGCCGTGATTCTCCTGATCTTGACTTGGCGTCTTTCTTGGACCTAGCACTGCGGCGGGATTTGAGATCATCTTCGTCAAGCACACCAGCGGCGATCAGCTGCCGACTTGCACCAGGAGTAATGAACTCGCCGTCGACACTTGTACCAGAGCTGGCGGCTTCGACGTCGGCAATTCCGCGCCGCCAGACCTCGACGCGGCTTAACTCTTGAGGCTCCAGCTCCTCGAGTTCATTGTCGCCATCAGGGATAGCACGCATGGCCATGGGCATTGGCTGAGCAGTGAAGTCTTCCTCTTTTTGTGCTTGAATCTTCTTGATGATCTTGTACCCACCCAGCGCGACAATCGTGACGCCGACGGCGACTCCGCCCGCAATCATAAATTGCGGACTGAGCAGGAGTGCAGCGACAGCGGGGAAGGCGCCCTTTAGTGACAACAGGACGCCGGGACCCATCTTGGTGACAATGGCGCTGACTTCAGCGAGTGTCAGTGACACAGCAGCAAGGGCTTCGGGATTCTTTTGAAGGTTTTCGATCATGGCAGTGGCGGTGTGCTGTAAGCAGTTTGCCTCATCGAGCATCATGGTGATCTTGGAAGCCTTTTCCTTCAATTCTCCATCATCGTACTTGCTGGTTGGCAGCGGAGGCGGAACGTCGCCATAGGCCAGGTCCATATCGATGTAGGGTTCTGGCTTGGAGGGGTGAGAACGGTCTCGTTGGAGATGCATGTCCGTGTTGCGCCTCACAATCTCCTTGCGATGGGCATCCTGTGCATCGCCAGCTAGATCCTGTTCGAAGCGGTGGCTGCTGCTGCGCGGGCTTCTGCGAGGAGGGTCGTTGGCATAAAAGCTGTCGGTGTAGCCTCTTTCCATGGCTGGGCGATGAGTGCGGGGTCTGTGTGATTTGGAGCGATGAGTGCGGGCAGAGGCGTGTGAGCGGGCATCATCGTCGAGGCGCAGGGACTTGGTGCCCTCTACGAGTTTCCTTTCTCTTAGTTGAGCATCGCGCTCGGCCTTGATCTCTGCCTTGCGCTCGCGGTAGGCGGCCTTGGCCTCCTTGAAGACGTTGACAAAGTGCTTGCTCTGGAGGGGGTCAGTGGTGGTTTGTGGTTGGGGGCGTCATCGTCTAGCGTGGCTGAGGGACGACTCACACTGCTCACCACCTTGCCCGACTTGTTGATGACGGTGATGGTCTCGCCGACTCCCATGACGACGGCGGCTCCAAGAGTGTTCCTGCAGATGCTGCGGATGCAGTGCACGCAGGGCCAGGTGTGGTGCGACGTGCCCTCGTGGCCGTGGTATCCCTGGCGTAAAGTACAACGGTAGCTCGCGGTGCTGCGGGGCGGTCAAGAGGGCGCAAGCAGCGGTCAGTGCCGGACTATAAGGATTCTCAGGAACGGCGGTGCACGCGCGCGGAGTGAGGCGACTTTCAATACGCAAGACAACCAACAGCCACGGGCGGGGGGGGGGGAGGGGAGACCGAGCGGCCGATGGACAGGCCGGGCAGTGCCAGACTGCAGACTCCAGAGTCCAGTCAGAGACGCAGAGGGGTAGCCGCCGCAGAGCCTAGAGGCTCTATCGTGACTTGTGCGGCGGCGCGCGCTGGCATTCGCTCGCGCATGTGCAGCGCAGCCGGAGCGTGCGTGCCGCCTGTTGCAGACAGCCAGCTGGTGCCACGTCCTGCAATCGTCCAGCCTCCAGGGCGAGCTAGCCGGCCGAGTCGCCGTGCAGCGTATCGCGGCGTCGCGCTGGCTCTGGGCGGGCGACGTGCAGCGCGTAGCTTCTGACGGCGGCAGCCCTCGCGGACGTGTCGTTGCTGGGACTGGCCCACTGCCCGTCGCGAGCCTTGCTCTCTCACGCATGGTGATGGAATCATGGGCGCATCTTGCAGCGACCACGGTCCACGACCTCAGCCTCTGCCCACGGCTTGCACGTTGCTGCCCAAACTCCACACGTTGCAGAAGCCCGGCCCAGCTGCCCGGTTCGAATTCGATGCCAGCCGCCGGCCTCCAGGTGTCGCATCGAGGACTCAGGAGTGGCGGTGCTGCCGTGTGCGCAGCGTGTCCCATGGCGGAGTGGCGGTGCTCGTCTGTGTCATGTATGATGTGGCGGCCCTGCGCCATCGCCGGCCAGTCCAGTCGAGACTCGAGGCCTCTGCGGCTGCATCATGTGACATGAGTCACGTGACGCCGCGCTTGGCCGTGCATCTTCTGCCGTCTTGCCAGGCATACCCCCACGACAATGGTACGCCCAGCAGGCTGTCGCCTGTCGCACGCTGCACGTCTGTGAGCGATTAATATCACTTATTCGCTTTGCCTCGTACATAACCTCCCAACCCCCCTTTTCTTCCCGAGATCTGCGCTCGTTGCGTGTCGCCGACTCGCAGACATGTCTGACCTTTCACGGCCGCGCATCCACTCCCAAAGTGACGCCCCACATCATCACAACCTTGCCGGGAGACTTTCGGGAGCAGCGCGACCATGTCCGCTTGAGGTTTGACACTTGCATGCACGGCGGCAAGCTCCCGCAAGCTTCTGTGCAGTACGCGGGGATCCTTCCATGTGTCCAAGAGTCTACACGAGGCGCCGTCGAGCTGAATCATGTCCAACATGCCATTGTACTGATCTCTGTACACACCGATACATCATACATGTTCCTGTATGCACCTGGGAAATGCGTGCATCGGCGAACATGTGTTTGGCAACAAGGCACATGGTCCCCATTTGCGATGCCAAAGCTGGAGCTAACGCATCTCCGCGTCGTGGAGCGTTTACCTCCATTGGCTGCACAGGTACACACTGCCAGCAAGACAGTGCAGCACGCGTGTACCTGTGCTTGCTACCATCTCCTGTGCCGCGAAACAAAGCAATAAAGGACAGTACTTCGCAGTCTGCCGAAAAACAGGCGTTCAACATCCCTTGATAGGGATCTGAACACCCAGCTATTACGCCATCGCATAGCACTCGCTCGCCATATCGGGCGGTGAGCTTGTGCGATGGAAGAGCATCATAGCTCGTTTCCTCCTCAAGACACTGCGAGTGACTTTGTGACCTCCACTGACACCAGACTCGTCCATAGCCATGCGGCGCGGTGGCCTGCTCCTCCATCAGCATCGCTAGCCAGCGACCCGCCGTCGTGCTGCCACGACATTCGTGCTTCTCCACTATTTCCCATCCATCTGCACTGGGCGTGTAGCTCGGCAGGCAGAGTCATGTGCGTGGAAACGCAGTCAATGACCTCTCTCGAGGGCACAAAAGTACTGGGACTGAGAGGTGCGTAACCCCGTAGACATTGGCCGCCTGGCTGTGTTGGTGTATGGGAGGCAGAGGGGGAAAGGAGAACCCTGCCCGCCCCGGCGCTACCAACCCTGCAAATCTGCCGTCATCACTGCCATCCCGCGCCAAACTGGCACCGCTCCCACACGCGACCATGCAGGAACAGCACCAGAGGCATACCGTGGAGCCTGGCTGACCATGCCAGCAGCAGTGCCTCCACAACATGCTCTCGCCGCGGACACGCATGGCGTCGACAGGCCGCCATCGAGTGTCCCTCGAGTCCCGGCACTGACCCACCGCATGAAGCACGACAAGTCCATACTAGCGCTCGCAGTATCGTCACAGTACATCTTTGCCGGCACACAGGGAGGCGAGATATTGGTGCGCGAGCAACAACATCACCGCCTGTGTGCGCCCTTACTGATGTCCGCCAGGTATATAGCCTCGATACCTACGACCGGCGCAGCGTCATACACGCACACAAGGGCAGTGTCCTCGGTTTCTGTCTGTCGCACGACCAGAAATGGCTGTTCTCCAGTGCGACAGACCCCATTGTCAACGTGCGATACACCCCTACGTCGCGCAATGCATCTGCTCACTTTTTAGGTCTGGTGCACTTCGACCTTCACCCATTTGTATGCGCTGTGGTCACCATATGACATCGGAGACATCTTCTGCGTAGTCTACTCATCCTATCATCGCATCGTGTACTTGGGAGCACAGAACACCAGCATACAGGTATGGCATCAACGTCAACTCTGCGCAACCGCATGCTAATGGTATGCAGTGGTATGATCTCAAAGAGAAGGATTCTCGACCACGTCCTGCCCTGGATGCTCATCCCTCCGAGCGCAAGAACAAATTCTTCGATTCTCTTGGTCCCGGGGGCGCACAAACTCCAAAGCCTACTGGCACCGGAGACCGACCTAGAGACGCGGTTGGTGGCCAAGAGTTACAGATTGACGGTCGGGACATACACCAATTTGCCCACTTTGGCTATGTTCACTGCATGCTGCTTGGCCAAGGCATCTTGCCAGAAGCGCCAAAAGAGGAGGTTCTAGTGTCTGGGGGTGGAGACGGGCGTATCAACCTGTGGCGGATTGATCCTTCACAGCGTGGTGCAATCTCAAGCATATATACCTTGGAAGATGGGCGGGAGGAAGGCGAGTCTATCCTCTCGCTAGCTCGCGAGGGCTCCTTCTTGTACAGCGGCCGCTTCGATGGTGAAGTGAATGTCTGGGATCTCGAAACACGACAACTTGTGCGGAGCCTCAAGGCAAATACGGGAGATGTGCATACGTTGGCTCTTGGCGCCGGTGTCCTGTACGCAGGAGGAAAATCAGGGTCAGTCCAGGTATGACAAGGGAACCCTTTTGAGTAAGCTTGCACTAACTTGTACTGGAAATTCAACGAGCACTATGAAACGTTGTCAACCTTCAAAGCACATGATGGCTTGATCCTCGCTTCGGCGTTCACCAAGTACAACAACAACCCAACCTTCGTGACTGGTGGAAACGATCATACAGTCGTCGTATGGGAACCTAGAGATTGTGCTGGAGAAAATGCCACCGTTCGGAGAAGCAACAATGGTCAGTACCTATCTTGGCACACTCTGCATCCGTGCTAAATCCCTCTCTAGACCTCATGGTGGAGTCGTTGCACCAGTTCGTCTCCTTTCGTACCGTGTCATCCCAGGCAAAATATCGTGCCGATTGTAGGAGAGGTGCATCATATCTTCGATCCGTGTTTCAAAACTTTGGCGCGGTCACGGAAATGATCAACACGCATGAGCCGTACAATCCCATTGTGTTCGCCAAGTTCAGAGGTAATCCTGCGACTGCTAAGTCAAGGAAGAAAATCCTGTTCTACGGTCACTACGACGTTATCCCTGCCGAGAACGACCACCGAAAATGGAAACACGATCCCTTCACCCTGACTGGCGAAAGTGGCTACTTGTACGGGCGCGGCGTGTCTGACAACAAAGGCCCCATTATGGCTGCCATCTACGCCGCTCACGAGCTGGCTAATGAGCAAAGTTTGGACTCTGACATTATCTTTCTAATCGAAGGCGAAGAGGAAAGTGGATCCCGTGGCTTTGAGAAGGCTATCCAAGCAAGGAAAGACCTCATCGGTGATGTTGACTGGATCCTACTGGCCAACAGCTACTGGCTCGACGATCATGTTCCGTGTCTCACTTACGGGCTGCGGGGTGTTATCCACGCAACTGTGTCTGTCGAGAGCAAACACCCAGATCTTCACAGTGGTGTTGATGGGAGCGCTTTGCTTGATGAACCGTTGAAGGATCTCGTCATGCTTTTGTCGAAGCTCACTGGACGTCATGGCAAAGTCCAGATTCCTGGCTTCTATGATCCCATACTGCCGCTGACAGAGGACGAGAAAGCGCTATATACTGAAATCACGAAGACCTTGCTGCGTGGAAATCCTGATCTTGGAGACCCTGAAGAGCTTGCGCAATCACTGATGCGCCGGTGGCGAGAGGCGTCGCTCACTATCCATCGTTTCCAGACTTCAGGCCCAGATAACTCGACTATCATTCCTCGCTTAGCAAGCTCTGCCTTGTCAATACGTCTGGTCCCTAACCAGGAGGCATCTGCAGTTGCGCAGTCGCTCATCACTTTCCTCGAGTCTGAGTTTGAGCAGCTTGACTCGAAGAATAAGCTCAAGGTAACCATCGACCATCAAGCAGAACCCTGGCTCGGTGACTTCAACAACGAGATCTTTCAAACACTTGAACGCGCAATCATGTCGGTGTGGGGTCCGTCGCTTGGCCAACGAAGGGAAAGCGTTCCTGCGCTTAAAGCCCCGGACTGCCTCTCCCCTCTGTCGCGCGCTGTTGACTCTTCAGCAGCAGCACTCAAAAGCAAGCCTGCTCCAGCAACATCGAACACGCTTGCAAATTCCTCCGATCCAGCGCTGTCGTCACGCCCTAGCACGGCATCGGGCTCTTCCACACCCATCACCTCATACGCGAATGAGACGATCGCCAGGAAGCCGCTGTATATTCGTGAAGGTGGCTCGATTCCAAGCATCCGTTTCCTTGAGAAAGAATTCAACGCACCAGCAGCGCATCTGCCATGCGGGCAAGCTAGTGATAGTGCGCATCTGGACAATGAGCGCTTGCGACTGGTGAATCTGTACAACAGTAAGAAGATATTCAAGGAGGTGTTCAGAGAACTACCCAAAAAGTAGTTGAGTGGTTTCTTTGAGAGTTCTTTCTAGGCGAGGGTCAAAGATAAATGTAATATATCCCTTACCCTTGAGATAGTTGGCTTAGACTTCTGTTACAAAATACCTAAAGGGAGCCGGTTATTCGTACACCCGTTTACGCTTGTACGGGATGGAGGGTTACAAAACATTTTGTAAAGCCGCGCTAGGTCCGACACGCTGTGCTCATCGGGCACATTGGCAGTCTGGAATCGTGGAAGCTTACAAATGATTGAATAGTCGAAAAGAGTAGAATTCGGTACAAGTCCATGCAATGGGCTCGTGCCATACGTCCTGTAAGCTGACACTACGCAGCAATGTTCACATCGGTGTAATAGTACTTGGCGCTTCCGTCTCCCCGCATTATACAATATTGATATCCGAGGTATATAGGTACAACGAGAGCATATCATCTTTATAAGATGGTGACTTGAATATCAAAAGGTTGTGAAAAAGGTAGACCGAAGTATAAACGACTTTTTTGCAAAAAGTTATGGATTCTCTCATCGCCCACGACATCACCCATACAAATGGGGAGACAACCCACTATTACGAAGGCGGCAATCCTGATGGCACACCTCTGATCTTCATTCACGGCTGGCCTGACATTGCAGAGAGCTGGAAACACCAGCTCCTCCACTTCTCCTCTGGCTCCAAATATCGCGTCATCGCTCCGGATATGCGTGGCTATGGCGACTCCTCTTCTCCCAAGGACCGCCGGTCTTACAGCCTCGAAGTACTTACTACAGAACTCGTCGAACTTGCGCAGCACGCCGGTGTGAGACAGGCTGTCTGGATAGGACATGACTGGGGCTGTGGGGTCGTGTCTGCGCTCGCGGCGCACCACCCAGAGCTCTTCCTCGGCCTCGCAGTGCTGGCCGTGCCATACCGCACCATTGAGCTGGGCCTCGAGCACCTCGTCAGCCTCGTCAACCGCGACATCTACCCCGCGGACGAGTACCCCTACGGGCAGTGGGAGTACATGCGGTACTACGAGCTGCACTCGGACGAGAGCATCGCAGTGTACGAAGCCCACGCGGACCGCATCACAAAGGCGCTGTACGCCATCGACCCCGCCCGCGCCGCCGCGTACGGCAAACCCAGCGCAGGCACCGCGCGGGTCCTGCGCGACGGCGGCTGGTTCGGCGGCAACGCCGCGCTCATCCCGGATATTCCGCTGCACAGCACCGTCCTCGACGCGGCGCTGCACGCCCATCTCCTCGCGTCGCACGCGCGCCACGGCTTCTTCCCGCCCACGGCGTACTACCTCAACCACGCGGCCAACGCGGCGTTTGCGGCGGCGGAGAAAAACGGCGGCGTCCTGTCGTTCCCCGTGCTGTTTCTCGATGCAAAGCACGACGCCGTGTGCAGTACGCGGACGACGCCGCGGATGGGGGATGTGCAGCGGGAGTTTGCGCGGGACTTGCGCGTGGAGACGATTGACGCGGGGCATTGGCTGGCGTTGGAGAAGCCGGGGGAGGTGAATGAGGCGCTGGGGCGGTGGTTGGCGGAGAAGGTTTGAGGTGGGCGGTGGGGGGTGAGGGTAGCAGGTAGCATCGCAGCATTACGGTACCAGAAAAGCGAAATCGAATTGCCAGGGGATAGCGGGCTCATCTAATCGAAGTGACAATGGACGGTCTTATCCTTGCTAGGTGTCGGTACTGTCACTGTGGTGTGAGGGTAGGAAAGACGTTTGTGGGCTTCTGTGGGAACCGTGATATTGGGCCTGTGGTGTCGGTTCCATGCTTGGTCGTGAGAAATTATTGTGGGAGCCTATCGTCGTGTAGAAATTGCGGGGGAAGTGTGAGTCGTTTGGATAACAATGGAAGGTAAGAAATCATCCTTGCTGCACTATGTCGCCAACGATCGGATGTACCTTGTCCTTAGCATGTGATGTTTATTTCAGGTGGAAATGATCAGGGTAATAGATCGCGCTAGGCACAATCTCGATGATTGAGGACTAGCGTCTTCAAGACAATACTTTGATAACATAGTCACATCAAAGGCAAGATTAGCAATCAGCAACAATCACAAGATGAGGCAATTGGCACCAGTGAAGTGAGCATATTATGATATTGCAGTGGTAAGCTGCTGCAGCGGACTGCTAGGGTACTGAACGAGGTACCTGCCAGAGGCATGACCGTGACATGTAGTGGTGGAAGAAACACCCATAGGTATCAAGAAATGATAGCATCAACTCATCGCCATTACATCAGTAGTACATAGAAAGATTTGGACGAATCTAAATCTTCTCGTTGTTGACGCTGGCGCGCCTCTCGTGAGCAAGGCTGGTACGCCTCTCAATATCCTCAGCCTGAGCGTCGGTGCCAAGAGTACCAGTGGGAAGCAGGTTGAGTCTGTCCTCGTCCTTGTCCATACCGCGGTAGACAATGTAGAAGATGATACCAGTCACGAAGGAGATGATGGCGACGGATCCGTAGTTCCAGACGAGATGGGGGTCAGAGGTCAAGGGAGTGAAGGCCTGCGCGAGAGCAGCGGAGAAGGCAGTGGTGAAGCACTGAACAGCCTGGACCAAAGATCGCATGTTTTTCGGGGCCTTTGTGAAGGCATACTCCAAAGTTGTCACGGAGGCGAAGATCTCGGAGATGGCGATGAGGATGTAGATACCGGCAACGGCCCAGACATTGATTGGAGACTTGTAGTCGTCGGTGGGGTTCTCGTAGTAGCCGGAGGTCTTGTAGACGTAGTACTGGAGGACAGCGGCCCAGACCATGGCAAAAGAACCGAGGATGAAACCAGCAGTGATCTTCTTGATGGGTGTGAACCTGATGCCTCTCTTGCGGAGGAAGGGATAGACGAGAATGTCCATGATGGGAACGAGGATGATGATGGCGATGGGGTCGAGGTTGTTGAGAATATCGTTGGGGATACCGTGCAGAGCCATGGTGGCGCACATCTGAGTCAGGTTGGAGTCCATCTGGCGGTAAGCAAGCCAGAAGATGGGGATCCAGAAGAAGACGGAGCAGGCACCGAAACCACGGGCAACCTCATCGACCCAGGCATCGTCAAAGGTGTACCACTTGGGCTTGTTGGCACCAAGAGCAGAGGGCTTGACAGCCTCCCACATGTTGCCACTGGTCCAGTTCCTGTATGTCTTGACAGGGTTGGCGCTGAATCCGTTGCCGAGGGCCTTGAAGAGGAGACCGAAAGCAGGACCCATGACATTACCGCTCGGTGGGCGAAGAATATAGTACTTCTTGCAGAAGACCAGAACGGGAATACAAACGATGAACATGATGGTGGGGATGAGGTACGACAGCCAGAAACCGACATAACGCTCGGCATAGACCATGGCGATTTGGCCGACGAGGGCACCAATGTTGATGAACCAATAGAAGTAGCTGTAGATACGGGTGATGGTAACAGCAGGGTCGACAATGACGCGCTCGCCCTTTTGCTCTGTAACACGCATCTTCTCCTGAGGAACCTGCTCGGCGATGAGAGGCGAAATGTTGGGCTTGAAGGTTCCGGTTCCAAGACCCATGATGATGAGACCGAGGACAAAGACGCCGAGAGAGGTGTTCTCATTCTTGAGGACCGAAGGGGCCGCAGAAACAGTAAGGATGATGTGGCCGACCTCGGCGACGAGGACCGAGTAGAAGATGGTCTTGTAGCGTCCCAGGTAGGTATCGGCGATGTAGGCACCAAGAAGCGGGCAGACATAGACCCAGAAGGAGTTGAAGGTGGTCAGACTGAAGGCTACCTGCTTGCCCTTTCCTAGGGCACCAGGCTGAGCATCGGCATCGTTGGGATGCAGAGCAGCTCCGGTGGGAGTGACCAAGGGCTTGGCGATGAAGTTGGAGAAGACGGCGATTGTACCATAGTAGGACAGACGCTCGACCAACTCGACAAAGGCGATCTGCATGTCATGGTCAACAGATGTTTCACAACGTGGTCAAGAGTAGGGCAGCGGCATACGGTGTAGATCTTGAAGGGGATCTTAGCAGGGACACGGCGCAGCGTCTTCAGCTCGTCCTCGGTGGGGAAATCATCCGAGTCAGCGAGGTAGCTGTCCTGGATGGTGGCCTTGCCCTCGGAGTGAAGGTAGGGCGGGGCGGTGGTGTCGTGGGCGGCGGGGTTCTTGCGCTGGGGGTCGCCAGAGGCGTCGATGAGCGCAGGGTCCAAGCCGACGGCCTGGATGGCGCTGTCCTCGAGAGGAGGCATGGTGGTGGTGTTGTGCAGCGGTTGTGCAGCGGAAGGGCGGGGTGCGTGCGTGCTGCAGACGGGCCACACACAGGGCCGCGGGGTGATGGTTGAGGGAGGGGGGGGGAGGATGTTGTGCGAGGGCGAGGACCTGAGGGGGTCGAGGTCGGGCCACGGGGAGGGACCTTATATCGACGGGCACGCGACTATCACCAAGTCCGCATTGGGAAGGAGCAACACTGGCCACGGGCGGAGACGCGTGCAGATGTGGTGAAGGAGTGGATTATTGCTGACACGACGATGCCGTCCGGGCGACCATGCCGGAAGGGCAGAGGAGCGCCGAGACGGTCACTGGCTCAAGCATTCTGGTGCAGCTTGTGCTGGGAGCTTGCTCGACTCTATCGCCGTGGCGGCGCTGCCCCGCGTTGGTGTGTGCCGCCAGACGGGCTAGCGCGTCCGCATTAGGCAGGTGCCGCCAGCGCCCAGCCGTGCCCAGACACGCCATCCGCGCCCCCAACGTCGTCAATGCTTCGCGTGGCCCCTCCCCCTCCTCCCCTCCTCCCCTCGACGCCCTCTCCATCGCCAGCTGCCCATGCTCCATCACTCTCCATCGCTCTCCATCACTCGGGTCGTCCGGCTACATGCGGGCCTCACTTTCACGCTCTTGCGCCCGCTTTGCTCGGACTTTCCAGGCCAGCGACGCGCATGGGAAGGTGGGAGCCCGGGATAGCGTGCTGCACATGGGGCGTCTGCTGGCTCGCTAGCTCCGAACACAAGATAAGTCGCGGCAAAGCTTGACATCTTAGCCAATGCCTTTCGATCTGGCGGTTGCAATCACCGTCGCACTACCACACCCAGACCCGCACAACAGAAAATTATCATGTTCCTTGGGACTCTCCGTAGATCTGGATTCCGGTACACGTGCGGATGGATCATGGCGACACCATCTCGACTCGTGGTACTGGTGCTATCCACCGGCCACTTTGCGCTACACGGCCCACGAGTTATTACGCCCGGCCAGCCTGAGTTGTCGCCATCCCACACATCCAGCATTCTCGCATCGCGCATCGCGCATCAGCGCTGCCTCGCTACTGGCCGCGCGAACGCCGTGGCTGCGGCAGAGGCTGCATGTGGTTGCATCGTGCTATGTAGTATGGTGCCGCCATGCCTGCCTTGGCACACGACAACGAGGAACGCCCGCAGAAGTCTGAATCTCACCTCTTTGTGGCAAGACCGGCGGCGCATCCCCTTTCGCAAATTGCACGGCATGATGCGGCCACCACGAGCCTGAAGCATCAATTGCCCTGATAACCAATCTTGCATCTTGATTGGCACAGTAATAACATCTACATCTCGCTTCGTGACAAGGCTAAATTCCCATTTTGCCTCCCGTGCAGCCTCGGAGCACGTGAGCCCATTTTCTTTAGGAGCTAAGATCGTCTCACCGCACCAGGTTGTAAGGCGTTCATGTCCAAGCGTCGCACATACCTACATGGGGTAGTCCACAAACCAGAAGCTTACTCAAGTGTATTGCGGCTTTTCAAATGGCAAATAGGACAAAGAATCGTGTATCTAGTGGTGACTGCCGGTGCTCCTCTTGCTGGATATTCCTTGCCTGCCACACAACACTCAGCTGATACTCCCTGATTGGCGAATCTCCGTGTCAGACTGACAGCCATTGGACACACTTGCTGAGATGGGATTCCCGAGCAGATTCCGAGTCTCATTACCTACTGCATGGGATAGCATACCAGAACACAGGGTCAGAAGTGGATGCCAAGTGCACGAGCGACAAAAGTAAACCAGAGAATGGGGACTGCCAAGCCTAATCTGAGCTTGAAATACCTCGCGTGGACCCTGTATGACCACTATTCCAACTTACGGCGTGCATACCGGTCTACACTAACACAAGGCGACTGCTCACCATGTCCGAGACATATATTCGTTGGTATCGGGAACCAGGCGTTTGCGTACCATCACCAAGGAAGGTCTGATAAGGCGCGTTCCATCGCTCGCCTCGAAGGATCGGAAAATTTAGGCACGGTGAGCTCGCTCCAAATCGTCGCATCTTCATTCGTCCTTGTGCTAAACTATCGTTGTCCGTGCCGCAGTCAGCAAATCCACAAGTCTGTGGCGTTGGCTGATTACGGCAACGAACTACCGAGCAGGACCGCCACCAGTTCCTCTATAGTCTAATCTCCAATCCCCAATCTTCTGGCGTGTGTCCAAGAAGCACCTTGTCACATTCCCAAGACCCCACCAAACGTAAGGAAGCTCTATCGGTTGGTAATATCACATATCCTATGTCCGCGATCGAAATGATGTTCTTGGCGAACTCCGCGTATACCTACTGTAGTCTTCTGTGTAATATGTCAGGATATGGACCCAACCATCCTCAGTGTCTCCTGGAAGCCAACAACGACTCTTGTACTATTTTTCCAAACGGGTACATGTCCCGAGGCCGGGTCTGGTCGTGGCTTGACATTCTTCATCACGCCATGACCGAGTTTGTTCCACGGATACATGCTTCGAATCAGGGCTCTCCTTCCGTGATCATGTACCAAGCATCGTATACTTGAATATTGGCGTGATACAGTGCTCAAGAAGCACACAGTAAGACTCTAGTGCGGAGAGCTGGCACCATCCCGAGAGCAAAAGACCGTGAGGCTGACGGGTCGAGTCGTTAAAGGATGGCTGGGGACGATCTACCACATCCCCAAGGGTCCAGCGTTTCAGTAGGTTGACCAATAGCAGTGTCGTACACACTAGACCCCGCAGTAGGCGCCGAGTATGCTTCGCCACCAAAACAACCACAAACACTGCACAAGTCGCGCGTAATCACTCATCGTGAAATCTGTTCTTGCTCTATCCCCTGTTACATCTCGCACTCACGCACTGTTATCATTCGCCAACATGCCCAGATTTCTACAGCGCATTCTGGGCGAGAATCTGTTTCGGAAAGAGCCGGCTATGCGGGACGAACTTCAGAAAACACGCCGCGTGCTTGTAAGAACGTCAACCAGTTTCCCAGAGGAGCAAACGCACTGGAGGGCCTCTCTATTTGATCTGTCACCGGATTCTTACGCTGGCACTGGCTTGAAAGATGGAGCAAGCATAGCCGGCAGCGCAGAACGGCCAATACTTGCACCAAGCCTACAGGAACAAGCACCATTTATCGCAAAGCAACACCGAGCTCGCCGGCGTCTGAGTAAGAAGCATCGCAAACCTGCTTGAAGAGCTGCGAGTATATCAGATCAAGTCAGTTTGCCACCACTGGACGTGTTGTGCACGTGACGTATTGACGCTCATCAGTAATGCCTATCCATTGATTTGATAGATTTCTGACAAATGGTGGTATGAGTGTCAACTCCGCGAAATTCGGCGTAATCAGCACCATAATTGAATGTCCGGTGCTTCAGTTGTCTAATGATCGATCAAAGCATTACACTTCTTTCCGACCACGAATGCTAAAAGAGTCGCTGCTTCCCTGTTTTAGAACCCTTTATGTTTGGAAATTCATTGAGTGCATTTTCAAGGCAATTAGACCATAGCGTGCCAGTATTCAAAATTTGAGCCGGTTCTCATCTAGCTTTCTTACCTATTCACAGTATGTGACCTTGTACAGAACAGCGCTCTCGGTATGCAGATGCACGGAATAACTATCATGTGTTGCTCCGAATCATCGAGGTCCACACGTATCCCACTTAATATGGTGTAGAGTGCCTGCTGGAGAGCCGAACTGCCTTACAGAGGCCTTATCTCGTCTTGCTCGCTCTACCAGTATGGCAGTACCCTTGCATGTGTTACGACAGCGCCACTTTACTAGCTCATAAGCTCTAACGTTCGCTTTCAGTACTATTACCATGCTCATTACGATACGTCACCGGTCGACAACACAAATTATTGCACATCGTGCGTCACATAACGGTACAGCTTGACGCATGCGCAAGATGAGGCCAATTAATGTCCGTAGTCTCGCAATCTGCTATGGTGAATCCTCGATGTTCAGGACTTCACTTGCACACGACACAGCGTTGCAAATATGTGAGTTGAGAACCACCACCATGGTCTCAAAAAGCGTTTTGCTGACACACGCAGATTTCCCAGAGATCAATAGTGGCCCTTCGGGTACAGAATGGGCATCAACTGAATGAGACTGTCTACGGGGCGCTTGTCAAAAGCACTCCGCCAGGCTCAGGCTGTTATTCTGATCAACTAGATACCGACGAAGAAGTATGCAAACTTGTCGCGTCGCAGTGGACCGACTCGTCCTGGCAGGCAGAAAATCCAGTTAGCTTTGACTATATTGTTTGGGCAAACGACTCTTGCAATCCCATCTGGCGCAATGGCACAAGTATAACCGGCGATCCTAATGCTCGAGCTCGGGGCTGCTCGCTTGGAGCCTATCCCGTTTATGTGGTCAAGAACACAGGACACTCCTATCAAGGACGAAGTACGGGATATGGAAGTCTTGGTATTTGGACTCATAGTATACGTGGGATTGAGTACATCGAGGACTTCAATCCCACAGCATGTCCATCTAATCAGACGATGACAGCAGCCCGCATCGGAGCAGGGCATACGGTCATTGAGGCAGCTGGAACTGGCCAAGAACGCCGCCTTCACGTCCTCGGGTGCTAATCCTAGTGTTGGACTTGTTGGTTGGCTGACCGGTGGCGGTCATGGCCCAATGACGTCTACGTATGGAATGGGAGCTGACAATCTCTTCGAAGCCACCATAGTCACGCCCAACGGACAGAAATATCTAGCCAATCCGTGTCAGAACAGTGACCTCTTTTTTGCTATCCGAGGCGGTGGAGGCGGGACCTATGGAGTGGTCACGGAACTCGTCGTTCGCGCATTTCCCACCCCGAAAACCACCAGCCATGTTTTTCAGGTCGCGTCACTGAATTTGAACACATCGACAGAGTACTACAGGTTTCTGGCATTTTGCATACGGAGCTACCGCGACTCAAAGAAGGCGGTATGTAGGGCTATTACTACGCTGTTGGCCCACCGACAGCACCCACTCTGTCATTCGTGTGGACATTCTGGCTGTAGGACAGGCCGGAGGGTACGGTTGAGCGACTCATGGCGCCGATCGGGGCGTACCTAAATCAACGCAGGAATCTCTTCGTCTACACGAACAATATCACACACGCAGATACATATCTGGGCATCTACCATGGCAGCTACACCAACGAAGCTGTCGCGAACGGTGGATCGGCATATGGCTCTCGACTGCTAAGCGCAGAGAGTTTGAAAGATGCCAACGTCACTGCCGAGGTGTTCGAGCATATCGGACCAAGCAACGATGCTTCGAAACCAAATGCAAGTTCCTTTATACTACTTTCTCATGTTTGCGTATAGCTGACGTACCCAGGCACCTGTGGTCAACCCGCTTTTGATCGGCCATTTCATCGCATCTTGCAGAGCTACCGTCCAATAGCAGAATGTAGCGCTTGTCTTTCGTGTCGCGTGAGGAAGCTTGAAGGACGAATATAGCCGTACTATCATGAATCCATGTCCGACGGTTGCTCTGGGTATGATCTATACTATACTTTAGACCTGTCCGGCGTGATCAGAATCTTGATGTGCCTGTCCCTATTGTTCACCAGCTCTTCGAAGCCTTTCTCGGATATGTCATCGAGGTGAATACGGCTCGACACCATGTTCTCTAAAGCCTGGAACTTGCCTCAAGCATATGTGAGCGTGGTTCATGGAAGTCTATGCGCACGGCTTACCCTCAACAAAGGCGTCAATTGTGTCCTTGAAATCCTTGTCGGTGTACGCAAGGCTGCACTTTGTGGTGATCTCTTTCGTGATGAAAAGCCAGAATGGAACAACCATCTTTTGAGTATCAGTAATGTAGCCTGTCCTATCACATGGCAGGCTCTTACTGGACTTGACCACGTTGCAACGTTCATGTACAGGCCCTTGAAGCGAAGGGCATCAAAGCCTGCATCCATGCCCTTCTGCACACCAGCACAGTCGAAGACAACATCGACGCCCTCGCCTCCTGTTCTTTCGCGGCACTTTTCGCCGATATTGTCAGCTATTGGGCTGAACACGTCATCAGCTATCTTCTTGTTCTGCGCTGCACGTGTCGAAGTTGGTTCAGAGACAAAGATGTTCTTGCATCCGTACGTTCTGAGCACGAAGATAGAGGCAATACCAACAGGCCCGCCTCCTAGGATCAGAACGGACTTGTTTGTCCAGTCATGGACTTCGCACAAGGCCGCTGCATGCCAGGCTACAGCCAGGGGTTCGATTAAGGCCGCCAAGCCTAGGTCTACGGAATCAGGAAGTGGGTAGCACAGCTTCGCATCTACTGCAACCTCTTCTGAGAAGCCACCCCCTGTACCTGAAAGTCCTTTGAAGCCTAGAGAGTAGCAGCCATGCGTGTCACCGCTACTGCAGCGAGAGCACTTGTCGCAGTAAATGCGGGGATCAACCATCACAGGCTGACCTTGCCGCAAGCCCGAGTCGGCAGGAGCGCTAACTATGCGACCGCAGCATTCATGGCCCATGGTGACTGGTAAAGTTTCACCTGTTGTCCTGTTCGGGTGGTCTGTAGTAGGGCATGATAAAGGTCCTGTTCGAGATGAGTTGACATGTTCGGACAGGTCCTAGGAGGTCATGATACCATGCAAGTATTCATAAAGATCGCTGCCACACAGTCCACACCACTCGACCGCCACAACGGCTTCGTGGTCTTTGGGTACTGGCTTCGGAATATGTACTACACGAACGTCTCCGCGACCGAAGTATTGTGCAGCTTTCATGTTCAAGTGACGGAGCGATTGAAGAGAGTAGCGGAAAAACAATGTATAGTCGATGTTGTCGTATTGCTGTTTTTGTAATCCTTAAGCGTCGAGATTGCATATGTAGGTGATATGGTCGACATAGGTGGAACGCTGACTCGACTTGAGCGACCGAGTCCAAGGTTTGACGCATACCGGTAACCACTCGGCATCCTTGAGCCGCACTGGACTAGGTACTGCGGCGCAAGCAGAACGTCCATGATTCGCCCAGTTTAGTAGAAAGGAAGGAAACACCTTCCTTCTGTGTGAGTATTCTCGTTCACTTTCACACTGCGTCCGGGCCGTGGTTCTGCTTAAGTGTCATTATTGGAAAGAAAGAAGACGGCGCAACAAAAGCGAGCGCAGGCGATGACAAGTACCTAGCCTTAGGTATGATAGGTAGACAACCAAAGGAGTCTCGATGCCCGGCCCTGTGGTTTGTGATTGGGGACCGCGACCATGGGAAGCGCTGGAACCGTGAGCCATGACGCAGGGACCCGAGCTACCGGTAGCCACGAACCGAAACCTGGTAGACCGCCTCGCGTCTCTGCCGCCCTCCACCCGTGCACACAAGAATCAAGACTGCACGACGTCTGTGCCCACAACCGTGTAGATTCCAAGCTCTCGCTATCTCTAGCCACTTATTCTAGCATTCCAGCTCGCTACACCACCATGTTACAGTCACGATGGGCGCCCAAGTCCGGGTCTGCAGAAACCACGTCCCAGCCCGACACGCAGCCTTCACAAGCAGCAGCAGCAGCAGCAGCAGAAGAAGCTGATATTGCCGGCCAAGGACCGGAGTCTGCACCTGCACCGGCTATCTATTCGAGTCATGTAAGCTTCTCTCATTGTCACGTGCCCAAGCCATACACAGGGCGCGCAACTTGCTCGTAGTCCTAACTCTGGTGACCAGTCTTACGACGCCGCCTACGATGCCGCCTACGATGACCCCTCTATCGATCCGTTCGCGCAAACCGCAAGCACCGACGATCTCTTCTTCGACGACGACATTACGCCCATTGCCGAGCCTGTCGTAGAGCAGGACACTCTGGACCTCCAACCCTCGGCTGCCGAGTTTGTGCCCAAAGAAATACAGCCCCCGACGGCTCCTCAAGCGCACCTCGCACCACATGCGCCTCGTGAGCCAAGGAACGGTGATCGAGGCGGCCGTGGGCGGGGACGGGGCAGAGGTCGCGGTAGGGGGCGTGGAGGGCAAACCATGGACGCCCGGGAACCACCGCCAAAGGCCCAGCCCGACACAGCAGCCGAGGTGGACGCTCCAGCTGCAGATGGCCCCGTGGCGACTGCAGCGCCCATCGAAGCCTCCCCGACATCCGTGGCTCCCACCGAACCCAAGGAGAAGCCAGCGCATTCTGTCCGTGGCGACCGCACCCTGACTGGCGGCGCTGCCCGAACACGCCTTACTGAAGAGGAACTTAATGCCAAACTAGCCAACATGCGTATCAAAAGTGAGGCTACCCAGGCAGCACACGCACGCGCAGAAGCGGACAAGGCAAAAGCCGAAGCCCGTGAGGCCGACCAGAAGAAGAAAGACGTGGAGCGTAAGAAGATCTCCGCCGAAAAGCAGAAGGCTGAGCGCCAGAACCGCCAGCAGATGATGGGCGAGCGCGAGAAGAATAGGCAAAGGAAACTCAATGCGCAGGGTGGCAGAGAGTGGGACTTCGAGAAAGAGCAGGGCTTTTCGGGTACCGGAGAAGAGCGGAGACGAGGCGCCGCACGAGGTGCCCACGGAGGGATTGCTTCAACTAGACCGGCGGAGAATGAGACCAAAGATGAGCCTGGCGACGACGCCGGTCTTTCGCAGTCTATGCGCGGGCGCGGAAGAGGTCGAGGTGGACGTGGTGGCAGAGGAGGACGTGGAGACCACAACGGTCCTGAAGCGAAGAAGCCAGCAGAGCAGCAATTGCCATCCAAGGAAGATTTCCCAGAATTGCCGGGCGCAAAACCTGAGCTCAAGAAGCAGGAGTCCTTCGGTCTGCCGTCTCCTTTGGAGAAAGGTCGGAGGTGGGCCGATGAGGTGGAATCTTAGGAAAATACACCATCATTCCAGCGAAGAGTAATTGAAATGGCCGACAAAATACAAGAGCGCACGTGTCTACCCATACTGAATAATGGTGTGAAGGGCACAACATTGTGCAGGCATAGGTCTGAAGACTACTTAAAAGAGTATCAATCAGCTGGTTCATCCAGTTCTTATGCGGCCACATGCCGCAAGCGCGAAAATGGGATGATGGACACGTCTGTCACCATTGGATCCCTGTACCAACATCAATCAGGCCGGTTCTGTATTGCTCCTGCACTAATCCAGTCTCTGATGGGGGCGCGGATACCTTCTGGCACAACCACTGTTGTCCTTTCTGCTTGCATAAGAGGTGGCGCGGAATTCGAGGTGGGGGCCCCATCAGTAACTGACGAAGTTTCGTCCAGGGCCGAGAACATTACGTGCGAAGCCGCTTTGGCTGACCTTCCTTCTAATATTGATGGCGTCTCGAGTGCTGAGCTACCGCGAGGTCAAGGTGGCAATCACGGCCAGGCTTCGGACTTGAACGAAAACGCTATCTTAAATGTACCAGACAATGATAGATCTGTCTTTCAAAACTTTGGCTCAGAGCAGGTTGATCCCGTCCGGCCAGAAATATGGCTTGCTGCACAGCCCATGGAACGGGTACCGACGAGTACAAGCCCGTGTCCACCACCACTCGACCGAGCGTCTGTTTCCAGTCTTTCAGACGGGGGCGAAAGCCTATCGGAGGAAGAGCTCTCTCTTTTACGCCGTAAACTGCCTGGTCCACAGGAGTGGCTTCAGCTACTGGCTCTCCAAGGCGACCACAACACGGAGGCGTGGATGCCTCTAGGGTACATTGTCATGCTCTCCAGATATTCAAAACTTGGGCTAACCGAAGATACTCGCAAAGATGCTTAAAGTCTGCCGTGCCCACCACACTGGTGCAATCAAGGCTGCGTCTAGGAGCATCGCGATTTCGTGAACGGTTCGATCTTGACGGGCCGCGAATGTATTCAGCACATCCCGAACCTTCGGAAAGTAGGCACGTAACCGAGCTACCATACCAAAATCCAGACGAGCTCGATAGCTCTCCCCCTCCACTACCCCGAACTCCCGTAGACAGCACGCGACCATCAATGGACCCGTCGCCTCGAGCTGCACGACTGCAACCAGCTATTCAGCTTGTATATCCTTCGGACACCATTTCTGCCGCGCATGATGGTAGCGTCGACTCCCGTCCTAGTTCTCAGCAGGCTGCTTTAAGCGAATTGCCCATGACTACTACCACCCAGGGCGATGATGATTACACTGGGGATCACGGCAGTTGCAAAATTCCTCATTATCTTTGCTGTTGTGCTTGCGACATGCATACATGATGGGAGCAGCTAGTTCGCTGGCTCGCCTTTGCATGTAGACATAGCAATGGATTCGCAGTATGATATCATGTGAGCCTGATGGATCATGTTGTGAGATGGGTAAACACCTAGGTACATACTGATTGCAGTCACTCAAGGCATACACACCCCTTGCAGTCCCACATACCGTGTAATGGGTTCACAACAAGATTTGATGCATACAAGCTTGATGGGATCAATCAGAGTGCTGCTGCTCGAGCCGTGACCACCTGGGTATCTTGTAAAGCACATGGCTCGCCCGCTAGCCTTGTACACGCCATGTCAACTGTTCTCAATAGCCTTTACCCAAAACCCTCTCGTTCCGTACTCGCACACTGAGTAAGTTGCAACCACGGACCACTAAGAACAGTTTTTTTAAGAATGGATAGAGAAGGGAAGGGAGGGCGTTATTCTACGCTGATGATGCTTCCGATGGACTGTTCCAAACACAGCAGGGTTCATCAGAGGCGACGTGGTTGAACAGGGAACTGATTAGGAAACAGATGCAGAAGAACTGCTTTCTAACAATTTCTTCACCAACAAAGGAAATTGATCACCATGGATATTGGTGCAATTTCGATAGAATATTGTAAGCCGGCATGGGTTCCTGACGGGACACATAAGTATAAGAACACCACTCAAGTATAGTTCTGCTTGATGTGCAAACATAATACTGAATATATTTTTCTTTGCAAGGATCTTCTCGTTCTTCCTCTTTTGTGATTACAATACATACATACATAATATTCTAGCGCATCACGCCCATGTCGACCATCATCCAGAACATGAAATGGATGCAGATCACGTAAGCCATGAAACTGGCCGCACAAATCCGCCTTTTCGAGTCTATCTTGGAAAGACTACAACCCATCGACAAAGGAGAACCGCGCTGCGCCCGCTATGAAGAGTTGTACACATCGCTCGTAGAACAAAGGAGGATAAAGGTTAGAAGGGCCAGACGACGGCAATGGCAGGTGGTCGCCGCACCATTCCTAGCAACCATGTTAGTCAGACCGGAGAAGGGGTATCAGAGAAAGAGCTAAGGTATAGGGAAGTAGTCATGGGTTTATGACTCGCCTCCCGTTGATGCAGCGGCACCTTCACCCGCTCCACCCCTGAAGCCGCCCCGTCCGCCACGACCTCCACGAGCGCCGCGCTCTCCGCCACGACCTCCACGAGGTGCGCCACCACGCCCACCTCGTCCGCCCCGGCCGCCTTCACTGTCAGAGGCTCCTCCGCTTCGGTAACCACCGGTACCCTGAGCACCTCCACGGGTGCTGGCCTGCCAACTGCCTGCTCCATAGCGAGGGGTGTTGGTGTTGGGGCGTTCGTTGAAGATCTTCACAGTTTGCTTCTCTGGTCCGCCGCGAGCATTTCTTACATCGTCAGAAACACGGCGGAGCGCGCCTTGCATGTCGTTATGAGTGGCGAAGTGGGCGACAAAAAAGTGCTTAATCTTCTCCATCTTCTCGACCTTTGCCCTATCCTCTTCGGCTAGCAGACTCTTGGCTTCCTCTTCGTCCTTGACGCCAGCAATGAAGAGGCCCTTGCTCTCCTTACGCTCCACAGGCTCTCTGGGCGCAGGAGACGCAGGACCTTTCTCTGGCGCCGCTGTTCCATTGGGCTTTACTTCGCTAGGTATGGCTTTCTCTGCGGCGGCATTGTTGGAGCCGTTATTAGCCGAAGAGTTCGGTTGTGGAGTGGCCGCCTTGACGGGCTCCCTAGGAGTAGCAGCAGGAACAGGTGATGGGCCGGTCCGCGTGGGCTGAGCAGGCTTAATTTGCTGCTGCTGTTGTGGCTGAGGGACAGGTGGCGTTGCGACTGCAGGACGAGGTTGCTGAGCTGGTGGGCCGCCAGGGCGTCCTTGCGCAGGAACTGACTGAGCAGCGGGGCTGGGAGCCGTCGGAGGAGGGCCGCTGGAGGTGTTGGCCGCAGCAGGCTGTGCTTGTCCTGGAACAACCTTTCCACCACGATGAGCGAAATTGAAGCCCTGAGCGCGCATCTCAGTACCAATCCTGCCATTGTCAATGTCTAATACGAGCCAGCCGTAAGCGGCGTCCGCGAGATTGAAGTTCCACATGTTCTTGAAAGCGCTCTCGTCGATGATGCCACTTTGCGGCCCAGGAGCAGGGCCACCAAATGGATTGCCACCGTTAGCAACTGTAGGCATCTTGTTGACAATGTCAAGTGCCAGAGCAAGTAGACGCTGTTGAGAATCGCTGTCAGCGACTGCAGGCTCGACTTCGGTCTTGACGGTATCCCAAACATCGTTGAAGGAAGCTTTCGAAGCAGCCAGTTTTCCGCGATAATGGTCCAGAGTGGGGTTGACACTGAACTCGTTGTATGAACTGCCGTACCGGAAGTGGAGCCCTGCAGATACCGAGAAATCTGCCTTGAGTGTCACGGAAAGCTGATTCAGCAGACCTTCACGAGCAGGAGAGGCATGGGTGACGAAGATGCGGGTTTCAGTGGGATCGTATACGCGATTGGCAGTGTCGACGAGTTCACCCATCTGGAGCAACGTTGTCCACATGGTACCTTGTCCGCCGGCGATGGTAGTCCTGCCTTCGCCATTGTCAAACAGCTTGTGCATGACGACAGCGCCGCCGAGACCGAGCAAACGCAGCTTCACGCCGCCGACATCAAGCAGCCGTGAGTGAGCCTCGTCGATGATGTGAAGATTGTCAACCTTGTACTCGCCGGACCTCAGCTTCTCCAAAACCTGCACATCTTCGCACGCACCCCACACTGTGTATACAGGCACATTTAAGGTGTATGTCTTGTTGAGGAATTGGGGGAGTTCTGAGAGGGGAAGGTGTTCTCGTGCGAAGCGCTCCTTGATGGGCGGTTGTGGTGGTGCAGAGGCGATAGAGCGCTTGACATTGTCCGACAGTAGGGGCGAGTACTGGGCCACGTGCTTCAGAGTCCTGCCGAAGTGATCAGTGCCTGACGTCACAGAAGAACGCAAATCTGCGACGACCTACTTGTCGGCGATGCGGTCGAGCGAGCGGTCATCGTAGAAACCAAAGTCGCCAGTGTGGATGATGTAGTTTGCCCGTGCGTCAGCGGCGAGCTGGTTGAGGGACTGCAGGTTGCCTGTGGTATGCTTAGTCTGTCGTACACTTCTAAGGGCCATGGGGTTTTCGTACCTCGCACGTCCGCAATGCACAGCACTCTCGCGCTTCCCTGCTGAATCACCCGGCCTTGGTTAGGGAGGAGCGGGACAGCGCCAGGCGCAGGTCCTGAGGGCACGCCGGGGCCACCACCGTTTGGGAGGTAGTTGCCGGGGTAGGGGCGCGGCTGGTTGGGCGCTTGCTGGTAGCAGTCAGTATGCGTGTCAAGCAGGGGCAGGATGATGGGCATGGAGAGCGTGCAAGACATACCGAAGCCATTAGAGTCGGAGGCGGAGGTGTTGGCGGGAGGGGTGTGGCGCGGTTTGGTATAGACTGGAGTGCGAAGGGGAGGGGATGGGGATGAGGACGGGGCTGTGGTAGAAGTGGAGTGTATAAAGGGAATGAAGGAGCCTCCTCGTGTGGTGATGGCAGCGGCGAGTTGTGCGGTCTGGAGGGTCGCTCCTGCTGTTTTTGCTAAGTTAACAGCTGGCGCACAGACAACTGCACTAGCGCGCCTTCTGTCGCGCTCTGGAGCTGCCTGCCCCCCCAGAACACTCTTTCATCTCGCCCAGCTCGAGACGCGCTTTGCATCTCTCCAGTATATCCAACACGTCTCGCCTGGCCCTGGTCCTGGGCCATGTCTCTCTTTTCCCTTTCACCACGCGCCCCGCCTTTTGCTCGCGTCCAGCCGGCCACGCGAAACCCCCCAGAGACGACTGCCGCGCAATGAGCTCGTCACGGATGGGTAGAGGGCAGAGGGCGAGAGAGAATGGCAGCTCCTTCAATAACGTCCTAGCTCTCGCCCGTCATTGCAGGTCCAGATACACACTCCTGTCGGCTGTAGCCGCCCTCGCGTGGGTCCTCTGCCAGTGGATGATATGTCCTGCCCAATTTGTCCTAGGCAATTCACAGTGTCCGACATGATGGGCTCATGTCCAATGGAGATCGCAGCGCTCCTTTGTGGCAGAAAGGCCTTGCAGCGACTTGCAGCAGGCATTGGCTTTCTTTCTGTTGTAGAGAATGCTCGACTGTCTCACTCGGTGCTGGTCAGCGTGATTGGTCGGCTCTCCCGCTAGGCCACAGACCCTGACGCGCAGACCCCACCAAAACTTTTGGGCTCCGGGAAAAAGTTGAGCGCAAAGCGTCTCTCCCTCTGCATCCTCACATCCCCCCAAACTTCCTCTGGGTTTGTCTTTTACACTTTCACTATTGTAAAAGCATAGCCATGGACGAGCAACAGTTTGTACAGCTGCTCGAGGGCCTATTGCAGCGTACGTACTTGCCCCCCATCAGCCTCGCTTTTCATGGCAACATCTAACACCCTCCAGCCGACACCGAGCGTGTCAAGTCTGCCACAGCCACCCTGAATAAGAACTACTACAATTCTCCGGCATCGCTCAATGCTCTCCTTCAGATCCTCTGCGGCCATCCCAAGCCAGAGCTACGCCAGCTAGCTGCCGTGGAGGCACGGAAGCTGGTCACAAAGCACTGGGCTAATCTGCCTGCCGATCAGAAGAGCTCTCTCCGCAACCAGTTGTTCCAATTTACATTGAACGAAGATGTCACACTGACACGCCATTCGGCTGCTCGTGTCATCGCTGCCATTGCGGCGCAGGATTTCGAAGACGGCGAGTGGGCCGATCTACCCGGTTACCTTCAGCAGGCTGCCACAAGTGCAACTGCGCGCCACCGTGAGGTTGGCACATACATCATCTGGACCACACTCGAGTCCGTTGGTGATGCGTTCCCCGGCAAGCCAGCCGACCTGTACAAGCTTTTCAGCACCACAATCCAGGACCCTGAGAGTGCCGAAGTGAGAATCAACACCCTCCTCGGCCTCAGCCGATTGGCTATGCTCCTCGAACCTGAGGAGGATCCTAAGTCCCTGGCTCTGTTTCAGGAGTCTATTCCGGCTATGGTCAACGTACTGAAGGCAACTGTCGATGCGGGTGATGAAGACCGTGCCATGCAGGCATTTGAGGTTTTCCAGACCCTTCTTGGCTGTGAATCTGCCCTTCTTGCCAAGCACTTCGGTGATCTGGTCAAATTCATGTTGCAGCTTGCTGCAAGCACAGATGTAGAAGACGATTACCGATCGCAGGCACTCGCATTCCTTATGCAGTGCGTTCGATACAGGAAGCTCAAGGTTCAGGCACTACGGATTGGTGAGGAGCTCACCCTCAAGGCTCTTCACATCGTCACAGAACTCGGTGATTTGTCCAGCGAAGACGAAGACGTTACCCCAGCTCGATCCGCTCTTGGACTACTCGATATTCTTGCTTCAAGTCTACCACCCAGCCAAGTTGTCATCCCTCTGCTTAAGAACCTTGGTGGCTACTTTTCTTCACAGGACCCTAACTACCGTCAAGCTGGTATTTTGGCTCTTGGTATGTGTGTTGAGGGCGCTCCCGACTTCATCGCCACCCAGCTTCACGAAATCATGCCTATGGTTCTCCACTTACTCGAAGACCCGGAGCTCAAGGTTCGCGCTGCAGCCTTGAATGGTGTGGCTCGTCTCGCCGATGACTTGGCTGAAGACGTTGGCAAGGAGCATGCCCGTCTCATCCCCGCTATGATCAAGAACTTCGATCTCGCTGTCAGCAATATCCAGGGTGCCGAGGATGAGCGCAATCTGTCTATCATCCGTGGTAGTTGCCACGCCATCGACTCCCTCATCGAGGGTCTGGAACCTGAGGATGCTGGCAAGTACGTACCTGAATTGATACCTCGCTTCAGCAAGCTGTTCCATCATGAAGACCTGAAGGTTAAAAGTGCTGCCATCGGTGCCGTCGGTTCTATTGCTTCGGCCGCAGAGAAGTCATTCATACCTTTCTTTGAGCAGACTATGAACGAGCTCTCGCCATATGTCAGAATCAAGGACAGTCAGGATGAACTCGATCTTCGTGGTGTGACCTGCGATTCCATGGGCAAGATTGCATCTGCGGTTGGTCCTCAGCCGTTCGAGCCATATGTCTTGCCACTCATGGAGGCTTCTGAAGAGGCGCTCCATCTAGACCACCCTCGCTTGCGTGAGACCAGTTACATTCTCTGGAGCACTATGGCTAAGGTCTATGAGGAACAATTTGCCAAGTATCTACCTGGCGCTGTGAAAGGTCTCCAAGACTGCCTCGAGCAAGAAGAGACCGGTCTCGACGTCGAACTCGGCGAAGAAGCAGCGGACATTGTTGGCGGAGAACTTATTGTCCAGGGCCGCAAGATCAAGATCGCAAGTGCAACTGATGATGACGACAGCGATCTCAATGAGGCTGCCATGGACGATGAAGATGAGGACGACTGGGACGATCTCGAGGGTGTGACTGCTGTCGCGATGGAGAAAGAGATCGCTGCCGAGGTTTACGGAGACATCATCACACACACTCGCCGCGAGTATATTCCATATTTGGAGACCACGGTGACAAAGCTATTGGAGCTGGTCGAGCACAGCTATGAGGGTATCCGTAAGGCCGCCCTTGGCACTCTGTGGCGCACGTTCGCCTGCCTGTATGGCATGGCCGAGGGCGATGGTATGAGCAAGTGGAAGCCTGGTCTTCCTTTGGCCGTCGAACCACCAGCGGAATTGAAGAAGCTTGGAAATCTTGTCATGACAGCTACTATGTCTGTTTGGCAAGACGAAATGGATCGGTAAGCACATCGCCTTCTCTGCCCCACCTTTTGCAAAGATGACACAATCTTCGTTAATCCCAGCTCACTCCGATGCACAAAGTGCAATTGAGGTGAAAGCGAAATCACGTCTGAGCCCTTTCTCGTTTCCTACATTTGCCACAATATGCTTTTTCAGGAATGTCTCTAACCTTCGGCAGTGGTACCGTCACTGACATCAACCGCGATATTGCTGCTACGCTCAAACTTTGCGGTCCTGCAGTCCTCATGACTGATAATGGCACTGTGGTTCCAGATCTGTGCCAGCAACTGCTCGCTGTCATCACCAAGCGTCACCCATGCCAACAGGATCTTGGTGACGAGGATGAGGAGGATATCCTCGAAGAGTCCTCCGAGTACGACTGGCTTGTGATTGAAACAGCCATGGAGGTCGTTACCTGCCTCGCAGTCGCTCTGGGCTCCCAGTTCGCTGAACTCTGGAAGATGTTCGAGAAGCCGATCGTTAAGTACGCCAGCAGCCAGGAATCAACAGAGCGAAGCGCTGCCGTCGGCACCATTGCCGAGTGCACGGGAAACATGGGCGCTGGCTGCACGCCGTATACAACTGGATTGCTCAAGCTTCTCCTCCATCGTCTCTCAGATGAGGATCCAGAGACCAAGTCTAACGCAGTCTACGGTATCGGACTTCTCTGCGAGATGACTGAGAACAACGATGAGATACTCAAGTCTTTGACGACCATTTTCTCCAAGCTTGAGCCGCTCCTTGACGCACAAGATCAAGCTCGCCTGCTCGACAACACGGCTGGCTGTGTGAGCAGATTCATTTCCAAGCACGGCGACAAGCTGCCTATTGGCGAGGTTTTGCCACGTCTCGTGCAGCTCCTCCCTCTTCGCGAAGACTATGAGGAGAATAAGCCTGTCTTCGGCATGATTGTCAAGCTTTACCAGCACCAAGAGCCAACGGTGCAGCAGTTGACTCCTCAGCTGATGCCTGTCTTCGAGAAGGTGCTTAGCCCACCAGAGGAGCAGCTTGAGGATGAGACGCGCGCGCAACTCGTGGAGCTCGTACAACATCTGCGCAAGTAGAAACGCAGGGAAATGGTTGGGAGGGATATACCCGTCGGAAGACACCATATGATGCACATGAATGATCAACGGACAGTGCGGTAGCAGGGGCATGTTTGATACCACAGCTTCGGCCATCACGACTAGATAGCACAGCGTATGATTTACAATAGACAATTTGTTATATTGCCTAGACCGAGGACCCGTTTGGAATAGGGACATAGGGACTCAAGTACATAATGCAGTACATAATCATGACGACGGGGAGGGCGGCGGTGGTGGTACCGGTAGTTGTGTGGCTGAGACGCGTGACATGGCCGATCTTCCCTGTTCCTGTCATGGCGCATGGTGCTACCCCGGCAGCGGCAGTGACGTTACGTTACCACGGCGCATGGAGTAGCTGTCTTCGCGCACCACGCCTTACCAGCGAACACCAGCACCGCAGCTGTTTGCACATAGTCCATCGCCCATCGCCCAACGCCCGTCGCACATCGCACATCGAATCCGCACATCGCTATTTGCCTGCTGCCCCTGGACACTCTCTCCATCTCTTTCGTTGCGTCTATCGCTTTGACATCATCCTTATCCACAGCTCCACGGGCTCACCTGCCACTCCGAATCACAACAGCCGCCCTGTCCCGTTGCATCCACGTCGACTAGCCACGAATCCGGCGCGGGCTCGCATCACATCTGTCTCCGTGGACTCGCACTCGCTGGTACTGTGGCGCTGGGGCGCGTTGGGGCAAGATGGCTCAGCAACGATCGCCAAAGTGGAGAGCAATCGTAGTTGGCCTGTTCTCTGTCCTTGCCGGATCGGTTCTGGCAGAGGGCCCTGATGTTACAACAAGACACGAAAAGGGCAGGTGTGCGATCCGGGGACAATGTGGCAAACAGGGCTTCTTTGGCTCGGAGCTGCCCTGCCCAGACAATGGCCCTGCCAAAACACCAGACGACGGTGTCAGGAAGAAGCTGATTGACATCTGTGGCGACAAGTGGGCTCATACGGATGTGTGCTGCGAGGAAAGTCAGCTAGACGCACTCAAGACAAACCTCGACCGAGCAACGCCCATCATCAACTCCTGTCCTGCCTGCAAGGAGAACTTCTTCAACCTCTTCTGCACCTTCACCTGCTCACCCGACCAGTCGACTTTTATGAATGTGACACAGACGGAACCGAAGGGTGACAAGTTCCTGGTCACTGAGCTGGACAACCTGGTCGCGGATGCATATGCGTCTACTTTTTACGACAGCTGCAAGGATGTCAAATTCGGTGCGACCAACAGCAAGGCTATGGACTTCATCGGAGGTGGTGCGAAGAATTACACCCAATTGTTGAAGTTCCTCGGTGACAAGAAGTTCCTTGGATCGCCGTTCCAGATCAACTTCCCGCGGCCTGACCAGGACCGCTTCCCTGGCATGGATGCCATGAACCCCCAAGCCTATCCGTGCAACACGACAGAGGAGAAATATCGGTGTGCATGCCTTGACTGCGGCAGCTCATGTACCGAACTTCCCCAAGTTCAGGAACAGAAGCAGTGCTACGTCGGTGTCCTTCCATGTCTCTCATTCGCCGTCATCCTGGTCTACTCTGTCTTTCTAGCCGTTTTATGCGCCGCTGTCGCTGGCCATGTCGCGTATCAGAAGCACTCCAAGCATAAGAGTGAACGTATGCGCTTGCTACAGGATTTGGAGCCAAGCGACGATGAGGATGAGGGCGATATCGTGCACAACATCGGAATGCTCGATCGTCCGACCAAGCACTACTTCATCAACACGTGGTGTGATCGTCTCTTCAGTCGTCTAGGTTATGTATGTGCTCGCTTTCCAGCAGTCACCATTGTGACCAGTGTCTTCATTGTTGGTCTAATGAGTTTGGGTTGGATGAATTTTGAGGTCGAGAGAGATCCAGTCAATCTCTGGGTCGCCCCAGACTCTGCAGCTGCACAAGAGAAGACATTCTTTGACGATAAGTTTGGTCCGTTCTTCCGTGCAGAGCAAGCATTCCTCGTCAATGACACTACCGGCGGCACTATTCTCAGCTACGAGACGCTCGACTGGTGGTTTGGTGTTGAAAACCAGGTACAGCGTCTCAAATCTTATGGCAGTGGGGTAACTCTAGACCAAATCTGCTACAAGCCTGTAGGAAATGACTGCGTCGTACAGTCTGTGACTCAGTACTTTCAGGGGGATTTCGCGAATGTCTCCCCGAGTAGCTGGCAGCAAGCACTGGAAGAATGTGTCGAGAACCCAGCGGGTCAAGAATGTCTACCCGCATTCCAGCAGCCGCTTGATCCACATCTTCTCTTCGGTGGCGTCAACGAGAGTGTTCTAGATGCTAGAGCACTTGTGGTAACCTGGGTCGTGCAAAATCATCCCAAGGGGACTCCAGAAGAGCAACGAGCTATGGACTTCGAGAATGAACTAACAAACTACCTAAAGTTCGTTTCCGAAGATGCTAAGAAGCGTGGCCTACGATTGAGCTTCAACACCGAAGTCAGTCTTGAGCAGGAGCTAAATAAGAGCACGAATACAGATGCCAAGATCGTGGTCGTGAGCTACATTATCATGTTCCTGTACGCTTCCCTCGCCCTGGGCTCAACCACACTTACTGTTCAATCTGTACTTCGGAACCCGGCGAATGCCCTGGTGCAGTCTAAGTTCATGCTAGGCATCGTTGGCATCCTGATTGTCCTCATGTCAGTCTCTGCCTCTGTGGGACTATTTTCTGCAGCTGGCATCAAGGTGACCTTGATCATCGCCGAGGTGATTCCGTTCCTGGTACTAGCGGTCGGTGTTGACAATATCTTCCTGATCGTGCACGAATTCGAACGCATCAACATCAGCCATCCTGAAGGAACTGTCCCCGAACGTGTCGCGCGAGCTCTCGGTCGCATGGGTCCTTCGATACTGCTCTCTGCCCTCACGGAGACAACTGCATTCGCCCTTGGATGCGCCGTCGGCATGCCTGCTGTCCGCAATTTCGCTGCTTATGCTGCTGGAGCTGTCCTGATCAATGCGATCCTCCAGGTTACCATGTTCACTGCTGTTCTCGCATTGAATCAACAACGCGTTGAGACAAACCGTGCTGACTGCTTCCCGTTCGTCAAGGTCACCCGCGCTGACCCTGGCTACCCCGGTGGTATGAATCTCGGCGCCAGTGAGGAAGGTGCCCTGCAACGCTTCATCCGTAAGACATATGCACCTGCACTCCTTGGCAAGAAGACTAAGGTTGGTGTTATCGCTGTGTTCTTCGGAATTTTTACTGCCGCGCTCGCGCTGTTTCCATCCGTGCAGCTTGGTCTTGACCAACGTATTGCTATACCCAGCGACTCATACCTCATCCCTTATTTCAATGATCTTTACAACTACCTGGATGTGGGTCCCCCTGTATATTTCATCACCAGAGAGCTCAATGTCACCGAAAGGCGACCTCAGAAGGAGCTATGTGGCCGATTCACGACTTGCGACTCGACTAGTCTGGCAAATATTCTTGAGGCCGAACGCAAGCGTCCGGAGGTATCTTATATAGCTGCATCCGCCGCGAGCTGGCTCGACGATTTCTTTTTGTGGCTAAACCCTGAAAACGAAAATTGTTGTCTGAACGACGAAGGAAAGCCATGCTTCCAAGATCGTCAACCTCCGTGGAATATGACTCTGTACGGCATGCCCGAAGGTCAGGAATTCATCAATTATCTTGAGAAATGGGTAGACGCTCCGACCACTGCTGAATGCCCCCTCGGTGGTAAGGCCGCATATTCCGATGCTCTTGTCATCGATTCAAAGCATCTTACAATTTCAACTTCACATTTTCGCACGTCGCACACTCCACTACGCTCGCAACAGGACTTCATTTCAGCTTACACTGCTGCTCGTCGCATTGCAAGAGAAATATCAGAGGATGTTGAGACGGAAGTGTTCCCGTACTCCAAATTCTACATTTTCTTCGACCAATACACATCCATTGTCCATCTTGCTGGTGCCTTGATTGGCTCTGCTCTTGCAGCTGTTCTGGTCATTACCACCATCCTCCTTGGCTCGCTCGCCACCGCTCTCATCGTTACTGTTGTTGTCGGTATGACGGTATCCGCCATCATAGGGTCCATGGCCCTACTGGGTGTGTCCCTTAACGCAGTCTCTCTTGTCAATCTCATTATATGTGTGGGTATCAGTGTCGAGTTCACAGCACATATCGCTCGTGCGTTCACATTTCCCAGCCGGGCAACCATGGAGCGAGCACCTCGTCATCGATTCCGCGGTCGTGATGCACGTGCCTGGACTGCAATGGTCAATGTTGCAAGTAGCGTTGTCAGTGGTATCACAATCACAAAGATCTTAGGCGTGGGAGTACTAGCTTTCACGAAAAGCAAGGTATGTATTCGCCGTCTCTACGCCATGTATGATGCTGACTCCGGCTCCAGATCTTCGAGATATACTACTTCCGTGTATGGGCAGCTCTCGTGCTTTGGGCTGCAACACACGCTCTTGTTCTTCTTCCTGTTCTGTTGTCGCTTTTTGGTGGAAAAGGTTATGTCGACCCCGAGAGCGAAGGTGGACTGGAACAGGATCTGAGAAGGCGGCAGTACCCAGCATTACTGGGAGACGATGAAGAATACGACAGCGATGACTAGGAGTCGCGAGCGGTCCGAGTATTGGATCAGGTTTGGGCGCAATTCCTTGGATGGCCTATCACTATCTGGCTTAATATAGCATTTCATTTTGGGAAGTATCTTGACTGGCTTGACGGCACGACTCAAGGTCGGCAAGACAGAAATTTCAATCATGGGTACAGGTATACACCTTCAGGAGGTCAGCCTTGTGCGTTTGTCATCTGGTACGAGAAGTGTTTGTTCGGGTGCTGTTCTGGTGGCCACTAGAACAGTATTACTTTGGCTTAGAATGTACATTGTGTAATCAGCTCCAAACTTGTCCAACGAATCTGCTTATATACATTACTGCCAAAACAATCCCGGAACTAAGCAGACCAATCACACTCGCATGGTCCGATCAACGAAAAAGCGATGCATTCGTAGGGGTGAATGCATGATGTGCAACTCCTGTCTATGTTCGCATTTAAGGATGAGGAGTTGCATAAAAAAATAAGAGCCTGGACGAACCACGGAGCGCGAGGTCGCTGACTAAGCCTGTATTCCTCCCTCGTCCGATCTGTACTTTGCAACATCCAAACGAAGCAGGCATATGTTCCAGGATCGACTCAATACAATGCCTATCCTGAGAGCGAATGACGGCATTAACTTACACTATAAGACTTTTGGGTCGAAGGATGCTGCACCGTTGATCCTGGTCAGTCAAAACAGAAACCCCGCCATGCTCACTCTGCGCTGCCTTCACGTCTCGTAACGAACTCAGGTAAATTACTGAGACTTAGTCTAGCTGCACGGCTTCACAGGCTCAAGCAAAGTGTTTGAGCGCAACATCGAGGTACTTTCTCGAGATTATCACGTTATTGTGCCAGATCTTCGTGGGCATGGCGACTCCGACAAACCAAAAGCTGGCTACCACGTTGCACGGCTTGCATTAGACTTGCGCGACTTGATTGCTTACTTCGCGCTTGCGAAAGGCTCCATCAGAGCTATCGGCACAAGTCTTGGAGCAGCGATTCTATGGTGAGCAATACATGTATGTGATCATGACAGCTCGTGGCTGATGGCCCACAGGTGTTACTCCGAGCTGTTCACCACAGCTGAGTTCTCACACATGGTCTTTGTGGATCAAGCGCCTCTTCAAAACTATGTGTCCGACTGGGGCCCAGAATATGGAAATCTCGGCTGCAATAATCCCACGGCATTACAGAACATGCAACAAGCCCTTATCGAGGACCCCAGGACGGCTCATCTAGGCACTATCTCCGCATGCCTTGGATATAGAGCACACCCTTTGCCTGAAGACCCAACAGTAGGATCTAAGGTATGGGACGAAGACGAAGCTTTCTTTCTCGGCGAAGCGTTGAAGGGTGATGGCTGGTGGTATGGTAAGCTTATGGCTGACCACACTGCAAATGATTGGCGCTGGTCCATTGCGCAAAACTTCGGGCCTGAAAGTGGTAGCAAGACTCAAGTACTGGTGGTTGGAAGTAGCAGAAGTGGATGCTTTCCCGTTGCAGGGCCGCTCAAAGTCGTGGAGCTTGTGAACGGCGGTAGTACGGACGGGCTGGCAAAAGGCATAGACGTGACCTGGGGAGGGCATTGGTGTTATTGGGAAAATCCTGTAAAGTTTAACGACATGGTACTAACCTTCATGAAATGAACATAAGACTCCTCTAAATATCATACGGAATCCAATTGTATCGTATTTTCCCTCGAGCATTCTTTCATGCATGATCGCCAGAAGTGTTCTTCTGGGTTAGCCCATCGCACCAGCTATAACTTGATCAGTGAGGACATTTCCTGGGGACCGATCGAAAGATATCGATACACTGTCACCAGGTTACAAATTTATTGGTAAAATCTCATATACACTTGATTTTTGCGATCTGGCCTGTGCGTCATACAGCAGCTCACGACACGCCCTACGTCGCAAGATATACAGTGTAACTCAAACGTCCATGTGAATGGCACTCATGTCATGCATAAAGATCTTCTATCTGCTTCTTTCTTTTCGGTACAATTTTTTGAATTGCGTATTTACTATCTTCTCTCTCTCAGCCACTCACCGGCCCTCTTAGCACAATTTGTGGCAGCTGTATTGAATCCTAGGACGCTGCCCATGACTATGATGTCGTGCGGGACAAAGTCCTCCACATCAAGAGTGACGTTGTTCCCAGCTTTATCCATGTTTCTCGCCCATTCAACGTTATCATAGTACAGTACCTCCCCGCCACCCGTATTCACGAACAAGGGAACCTCTGTTGTGAACATCTTGTCCTTGTGCGATATGTATGGCTGCTTAAGTGTTTCAAGACCAGCTTCTCCAGCATATGCTGTGGACCCCCACCTTGTGAAAGGGGGCGAAAGGTAATCAGTCGCGAAGTGATCATTGTCGTAGACGTATGAGCAGGAGTTGTCGGCAGGGTTGATCCATGGCGACCAAAGCAGGGCTGTGGACGGAGCAGGAATGTCGAGATCGGGTCCGAATTCGGCAACGTAGCGGAGCAGTGATATGGCGAGATTACCGCCTGCAGAGTCGCCTGAAACGACGATGTCTTTCGGCGATACTCCGATGTCATTCACCAGCCACAAGTAGCTCGTCAGCGTGTCTTGTAGCGCTGCAGGAAACGGGTTCGACGTCTTTGACACAGGCAGGGTCGACAATCTGTACTGAGGGCAGAGCACGTGTGTAACGTTGGAATACTTTAAAAACTTTTTTGCCATAAAGCCGCTTGCAACTGTCCTGCCGTCACCTGTCACAAAAGCGCCGCCGTGGACATGTAGGACGACACGAATGTTGCTCTTGTCACTTTGAACGCTTAAAGGCGCTGGATACCATGTCGCGCCAATCTCCGCGGGCTTTATCTGTGGATTGCTTCTCAAGGGACCTTTATACGATTCGTTCTTAGCTGGCTTGATCAGCACAAAGCGCTCTTTCTCGGTTCCAGGCGTAAGCGGAAGCACGGTGGTCATGTGGATCGAGGCAATGTGATAAACAACAGAATAGAAAAGGCGCACTCCAATGGCCTGCCGGAAGGTCCATTGAGTGTGCTGGCGGCCCGACCTAAGTAGGTACTTGAAGAGGAAGAGAGGGAACCGTGCGACCTCGAAACTAAGAGCCCCGAGCACGTAGATGCCTTTGAAGGGTTGAGTTGCTACAAGCGTCATGATGGATACCAAACGATAGCTTCAGCGCAAACAGATCACGATTGCGCGTGGATGAGAAAAGCACGAGCTTCACGATGACGGAAGAACAGGCTGGGTTTATATCATTGTCCTAGTGATCGCGCATGGTGGAGAGGGGGGTGTCTAAGATGATTCCTGTGATGAACCGAGGCAACCCCAAGTAGCGTGTTCTCATGACGCGTTGTCCTTGCGGGAACCTTAGCGAAGTTAGCCTCACGCCTACAGAACCCCCAGTCAAAGACGGCGGAGCTGCCAGCTCAGTCGCTAGCTGTGCATACGAAGTAGAACCATGTGCTGATCTGGTATCTAAATTTCCTATTGCTCTTCATACGACTTCTCAGCGAACGTCCAGAATAGGGTACTCTACTGCACCAGCGTCTCTGTAATCCCAAGAACCATCTCAGTGACTGTCGCATATGTTTTTCAGATCAGCCGCTGCTTTACCAACAATGATCTCGGCAGTCGTCACATCATAGACAGGCGAAAATGCACCCTGTCGCTCCCAAGAAAATGCGAGGAAGAAAATGGCGAATGTTCTGCCCGTATCGTGATGCAGGTGGTTTGATCCCCAGCGCCTGGCTGTGCGGCTTCAAAGCTTTTACGCAACACCCCCAAGGCTTCCGGTATCAGTTTCGTGGTTTTGCATCAGTCGAGGGAAAGAATTTTAGCTTACGTTCACCCTCATGATTGACGTAGGCACTCGAGGCACGGTATTACCTCTGAATCACAACTCCATAATGAGCATGAATTCACGCAGACTTCTCCGGCCAAGTCTTTGCATGCTGTGTCTTATCGCACCAATCCAATCGCACCAGCATTGAGCTTCTTCGTGGTAGCAAATTAGTTGTGTCTGTGTATGTCGGAAATACACTGATGAGTGGTTTGCGAAGATGAACTGTTGGACAAACTGCCAAGAATATGACCACAACGCCCCTTCCAATTGCGCGTATGAGTGTTCATATACCTGCTCTGTGGTGCTTCGGCGTTACTCGATAATATTAGAAACGGGCGTTGAGCAGTTCATCGGCAATGAAACGGCAAATGGTACCAGTACGTAAACTACTTCGCGTTCCTCTTACTTAGTATGGTCCATAATGGCCCACAAGGCGATATTCTCGCACCAGCAACCACGTGGAGATCATTGTCCAGGATGTGACAAGCAGACTGCGAGTCTGAGCTCGGGTCTCCACCCATGATGTTTAAGTGTTGATGACACGATTGTCCAGTTGTCACTTCCACAAAGCAGACGTTCTCGGTATACCAGTAGCATCAGAGGTAAAGGCTGTGTCTTTTGTTCTGTCAACTTCAGACGCCATTACGTCGATCATACCAACGAAGTGGCTTGAGGGCTGCTTAGTACTCTCATCTCATGCCGCTATTTGTCTTCCTCGCAATACATTTTTCGCTTACGGATGTTGCGCTCACGCAGTCTTCCACCGAAGCTGGAGGGGAGTCGTTATACATATCATAAGCTAGTATGACGGGCAACAGTATCTGTCAAGTTGTCCAAAACATTGAACTCGCACCGTTTCATGTATGACTGGCCCGCTGGCAGCGACTCGTTCTGGGCCTCTTGGTCCTGGCGCTGTTGTCAGTCCAAGAGGTGCAGCTGGCGGTATCTGTGGAGACGATCCTCCTCCACAACGGAGAGCAGCAATGTGTGAATATGTATTGGCTCAATCGAACTGGCTGATCCTGGCAAAGACTTTCGAGAAGCTATTGAACTCAAGATATTTCGAACGATGGTAGATCGACAAGTAGTATGTAGTGGAAGATGTAACGTGATAGGGCTGTGGATTTGGCCGAAGCGACGGCCGATGTTTTCTTGGTAAATCACTGCTAGAATAGAATGAGCTACTATCAAACGAACGCTATCCTTACGGAGGGAACGTATATAATGTCAACTGTGTGGGATGCGACTTAATAGCAAGGAGTGAGGCTTGGTTTGCGGCTATAAAAGTGGAAATTCAGTTGATCCTGATCCGAGACATCCGTTTCGCAAAAAAAGCGTGTTTCTTCTGAATTTTTGGAACCAGAGTTTCACGTCGGCCTGGAGGGGATGGGCGTATACTCATAGGTACTGGCTTCTCTGTATATCTTGTCTCGTGCCGCGTCTACTCTTAACAATTCTTCCATCTCTTAATCCGGCCGCAACTTTGGATCGGGTCAAAGGATTTCAACGATAATATGCGGTACTTGTCCAGATCCCTGTCCTCAGGAAACCTTTCGCTAGATAGGCACGTATTCGCCATCGTCTTGATGTCCGAGGAACACCCGACGATGCTCTATGCTCCCAAGATCACTACTCTTGCGCCGGCAATATTGACCTTCGTTAAGGGCGGGAAGCCCGCGAAGATACGGGATGAAAAGGATGAATCCGGAACCTGTCGGCTGTCTTTAAAGAACTTTAAGAAGGAATTGGCGTTTGTTGTGGTAAAGTCGGTTCCGCATTGCCGAAGGGGGAAAAGCGCTGAGCGGAACCGCAATGTGAATCCATAGTATGCTTGGGTGCATACGAGTGCATCATTCCATCTGTGGGCCTTGCTTTTCTTCGGAGCCGTGTTCCGATGAGGGGGTTGCACCCGAGAAGCATGGTATATAACTTCCTGTACACGATTACTCAATATCGGTATGCTCACGATCGGCTCTACAACGACTACTCACCACTAAAGACTCTCTCAGCTTGCCCAGCACTTTAGATCCATAAAGATGGTTTCCATTCACCCTTCCATCGACAACGGCATCACCAAAGGCGATCCTAACTTTCCTGGCGGCAAACTCTACTGCCACTGCCCTTCTGACAAGGTTGAGGTGACACTGGGTAGCAACGTCGCTCACAACCATGCTTGCGGTTGCTCAAAATGCTGGAAGCCCTCTGGTGCACTCTTCTCGATAGTCGGCGTGCTACCCATCGATCAGGTCCAGGTGACCGCCAATGGCGACAAATTGCACGTCATCGACTCATCTGCTGCAATCCAGCGCAACGCATGCAAGGACTGCGGCGTGCATCTCTACGGGAGGATCGTCAACGACCATCCTTTTAAGGGTTTGGACTTTGTGCATACAGAATTAAGCGACACGAAGGGGTGGCAAGAACCGCAATTCGCGGCTTTCGTGAGCAGCATCATTGAGCAGGGATTCAGCCCAGAGCGTATGGACGAAGTGAGAGGGAAGTTTGCGAAAGAGGGACTGCAGACCTACGATGTACTTAGTCCGCCATTGATGGATTTGATCGCGACACATACCGCGAAAAAGAATGGGAAGCAGCAAGGAAGGCTGTAGAATTTGAAAGATGATATATGGTCAAAACTTTATGTAGACAAGGAACGAATCCGTAACTGAGTTTATCGTAGAAATCATACTTGATGGATAATTGAGAATTGTTGTGTTGTCAATGTCACTAGGTGATGGGCATGATCGCGATTTAAATAGAGAGATGCCTGAGCACCGTGATAGTAGGCTAGGAATTTGTCGAACTGCGGACCCTGACAATGTCTGCAACCCAGGTAGCTCGCCGAGTCATTGATATTTGAGTCGACGTGTCCCGTGTAACCTTTTTGAATCCAAGATATTGCGACAAAAATGTCTTATCAAACGCCTATAGAAGCACGGTCGATGGCCGATGAAATTAGGAAGAGGTATACTGACAAAGAATCGTGGTGATAGCTTCTGCCATTTCATCTGTAAATGGGTCCTGAGCAGACAAGGCCAAGACGTCGACATTGGTTGTATTTCCTAGTTGTCTCATCGCACTGCGGATCATAATGAATGATATGTATGGAAGCCTTTCCAAAAGGGCGTTGGGATGATGTTGTGCACAAAGATAGTACCAAAAATCATTCGATGCCTCTTAATTGTCCATTGATTTATTGGATTGGCTGCGCGAACGCAGGACATGCTCGACAGTTTTGTCACATATAATTTCCCATCAGGAGCCAGAACTTGAGACAGCAGGCACCTTCAGACACAACCACTGCGTACCGCGCGTGAAGGGCAACTCCTATGCTCAACCATTCTTGGGGGCACTCCCTCCCCCGCTCGCCTGCCTATCTGGTGCATTGCTGGTGCCGCCGACCTTGGGGTCGTTTGGCTGGCTGATATCGGGGTTGCCAGGGCTCGCGTTCAAGCTGTTGTCCTTGCCTCCGGCCTCGCTCTCGGCGGTGGCCTCTTCGGCCTCAGGTTTGGTTTGCTTGGGATTGAATGCAGTGCTTGAATGCGCAGCCTCGTCGTCGGATCCAGACTTGGAGTATTCGGTTGAGCGCGGCTTGAGCGAGTCCTTGTCCTGAGCATCCTTCTGAGCTGAGCGGATCGAACTGGTAGACATGAAGCGCGGCGCGGTCCGCACAGGGCGCGCGCGTGCTGTACACTGCAGCATGCGGGCGGGTGGCAGGCGGAACATGGCTGAGGGCGCCGAGTGGAGGGGCTTCTGGCGATGCTGGGCGACTGTGTTAGATGGGATGAAGCGTGTCAAGGGCTGTGGGTGGGTGGCACTGACGGAGTGAGAGGAGCACAACGCTCGTCCCATTGCACATACGGCGTATGCACTAAGAATGACGTCACTCGACCTATGCCGTGCCCATGCTCTGCACTCTCCTCCCCATGGACCATGTCCCTCCAGTGCCTTCTGCCGTGGTGTCGCTGACGTTTCGTGGACGCTACATACCTGTCGACCTGCACGTCTTTGATTCTGACGCGCTGACGGCAGCTCGGGTACAAATGGCATGTTTCCGAGTCAAGGCCGTCCGTCTACCTCTGACCGCAGCCAATTAGCTACCAGCCAAGTCAAGATAAGCAGTGGCCGACACGCAGGTCAACGGTCAGCCATTGCCCGAAAAACCCCCTTCACGGGAGAAGTCAAAGACACAAAGAACGGCATTGTAACGGACGAGCATGCCTATGGACCCCATCGCCATTTGGACAACGCGCTTCTGCACTACAACACAACTCGCTGTGAACACTGCCTGCAAGAGATCCCACATTCCCAGCCTCCATCGCCTGCTATAACCTGAACCACCGCTTCCAAGTCAAGGACATGTCTAAGCGCACGATTGTGCTCGACTTGTAGTCATTTGTCACCAGGCTGCAATGTGAGACCTTTTTGCGGCCGCTCCAATGAATTCTTTTCATCAGTAATATCGTATTTAATCTTGCATTCGAGCCACACCACATCTCGGATTGCATCTGCGTGTTTGGGTAACAACCTCAACAGTGTTGTAGTAAAGCAGACAGCCCCAATATTTGGGCCATCATCAATATCTCTGTCATGCTCCACAGAGTCCCGTACCCCCGTACCAAGCTTCCTGAAGCTGCGTGAGATCCTCTAGCCAGAGAGTGCATCGATATTATGCTTAGTCCTGGAGCAGAAGTAGTATAACTCTGGAGGACTTCGCTGCCCAACGGCAAACTTATACACTTGCCCTTGTTCTTATCGAATCCTTGTGGATTTTCAGCCCCATAATAAGCGTGCATGGTGTCTAAGAAGGCGGAAGTTGGTTGGCTCATTGTAGATCCGAGTCAGCCGGCATGATGAAGCCTGTCTCCTCGAAGTCTTTCAGGATGTAATCTGCCAGTGCATCCAGCCGCTTCCTCTGAACATGCAGCGCCCCAGTCCTGATGTCTCTTTCACGTTGGCTCATGGAACTTTTGATCGATGCTGCCTTGTTCTTCAAATGGCCGACTTGACCCGCTGGCGCAAGAGAGGTATCAGCGAGCCCTTCTCCACGGGGAAGCTTATAGCTTGATCCCGGCCAGGAATCATAGGCTTCTGCACCCGGATATCGTGGGTCGTCACCACCTTCGGGGACGATATTAAATGCTTGGCGCTTGCTTGGAGGAATCTTCCCAACGAGTACAAGCATAAGCTCTGGTTGCAAAAGTCGGACGATGATGTTGCAGTCCTCGGTTTCAATAGTCAGGGTTCTCAGAGCAGCTTTCAGAGATGTGTCTTGGGCAGTCTCTGGGCGTTGGTTCGGTTTCTGTCGACCAGTACAACTGTCTTTCCAAGCGATGGAGATAAGTGCAGCTTGGTCGCGGAGTTCTTTGATATCCACGGGCTTTGAATATGCTAATAATGTTCCATTTGGCGACATCAAGCTTCGTAACGGTTAGCGTGCTTAGACCTGAGTACGTAGGAGATTGCAGCCTACAATAATCGCGGGTACAGATGGTCATTGGCATTGTGGGTGAGCCAGTCGCTCACTTTGGAGATGTTGATCATAGGTCTTGCTGGTGCCGCTTGCATGATTAGCAAACAGGCTATGAGCGACCGTTGACCGGAGAAAGCGAGTGATGCATGGGCAGGGCATTCGAGTGCACGTCCTTATGGTTGTGCAAGAATGGTGGACAACGGGCGTGTCGCAGTGCAATGGAAGGCCGCGTACCTGGTTGACGGTCGATGGAACCACCGTCGCAATCCAGGTAGCGCCCGCCGCGTGGTATACAGGTGAAGGAGGATACTCAGCAGCGTGCGCTACGGGCCAGTGGACATGCGATGCGAATGTCTGGCGAAGGCAGCGACATGGCTGCCGTCGCCCGCATCCCGACCTTGGAAGCGGCGCGAGCTATTCGCACTCGTCCCGCGTCCGTGCGCGCGACGCCTGTTCTTCGCCGTCATGCCCAGATCTGGCCTGACAGCAATCCAAACACCAGCCACTTCCTTGCGCCGTTGCCATTGTATCGATCCCATCATAGTTGGCTGTTGACTGTTGACTGTTTACTCTTGACTGTTGACTGTTTACTCTTGACTGTTGACTGTTGACTTATGTTGTGGCACCTGCAGCTAGAATCCTAGGGTTTTACAGTGTCTATGTGATGCTTGTTACGCTATACTCTGGAACTGTAGACAAGTTTTGTACATTCAGCATTCAACAAACAATAGGGCGCATGCTGTGCTTCACCTGTGATTGTGAATAGCCGCTGTGGAAATGTAGGACGTTGGCGCTTCCTGGTGAACCTTATAGCCGAGCAAACACCGGACGAGGGGTAGTCTGAGTATGTAATCCATGGGTGGTGGGGACGTCATAAGAAACGTACCTAGGTGCCTAGGTACATAAGTTTGCCTGGTCTGGTCTGGTCTGATCTCATCACAAAATCATTCATGTGGCTTTTGCGTCCAGCCTTGACCACCACTTCAAGACCGTTCTCAGCAACACTTCTTCGGCCTACCGCGCTCCGCTCTCCATCAATCAGCCTCTCTCGAGCTCTAGCAGCCATGGCGACCGATCCCAGCAAGTACAAGCTCAACCACTCCATGTGAGTACCCGCTTGGTTCTTGCGTCTATCAGCGCTTAGTGATTGGCGATTGCCTAGCTGACACCTTCAAGGATCCGCATCAAGGACCCTAAGCGCTCTGTAGAATTCTACGAGTTTCTTGGCATGAAAGTGATTCAAAAGATTCCCAATCCGGACGCCAAGTTCGACCTCTATTTCCTTGCATACGACAGCCCCACAGCAGCATCATACGGCAATCACTGGACTGATCGTGAGGGCATCGTAGAGCTCACACACAACTATGGAACAGAAGACGATCCAAACTACAAGATCACGAATGGTAACACAGAGCCATACAAGGGCTTCGGACATCTCTGCGTCTCAGTCGACAACCTTCAAGCTGCATGCCAACGTCTAGAGGATGCTGGCTATAAGTTCCAGAAGAAGCTTACCGATGGACGCATGCGCCATATTGCATTCGTGTTGGACCCTGACGGCTACTGGGTCGAGGTTATTGGTACCTGGTAAATTGTGCATCACCGTGTGCAGCATTGCTTACCATGGAGCAGGTCAGAACCCTTTAGAGAAAACTGAGAATACAAAGGAAACCGATACAGGCACATATCGCATGGTTAGTGATGAGAACTGTGACATCTGGCAGGACTGACCACAGCAGAATCACACCATGATCCGCGTCAAGGACAAGGACGTCTCACTCAACTTCTACAAGGATGTCATGGGCATGAAGCTGAAGCGCACCTCGGAGTCGCCAAATGCTGGCTTCAATCTGTACTTTCTGGGATATGGCTCAGATGCCGCAGAGGCTACGGCAGATGGGTTTAATCCATTGGCCAGTCATGAGGGCTTACTGGAACTTACCTGGAATTATGGCACGGAGAAAGATGCAAACTTCAAATATCACAACGGAAATGATGAGCCCCAGGGTTTTGGTCATATCTGCATCACGGTCGATGACCTGGATGCTGCGTGTGCTCGGTTCGAGGAGAAGAAAGTCAACTGGAAGAAAAGGCTCACTGATGGTCGCATGAAGAACATTGCCTTCGTGCTAGGTATGCAATGTCAGGAACTCCAGAAGTCCATCTACGCTAACGGGTTACACAGACCCTGACAACTATTGGATCGAGGTCGTACAGAACGAGAAGCTCAAGACACGTAGCAATTGGTAAGTGCGCGGTGTCGGCCGCATTCGCTCGCAGCGAAAATCCCACGCGCAAACGAGCCAGCCTCCACTAATGGAGTGGCGCATCAAATGCGGCCTGCGGCTAAGAACCTGCATGGAGCGAGGTAAACACATCACGGTACTTGGGAAAGTGTTGCGCGGCCGGTGGGAGCATTGGACAAGCAGAAACCTTGTAAACAATAAAGAGTGTCAAGACCAACACTATCTATCGTTAAGTAGTATGTATAACACATCAGAGACTAACGAATGTGCATTAAATTGGGCAGTCCACGGTCCGCAGCATGTCCGCGACGATCCCGACATGCACAAGATCGCACAATTCGTGGGGTGGTGGATGGCGGGGGCGGGGTAGCCCTCGACATCATCCAAGTACGGTCCCTCATACAGGGAGACCATCTGACGCCCTTCCAAGCACATATCCGATAGCGGCCCACGTTTGGTACACTTTTCTATAAACTCCAAGGTGCTCGCTTCTGTCTTTCTTTCACTTTCGTGTTCATGTCATATCATAACCTTATCCTGCTATCGGAAAACGTTCACATACAGCATGGCCATTCTTGCTCATACCACGAGAAGAAAGATACTTATTCCTGAAAAGGTCTCACCAGATGGGCTTGCTCTATTGAAAGGGCAGTTTGACGTAGACGAGAAGAAAGGACTCAGTCCGGAAGAACTCAAGAGTATAATCTGTGATTATGAAGCGCTTATTGTTAGATCAGAGACAAAAGTCACAGCAGATCTTCTCGCTGCGGCCAAAAACTTAAAGGTTGTCGCTCGTGCAGGTGTTGGTGTTGATAATGTTGATGTCCCGAGTGCTACATCGCATGGCATCATTGTTGTAAATTCGCCGTCCGGAAACATCAATGCAGCAGCAGAACATACCATCGCCTGTAGGCATCCCCCAAAGCAAGACGATACATGCGAGAGAACTGACCTTGACAGTGTTGATGGCTGTGGCGCGTAATATCGGTGACGCATCGCAAAGCATAAAGACCGGCAAATGGGAACGGAGTAGACTCACCGGTGTCGAGGCAAAAGGCAAAACTTTGGCAATTGTTGGCTTGGGTAAAGGTAGGCGTAAAGATTATGTCTTTACAACGTCCATTGACACTTCCGCGCAGTTGGGCTTACTGTGGCTCGAATTGCCAATGGACTCGGCATGCGTCTGGTTGCATATGACCCTTACGCAAATCCGAACCTGGCAGCCGCAGCATCCGTTACCCTTCGTCCATCTCTCGCTGAGATTCTCAAAGAAGCAGACTTCCTGACCCTACATACCCCATTGATTGCCTCGACGAAAGGGATGATTGCAAAGGCCGAGCTCGCCACTATGAAACCCACTGCAAGAATCTTAAACGTAGCAAGAGGTGGCATGATTGACGAGGATGCTCTTATTGAAGCGCTAGATGCTGGCACGATTGCTGGCGCCGGCATTGATGTATTCACGTCAGAGCCCCCGCAACCAGATTCCTCTGCAAGCCGCTTAATCGCCCATCCGAAAGTCGTGGCAACGCCTCATCTTGGCGCGAGTACAAAAGAGGCACAAGAAAATGTATCGATCGATGTTTGCGAACAGGTTGTGTCGATATTATCAGGAGAACTTCCTCGGTCAGCAGTCAATGCGCCTATCGTCCTGCCAGACGAGTACCGCACATTGCAACCTTATATCAGCCTGGTCGAGAAGATGGGCTCGCTGTATACCCAACACTACTCTTCGGTCAAGATCGGATCTTTTCGAACCACGTTTGATATCATTTACGAAGGCAAGCTGGCCACCATCAACACCACCAAACCGCTCTTCGCGGCTCTGGTGAAAGGATTACTTACACCAATCACGTCTTCTGACGGTCTGAACATTAACATTGTCAATGCCGAGATTCTTGCCAAAGAACGCGGCATACTCATCAACGAGCAACGATCACGGGAGAATGTCGAGGACAAGCCATATTCCTCGTTCATCACGCTTCGGGCACGCGCCACCCGCTCGGTGTCGCAAGCACGCGACACGTCTCGGAGTAGCTCACCCGCAGCATCGCGGGGTCTGAAGGGACAAGAGCACGAGGACCAAGTTATTCAGGGGTTTGTATCCGGCAACAAGCCCTTCATTTCACGCTTGGACAGATTCAAAGGCGAGTTCGTACCCCGTGGCACACTACTGATCTGCCGGAACTTCGACTCGTGTGGCAAGATAGGATTTGTGGGCAATCTGCTGGGGAAAGCTGGTGTGAACATCAACTTCATGAATGTGGCACCGCTTGACGAGGAGGTTGAGGAGAGGCAGAACGGCGAGCACCAGGGCAGTAACGAAGCATTGATGATTTTGGGTGTTGACAAGCCTGTGGGCGAGGATGTGCAGAAAGCGTTGATTGGTCCCGAGGGTGTTCTTGAAGCGAGTGTGGTCAACTTTTGAAGCATTTGAAGCATTTGAAGCAGTTTTTGGGGTGCAAGGGACGCTGGGCGTAGACACGCGCACTCACTCGTGGTCCACGCGTACGGCATGAATCTAGCCTCTAGGTGGACAGTAGACTTCCTGCCTTTCTGCGAGCGACATGTTACCGGTAGTCTGGTGTTCTGTCTTCCCAATGAGACATGTGCAGTGTGAGAGGCAGGGCTCGGGCTGCGGCTCGCTGCGAAGGACCGTACTGGTACAAGGTAAGAAATGACGTCTATGCAGGGTCCATGTCCGCTTTGAGAGATAGGATGAGATGTCTTCCGCCGATCGACCCACCCTGCACCCTCTCTGTGGCAGACCTCGGAACATCACCAGACTTCAAAGCGCCCCGCCCCGTCACCCCGTCCAGCGTCGTCGGTCAGTGGAGCAGCAATGGCGTCGGCCACGCTTGCAGGCAGCACAGGCCTGGTTGTATGTCTCCCGTCCCTTCTCCCTTCTTAGGTGATCAGCCAAGTAACCAGACATGCGACGCAGGGCTCGCATATCCTCTCGCAACTCCTTGCGCATCCCTCACTCACTAGCATCTACGCCTACACGCGTCGCGAGCTGCCCAACCTCAGCGCCTCCGCCAAGCTCCTCCCTCTCCAGTCCTCTGACACGGCGCAATGGCCCTCGATCTTCCCCCGCGAGTCAAAGCCCAACATCTTCTTCTCGGCCCTGGGCACCACCAAGGCAGCAGCGGGCAGCTTCGATGCCCAGCGCAAGATTGATTACGACTTGAATGTGGATCTGGCCAAAGCAGCAAAGGAAGCGGGCGTCGAGACATACGTCCTCATCAGCGCGGCGAGCGCCAGCAGCACGGCGTATTTTGCATACCCAAGGATGAAAGGCGAGCTGGAAGAGGCCATCAAGGCAATGGGCTTCAAGCATACCGTGTTTGTACGACCGGGGTTGATTCAAGGGGATAGGACGGAGAGCAGGCCAGCCGAGGCGGTGATCAGAGGTATCGCGAAGGGTCTGAGGAGTCTGACACCCAAGGCGACGGACTTCTGGGCGCAGGATGCCAGTGTCATTGGCAGAGCAGCCATAAAAGCGGGTGTGATGTGCGTCGAGGGCAAGAGGGAAGGAGGAGTTTGGGTCATGGGCCAGAGCGAGATTGTCGAGCTGGGTAGAGAGTAGGTAGAGCCAGGAGAATGGAGGGACGGCGTGTGGTGCACGTCGTGTCGCAGGTTGTATACCCAGTCCGTTTGCCACAATGATTCCATTAGATCATGCTGTAGATTGCCAAATTAATGATTTTCAAAGGCAACACCCACGTATCATATTGGCATAATGGTCCAATGCTGATGTGGACGGCAACACTTTCGCAGAATAGGTATGTACATCATATCGATTCGGCGTCACACCACTGTCACCTCACATGGCCGATCGCCTTTTGCTTACACATGCCGTCGGCTCCCGTGGCGTCCCGTCAGTGTCGAAGGATTCTTCCAACATCACACCACTCTCGTGCGATTGACAACCATCATGGGCAACTTTGCTCCAGACCGGGAGCTGAGCTTTAGGGAAGCACTCAGGCAAGATGTTTGTGGTGTGAGAGTCTGCTCTTGAGCTGACTTTGGATCGAAACTTGTCGGGTTGATGTGCTTGTATATGTAGTAGAGCATGTACCTTATGCTTTGGTGGCCATTCACACAAGTGCATCACGAGCATTCCAATCTTGTTTGACACCGAGAAATTTCATCCAACCCTTACCAATATGCCTTCAGCAACACGCACCATGTTTCGTGGCGCAGCGCAGCGCCTCGCCGAGCCACACCCGTTCGCACGCAACCCACTTGCAATGCAAGCACACGCCTGGCGCGCTGGTGATCTGGGTAGGAGGCTCATCAAGACCAGTGCCATGTGAGTCCTTCTGCCCCCAGCCTTTGCTCGAGTTCGCAGTGGCATCTGTTGACGCTCTACAGATACTTCCCATTCTACGCAGTCATCCTCGGCTGGCCAGTAGGAGCGGCGTGGTGGTTCAACGGCAGTATGTGACCTTTTCCTGGAGCAGTTTGACGAGTCGTATTGGCATTGTGGTCGGCGTTTCAAATGTACGAGTTTTGGAGACGAGTTTTGAAGAGGTCTGTTTTGTTGTAGGACATATAGCTACCTACATGTAGGTACATAGGTGGCTAGTAGCATGCATACCCTGGTAGATGGTAGAGAGTCGAATGCGAATATGTGTACATGGATGCCGTTGAATGCCGCTGTTATCAGATCTCCGAGCCGTGGCCGTTGGATCTCCGAGCCGGGACCACGTATCAGATTCTCGGAGCTCGGGCCGGGGCAATCTGCCCGGTACGAACTTCGAAGTAGCCCTGCGAGCACGCAATTGACGCTAACACCATTTTTTGGTCGCGAACACTGCGACCGACCGCACTTCGCGCTCTATCGCCCGAGAGACACGCCAGAGCAGGCCAATCGTGGCCATGGCGAACGCGCTGCCCTTGCTCGGACTCAGATCTGCCGATGTCGCCATGCTGCCGCCCTTTTTATTGTCCATGGCGGCTGCCGCTGCAGCAATTGCTCTGCACCCGTTCTTCGTCCTGGCCATCCGCGCCCACCAGGTGCACGCCGCGCTGTCAAGATGCACTTCCAGCAGACCGAATCCGCGGGCCCCGCTGCCGAACAGAACGCCCCCGAGGCCTTCAGCAAGCAGTCGTCGAGCCTCCCCTTCGGACAGCACCTTGCCCTCGACTCCATCAGCGGGCCCACGTACCTGACGGCGCAGACGCTCGTCCAGCAGGTCGCCTACGCGCTGTCCGACAGGATCTTTGCCTACTCGGCCGACTCGTTTGATCTCGACGTCGCCGTCAAGTCCTGGCAGCAGCAGGGCGAGAAGAATGCCCTGGGCACCCCCACGGGCGTCTCCTCGCTCGAAACACGAACAGGCGCCGGCGCCCTTGCATTGGGCTACCTCTTCTCCACCGATTTCGACCTGAAGAAGCGCCACATCCCGCAGTCCATCATCGGCTCCTCAGCCACGCTGAACTACCTGCGCTCCTCGCTCGACCAGCTCGCTGCCCTCTACGCCGTCGCGAACCCTCTGACCGCCCACATCGCCGCCGTCGACTATTCTGGCTACGCGGGCGCCGGCCTCGTGTCCGACTATGTCTCCTCCCTGACACTCGCTGAAGATTTGGGCCTGGGCCTTGTCTGCAGCCCCTCTGTCTTCGAGGCCCAGCACATGTCTCTTTTCGCGACCCTGCTCTCGAGCGTGCTCCCCACCATCCATACGTATGACGGCATCAGCGTTGGACGCGAGACGGCTAGGTTGGTCGACACTCTGGACAAGGCCAGGCTCTATAGCAACTACCGCGCTGTTCTCGAGGCAGTCTCCGAGGTGGACAAGAAGCACTCGGATGCTGCTGGGCGCGTCCTGCGCCTGCTCCAGGCCTTCAACGATGAGCTCGGTGAAGATTACAAGCTGTTTGACTATTACGGTCATGAGGAGCCCGAGAGCGTTCTCGTCGTCTTCGGCACCGTCGAGGCCTCCCTGACCGCTCAGGTCGCTACTGCTCTGGCCAAGGATGGTGACAAGGTCGGTGTCATCAACGTGCGCGTCTACCGCCCCTTTGTTGAGGAGGCTTTTCTCGAGGCACTTCCCAGGAGTGCCCAACGTGTTGCGGTCCTCGGCCAAGTCCAGGACGAGGCTGCTGTCCTGGATGCAGCCGAGTTCTCCAGGCTTTATGCCGATGTGCTAGCAGCCACCCAGTTCGCTTTCGACCGCAATGTCGAAGTGACCGATGTCAAGTATTCCCGCGAGCAGGTCTGGACTCCAAGCAACATTCTCGACGTGTTCCGCCAGATCTACAACGAGAAGGCCCAAGCTGACGCTCGCTCTTATGTTGACATTTTGAATACCGCAGACGTCAAGCAGTATACTTTCTGGGAGCTTGATGGGTCTCCTGCGCAAGATGCACCCCTTGTCCTAGGCAAGCTTTTCTCCTCCGATTCTGCCAAGAATGTTTTTGTCCGCAATGGTCACGACAACCTCGTTGGTGGCGGTATCATTCGAACAGACATCCGCAACGCAGACTACACGATTGAAGCGCCATATTCTATTGAACAGGCAGATATTGCCTTCGTCGGTGACGTTAGCATCTTCCAGGAGTTTGATGTTCTCAATAGCGTCAAGCCTGACAGCTCCGTCATAGTGAAATTGCCTGGTGTCAAGGATGAAGATATCGAGAAGAAGCTTTCTCCTGCTCTACGTAAGGCTCTTGTCGAAAGAGACCTCGAGCTCTTCGTGCTTGATCCCACCCTTTCTGAAGCTGTCGCCGAAGACGCCAGTCTCGAGTCCTATCTGATCCAAGTAGCATTCCTCAAGATCGCTCGTGAGGATCTCTTCTCATCTGGGTTGTCCAAGCTTGCCGCAATCAACGGCAGCTCCGAAATTCTCCATAAGCTCGCTCAGCAGCTCGAGGGCGCCTTGCGCGAGGTCGAAGTACCCGCTTCGTGGTCCAATGTGGAGGAGGACACTGAACCTATCCGTCTTCCCTCTGACATCAACGTCAATAGCTTTGCTTCCTTCGACCGCGTTGAGTCTGAACCCCCGACTCTGCTCAAGAACTGGCAGATTGCTGCAAAGGGCTTCGCTTTTAGGGAAGCTTTTGGTACTGAGACCCATGTTCGCCCCGATCTTGGCATCAAGACCAGCATTGTTACTGTCAAAGAACACCGCCGTCTTACACCACTTACCTACGATCGTAACATCTTTCACATCGAGTTTGATCTTGGCAACTCTGGTGTTACTTACGCCATTGGTGAAGCCCTCGGCATTCATGCGGAGAATGACAAGACACATGTGGAAGAGTTCATCAAGTGGTATGGTCTTGTTGCGGACGAAATCGTAGAGGTACCTTCTCGCGAGGATCCCGATACTTTGGTCAATCGCACTGTGTACCAGTCCCTGCTTCAGAACGTTGACATATTCGGCCGCCCACCAAAACGTTTCTATGAAGCACTTGCTGAGTTTGCAGACGATGAGCGCGAGAAGCGTGAGCTGTTGCAGCTTCTCAGCGCCGAGGGAGCTTCTGAGTTCAAGCGTCGTGCCGAAGTCGATACCGTCACTTACGCCGATATTCTGCTTGAGTTCCCTTCTGCTCATCCTTCCTTCCACGACATCGTGCGAATCGTTAGCCCCATGAAGCGCCGCGAGTACTCTATTGCTTCTGCCCAGAATGTCACCCCCAATTCCGTGTCTTTGCTCATCGTCACTGTCAATTGGGTCGACCCCAAAGGTCGAGACCGCTTTGGCCAAGCTACGCGCTATCTCGACGCTCTGACTGTCGGCTCGCCGGTCACTGTCTCTGTCAAGCCCTCCGTCATGAAGCTGCCACTGAAGCCCACAGCGCCTATCCTGATGGCTGGTCTTGGCACAGGGCTCGCTCCTTTCCGTGCATTCGTACAAGAACGTGCGTTCCAAAAGCAGCAGGGTCACGAAATCGGTGAAGTACTCTTGTACATGGGTTCTCGTCACCAACGTGAGGAATATCTCTTCGGTGAGGAGTGGGAGGCATACCAGGACGCTGGCATTATTACTTTGCTTGGCCGCGCCTTCTCGCGTGACCAGCCGCAAAAGATCTACATTCAGGATCGTATGCGGCAGACTCTTTCTGACATTAGACGAAGCTATCTCGAAAAGGAAGGGAGTTTCTATCTGTGTGGTCCGACCTGGCCCGTTCCTGATGTCACTGAGGTGCTTCAGGAGGCTATTGAGGTTGAGCACAAGGCGAAGAATCCTGGCGTGAAGAAGGTTGATAGCAGGAAAGAAATCGAAAAACTAAAGGATGAGGGACGCTATGTGCTTGAAGTCTACTAGGTCAAGCAAGCTGAACATAGTATGTATATAATACAATATGCTTGATTGTCATGTCAGTCATTAACTACGTTCCTCGTCTCCTGCTCATTGCCCGGGGTTCATCTTCACGTGTATGTGCATTATGATATAGCGTACTTGACCATGAGACAATATCCCATTGTTCATTTGCTCAGTATTGTCCGGTCTATAAGGCCCAGAAGAGAACCATGGCAAATGCAGTCTTCACAACAGTATTACTACGAAGATAACATCAGCTGGCATCATTCTTTGGAGTATATGACTGAAGTCTCCGTTCTAATGACGGGGATCAGTTGTTATGTACCGAAAACGAGCTCCCACCTCCTAACCCTATACAATATGGCTGGGGTACTATCATGATCGATCCGATTTTTCTAGGCATAGGCTGTCCTCGGGGAACCGCCCTAAGTAGGTAGATTATAATATCATTACTACTAAGTGTACCTAAGCAGGATGTAGAAAGCCGCACAAGAAGGATACACATTATAGGTTTGCAACCACCATCCTGTTCGTGCAATTGGGTCTCGTTAGACCTAGCCAGCATGTACACTTATAATATCTAGTAAGAGATTCCAATCAATACAACATCATCCGTTTTCTAGTACGATGCGGTAACAAATAATAGTCAACCGGCTGGTGAGAGTAGAGCAAGCTATAAGGTATGAGAGGAAAATCAATAGTTCTCTAAACTTCTACCTAGCGCACATCGTATACACATGTCATCTTATCATTTATAATGGTCAATAACATATATCTAGATATAGTTAAAAATATATCTTGAGTGAAATACGGCCGGACATGTAGCAGAGAAACAGATATCACTCAAAGAGCCTTCGAGCTTTAATGATCTTTCACTTACTAACTGTCGACCAGAAAAGGACACCGAGCAGATGATGCTTTAGAGCATCTCCAAACTTGTTGTTAGACTACTCCGTTCGTCCAGTGGCGGAGAATGAGTCTACTGTATCGCAATAGCAGTCAAAATATACAAATTTCAAGGGTCATTACGAGCGCTCCACGTTGTGTTGTGTGATACTAGCTACACATGTTTTGAACTGATTTTGTTTGCTGAGCCGCTGCGTGGAAGGTTTAATCCTTGCTCGGACAGGTGGGAGTATCAAAGTATTCCAACACGATTTTCATGCCCATTTCAGTGACATATGGCGAAGCTACTCTTGATTACACGAATATTGTGTGATGTCTGTATTAGCGTAGCTCAGCTTTGCCTGGTTCGAAGGTGCTTTGGAAGGTTCCTATCCACGAATCGAAGTATTGCTGGACCTCTATTTTGAGCGTTTATATACTGATTACACATTTGCCTATCTGTTAATGCGACAGCATCTACATTCCACTGAATTCCACTAGCTTGGCAGAAGCTAATTGTCGCTCATATTGCCACGTTGGTGTCACGTGGAAACCTTGAAAACGACATGTCGTCATGATGGTGGGCGTTTCATGTCACCAATCTCATTGTTGCTAATATCCTCAGGACTGAGGCTTTATGTCATCACTTCATCATCCGTTCTGCCGGATAGTATTTGAACTTGGAAGGTTAAAAAAGTAATCTAATATGGACTCAAACTCATGAGCAGCTGCTCGCTGTCGCCATGAAATCAACAGATGAAGACAACTATCAAGGTTTTGCAACGCGCAATGTATTATGATTTTGGAATTAATTTATACACTATACCTAGATACGCGTCCTCTAAAGCTTCTCCCGCCGTTACCAGTCCACCATGGCTTTCTACCATCGAATTTCGAGCGTAAGACTATGATAAACGTAGGCGATTCTGACCTCAATTATTCATCAGATGACCCATGTTCCTCCCATATCCTTTGTGTACGTGTCAGCCAGCTTCTGAAGCTGGGTCAAGTCACAAACTATGAAGGTTATAAGCAGGCTCAGCGAGACTCGATGATCCCGTCTAGGGTTAAATGTCAACGAGAGTATTTATTCTTGACTGTCAGCTGGGAGAGGATAGGAAGCGCCGATTACGTGAGATATTATGCAAACCTAAATCCAACAATGATTCTCCATGTGGCTGTCTGGTGACAATGTTCAAGTAAAGTTTCGAATGACTGCGTCTAATGAGGTTCACTGACGTCTACTTAATCCTCTCCTGACTGATCTGCATGTCTATCGTTCGAGCTTCTGACTTGAGCTTCGGTCCTTCAAAGCCTCCTTCAATACTCGACAGAAGTAGTCGTTCAGGTGGCTTTCGATCTCAGTACTTGCTGGAGACATACCGTGAGCCGTGAACGCATTTGCTATGTTCTGCTGCTTTTCATCAGGCGCAGGCGACTGAGTTTTAGTGTCCAGCTGTTGAGCCAAAACTGAAGAGCATGGAACATAAGGAAGCTGCATATAGACTCCATACGCGAATGGTATCTTATAATTTGCTTCGTTCTGTTCTTCGGTACTGCCAGGCTGCATGTCATAAAGATACGAGATGTTTTCTGGGATGTGCTCTCCGGGCAATACTGCTGCAGGCTGTATTTGAAATGCAGAGGGCTCCGCGTGAAATGGCGATGGCTGTGCTTGAATTGACCATGGTAGCACTTGAGCTGATGACTGCTGTATTCGTATCGGCGAGGACTGCACCAATATATTCGCGGGTTGTGGCGAGAACTGCGAGTATGGGATCGCATTTGGAAGTGGTACGTTGTCGGTGGATGTTGCGACTGGTTCAAGTAAGGAATAGGTACCTGCTGTGGATGACCATTGTATTGGTTGGGATCGTACTCCTGCTCAAAACTTGTTGGTGACGATGCGTGATACCGTAGGTACCGTTCAGCCAATCGCCTCGGCATTTCTCCTAGCATGTCGCGTTCGTATATCACGCTGGGATACAGAGAGATTTGTGTAAGATCCTGCGCAGAAAATCTCGAAGAACATGTGACTGAATGTGAGGCTGAATTATGGTATGACACACGCATTGTACCGTACTAGTTTGTCCTTGAAATGTATTCAAATTCTGTGTTTGATGTCTTGAAGAACGCCATCCTCGGGAAGTAGTTTACACAGGTTGTGATTGTTGCAGAAGGATTGTTGGTGACTGAACGCTAAAAGGTCGGGTATTCTGTCCTACGTGTAGATATTGCCGACATGGGTCGGGTCTATGTACGTGCGGCATAGAAAAATGACTGGGTTGAGCATTGAGACCTTGTGATCGTGCCCGCACGATCTGTGTTGCTCAAGTCTCGGCTGCATCCGTGGGTTATTTGCAGCGCGACAGACCTGTTCTTGAAGAATATGTGCTCCATGCTGTTGTTGTTTTCGCAGGTCGATGCGCGGTACTAATCGTGGCAATTGGTGTGCTCGTCGAAGCTGAGCACTGCCTGAGGGGTATTTCGCCTCGCCTTTCATGAGAGGAATAAGGACTTAAGAGTCAGATATCCTGTCCCGGTGGGTTGGAACGTAGCTTATTGTATGTCCCGCTTATAGTTGGTCTCGGGATTACATTTGGCCTATGGAATGTACGCAAAAGAACAGAGAAGTGATCCTTTCTACCCTGGTTCATTCGCAAAAATGTATCTGTGAGTGCGCCAACCATGTAAATTTTAACAGGAACCTTGGTCCTCATCGCTTAAACAACGGTGTACCCTTCTTGCATATATAGAATAAGCAAAACGTAGATAGTCAACATAGTAGTGGATCAATCATGAAAAGCATGAATGTAGAGACCTCTTTTGAATTGACTGCGTATGCCAAACAAGTAGAAACTTGAACAACTGAGCGGACACGGAGGCATGAATGCACGTGAATGCCCTCCATGGTGTCCAAGGATCTCGAACTCCCAGCCCGTCTAAGGTGATGTGCTTGAGATATGTAGATGAAGTAGTTTGCTCTGCTACGGTTAAAGACCAACAACCTAACCAGCTCTAGTATGATCTGATTTCCAACTACGGGTATAGTACCGTACAACTTATTCCTTTTTACATGCAATGTCGTTAAGCTACTGCTAGGCCTCAGGCTTCGGAATTGTAGGCATAACGTTGACAAGCCGAAGTTCTTCTCTTTCACATTTTGTATTCATTCCTATTCTTTGACCTCGCACTGCAAAATTAACGAAATTGTAGTTGTACATGCTTTGCTCATCACAAGGGTCAAGCGTTCGGGGAAACCTGGGCTGTCCACTCCTGTGCACATGGGATTACCATATTCCCATGTTCCCATATTCCAAGGAGCTGCAATTGACACATATGAGTCACGTGTGCGCAGAAACTAACGCGATCTTACATTCGCCATTGCCCCTGTTATAGCTCTGCGATGCAATCATCGTAGTCTATGAGCTTTCGCGAACTAGCACAGCAAGTCGCCTCCTGCTCATCTAATTCCGTAATCCCGCTAATCCATTCCTTGTTGTGTTGCGCGTGTGAGTAGAGTGGATGTTAGGCACGGATAATTTCTACCTGGCAACAGGCCTGAAGTAGCTGACAGGGCGATGGGTGTTCACAAGATGGCTGGCATGATGTAAGTCGGTGATGGCCGGTTATTTCAACCAGATGTTTCGCAATCATGTGCAGCCCCGTAGTGACGCCATCGCTAACCCCACACCACGCCGAATATATGTTACAAGTATAGCACAAAAGCTGAGGAGAGTGCGAACGCCGACCGCGGCCAATTGGCCTGCGGCGTATGCTGACCCGTCCAAAGTGACCCGTATCGGACATTGTCACATTGACCAAGCAGCCGTTTCCTTTATCAGCAATCTAGTGGTAGAGCGTGATTTCTACCATGTCACTATGCAGGCAGGGCGACACCACTGCCGCCAGTTGGCGATGCTCCGACATCTGTTGGCGGCGGGGGCGGGGCATCTAGCCTAGTATTGTCCGCCATCATTCTGTTGAACCCAATGGATACGCCCTCGATGACTGCAAGTAGAATTGCACACGATATGGCACCATTGCGCATCGACCTGTAACCGCCTCGCACAGCAAGCGAGCCGCCGGTGAAGAAGCCGGCGATGATGGCGTTCCACGGGTCCTCCTTCTTTCGTATGCCTTTCACTGCGCAGTCGTATGTGTTGAACAGACCACCCCAGACACCAAAGTTGCCGCCGAGGACCGGCGCGCGTGCCTTTATGGCGGTGATGGCACCGATGCGTCGCTCGCCGTACGGAGAGTTGCGAAACTGGTAAGTGTTAGCGCGCCATTCGTAGACAGTGAGTTGCCCGGCTTACGCCCTTCACCCCGTGCCATACAGCACCTCCGACCGCCTGGACTCGGTTAGCCGTGACCCCCGGACACATCGCGCGCGCAGAGGCTTACACCCATGGCAAAAGCACCACCGAAGTCGTTGAGGATGACCCACGGGCACGGATCGCGCGAATGGTCCATGGCGATGTGCAGCTACAGGCGTCCAGAGACCAGAGATGGCAATGAGGCTTCCGATAACAGCAAGGGCAGGTAGAGAGGGAGGGGCGGATGAAGTGTGGTCGGGCTATGGGCAGCTGGTGACGATAATCTTTCTGTTTCCACTTTTTCCAGACCCTTGCACTTGCGCCGACCGTCCGGCAAATCTTCGGCCCGCGCTCAACCTTACCGCACCAAGTACAACCACGCGCATCTCTAAACTGACCTCACCCTATGCAGCGTCCACGGTACCAAGCACACAACGCGCGCGAGATTGAATCACCTGACATGGACCATGAAACGTAGGCTTTACTTGACATGCTTACACGTCTGCCAAGTCGCGCGCCACGTTCCCAGCTCGAGCTCAGCGATGCCTGGGGCGATTCTTCCTCAGTGCCAGGCCCCGTACCTTTCTGATTCACCTGATCTGCCTTTGTCGCCGTACATGGTGGTCTTATCTCCACTGCCTTGAACAGGTAGCCATGAGTCTGAACTCAGTAATGTACAAATACGTGATACTCATCTTGACGAGCTTGTAGCATGTAGCAAGTCTTCCTGTACTCACAACCAGCCATTGCTTCATACACGCTCATCTTGCCACGCGCTCTGACACCACAAGACCGAAGCTCGGCACAGACACATTACTCGGTTGGTTCTATAACCCACGCCACTGGCGGCGCGCACTTGTCACTCTCACCCAATGTCGCCTTCACCTGATGCGCAGCCTCCTCATTTGCTAGTCCCGAGAAAAGCTCTTGACTGATCCTGGTACGCGCGTTTGCAGCCGCTATCATATAATTCCGCCGCTCACCTGAGCTCTCATTTACCTCTGCTACTGCCAATCTCATAAAGTATACCACTCTAACAACTCCATTGACGTTTGATTCCTATCAGCACGAACGACGATGGCAGGAGGCAATTCTGTCAGTACGCACAACAGTCTTCAGTCCGCTCCGCCGTTCTCGCGAAATGCACTTGCTCGCCTTAGCATTGACTTCGCCCCAATGCACTTAGCCGACCGTTTGAGCTCCACGGATGACGGGAACACTGATCAGTTGATAGATAGTGTGGTGCCGTTGGGACAGGATGTCAAGGGCGCAATTGCTACAATGGCTCGATTAGAGACGCTCGGGCTGCAGAAGCTTGACATCGCTATACCACGCTGTATTGTTCTCGGGCAGCAGTCTACAGGAAAGTCTTCTGTAATTGAGGCTATCTCCGGTATCAGAACGCCTCGAGATACTGGAACATGCACCCGTTGCCCGCTCTTTATCACAATGCAGCCATCTGACGACCCAGCTGCTCAGTGGTCTGCCCACGTGTATCTCCAGCAAGACTATGATCTGGATACCCAGCCACGTCCGCCCCCAGACCGACAGCCATATCCTGGTTGGACACCAGCGCAGAGTAGTCGCCGCATTCCTTTCGCTGAAACAAAGTCCTCTGCAGAACTTGAGCGTCTCATCAAATGTGCACAGTCAGCAAACCTGAGTCCACTTGTGCCACCTCAGGCATTCTTGGAAGGTCCAGAGCCACCCATTGGCGCTCAGCGATGCAAGTTCAGCCCCAATCTAGTCTGCATCGACATAATTCAACCAGATCTGCCTCCTCTAAGCTTTTTCGACCTTCCTGGCATCATCAGTCAGGCCGAGACAGAAGAAGAAGCACACATTGTTCCCTTGGTCGAGAATCTCGTGGCAGAGTATGTCAAAAAGACGGACTCTTTAGTCCTGGTCACTTGTGATCTGGGCACAGATATTGCAAATTCCACGGCAGCTGGTTTTGCTAGACAACACAAGGCTACTGATCGCTGTATTGGTAAGTGCATTTCACTGGTTCAAGGTACTATCACGCAGACTTACAACCTCAAGGTGTCTTGACGAAGCCAGACTTGTTGCCACCAGGCACCGCAGACGAAACTTTAGTGAAACTCTTGGAAGGGAACAGTTTCAAACTCGGCCACGGGTACTTTGTTGTCAAAAATTTGGATAAGGAAGAAATCAATCGTGGCCTGACACACCGGGATGCACGTGTTAAAGAGCGCGAATTCTTTGCGTCTGGGCGCTGGACGGACACTTTACAGGAATTCCAATCGCGATTTGGAACCCGGAATTTGCAACAATATCTTTCGAAGCAATTGGCCACACAGATCCTTGGGAACCTTCCTGTAATCCGCGAGCAAGTCGCCACTCGACTTCGCAAAGCAAATGAAGAGCTCGACTCTATGCCTCTCATTCCTGGCCATAGCGCGGTGCGCAAGGTCTCTGACATTGTACTTGCCTTCGCGGACGATGTTCGTGCCGAGCTGCTAGGTGAGCATGATGGAGGAGATTGGCGCACTACATGGACCGCCCTCAAGCAGGACTTCTACGCTCAATTGTTGGCTTTGAAGCCAACAATGTCAACGACTGGCGATCTGGATAAAGGCTTATTTCGAAAGACACTGCCAGGGACCTCAATTTCCGATTCGATCATGGTGGAGTCTGATGACGAGGACGGCGACTCTTCGGTGGAAGGGCTGCCCGAAACTCCTTCCAAGAAGCGGAAGCGGGAAACAGCCACACCAGCGCTCTCCAAATCGAAGACACCTGTGAAAAATACTAGTAAGTTATCAAATGCGACACCTATTCGCCGCCAGATGAGTGGACGAGGACTATCAACCGTGGATCCCGACCCTAGCACGAGCGGCTTGGCCGCCTTTCAGAAGAGATATGCACTTGATGAACTGACCGAAAAGATCAATAAGGGTCCTCAAAGCAAGGTTCCAGATACCGTTCATCCCAAGATCCAAGAAGCATTGATGGTGTCCCAAATCTCAAAGTGGAAGCTGCTCGTCGATATCTTCTTTCAGAAGTTCGAGTGCGCTTTGTTTACTACAATGCAACAGTCTTTCAATACGCACTTCAGTTCATGGACTGGCTCAGAGCTGCACCACAATGCGTGGGCCATTCTTGATGACCTGCTGAAGAACAACTTCCAGGAGCAGAGGAATACGATGGCTGCAGAGGCGCTCAAGGATGAGCTTGAAGGTCCCTACATTTTTTTCCAAGACGAATTCGCTCAAGAAAAGGCCGTGACATACGCAAAGTACCATGCTGCACGTCAGCGAAGTCGCTTGCGAATACTCATCCACGAGACCGAGGACCATTTGCGCCGTGAACTGAGCCAAAATGAGAAAGACAAGATTAGCAAAGACGACAGGAAGATGGCCGTCGTTACCGACGAACCATATGAGGCTGAAATCAAACTCATGGCTGAAGTATCGTCGTACTACAACATTGCCGTGCGCCGTCTGTATAGCTCAGTGTGCATGCGTGTAGAGTCAAAGTTCTTCAAGCAGCTACGAACACAATTGCGTGATGAGCTTGAGAGCGGCCTTCGCATCTACGACGAGACAGAAGGTATGATACATGATGGAATCATCGTTGATAAAGAGAAAGTCTAATTGGTATCAGGCCCAATGATTGCGCAGCGCTTGCTCTCGGAGTCTTCTCAACGCACGAAGCGCAGGCAAGAGCTTATCGCTATAAAGGCGGCACTTAAAGAGGGCTTAGACTGCTTGGATGCGCTACAAGGAAAGTCCCGTGGTGACTCGTCAGGGAACCGCGATCTACGTGCTTCTAGCAGTGATAAGTTTGGTTCGCCGCTCGCTACTAAACTTGCTGAGGGGATGTCAGACGTCGCTGTTTTGGCCCTTGCACGCCATTAGAGGTGTCTTAGCACGTAAGCTCTCGCGTTGCATTTGTCGTGGACTTTTGAGATGACAAGACTTATTCGTGGAGTTGTATTTACACTCTCACAATCATGTAGTCGTTTGCCGATATGGGGAGAAACGACGAAACGTTGCGTATGGTTTCAGTCAGTATCGAAAAGACGTGGATTGAATCAAGCCAAGAGTTCGACGTCTCAAACTGCTAGCATGCTCAAGCCTGTCCTCCTCGACTCAGCCATTACAATCAATCTAAAGGTCCATAAATTTAGCCCTTTAGTTCTTAAGAAGCGCTTTTGATTCTTGCTGGTCCAGCCACTGAATTACTTCTATCATCCCCTTCTTTATGGTTGAACTTCCTCCCTAAACGTCGTCTTGAGCGTCTATAGCATGCTGAGACCTACACGAAGTAGTTTCAGCCTACCCTCCCCATATCTCAAGAAGTACCAGTCCACTGGTCTGCTCTTTTCTGTCTCATGTATTAGGCAGTGTACTTTGCATGCTTTAGTTGCTGGTGCAGAAGCTCATACTCGGCGCATGTGTATCTAAGGCTCAAAGGCCAATAATTCTATGATCCGTTCGTAGGCTCAATGCACCCGTCCAGCTACAACACCGGGGCTCTTTAATGCTCTACTCTCGCTTACTAACGGTTTTGTCCGTGGCGCTGCGATTCGCCATGCTAGAATTGAACCTAAGGTAGATAGGGCTGCGCGACTCCGCTAGGTCAGTTGCTGCAGGGAACCTTCGCGCACAGTCACAATATCGATGTTCTTGTTTATAGAATGTTAACTGTGTGATCCGAATTGCTTTTAGATTTTCTGACTGACTGCGAACTCTCGTCTGGCTTATAAGATGTGAAATGATTTTTGACTCGTCGTCATCTCCTTCTGCAACCTCTGTTGGATATCATGGCAGACCTTTTCTAATGCCCTCTCCTACAATAATTGTCCTCGAGTCCCAAACAAGGCCGCTGCACGATCCCCTTTTTTGCACCGTGTTTCTTATCTCTTATCCTCGTTTGCATTCATCTGACAAGATACCATGTACGCTGAATACAGCAGCGTTTTGACTTCCATAGGCCACCCTGCTGATTTGTAACATTTCTCATTGCCCTGAGGCCAGATCTGCTACATGAGCATGCTGTCATGCTCTGTACAGTTATCAATCAGATTCCGGTAAGAGGCTCTGCTTCATCCACATGCCCACGTCCCGACTATGTTGCTGTTGCTCAACAGTGTCAGATAAATGGGCCCACAGGCCGAGCCCATCATTTATGCTTGTATGTATTCGTTGTTGTGCTAGCTGCTCATAGTTCTCCTTCTCAGACATATCATGCCACCTTGCTCGGCCAGTGTGATTCTTCAACGTTTGGCGAGCAATGCTACGTCGAAGCATCTTGACTAATTCTAATGCGTGATCAGATAGTGGACTGCGCGATCCAGTGCTGATATTCCAAGCGGGCAAACTGTATGTACTCCCCGCTGGTGGATAGTTACGAGCATACGACCGGCATCGTGCTAATCTGAGCATTTCGGGCAACGCCTTCGATGCGAAGTTGGCTGCAGCATAGTGATCAAGAGAAAATCGCGCTTCCATATCCACGTGGCTTTCAGGCTTTTGCGAGGCATGTGATTGGTCTTCCGGCAGCACCACTAGTTCAGCGTGAGGAGAGCGAAACATATGAATGGGAGAAGCGAAGCGGTCAAAGTAGTCCTCCGGTCTACGAAACAGTGTATCACGCATCAACGACAGTGTTGAAGTTGGTATCACCGGATTGTCTCCGTATGCCTGCCATGATGTCAGTGGAGTTGATTTTGTTTTCTTCTTGCCGTGTTTAAGCGCGGATATAGGCATATCTTCCGTACAGATGGAGCCAGCGAGGTCTGCCTCCGCCGGCAAAGAGGTGTCATCTAGTCCAAGAGGCTCGGGTAGTTTGGAAGGCTCGACGAAAGGTAGAGTATCAGCAAAGACCCAATCTATGATTGGATTGTTAATTGCAGCAGCACCTATGCGGCTTTCTCCAAGTCGGCATTCAGTCAAAGCGAGCATTGTCGCGAGAGAACCACCGATCAATTGTCCACATACTCCCACCCGTGTTAGAACAGTGCGACGATATTCGTCTTGGAGCACATTTTCCGTGAGCCAATCGTAGCCGAACAGAACATCATGGCACGGTGTCGGATACTGGTGTATGGATGACGCACGATAATTTATAGCAGCAACCGTCGCTGAGCTTGAAGCATGGAGGCGGGAGATAAGAGATTCTTCCGCTCCACTGCAATGCTGAAGCACAGGACCAGATGGGAGATATATGATGATAGGCGACAGTGGGTTGGAAGCACGATAGAGACTGGTGATCTGGTCAGTTCAAAGAGGGGCTGACTTCATATCACCAGTAAGTATGTGTGAGAGTACAAAAGTACATGACTCTTTGCACTCTTTCCAGGCCATGCAGGCAACACACATTAAGAAGCGCGAATGCACACCCCCATGGCAGGTACTGAACAGGGTCCCGGGTCCCATTAAAGTAAGCTGGACCACAATGTACAGAAAGATGATTCGATGTCCCATGCCAACCATGTAGCGAAAGACGATAAAGTGCTGGAGGCCAATGAGTGCACAGTAGAGACCGAGGTTGAGCACGCGAGGCGATGACGCTGCTTTGGGCCTGGCGGGGATGGATCATGGTCTTCAGGATGAGATCATCTTGCAGCATACGGGCGGTAGCGCGAGAACATTTACAGGGCTCCAAGCAAACAGCAGTGCCAATAGCCAACAGCGGGATGGCGGGGCAACAAGTTCGTTGGAGCAGGAGCAGACTTACTCGATCGTGATGAAGCCGTTGGAGCGGCAGGGTACTTTTAGGTGTTCACGTCGTGCAGGAGCGGTAACAGGGACCACGCTGCCAAGGTACCGGCGTTGCCGCGCAGGGGCTGCGCAAGCCTTCGCAGCATGGTGCGACAGCGACATCTGGCAACGAGTAGCCTGTGCAGCTGAGATGGATGGTGGGCGTAGTGGGCACGGGAATACGGCTGGAGGAGAGGGATGGAAGGGGGGGGGGGGGGGGCGGAGGAAGTATGCGGCAACAGAACCTGGAGGAGTTGTCGTAGACAAGCTCGAAAGCCCGTGAACGGCTAGTCCCGGACAGGCTAGCGGGGCGTGACCTTGGCTCAGGGGGGGTGCCGCTTGCGCGAGCACCCCGGTGGGAGTGGGAGCGTTTCGGCGGTGCACAGTGCACTGTAGTCTGTAGTATCATGTATGTTTGGATGTATTAGAGAGCGCGTGGTAATTTATCTTCCGTCTAAGCGGAAACAAGGGAGATGCTGTGCGTACCTACATTATGTACATGTACCTACATGTATGCAGGAAGTGCGGTAGCGCGTGCTGCGCGGGGCATGTGTCACGTGTGCACTGTGCCCCTTTACAAAAGTTTCGATACCTACGGCGCTTCACTCGGCCCGCTCATGGGATACGCAGGCCTAATCCTAATCCCCACAGCGCTGGAGCCGCGTTTCCCTGGGCTTTTCTTGTCTCTCCTCCTCGAGCGTTGCCGCCCGTCCTGCGAGAGCGCCAAATCTTCTGTCTGTACATACTCCGTAGTAGCTTCGTTACTGGCCCGCCCCCGACCTCTTGCTGGTGCCGCTTCCGCCGCCCGTGTTGCACCCGTGTGGCCGCCGTCACCACGTCACAGCACACGGCACACAGCCACGCCAGTCGACCCTCCACGGCCGCCCGAGTTCTGCGAATGCAATGCAATAACGCTTCGCGCTGCACCTCTCACACCCGCGACTCTCACGCCGTACGCTGCTCTTTGGCGCCTCTTGCCCATCGACCTCGTCCAGCCTGCCGCCCACCTGCCACGAGCACATTCACGACACATCCACACACTTCGCAGTCTCCTGCCGACAACGACATTGCGTGAACCTGGCGTCTCCTCAATAACGCCCGTGCTATAACACTACTGTGCACGCCCGAACCCTGCAAACCCTGTGCCATGGCCGAAGACTCCAGGCTGCGAGCAGTCTCGGTGCTGTCGAAGAATCTTGTACTGGCTGCACTCTTGTACGCAGCCATCTTCGGCATCATAAGCCTGGTCAGCGACCCGAGCCTTGCATCCAAGGGCAAGATTGGCATTCCCGCCTTTCTTGACAAGGCGGGCCCCACCGAGCTGATTGAGACCACGAAATCAGGCGCCAAGGTCAAATTCGCTGGCACTCTAAAGACCGTCACTATCAATCCCCATGCCAACGTCTTCAACCGGCCTGTCACCGCTGTGAAGCCAAAGGATGACTATCTCGGACCCCGGCCCCACGTTGATACCGAGGCAGACTTGAAGATGCTGATTGAGGAGTGCAGAGGTACCTATGAAGGTCTCGAGAAAATGAGGCGGCCGTATGACTGTTTGAAGTTCTTCGCCGAGGAGCAAGACCGCTACTACTACCTACCTGAGACTCCCAAACGGGCCAGTAATTCTGATCCTCGCAAGGCAGACTACATCAATGCAGACGGTCATGGCAAAACGCTCCCGAGCTATGTCTCCGTCGAGCGCGCGCTCGGAGCAAATGCGACGACAATCGGCACGTGTCCTGGCCCCATCATCCCCTACCATGTATACTGGACAGGACCTGCAACCTGGCGCGTCGAGGTCTTCGTCAAGAGCTATCTATACACGCAAAATCTCGCTTGTTCCCGCCTTTGGTTGTGGCTCGATAGCGATCGCAACCCAAATGCAGTATACAATATGCTCAACAAGGATGCCCTTTTTGCCCGCTTCCTCCCACTGGTCGAGCGCGGAGATATTGTTGTCAAAGCCTGGAAGTTCCCCAGTCGCATCCCGTTGGCAACTGACAAGGAGAACAAAGACGGCTTTGACTACTACAGTAAGCCAGGCACATCGGATGCTGATGGCAACAAGGCTGTTGCGGAGAATATTGTAGAAGACAAGACCGGCCAGCAGTTTCTAGTCCTCACCCCAAAGCAGATGACCTTTCTCCCTGTGGCTGTCTCGGATGCCGTCCGTTTCATTGTTCTGCACATTTATGGTGGCGCCTATTTCGACATGGATGTGCTCATGCTTAGGGACATGCGACCTCTCTTACTACCAGAAGATCATGCTTTTGCCGAGCGTTGGGCAGCGCATCCACATCCCGGTGAATACAACACGGCAATCATGTCACTTTCAGCCAATTCCTCTCTCTCGTCGTATCTTCTCTATGGCGGCATCCGGATGGGCGTTAATTTTCATCCTCGGGTGCTGGGCCGCATGGCTTGGAAGGATGGCCGGGACCAAGAATTCAAAATGCTCGAGACAGCTGCTTTCGATCCTATCTGGACAGAATTCAATTGGGACCGTGAAGGGCGTTGCACAGTACCATGTCTCCGAGATTACAGTGCTGTCTTCAAGGGGAAGATCGACGGCATCAAGGACGAATGGGAAAGCTTTACGGGCGAGCAGTTGGAGTCAATCAAACTTGAGCACGCGCAGCGGAAGGAGCTTAGTCGAACAGAAAGGAATGTGACTCACGATGACAAGCAAGCCCATGCCGATTCCTTCCAGGCAACACTAGACGAGGAAGCTGAACTCAGGGAGGCTGGTGTCGTGGCCAACTATATCCTTTCAGAGGACAAATTCCCTCCAAACAATCGCACGCTCGAGAACTTTTTCCGTGGTGCTTGGACCTACCATATCCACAACCAGGTATGTCGTGAACCCAAATCTGGCGATTGAACTCCACTTCCACAGCACATCACTGCCAAGTCTTACGAGTTTCTTCAAACTCTTTGGTTTATATTGTTTCACAAAGCGCCCGTATACGAAACGAAGTTAGCTGATACCTTTTTAGTGGGTCAAACATCCAGAACCCTCCTCATGGCTGTCTGTTCTCGAACACGCGCAAGACGGCTTCTTCGCTGGCAAGCGCACCAATCCTTACGGCGAGACTTGGACAGGTCCGGATTTGATGCCATACAACTATTGGCCTGAGTACGTATGAACTCGGGCTATGCCTTTGATATGTCCTTCCCTTCAATCTAGGTCGCAAGTCAAGGTTTCCCCGCCAGACCGGGACCATGGTGGTGACCGTTTACTGTTCCTCCTGGCACCGTGATTCATGTCGCCCCTTCAGAATCGCCTCAATGATTACATGGATGTCATCATTTGGCCTATCGAAAGTGTTTTCTTTCGTCATCCACATGGAGCTTTTTACGAATCACAAAATCATATTGCATACGGCGTTCCATCCTAGCATCGAGCTGTCGATTGATGCTCCCGGCGTTTACAGAGTCTTGAACTTCCGTCTATCGTTTTGGCCATCATGTCTCGGGATGGCCATGCATATACCCTTCGCTTCACTATTTGATCCCCATTGTTCGAATCAAAGGTTCCTGCAATTAGCCTTTCTTCTTTCTGGGCTTGTTATGTAGATACATTTTTTGGGAGTAACAGGCGTGTGGTCTTGCTGTAAAGTTGAGTAAATAGATGATGTACGCAAGAAGAGAACGCTGGTCAAGTGTCGAATTTGTTCAAAACTCTGTAAGCATAAGTTCATGTTGTCGTTAGTATGATGAGGATATTGTGTTACGAGGGAGGTTCGATCCACATTGATGTACTGCCCATGTGTTTTTGCTAAATCTTGGTAGTCGCATTGTGTTGGTAGTCTGAGAATAATCGCAGCATATTCCCCGCTGCTTTTACGCACGGAAAGTTGACTGCCAACTCAACCAGAATATGTCGAATACCCCCATTCAGCCTCTGTAACAATAAAAACCAGTGCTCCCTCTCTTTGGATTGAATAGCTATAAGTCGATCAAGGGCTCATCGGCGATCTTGTGCTGATTGAGTATTTGATTTTGCGGCGCGGAGGGGAAACTCTCTGGTCCGAAGCCGCCGGTTGCATATGGCGCTGGTTGCCACCCGCCGGTCTTAGATTGCTGTAGTACAGGTTGCTGCTGCTGCCAGTATTGTTGTTGAGGTGGTGCTTGTTTTGCTTGGGATCGTACAGCTAGTTGTTGAGGTGGTGGTGGTTGTTGCTGGGCTCGAGACGGTTCTGTCGGCTGCCAAGTAGGGGGGTGATCTTGTTCCGCATAGGAAGGTTCTTGCCATGTATCAGCCGGCTGAACTGGAGGCGACAAAGATGTTTGCTGTGGCATTGCACGATTGTATGCTTGTGGCGATTGAGGCACCTGCTGTGCAGGTTGAGAGGCATAGCTTTGATTCCTTTGTAGTAAAGGCTGTGAGTGCTGGGTTGTATTGCTCTCGCCATAGTAAAAGGTTGCATTTTCCGTTTCTGAGACATTTGATGGGGTTGCTTGATAGGGATGTGATGAAGAAGGCTGTGAGGGGTATTGTTGACTTTGACCTTGATTTAGTAGCTGTGGGGAAGACGAGACTTGGTAACGAACACTAGGCGGAGTTTGCTGATGAGCAACACCGGCTTGTGACTCGAGATTGGGATAATGTTGCGACAACTGCTGATATTGGTCCCGTGGAGGAGGCGGGATATATGACTGAGGCGCAGGAAGGCGCTTGTCGTGTGAAACATAAAGTTGCTGTGGAGCCGAGACGGACCCATTGGTCTGGTATTGTTGCGATCTCGTGGAGGCATCCGGAGGTGGAATGTTCCCCGTGTAGTAATTCTCGCCAGTTGCATTGTCGCGTGCGCCAGAATGGAAAGCAGGATACATATTGGAATCCGGTTGCTGGGCAGAGATTGGGAGACCATACATGGCGTTTGCCTGGGTGTAAGTACTTGACAATCTTTGCTCAAGCATGCGATCATAGTATCGGACAACGGTAGAAAGCTTAGCATGTAGATCGAGGAGAGTGTCTATAGAAATCAACACCTTTCAGCATCGTGAGCGTGACGACGACTTACCATGTTTGCTCATAGTCTCACCATAAGTTCTGGCTAGCTTAGGCCTCAACTTTCCAATGCTTTCGTACAGCTCCTGAATTTGCGGCTCACGCAAGATAGTACCTGGAGGTTGGTGCTGCAGTCGATCCACAAGGGTGGAAAACAGATTGATGTTCTCGGCCTCGACTGGTGTTAACTCGTAAGTATTCTTGGGCGCAATAAAAGGGGCTATGCCATCTGCCTTTGCAGTTTGCTGACGGAAAGTAACAGCGTATTTGTTTTTCTGCTCTTCCATGTCAGCAAGTGAAGCTGCGATTGCGGCTGCCAGATCTGCATCCTCCTCTTCTTCCGCGCTCTTCTTTGTTGAGCCGCTTGAGGTTTTGCTCTGAGCCTGCAGCTGTGATTGCGACACAAAACCTGACGAGCTGTTGCCTTTGGTGTCTTCCAAGCTCATCTCAAGCGCGCGCTTTAAATCGGCGTCAAAACTGTCCTCAACCCTCGCGCTCCGTGGTTGCATTGAGCCTTGATAGGATGTGTTTTGGGATTTTATAGCGTCGAAGGGTCGAGCAGCCGGAACGCCGCGCGACTTCTCTGTGATCTTCTCATGGCAGCCATCGTCCACGCGGACAGGATCAGTGATGCCCAAGTGTGGGAGAGGTATACTCTTGCTTGAGCAGGCGCCGCAGAAGACATTGCCGCAATTCCGACAGTGGTGCTTGCGATTGGTGAAGGTAAAAGGAGTGCGGCAGCGCATGCACACGTCCGAGTCGGCCCATTCTGGCGGCTGCAAGAGACGGAGTTAGTGGCTGTCATGAGTGTGGGAGCCACGGTCAAGCTTACCGCACTGCTGTCCAGCATGCTGCTAGCCAAGTGCTCTTTGGGTGGGAAGTGATAGCCCTCGCGCTGCAAGCTACGATAGACATCGTTGATGTAGCTCAGGTTGGGCCAGCCCTCGGCTGCAGTGGCCCACGACTGGATCAGCTCGAGCATCTTGCTCTTGACATGGTGGGTCGGCGCAACGGCAGACGGGGCTTTGAGCAGCGACGTGATGTTGTCGAGGAACTCGCGCGAGGCAATTTCCTGGATGAAGTGGGCGCCGCCATTCTTGACGCACGTGTCGGTGAGCTGGACATGTTGTCAGCAGGCCGGGTGCAGGTGCGCGAGCCCAGCAGCATACATTCAGGGTGGCGAGCTGGACGTTGGGGTTCTTGTTCCCTATCCGCTTCTTCAGTGCGCGCATGGCGTCTCTGGGCTGCACCGTCTTGGACCGAATTACGTCGGAGATCTCGAGATTGAGCGCCATGTCCTCTCTGCAGCAGGCATCAGCGACCACGACCCAGCTCCGTGTGCGGGCCATGTTGCACTCACAAGCTCGACGAGGTGGCGCGCTCGATCTGCTCGTCGAGCGCGCCCGTCGTCGATGACCCGAACCAGCCCGCCATGGTGGAATGCCTGCAGTCGCTGCTGGTAGAGCTGTCGACGTGCACCCGGCGTGTTGCGGAGGAGCGTGGCGGGGAGCGTGGCCCAGGGACGAGTGCGGACACGCTGTAGGGTAGGCAGGGTGGTGCGGATGCTCGCCGTTGTCCCCGTGTACGGTGTTGGTGGTGTCGGAGTCGGAGCCTGGGGTGGCACTGGTGGCTGCTGCTCACTGCTCAGGTAGCTCTGGTGGCTCTCCCGGGCTTATGACGAGTTGGCTGTGGCGCAGGCGGCGACGTCCCTTGAGCCGCTCATGTGCACTGCACACATGGGCCCGTCCCTGTCCGCCTTTGGGGCACGTCAACCGACAAACACACCTACAACTACACCAACACCTACACTTACGACTACACCGACACCGACAACTACACGCATACACACACCACGCGAACGCCGCTGCCATCTCCTGCGGGGGACTCCCTCTACGTGGGGAACGAACTCAAGTCGGCCTCATCTAGGCTCTGTCTGCGACCGTACCCGACTCCGTCCCCCCCCCGCGCACCACACGGAGCGACCACCATTCACTGTATATACAGCGATCGCGCACAGCCCGTCTTCACCTCAGTCCACGCCTAGCTGCCGTCGCTGTTTGCCCGAACATGCACATACCTCCAACTCCGAGAGCGTGTTCATGAGTACTGCTCGCCCGCGCCGCTCCTACAACGCTTGCCTGCCGCCTCTGCCATGAACGGCTCTACCAATGGTGTGCCCAGCGCTGGTGCAAATGGCCGGTCAGATAGCAATGGCGCCGTCGAACTGCGGACACCAGGGGGGCCGTTTGCTCCTGTAGCCGAGATTGTGGCATCCGCGGGAGAGCATGTAGAAGGACTCAAGCATCACTCAGTACGAGAGGCGGGCGCTGTCTAGCGATGCAGGTTTCGCTAATTAGCTTGTAGATCAAGCATCTCTTGGAACAAGGCAGGAGTTCCTACATCTCGGCCAAGTCCATGCTTGGGAACCGTGGGGCTTCCATCGCGGCAGCCTACTGGGAATACCTCGTCGCCTGTCAGATTGTCATTGACCTTATACCACGACATCGGGACTTCCACGACAAGGTTAGTAGCAGTCGCAGCCAGACACACCGCGATTTCAACGAGCTTCTGAAGGAAATTCGATCAAGTGAGGAAAGGTTTTCCCGTATCAAGGACATCATCAAGAACGATAATAGAAGAAATGGCGGTCACTGCAGATCTGCATCTTCTCTCCTGTCCTCGCGTCCGAGCTCACAGAATGGCTCCAGTCTTGCGAGACGTGACGATGAACTCATGCTACCAGACGTACCAACTACCATGCCTGATCCTGCAATTCTGCTAGCTACCCAGGATCCGTCATGGAGGAGGCCGGCACCTTATCCAAAGCCACAGTCACTGCACGGTCGCGCCATGAATTCAAGTACCTCGTCCTTCCATGGAAGCAGCGACCTTGCTCAGCGTTTCGCTAATCTGAGAGGTTCCATGCCGCCGTTAGAAACTGCCTCAGAGTCCAGTCAGGATCTTTCTGTTAAGATGCCATCTCCTGCCGATTTTACTTCGTCCATGCGACCATCTGGTCCGAGAGACATGCCTCCTCCACCTCCTCCTGCTAGACGTTCTCTTTCGCCGAAACTCCCGCTCAACACACAAGTAGCAGCCTCTCTGCCAAAGGAGCCTAGCCCAACTTACAGCCCAGCGCGGAACTTCTCTAACCCAGCCAATATCAATCCACCTCGAAGTACCCCACGTAGCTTGGTGGGTACTGGAGGACGCAGCAACTCGCTAGCCGCATCGAGTAACTCAAGCCATGCGCCGAATGGTAATGGTGCGGTCGACTCCTATTTTCCATCACAGACATCGTGGGAATCAGCTAGGAGGACGGCATCCGTCAGCAAGCCTGGAGAGCTAGAGATGGATGCCAGCAAACTCTACGACTATTTTCGCATGTTCAATGTTCTTGTAATTGACTTGCGAACCAGAGCCGAATTTGACCTGGGCCACATTTATGTGCGCAACATCATTTGCATAGAGCCATTAAGCCTGCGGGATGGCGAATCTGCAGATCAACTCTTAGAAAGATTGATCCTATCCCCAGATGAGGAGCAAGCGATGTTCGAGCGGCGTAACGAGTACGATGTGGTTATTTATCACGACGCAGCGACCAAGAGTGTAGACTTTATGCAAAAGCACAATCGCAATGATAGTGAACTAGCGCTGAAACGATTATTTGATACGCTCCACGAATTCAACGCAGAGAAACCCTTGCGACGACCACCGGTCCTGTTAAAAGGAGGTCTCGATGCTTGGGTGGACTTGGTAGGCCAGCAAGCATTAAGGATGTCGACAACTGCCGGTCTCGCTCCAAATGGACAAACCAGAGCCACAGCAATTCGACGGTCGCTGGCTGCTAGTCATATTGCAAGACACAACCTGCAGAGACGGAGGAGACGCGAATATGTGCCTATGGACCGTGAGGAGGAGCAGAAATGGCTTGAAGAGGCTCGCAAAGGAAGAACCGCCGTCGAATTGCTATCAGGTGATGAGGATGTAGATGAAGAGACCCTCTCGCCATTCTACCGATCTACTGAAGAGTTCCTACGCCGTTATCCAGATGTGGAAGACGGGCAATCAATGATGTATCCGTCTTCAAAGCCTCAGCTTATGCAACAGTATGTTGCACCTGCGATTCCTGCTGCGCCGTCCCGACCACCCCCCTCTGTACCTCGAGTCAGCTACAGTGGCGTGCATGAGCGTCAGATTTCAGCGCAAAGCCGCAATCAGCCTCCCGCTTACGTTGTGCCGCATCGTTATAGCAGTGTCAGGATGCACAAGACAGGGTTGTTGAATTTTGGAGTAACATGTTACATGAATTCTGTTGTTCAGTGCCTGAGTGGTCACTTGTTGTTGTCGGACCTTTTTCTCAGCCAACGATACCAAAGAGACCTCCAAAGAGACAATTGGAAGGGCACAAAAGGCATCTTGCCTGAAGCATACGCGACTCTTCTTTCCAACCTATTCAAAGGTGATGTTAGTTCTGTGCGTCCGAGTACATTCAGAGTAAGTGTCATAGGGTCCGTGTTCGTTTTTGTCGCTGACACGGAGTAGAGGATATGCGGCCATTTCAACTCACAATGGGGCATTGATGAGCAGCAAGATGCTAAAGAGTTCCTGGAATTCGTGCTCGATTACATGCACGAAGATCTCAATGTGACCTGGAACAAGGACCCACTCAAACCTCTCACGGATGCTCAGGAGTTGCAACGTGAGCAGTTTCCCCGTCCATATGCCGCCAAGATAGAATGGGGACGCTACCAACATCGCGATATGTCTGTTATTGGTGGCATGTTTGCTGGTCAGCATGCTTCGCAGCTGACTTGTCAGACCTGTGGAATCACGAGCACAACATATGAAGCTTTTTGGAGCATCAGCGTAGAGATTCCACGAGACGGGCAATGCGATGTTCGAGATTGCCTGCGATCCTACTGCTCTGCAGAACGATTGGCAGGCGATGAACTTTGGCGTTGTCCGCGATGCAAGAAAGACCGTGAGGCTGTGAAGAAGATTACGATCACTCGTGCTCCTGACACCCTTGTCATACATTTCAAACGCTTCAGCGCCTCACGGACGGAGAGCGCACGCAAGGTCCGCACGCCTGTACATTTTCCACTACAAGGCCTAGACATGGGTCCGTTTGTGGAACCGCCGATGACACCTGTGGAAGAAGTGTACGTGGCTCAAAATGCACGTGACGGCGCAGCGCAACTGGCTGGCGTCAAGGCTGACTTAACAATGAATGGACCTTTCGTATACAATGCATACGCGGTCATTTGGCATATTGGTGCCACTCTTGGCAGTGGCCACTACACGGCTTTTGTCAAAGATAAATCTCGAGGTTGTTGGCGGTCATTCAATGACGACAAACTTGTCGATTTCGAACCTGGGAATCTACCATCTGCAAGTCGACTGCAGAATGAAAAAGCCTACATAGTTTTCTATGAGCGCGAGAAGGTCGCTGGCGGCGTCTTTTGAGAGACGTCGACTGTCCTGCCTTCTTCTCTCGACCTCTCCTTAGACGAAAAGGATATCGTATAGTTTCTTTGATCTTTTGTTGCATCAAATACGGTGTTGAGGATGACCTTGACTATGGTTCCTGTCATTGCATCGTTCGTTGTTCCTACTGTTTCTATCCTGCTGTCCTAGTCGAAAGAATCTTGCATACATGTAATTGGCGTCTGCCTGAGCAAATATATTTTGGAGCAGTGAGCTTTGAGCGAGGAGCATACAATGCACGATGCGGGGGTGATCTCCGGTTTGCACATTAACATTCAATTGCCTTCGCCTCGTAGCCTGGCCCCAGATGCGTCTCGGTGCAATTTTTCTGCCCAGTCATAGGATTGTGATTCCGCGTCAAACCGAAATCGGCCTGCACAGACCAACAAAGTGTTTATCGAATCTTTATCAAACCGTCCTCCCCACACTATCGAGCCTGAATACCTTTGCGCCATCGAGCTTTGTTAAATCTCACCTTTCCAGTTACATCCGGTCAAAATGACCAAAGGACGCGTTTGCCTTGCATACTCTGGTATGACACGCATTATATTTCCAAATTGCATCCATATATTGTGTGCATATGTGATTGTAGGACACCGACTAATCTGTTCCAATAGGCGGTCTTGATACCTCTACCATTCTGAAATGGCTTATTGGTATGTTTATTCTAACCATGTACTCTTACATGTCAATCGTCGTATCAGTCACTCATGCAAGTGGGCAGAAGAAGGTTATGAGGTTGTGTGCTTCCTTGCCAACGTTGGCCAGGAAGAGCCATGGGACGAGGTCGAGAAGAAGGCGCTCAAGCTGGGTGCGTTGAAGATGGTCATCCTAGACCTGCAGAAGGAATTCGTCGAGGAGCTCTGCTTCCGAGCTGTTCAGTGCAATGCATCATATGAGGGTCGATACCTCCTTGGGACCAGTCTGGCTCGTCCGGTCATTGCCCGCGCACAGATCCGCGTCGCTCAACAAGAAGGCTGTCAGTTCGTGTCGCACGGCTGTACTGGTAAGGGAAATGACCAGGTCCGCTTCGAACTTGCTTTCTATACTCTTCAACCCGATATCAAGGTCATTGCGCCGTGGAGGCTGCCCGAATTCTGCGACCGCTTCAAGGGCAGGCAAGATTTGCTTGACTACGCGGCAGAGCACGGCATCCCTGTCACATCCACCAAGGCTAAGCCCTGGAGTATGGATGCAAATTTGGCTCACTGTAGCTACGAAGCAGGTCCGATGATACATTTGCGCTGAATATGCGCTCAGACTAAATGATGGCAGGCATTCTCGAGAACCCCGACCAATCCCCACCAGACGATATGTGGACCATGACGGATAGCCCACTCAACGCGCCTGACGAGCCCACAGATATCACCGTGTACTTCGAAAAGGGTATACCTGTGAAGGTTGTGACACCTGACAAGACATTCACAGACTCGGTGGAACTCTTTGTGGCGCTGAACAAGCTCGGTTACACGCACGGCATCGGTCGCATTGACATTGTCGAGAATCGTTTCATCGGACTCAAGTCTCGAGGATGCTACGACTCACCTGCCATGACTGTTCTTCGCCTTGCGCATCTTGACCTCGAGGGTCTTGTCATGGACGCTCAAGTCCGCAACTTGCGCGATCAATTCGTTAGCCACAACTGGAGTTATCAGCTGTACAATGGGATGTATTTCTCGCCCGAGCGCGAATTCATCGAGAACAGTCTACTGTTCTCGCAGCGCAGGGTCAATGGCGAGGTCAGGTTGAAGCTGTACAAGGGCAATGCGTACGTGCTTGGCCGTTCCAGCCAGACTGAGAAGCTTTATTCTGAGGAGGAGGCAAGCATGGATACCTTGGACAATTTCAGTCCAATGGATACAACCGGCTTCATCGCGATTCAGAGCATCAGGTTGAAGAAATACGGTCTCCAGATGGCCGAAGAGGGTGCTAATCTGAGCCGGAAGTAATTGTGCATTTGAAGGAGTGCATGCTCACATGACGTGGATGCCGGTAGTAGTACCCACCTACATGGCGGAACTCTAGAAAGCCATGCGTAGCTATATGCATTGGAAAATACAGTTAATGAAGACGAAACTTCGTCCATTGCGTGTGACGGGTCTGCTGCACATCCCCAGCGGGCAGGCACGCAGGGCACGGTGATAGTCTCATTTGGCTGATGCGCAGCTGTCGAGTTCGCGTATTCCCTGCCTTGGACTGAGCGTGGAGCAAGGATGACATCCAATTAGGGGCGCATTTAGTGTTGGTGGAATGCAAAGGGGCGCTATTTTTAAAAAAGATGCACGAGACACATGCAGCCTGGGGCACGGGAAGGGTTCAGTCCAAGCTCCCAGCCAGAACCACAGCTTGAGTTGCTGGTGCTGCTCGACACTCCTTCTCCCAACTGCACGCTTCCACTGACGCTACCTTTGACCCACACCATAGTCTCGCTTGTTGTTCTCAAGGTTGTCGTCATTTCTACTGACCCTCCTCAGTCGATTACCAACATGCCGGGAGTCCGTAAGTGCGCCTATTTGCTGTCACTCTCCTGCGCGCCCACGTTGGACCATGCCTAACTTGACTTGACGTAGCCGACCATGCAGCTAACACATCTCTCCAGCACTCGACGCCGTAGATCAGATGAAGAAGGCATTCAAGGGCCTTTTCAAGAGAAAGCCGAAGAAGGAGGGCACCGCCTCGACTGTCCCAACTGCGCCCACTGCCACTTCCGACAGCGCAACATTGGCAACAAAGCCCACGAATACCACGCCCGCTGTGCCCACACCTGCCACAGCGCCTGACGCTGGAAAGACCAATGCTGCTTCAGTGGCATCAGGCACTGGGCTTCCGGCTGCTCCTGCGCCAGCATCAGCTGCGGTGGACGCCAGCAAGGACAAGGCTGCACCGCAAACCGAGGTTGCGAAGGCCACTCAGAGTAGGTTCATCCTTCGCGTCCCTCCCGACGCTTCGTCGTAAAACAGGCCCATGCTCACAACCTGACTTGCAGCACCCGAGCCTGCTGGTGCCAATGTGCCTGCACCCCCCACTGCTGCCCCCGTCGAGCCCTCGGCAACCGCAACGGCGAACCAAGGTGAAGCGAAGACGGCAGACACACCCACTGCGCCTCTCGACTTGCCTGTCCTTGCGACCAGCAAGCCGGCCGCAGGCATGAGCGCCACGAGCGGACCGATGAGCGACGAGCCGGATTTCGGTGTTGATGCCAAGGAATCAGAGCCCGCAGCTCCTGTGCCGACACATGCTCCCACTGTCCCGAGTGCTACTGCTGCGGCTCCCAGCACCGAGGCTGCCGTAACACAGAAATGAGGGAACACGGCCTGAACCCCATTGGCTGCACCACTTGGGCATAGCAGGAGTGTCTGATCGTGGGGGCTCGTGTTTGACTTTCCCCCTTCTCTCTTGGTTACGACTTTGCGTTTCACTCATACTATACCCCTTGCTGTATGCGTTATGGCGCCGTCTGAGCAGCTGCCTCGTTGACAGATGCATTCAATAGTACTCTAGACCTGACAGAATGCGGCTCTAATTTTGATCAATAACCAGGTGAATTGTCCTGTGCACGCAATGTTGCTAGTGAGAAGGCAATCTGCCTTTCGGAGTGCTAGTAAAGTCGATATCCATGGGATGTCCGGAGCTCGAATCGTGTGCCTGATGAGCAAGCAGAGGCACCTCACAGAGCCCCCCGTTGACGTCAGGACCCCACCAAACACGGTACCATGGTTCCGCAGAGCACGGGAGCGCGATTTTGCTCCCAATGACTTTACCCAGTTCACACCAACCACGGCTCAAGCAGTTCCATAATTGCTGTCGCTGCCGCTGCCAGTATATAAGTTCATGTTGCAAGTCTTCTCCGGCTTCAAACGAAACGTCGCCGACACATAAGTACACAAGCTTGCCATGCCTTCCAAAGGCGGCTTCTCACGCACGCGAAATGTCGACTACGACGACAATGACGACGACGACGACTACTACTACTACGAGGACGAGGAAGTAGGAGACGCTGATGGTCTGACCGGCGAAGACAAGGAGCTGATGCACGCTGGGACTCGGGATGTGCGCGAAGCCCTCGGAGAATCCGATGGTTTTGTGAGTGATGCACAGATACAGGACGCCCTCTGGCACTACTACTACGACGTGGGAAAGAGTGTCACATTCCTGAAAAATCAGTTGGGTACTGGCAAGAAGCAAGAAACGCCCAAGAAGGACAAGGTAGCTTCGCGATTTGACCGAGCCGCAAATGTGGCTGCTGAGAAGGCACCTATAACTACTACTGGTAAGCAAACTTGTATACAGCATCGCTTTATAGTCGAGTCAGCCTTTCCCGTCACCTCAGTCCTGCCAATGCCGCCCTTGCACGTCTCGGACCAAGCCCATGTCGATTTCTTCGAGGATGCACCCTGGGGCAATATCCCACAGCACAGACGAGGTCAGATCACCCGCATCACTCTGTGCCCTGGAGGCGGCTTGCGGGGCGGCTCATCCAAATTGGCAGCCCTTGCAGCAAAGCGGAGAAGGGATCGAGAGGAAGCCGGAGCTGCATTACTCGCTGCAGAAGCCACTGCCAAAGCCGATACAGCCGTAGCCATGCTTGACAAACTCACCATTACAAGCAAGAACGACCAAAGATATTCGGCGTCTTCTTCAAATGGAGACACGGAGCAGACGGGCCTTGCATCACGGTTGACTCGTTATCCTGTTCGGAGACCCTCTCCACCAACACAGACAGCAGCCACTGCAGAAGCCCAACCCGAACGCCCTCCGGCCGCGGTCGTAATCGATTCTTCTGCTCAACGTGCCGCTGCCTCCATGTTCGCCTCTACCTTGTGCGGCAAGGACAAGCCAATACTCGCAAGTCAATCCAGAATTGAAGCATTTCCCGTGCCATATACTGCCTACAGAGATTACAGCAAAGTAAACCCTTTCGACAAACCTAGCCCAGACGACCTTGTCCGTGCAGCGCAGGCAAAGGGAGCAGGCGGTGGACATCGCTGACTCTTCTATAAATTGCAAGATGAGGAATATCTCTAAAACATGCAGGAACCATCCCGAAAAAGAAGAAAGTCGGCAACGGCGACAGACTTTCCGACTTTGTGGAGAAGCTTGTTATCGAGGAATCTAAAGTCAAAAGCAAGAATCTTGATGTTATTAAAGAGTATGAAAATAGCAACATGAAAAGGATTGCAAGCTTTGTAGTAGTAGGTACGTTCGCGTATAGCCATGCTTCATCTATACAACCCATTACGCTGGTGATCGATGGTATGATGCTGACGAAATGAAAGGACATGTTGATCACGGAAAAAGTACATTGATGGGTCGCCTTCTCTTCGATCTGAAGGTCATCGATGAACGCTCGATTGAGAAACTGAGAAGGGAAGCAGAAACCATAGGCAAATCGTCTTTCGCGCTAGCTTGGGTCATGGATGAGACTAGTGAAGAGCGAAGTCGCGGAGTAACCGTCGATATTGCGACCAACTACTTTGAGACAGATAAGACGCGCTTCACCATTCTGGATGCTCCAGGCCACAAGGACTTCATACCAAACATGATCTCAGGTGCATCTCAGGCAGATTTCCCCGTGCTTGTCATCGATGCAAGTACAAACAGCTTCGAATCAGGACTGAAAGGTCAGACGAAAGAACATATTCTGATCGCCAGGAGCATGGGTCTGCAACACATTGTTGTGGCTATTAATAAAATGGACACTGTCTCATGGTCGAAACAAAGATACGACGACATCACAAAGCGGATGACTGCATTCTTGACTGAAGCAAATTTCCTCGAGAAACGCATCACCTTCATACCATTGGCAGGTCTCACAGGTGAAAATGTTGTTACCAAGGTCGAGCACGCTGCGGCACACTGGTACACGGGAGAAACACTTTTGCAGGCATTAGAACGCATCGACTTGCCTCAACGCGATCTACAGAAACCTCTTCGTTTGTCTGTCGCAGATGTATTCAAAGGTGATCTTCGATCGCCTTTGAGTATTTCTGGCCGTATCGAATCAGGATTCCTCCAAGTAGGCGATGTCATTCTGACGCTGCCCGCGAACGAGACAGCTACTATCAGATCTATCGAGGTACAAGATACTCCAGTGGACTGGGCCGTTGCAGGTCAAATCCCCACATTGCATCTCGCAGACATCGATCCTGTACACCTTCGACAGGGCGACATGATATGCCTTCAGAAGTCACCCGTCAAGCTTGTCAGATCATTCACTTCCAAATTACTTGCATTCGAGCATGTCCTCCCTATGCCCATTGAGGTATTCAGGAGCACGCTCAATTCGACCGGGAAAATAAGAACTTTGAGTGCAAAGCTGAACAAATTTACCGGCGAAGTCATCAAGAAAAAACCGAGGATCGTCAAACCTGGCGAAGTCGCAAGAATAGTAGTTCAGCTGGAAAGAGAGTTGCCGATTGAAGAGGGAATGCGGGTTGTGCTGAGAGAACGCGGTCGCACTATCGGTGCTGGTTTGATGGAAAACGTAGCCTAGAATCCTTCACGAAGATACCCAAAAGCAAGCTTAGAAATGGTTTCATGACGCATAATCATGTATCAGTCAAATATATCTTGATTCAATCTTGCAGAAAGAAGCACCCTCATATACCTGTGAAGACGGGTCCGCCACCATTGAAATGTTCGAAAAAAACCTCAACGACCCTCTTCCCGTGCAGTAAGTCAGTATCTGATGAGCAATTAATCTCGCGTGCTATCCTTTGCCGCCGATGGCGCATTGGCAGATGACTCTACAGCTTGTGTGCCTAGCCGTGCGGATGGTTCGCACACAGGTGTAGATCCTTCTGAGGGTACAATCGCTGTTTGCATTGCCCATGGCGCGCTTGTCAGCAGATTGAAATTGCCCGAAGGCGGTAATGTGGTGACATTAGGCGCCCAAGATGTTCGTGTGCTCTGGCTAATACCGCGAGGACCTAGCAGCCTGATCCCTGAAGTGCTCGTAGTTTTCACTGCGTGAGGATCGCGCAAAGGCTGCTGAAACCGAGCAGTGGTTCCTGGAGGTGTCGATTTCGGCTGACTTGATGTGTGCACGCTGACGGTCGTCTTGCCTGCGTTTGGATCGTGCTCCCATGAGAACAAAGAGCCAAATGGAAAATGTTGTACGACAGGGAATTTGGACAGGACTTCCGCATTGTACATCTTGATCATACCCTGATTCTAGTCAGCCTTACTTTTTTGCTCTTCTGTACGTAGGCTGGGACCAAGTGACCTTATTGATCTTTGCCCAGCCAGCTTTGATGCCAGAAATGTCATACAGTATCGGACTGTGTTCCCAGAAGGGCCCTTTCTTGACATCGTAGATGAAGCCAATGGCACTAAAGTAGAGGTTATTGCTCCTCTCTCGATCGACAACGGCTATTTTGGCTACATCAGCAGGATCCGGGGCATGTGCTAAAGAACCTTCTGTGACTACGTCGGCAGGCGAGATGATGGGTGGCGAAAGCTGTGCACTGCCAAAGATATATGGTACAAATGAATGATCATCCAAGCCCCAGACACCATGTGAGCCAGCAGGCTCCAGTGTGTATGTACGGATGAGAAGACGGATCAGAACAAGATAGGGCTCGATGACTCCCAGGATTAGGCCACGCTCCTGTTCTCCATCTTCCGAAGCTGGGAAGGCTCCGAGTTTCCATAGACAACCCAAGAACGCGAGAAAGCTGAGCTCATGACCGGTGCCATAGTCCAGGCGTTGGGAGCTGCCAAAACTTCCCACTAAATATGCTTCCAGCTCAGCTTTGGCGGACACGGCAGAAATCGATTGCCTTTGAAGTACTTGTGCCGGCAGGCATTCATCTAACAATCCAGGGAGGCGCTCGTGCACGATATCATGCCAAGTGCGGAAACTGATGTTACCAAAACGACGCGGGCCTGGGTCAGGCGGCGCCTCCTTGACAATGGCAGTGAGGGAATCGAGCAGTCTGCCAAGATTCTGAACGACTGGCGAAAAGGGCACGTCCGGATCGTGTAGCTTCCATGCCTTGACATTTTGTCCTTGCCCTGTGCTACCCTTTGTGCGGCGGGGTAGCATGGAAGTATTCAACTGAAAGATGAATGTCAAAATGTCTGCATACGCCTTGCTAGCCAAGAAAAAGTTGACGTCATGGCCATCATTGATGCGCTTGATGGGTGCTTGAAAGGCATGTGCTGCTGTCGGGTCGAGGACGTACAGGGCTGGCGCTGGAGCGTAGTCTGCAGCCATGTTGGTTGCGGAGGTTGGGGAGTGGTGGTTGGGCACATGACAGCGTGATGAAGCTATTCCCCGATAGGACAAGTGGCCAGGGAGCGGGCCGCATCTCTCTGCTCCCAGTGCGCGTCTGCCCACTGCCAGCGAGAAGCAGCGCGGGCATCCTAGCAGCACCGCTCAACTTCAGGGCACGTGCTCTTCGTCACCGATAACTGCGCGAAAACACCACAAGAACGTGGCCACGAGAGGTGCAGCCGCGCTCTGCACCGACAATGGCGCGTGTCCAGCGCGCGGCCTCGGCGGGTGAGTGTTGCGGGTAGCCACGCCTGCTCCCACGTGCCCCTACGGTACGCGTGCTAGGCGCCATGGCTGACGGTCGACTGAAGAAGCCGCTGCACACCAGCTGCTGGACGAGGCGGGAGCAGCACGCTCGCTGGCACCCACACGCACGCACATGCAGCCCGCAGCAGTGCTCGGCGCCAACTTGCTCAACGCAGCCCGGGTCGACCATGCCCGCAGCAGCCCAACAGACATGGCGCATCAAACACGACCGGGCAAGCTCAAGTCGGTTCCAAGCACATCTATCGTGCGTCATGCACGCCAGAACCTCGCGCGGCGCGGAGACCAATACGATATCGAACTCAGCCCTGTAAAAGGGGAGCTCGCCGTCCCAGGCAAAGCTAGTGCAAAATCCTCACAGATTGTTGTGAATTTCACCAAGGACAGCACGACTCTGGGGTCGGGCTCGGGTGAATCTTCAAAGCTCGCGAGACACCTGTCCGATCCTGATTTTGAGCCACAGCTCCCGTTATCTTCCCCCAAGTACAATGCCCAGCCCGAACGCAAGCTGGCCACAGTAGAACATGACTGCGATGGAACAACTGCGGCGGACATACCTCGTGCGAGTAGGACAGTCAAGCGGTCATCACCCAGAGTCCAAATCCCTGTGCGAGGCAGACAAACACATACATCAAGCAGACAGGGAGGTGCAAGACCTTCGCACGATGCTGGCAAGTACACAGACTTGAGACTACTACGGAGTTCAAAACGGAGATTGTCAAATGACCTCGTGTCTGCGGACGTGGTTGGCACAGGTGTGCAGACTCTTTCGAAAAAGCACAAGAATAGCACAAAAGGTACTTTGGTCAACAAAAATGTGCTTGGGATGGAGCTCGAGTCTTCAGATCGTGGTATCTCGTCCAATGACGATAGCGACAGCGACGTAATAGGCATCGGCTCTGTGCCACGTCAAGAAGAGAGGGACACCGCCAAGGAAATACTAGAATGTGATCACCGCAGAGATATTGACTTGGTTTTCGAGGCCGCCAGGTCATTACGGCGCTCTGGAGAGTGCCAAAGCACCATGGGTCTAGAAATCCGTCACAAGTGCAAGCATGCGCGGACCTTTCTTCGAAATGAGATCATCTCACCCGAACAGCTGGCTGAGAAGACTGACATGGTTTGCAAACAGTTACAATCCCTGAATGACATTGTCGCAATCGACGAGCGTGGTCCTCTGAAAGCAGATGTCTATTGCTTTGTCTTTCGCGAAGTCGTCATGTATGCTGAGCAGATGCAGACATGGCTCGAGCATGACAGCAAGCCGAACACAACTACCTCGGTCGGCCCTGGTCTGCTTTACAGGCTTGTCGGAGAGATAATAGCCGCAACAGATCGCACATCTAATTGGAAGGCGACTTTCCCATCACGCTTCAAAGGTGAAGCTATAATCAGCGATGTTAGAACTAAGATCATAAAGCCGTTGCGAGACCTGTATGAGTCGACCCGCCGTAAACCCACTCAAGTCAGAGACATCAAGAATAATCACAAGACTCTTGCGTATCGTCAGAAGGAATCAAAAATACGAGCAGAAGAGGAACGAGAAAGCGCGATGAAAGCCACGGCTGGAAAAGAGCTGTGGAAGCGTTGGCAGGGTTTACACATCTTGCGCATGGAATGCGAACCTAGTTTGTCGAGGAGGAAAAGACTGTCAATCACAGACTTCAGGGGGGTTGACGAAACCGATGCTAATGGGGAGAAGATTGTGCGGGTACAGCTATTCAAGCGTCGCTCAGCAGATCCGAGCAATTGGTTCTCCGCATTGGTGGAAAGTCAACATTGGACCGACGAAGCAGAGCAGGCCTTGCTTGAAGGGCTGCAATTGTTTTCTGGTAAGGTTTTTACGCTGCTGAGTACTTACTAGACTGACTTTACGCAAGGTCCATGTGTCTTTGAGAAGATCTTTCGTCAATATTGTGGAGGAAGTGGTTTGTTGCGCGACTACACTGTTACAGATATTGTGTTGAAAACAGCCTGGATTTGCTCAAAATGTATAGAACTACATCTTGAGAAGGACTGGCAGATACCGAGGTGGATAATAGATTTACCAAGTATACCTTAAAGATTCTAGTATTGTAGATAATAGATTTACTTAGTATACTGTAAAGTTTCTAGTATTATAGAAAAAGTAAGCTTATATTATAGAGAATCTACGCTCTGTATATAGTTTATAAGTATCTTAGCTATAGAGTAGGAGAAATATTATCCTAAGTATTACTATATATACACTTCTTAGTTCTAGTATAGATAGAATATTAATTTATCTCCTAATTATAACAATATAGAGTATAAATACTATCTAAAAAGAATTCTAAACTATTTCTAAGGTATATAGAAGTATATAATAGCTATAATAGATTTAGATATATATTTATATCTAAAAGTCTTATATAAAAGAATAAAAAAAATATAATTATTTAAGACTTTATTAAGGTAGCTTTATATACTTAATCTCTATTAGAAAGGATATAGACTAATATCTTAGAATATATTATTATACTACTCCCTCTTTTAAATTTAGATAATCCCTATTTAATAGATATCTTTATATTTTAGTTACTTTTTACTTTAATATAATTATACTTTAAACTAGTATATAATATTAATTCTATTATAATATTATAGCTTATTCTAAAGTAATACTATATCCTATAAGTATATATTACCTTACTTATAAACTTATATAGGATTTATACTATATAGTATAGCTACCTAGTATAGCTCTACTACCCTATATCTAATTCCTATATTTATAATAATAACCTTTTTTTTTACCCTTAACTTTTTTTCTATATAACTATAACTAGGTTATCTAATACTATATATAATCTATATTACTCTATAGTCTATATACCTTATAGCCTTAAAATCTTCTATATTTTAGATTAATATAGTTTTACTATAAACCTAACTATAATCCTATAATAAAGGTATACCTTATAAGTATAAATATATAGCCTTTTACCTTAACTTTATACTATTAATTAATCTACTTCTTTTTATAAGTACCCCTAAATATATTCTAGTTTATCTACTAATATATAATAGCTATATATAATACCTAATCCTATTCCTACTAAAGCTTTACTAGTAGCCTATAGGTTTATTTATATATATACTATTAAGGCTTTAGCTTATAACTAGTTTAGAACTACTTATAGATTTAAGTTAGATAAATCTAAAAAGTATTATCTAATTCTTTTATATATAAGTTAGAAGTACTATATTCTTAATAAAGCTTTTATTTATAGATATACTACTATAGGTTTTTTTAAGAAAAATAAAAAAAAATACTAAGAAGCTTAAAAAGGTTTTAGTAAAGGTTTAGATAGCTATATAAAAGCTTAGGGTTATTATATAAGTAGTAACTATATAATTTAAAAATACTAATATAATAAATATCTTTCTAGTAAATAATTATAAACTTTATAAGTAAGTTAAGGGTTTAAATAAAAAGGTTTCTAAGTTATATAGTATAGTTATAGATTTTTTAAATATTATTTAGGGTTTAAATAATTACTTAGTAAACTTAAGTAAATATTAAAAAGAATTAAATAAAAGTTACTAATAACTTAGAAGAAAATTAGGTTCTATACTAGTATTTATATATATAGTATTAGATAAAAAGCCTATAGTTAATAATAAGACTAATATTAATAGTAAGTTAGAATTATAATAGACTTAAGAAAGTTTATTTTAGGTCTTTTAGTTAGTAGTAGTTATTCTAAGCTTTTTAGTAGGGGCTTTAATAAAATAATACTATTTTATAACTACTAACCTTTAATTTTTTTTTCTTAGTAATAACTTAAAAATAATATCTTTTTTTAAATCTTTAATCTATTCTTTAAAAGTTTTAAATAGTTTTAGCTTATTTAAAGATTTATTATAAAAAGTATATAAAGCTTATAATATATTTAAGAAATTTTTTATAAAATACTAGACTAAGTTTAAATTATAACTTACCTATTTTAGATAATATTTTAAAAATCTATACTAGATTTTACTAATAAGGATTTCTTTAACTTTCTATTCCTCTATACCTTAAATAGGAATTCAAATAGGTTTTAGGGCTTCTTATCTTAAGAAAGAATTAGTAAAATTCTTATATAATATATTTAGTATAAATATATTATAAATTTAAAATTTTTAAAGAAGTTTTAAGTAAAAAAAGTTTTTAACTTTTTATAAAACCTTAAAAGGTTTTTCTTACTACTTTATAAGCTTTTAGCTAAAGTATTAGAAAGTAAGTTTTATTATTAATAAGTAAACCTTATTTCTTATATCCTAATTTACTAGTTAATAATATAAATTTATAGTAAATATATTTAGTTTTATACTTTTTTTATATATTTTTTTTACTATTTTTTATACCTTATATATTTTAATAGCTAGTATAAAAGTATTTTTATAATTTACTTTTTTTAATACTATAAATAAGAAAAATTATTTTTAGTTTTAGTTTTAGTAAGAAATAGAGCTAAAGATAAGTTAATATAGAGTTATACTAATAAATATATAAAAAAGAAAAACCTAAATATAATTAATTATAAGTAAAAGTTTATTTTAATTATTTTAGTAAAAGGATATAAATAGCTATAGGTATTAGTTAATATCTTTATATCTAATTTTTATTTAGTTATTAGTTTATTTATAGTAAGCTATTAATAACTTTACCTTTATATATATAATTTAATAAAATTTAAACTAAAAACTAAAAATAAATTAAAAGTTTTAATTAGAAATAATACTTAGTAGTATAATGTAAGTTAAATAGTATACCTACTATATAAATAGTATTACTATACTATAAGTATTAATATTCTTATAATAAAGAAATACAATTACTTACTTAGATATTTAGTTATAACTAGACTTATTCTAAAGAAAGTTTTTAAAATTAATATATAGGTTAATCTGTCTCTCCTATATTAATTTATTGCAGGTCCTAATAGTTTTAGTGTACTAATAATATATAAAGGCTATACTACCTAGCTAACTTACCTAACCTAAATCCTATTAAGGTAATATAAAATATTATTAAAAAAAAAGTAAGATAATAACTCTATAAGATTAATATAATTGCTTAGCTAAAGAAGGTGCTTTAAACTAAATAGGATAAGGTTATAATAGATTAAATATAAGCTTAAATAAATAAGATACTATAAAGGGTAGGCTAGATTAATACATAACTAAAGATCTATATAAAAAGCCCTATCTAGTAACTATAATACTATAAATTTTTTTTAGATAGTAGCTTATATATATATTAATAGCCTTATAAGTTTATAGCTTATAAAATAACTTATAGATACTATTATTATGTTGTATTACAGCTAAAGTAGGTAGTAGTTAGTACTGCTAACTTATCTAAAAAGCAGACATTTTTTTCTTAAGGGTGGTGATTTGCTAGAGTTCTTGGATCTCGCTCATCCTGCTCTTTGCTAGCTCGGACGTGATGCGGTTGGAATATTTGACTTTGGTCCGCAGCTGTCATTCACCTTAGACCACTTAATAACATCCACGATGCCTCAGCCTCCACAAGCCACTTACAGTGAAGCCTGGATGGGCAACGACGTAGTAAAAGTGGAGCAACTGGCTAGCTCCGCGAATGGGATGTTCTGCAGAGCCGGATGTATAGATGCGACATACTTCGACCTACGGGCTAATATTGCCGATGAGACATGAGCTGTGAAATATCAAGTGTGGAGCTTAGGGCAGAGGTAAGCGGCTTGGTGGGGTCAGTATTTCCACGGCATTGTCCTTCCACCATTTCTTCCACCTCGAAACCAGGGCCAACAGCATGCGACAGCCTGAAGAAGCGGCTTCGTTAACCTGAGTACGCGGATCAAGTGCTCACCGGAATCATGCCAATGGTAGCTATCCATTGGCTGTCGATTCTTCATCGAAGACAATTACACACTGATATACGAGGCTGTTGAGCAGGACACAGACAATGTGGTAGCGGCTACAAAGGCTGTATCTCCACCATATGCATCTCCCTTTCTAGATCAACGTTATCAGCCAAGTAGCTTACTGGGTTGATTAGGTGGAACAATGCTGGACTTGTAAAACTCGCAGCGGCTTCACTGGCATATTCCTAGGAGCTTCCTTCGATGCTTTGGCGTTCACGGCCATTTGCGATAATTTTACTGACGTGGAATGTGAAACTTGAGGTGTCAGCAATAGGTTATTTGCCTGACAGCAATGGTATGGTATCATGACTACACAGTCCTCGCTTCAAAGACACTGCTCTTATGTTTGGTAAATGCACTAACCCTAGCCATGAGAGTGGGCAGTACTGTCATTCTTGTGGCTCGGAAAGATGACCTCAAATTATGGCCCGATACAACACATCAGAGGTCCTTTGTCTAGGTATCCATACTCTTGGAAGTTGTGTTCTCGAAAGGGTTTTCACCACTGTTCGCAGGGCTTGTAACGTCTGTAGCTCGAGCTTGGATGATCACTTGCTCGTTCGATCTCTCCTCTTTCAGCTGGAGTGCACAAGGCGTTTCATTGCGGCAGCCAACGGCAAAGTCGAAGTTCTGGCAAGGCTGTCTCGAACCGTGGCGGCACTTTACTGGCAGCAGATCACGAAAATACTAGCATGCAAGCACCTCAAAGCAAACAGCTTCCAGTATTCAATGCAACAGCGGTCAAGTCTGCTTGGCGGATTCGCGCGTGTGTCTGCCAAATATCGAAAGGAACCCGGTATATCGACGTGATCAGGCAGCACTTCCAAAACACGATTGCTGAGTGTGGACGACTCCTTGACAAGGGTAGCAACCACGGACCAGAAGCTGACGAGGTGCAGCACCAAATCAGTGCTTCGGACCTACTCAGAGTCGGGCAAGCGATTTGGCGGAGGCTACTCTCACTGGGTGACGTAGCGCCACTGCATTAAAGATCGTCACGAGCAGTCTGGAGCCTTGGACAACGACCATGAAGGAGTATATGTTTGGATCAACTGTCGTCGGTGAATGTCGATGAGGAAAGGTTGGTCAACCGTACAACTTACAACTTACAAGCGAAGCAGAAGACCGGGTAAGTGCCGCTAGCGGGGAGACGGGAAGTGAAACGCTAGCTGATGTGATGCAAATGCAATGCAGATAGCCATGGGCTATGGCCCTTGGGCTGCATTCACCAAGAACATCGGTTGCGCTGCCGCATCGCGCACCGCGAAATTGCTCAAGGCTGGCGCAGTCTGTGCCAACTGCACGACATCAGGAATTGCAGCAGACGCGGGTGCTGGAGGGTGGCAGTTCAACGGCTCCGACACGTGAAGGACAGCGTCGATAGATACCTACATGTACCTACATGTACCTACATGTAGGTATGTACCTGTCCTGGCCCGCCGACGATTTTCATGCAAGACAGTAGACTGTCCTCATCAAGCTTTCCTCGATACTGCGACATGATTCAGGAAGGTGAAGCGCTATTCGTTCCCCTCGAAGCACTATTCCGCTTGCATCGTAGATTGATTAGCCGAACCGCAGGTCTGCAGGGCGGGCACTCACAGGTCACAGCCCACCTCAACGGCCCCAGCAGAAAGATCCCCCACTAGGACTCGGCGCTCTTTTCCCTCAATCTCACAGGAGCGATGCTTCTTGACTTCTCCATTGATTGCATGCGAACTGCTGGATGAGATAGCATCATCCTTGTCAGGACATCCATTGTGCCAGGGGTGGGCGTCGGTGTGTTATGGCCGATTCTTCCGTTGCGCCGCCCCGACCGTCAGCGGCAGCGCACAACAGAGCTCCCAACGCTCACCGCGTACACTCCAGCTGTGATCGCTGCAGAAGTCGGAAAACTAAGGCATGTCGGACCTTGCGCTGATGTGTTTGCGCCAAGACACTAACCTGAGTTACAGTGCATCGATCCAAGTATGATATGCATGGCGCAAGACTCAAGAGTCATGATTGACCTTGTTTAGACAGCAACTGATACGTGGTGTAGTTCCCGGCCCATGTCGCTATTGTGCGCGCACTGGTGCTACATGCACCATCGCTACTCCCAGGAGAAAGCGGCCCTACTATCATGTGACCGAGGAAGAGTATCAATGTTCTATGCGGATCCTCGAGCACTTTTTCCCCGGCCATGAATTGAACCTCCAGTCACTTCGGACTATATCGAAAGCTATCAGGGAGGGGACCTTCACTGCTTCGCCTGTCCAGCAGACAGAGGGCCTCTTTACCGAAACTCAGACGGCATCCGAGGACGGTGAGAGCGTCGATGATGCGGAAGAGCAAGATGTCGGCGAGCTCCACGCACCCCTCGGCTGCATGATGAAAGACTCGAGAGGCAAGTTCCGTTACGTTGGTGCATACAGCGAAATCCCCTTCAATGCTGCTGTTGTGACCCTCGGTAACCAGCGAAGAAACCCCTCAGTCATCCCACACCCGAGAGTAGGGGCATACCCCCCAAATTTGTCAGCACCTTCACCAGCGAGTGATGTGAGCGTTGAAGAGAGCTATTATTTGCCGAGTCGAGAGTTGTGCGATATCTATGTTGGACGGTTCCTCGAGGACGTCCATTGCACATACTGGCTGTATCCAGTGGAAAGTCTGTTGCGGAGGGTGCAAGACACATACACAGAGGCTACCCCAAGATCCTCGAGCTCATGGATGTGCTCTTTGTACACGATCTTCTCCATTGGCGCTGCCAACTATATGGGCACCAATGGCAATTCGCCTCCTCCAGATTGGCCGGCAGCCCTAGATCACAAAAATTCTGAAGATTACCTTAACCTTGCCAAGCAGCTCATACCTACTGTATATGATGAAGCAGACATAGATAGCATACGTGCCATGGCTATCATGGTAAGGTGTGTGGTATCCAGCACTGAACATGCTGCTAACAAGTTTTCAGAGCATAGCCATGGAGAATTTATGTTCAAGGGTGAGCGCATACCTCTACATGGGAGCAAGCGTCCAAATGGCCTGTTCTCTCGGTCTCCACCGAGATCAATTGCACGAAGCAGGAACGGCAGTTGAACGAGAGCAAAATCGCCGTATCTGGTGGACGTTATTCATTCTTGATCAAGAGATATCTGCTAGAGGCGGAAGTCCCTATATGATTGATGAACGATACACGAAAGTCACCACCCCAAGGTCTTCTGAACAAGTAAGATCTCGAGCCATGATTGAGTTTGCGGAACTATACTGACAACTCAAGATTCTCTACCCGGGCCTGCATACTCCGCTATCATGGTTAGCAACCTCGGTTTCGCTGTGCCGTCTCAAACGCGAGATCATCCAGTCAATCTACACAGAACGCTCAGCAAACTCAATATCTTTCTCTACTGTTTCAAACTCTCTCTTGCTCTTACAGAAGTGGTACCGGCAGATGCCCGCACATTTGAAGTACGAGATTCCTACGCCTCCAACACACAAACGTGCAGTCGCCGCACTGCATCTACATTACTGGAGCACAACAATACTCCTGACGCGACCGTTCCTCCTCTATCTTGTTATCAAATATAGCGCCCTAGCATCTAGCAAGAAAATATGGTTTGAGCGCATGGCCAAAATTTGTATTGATGCTGCACAGAAGAGTATGGCAATTCTGCGGGACATGGCGGCAAGTGGAACCATCTCAAGTCTCACAGCATTCGACAGCACTTGCATCCTACGTCTAATCATGATCTTTATACTGGCCTATGCACATACAAGAACGCCACAGTACAGTAGTCACATTGAAAAACTCATGGCATTGACCCAGGCCATGGAGCAGATAGGCTTCACCAAGATGGTTGCAGAGGAAACGCCAGGACGTCTCGCGGATCTCGGTATTCCAGAACAACCTCAAGCGGCAGCAGACGCTGCTGCAGGACCCGTTCATCTTGATGATGAGATGATTGCACAACTATGGGGCAACTGGGATCCGTAAGTGTGACCATTTGCTAGTTGGTGTAACCACGACTGACCCTGACACAGGAATTTCATGACGCCACTACAAACTCAACAGAGTCTCGATCTCACTTTTGATGACTCGGCTGCTTTCGACATGAATGCCGAGATTCTGGCTTTCACGAACCTTGACGAATCGATTGTAATTGATCCTTCCTATGCATACAACAATTACCACCCCCAACAATAACACATACTGTGAGTCGCATCTACGGGGGTGTGACATGGTGTTGGAGGTATCGTGCTAGAATTCCAGTACAGTGGATGGATGCCATAGAGATCACAAGAAAAATGTGGCAAGCATGCGACTCAACCTAAGCTGTCCGATGTGAGGGACGGATTGGATGTCCGCAGGCGCGTCAGAAGAAAATAGTCCAAAGTGGACCAAGAAAGGGACACATTGCACAGAAGACATTGGTACGCGCATGTGGTGATTAGCGCTTCTTTAAGATTAGGACACATAATGTCAGCTACAATAGCTATTTCAAGATGCTCCATCGATTGCAACATGAGCCTGGTTGACACGCACTGTGGCTGGTGGCACTGTGGCAGTCACAATGGTCCAAGCGCGGCGAGACGCCACATGTCTTGGCAGGGTCAATGGGCGATATTCAGCTGCGACATGAGACGACAGATGATGGTATGCACGCCCACCGATCGCCCTGAGCCCTCTTCTTGTCGTAATCATTTGACTTTATTTCCCCTTCCTGTCGGAGCTTTGAACAGCATACACCAGACCATCGCTGGACGATTTCCGCAGAGTGCAGCGCACCTCTTGCGCGCCCCAACAGCCACATGCATCGTCAAACCTATCGATAGGGCAGCGGTGGTAATGCAGCCGCCCAATTGCACGCCACAGCAGTCGCGACTGCTCGTGTACTCCATTGCCGTGTATGCCTGCCTCACCTTCTTTGCTTTGTCCTTCGCGCACACAGCCGTGTCTGCCAGCGAACTGCCAACCATCCGCCATCATCACAGTCTTGGCGAGTCTGTGCCGCATGCGCTCCACGACGACCATACGCCTCAAAGCGAACCCAACAACAGGGATAGAGATTTTAGCGAGAACTACACTCCCGACTTTGACTACCTCGACCGAAGCCTGATCGGACGGCAGGTGGCTGAGGTTGATAAGCTTACGAGAAACGAGGCTGTACAGAAGGAGATAGCCGCTGGCGTCACCTTGCATTTCGTGCTGGAGCAGGACCAGCTACGTTTCAGGCAATTGGAGGACGACTCGCGAGAAGTGCTGGAACTCCGTCATGTCTCCAATGCCTCCGCAAACGACGCACGGGAGGCGAACACTGGTGCTGCTGCATCGGCCCACGACATGGACAGTCTGACGAAACGGCAAGCTACCAAGCAGGTCTGGATATCAGCGACCACATGTCGACAGCCCGTGCCCGATGAGCTGGGACGGCGGAGACGGAACATTCATCCTCAGTTGGTGATGTATGTATCCAACTCGAGCAACAACCAGAAACCAGGGCCAGACTCGACGGAGGACCTCGCCACAAACATCACTGGTATTCTATTCGACAGCGGCTACGGCATGTTCAACCTCAATACAACCTCGGACATATACATTGGCATCGCCGCACCTGAACTTGACACGGGTTGGGCCGGCAGCTGGCAGTTTGAGATTGCCGTCAGCACTGACGGTCCCTATCACAGCTACAACGATACAAATCCTTTCCTCTTCATGATCGATACAGATAGCGACTCCGCACTCTTCATTACCGCGCCGCTCGACACCTCCAACACATCCGAAGTCGTCGATAAATGGAGGACACAGAACCCTTTCCAGATGTATGCCTTCCAGTCTGGCGTCTACACCGCGATAACTGGAATGGAACATTCATTTTGTGCGCTCAAGGAACAGTTCAACTCCAACACGACGAAGAACTTTACTGTCACATCTGGTGTTACAACGAAATTTGACACCTTTCCCAAAAGCCAGTTCCATGTGCAAGGTCTAGATGCCGCGAAAACGTATAATGGTTTTGTCGTTGTAGACGGAAACAACGCGACATCGGCGCTGTCTGGGGTAGGTACAGTGAGGGCCGGTGGTCTTGTATTCCAACAGTTCAACTGGACCACGAAAGCTGGTATGACAGGTCGCCCCATACAGATATTTAATATTGACAATATGCGCAGATGATTCATGTCAGGTTCTCTTCGACTTGGAATTTTGCGATTCCGTTGCCTACGCTGTGCCATCCTCATCCAATTTCAAGGGCAATGACACAGGACTCGGAAAGCTTTACGACGATCAAGCGAAGCAATATTTCCAAAATTTCACAAAATCTCTTGCTCAGGTTGCTTGCGATACGGCGTCTGAGGCACAATACTCGCTTGCACGTACCTGCAAAGATTGTGAAACAGACTACAAGAGGTGGCTATGCTCGGTTCTCATACCTCGCTGCGAAGATTGGACTTCGGACGATCCGTGGCTACGACCTCGTCGAATCAACGAGCTTTTGCCGAATGGGACATTGCCTTACAATGGCAATGTCAGCGCTGAGTTCAATGCTACATTTCGTGATCGATTCGCCTTCAAGCAGTCGCGCAATGCTATGATTGATCAGATAATTCAGCCTGGGCCGTACAAGGAGATGCTACCCTGTGAGGATCTGTGCTTCGACATTGTGAGAAGCTGTCCTGCGAGCTTGGGTTTTGCGTGTCCGGATTATCCAGCGAGGGCCCTGGGATACGGGAAGAAAGATCCAAAGGGCAATACACTTACCTGCAGTTACCCTGGTGCAGTGGTCAAGCTGAATGTGCCCTCTGTGGCTGCCAACCCGGGCTCGCGGATCAGGGACGTACTGTTGGCGTCCATTCTCACCGCAGCATTGCTTGTGTTTTGATCGGTAGATCGGCCTACAGGAAAACTGCCACTATCGCGAAGGCACAGATGGCGTTTACGATTGCATGGTGAATTACGGAAGCATTTTTATGGCGTTGTAGTGTAGAATTGTATAACCTTGATGGCGTGCAATTCGTCCGAACTAAAGGACGTCTGCTTGTATCCTACAGTATTCATCGCACTTTTCGGTAGTCTGTTAGACTGCCAAAAGAATCAATCCCTAAGTCGCATGTTCAAAGATCTTCGACGTCATCTTAGATGGGCGTGGCGTGCAATCTATTTGCCGCTGGAGTAGATTAATCTGCCCGACTTTTACCTGGTAGCCCAGCTCCGTACTTGGGAAGCAATTTGCACGACCGGGTGCCGGGATCTCGCTTGGATAGATGATGTGGGACGTGTCTGTGAAACAATGACTTCAACTCATTGTCAGGATCCTTCAAACGCGAGTGCTGGAAGATCCATCAGATACTCGCAGGATACTCACATTCGCGATGCGTCCAGGCGTAGGCACTACTGAGAAGCTAATGGTTAATTTGGCAGCCGAGGCCAGGCAATGCTCCACCAATGTCTCCTCCCATCCGCCATTCCGTTTGTAGTACGACTAGATACTATTATGCCCAAACCCGTCACCGGAGTGAGTGCAGGAACATTTACATATGAACTAAGTCGAGTCAAGCCCTGGGCACCAGTAGTTCGGCCCCAGCCTTGCGTCTGTCCAAGCCACCTCCACCACAACACCAAGGCCGTTATACAAGGGTTACCCATTGGCCCTACTTGGCTGACAAGAAATGGTACTTCTGGCTCCACACAAATGCTCTCGGCGGCCGGATGGCAATGTCTGACCTCCGCGAGCTGTGCACATCTGTCAATCACATTCATCAAATGTGGAGACGGAAGTCAGGCTCAAGTGGCGCGTTCCATGCAGACTTCGAGAAGGACTGGGGGAGATGTGGGGCGCAGGTACCATGCTCTCCATGTCAAGTGACCGTGGTTCATTCTGGGGAAGTCTTGAGACGTATTACAAACGGCTCCACGGACAGGCACACCGGCTGAAATAATTTCAACATAGATGAAGGACTTCGAGATTAACAAAGTCATCGTCGAGAGAGAGATACAAATATGGCTTGCTGCCGACTTTGTGTCTTCTCTTCACACCATCAACACTTTTCTCGCGGCCCACCATGCTCTCTAACCTTCTCCTCACAGCTGCATTCGCGGCGGGCTTGACTCAAGCCTTGCCTCAGGCTACCACTGTCAGATCCTCCTCGACACGGGCGACTACGACAGCTGCACCAGCTGCCTCTGGCAATCCTTTCGCCGGCAAAGACTTCTATGCTAATCCCTACTACTCCTCTGAGGTTCATACTCTGGCAATTCCTTCTCTACCAGCGTCGCTGAAGCCTGCCGCCACAAATGTGGCAAAGGTCGGGTCCTTCGTATGGATGGACACACGCGCTAAAGTCCCTACCATGGACACCTATCTAGCTGATATCAAGGCGAAGAATGCCGCCGGTGCAAAGCTCATGGGTACATTCGTTGTATACAACCTGCCCGATCGTGACTGCGCTGCCCTGGCCTCTAACGGCGAACTCGCCATCGACCGTGATGGCGTGAACCTCTATAAGACGGACTACATCGACAAGATCGCCGCCATCATCCAAAAGTACCCCGACGTCAAGATCAACCTCGCCATCGAGCCCGACTCGCTCGCTAACATGGTTACCAACATGGGCGTGGCAAAGTGCTCGCGCGCCGCACCATACTACAAGGATCTGACTGCCTACGCGCTGCGCAAACTCAACTTCGCAAACGTCGACATGTACCTCGACGGCGGCCATGCCGGCTGGCTCGGCTGGGACGCCAACATTGGCCCTGCCGCGAAGCTCTACGCTGAAGTCTACAAGGCCGCTGGCTCGCCCCGCGCCGTCCGCGGTATCGTGACAAACGTCTCCAACTACAACGCCTTCCGCATTGCGACCTGCCCATCCATCACCCAGGGAAGCAAGAACTGCGACGAGGAGCGCTTCATCAACGCGTTTGCGCCGCTCCTCCGCGCCGAAGGCTTCCCAGCGCACTTCATCGTCGACGTCGGCCGTTCCGGTAAGCAGCCCACCGGCCAGCAAGCATGGGGCGACTGGTGCAACGTCCAAGGCGCAGGCTTTGGTCCCCGCCCAACAACGAACACCGGAAACGAGCTCGTCGATGCGTTTGTCTGGGTCAAGCCCGGCGGCGAGGTAAGTTTCTTTCTCATGCCCCATCCCCCGATTGTTTTACCCCCCTTCTTCCCCCCCCCATCATGCTACACATATCCGCTAACTCCAACACTTGAAAAATTCAGTCCGATGGCACGTCCGACCAGTCTGCCACCCGCTACGACGGTTTCTGCGGCAAGCCCAGCGCCTTCAAGCCTGCGCCCGAGGCCGGCACTTGGTTCCAGGCATACTTCCAGATGCTGCTCCAGAACGCTAACCCCCCTCTGGCATAACCTCGTCTGTCTGTCTGTCTGTCTGTCTGTCTGTTCTTTTGTCAGAAAGGAGAAAAACGGAAGAAGACAATACGGGGTTGGGTTTGGAGCTTCGTCACGGCCCTACCACAGCCTATAGTACAACCCTTTTCCATGTACATACCTCGTTACTAGCTTCTGTATATACAAATCCGAATCCTGGTCTGTAAGATGACTAAAGAACAAAAGAAATATTAAGCTTGTGCTGTTGCAATGTATACCCCGTGTTTTGATAAAACGCTATGCAATGAGCTATGTAGCCACCCGTCCACCATTTCACGGAAGTCAAGTCTCATAGCCCTGCGTTGGGGAGTAAGACTGCTCAGAAGGAAAAGAGATAGGCGCAGGAAGAGAGAAAAGTGCGAGGAGTGGATAATTGGGGGGTTTGAGAGTTTCTTTATGTGTGTCTGGGTAAATAATTTATTCGAACGGGGAATGGAGGGGCAGAAGTACTGGGAGAGATTACATGGCACTGCTGCATTGCAATGCATGCAGGTTGATGTGACGTACTTGTCATGTTATAAAGGATAGACTTGTTACTTCTTCTCTTTCTTCTTCTTCTTCTAAAAGAATGATTGTCTACGGTATGCTTGCCGCTGGTTTTTTTCGAGACCCCAACGCTCAAGGCGAATTGAAAAAAAATACCTAAGAATGCCCATTTGACGCCACGCTATGCAAAACAAATGACGCCCGATCGAATGATGCTTTCTTGGTCCTCACGAGATATGATGCAAAGCAGAGCTTTCTGTCTCTCTCTCTCTCTCTCTCTTAATACGCGCGGACCTTTTTCCCTTCCCCGATGGATCCCATATCAGCTTTTCTCTTCCCAAGCACCGAGTCTGGAGTCCTGGGCATCTCCATGCCCATACCTTTACTGTACTCCTCGTAGCATGAAGCATGGTAAATTTTGCCTCCGACGTTCAGAGCATCCATCCACACAAAATCGTTGGCTTCCACGTTCCACACGGTTTCAAACTTTTCCTGGCAGATCGGGCAGGGTGCCTGCTGTAATGTCACATCTTGTGGAACACTGACATAACGATCTTTTGCCTGCTTCTTTGCTTTCGCAATACCAGTCGAGGAGGAGGCACCATTGGCTGAAGGTGGGGCTGTTTCGTCGACTTCGCGATACTCAATCCACTCTTTCTCAGGAATGTACCAACTACGGTGAACTCCTCGTTTGGCAGCGTCGGGGTCTTTGACTTTGAAGTGCCAGTCCATATGACGGGCCTTCTTTTCTTTACCTTCTTGCGTGTTCTCGAAACGGCGTCCGCATGTGGCGCATATATTAGGCTTTGCCTCATAAAGGCGAGATATGAGATGAAATCGAGGCTGTTTCATAGAAGCTGTGGTAAGCTCGATCTGAACCGACATGTTTGAAGGTGCTGACGATTGTCTGGTCATGGGCTGTGACGGAAGAGGTGTTGCATTGCCAGGAGTGCTACCGGGTATATTGCCGAGAGCTTTGAGCAACCATTCCGTGCTACCAAGGGTAGGTGGTGCTGCAACTGGCTGTGGGCGCAACTGCGGTATCGGTGTGCTTGGTACTGGTGTTGGGGTAAACGCCGGTGGTGCAGCTCCAGGCTTGCTAAATTGCGCCAAAAGGGCGGCAAGGTTGGCAGTGGGTGTGCCGGATTGTGTCGGCGGTACTGCTGCAGGAGCTTGTTGGACCACAACAGGGGTAGAAGTTGGAGGATAGAATGGCTGGAGAGGTGACTGGAAAGGGGCAGGGGCTGATACAGAGGCAGGTTGTGCAGGTGAAGATATACGTTTCAGAAGATCTGCAAGATTGATCGCAGGAGAATTAGGCGTTGGGGCGGGGTCAGGCTGTGGGGTTTGTGGTGGTGGTGGTCGTAATCCAGCAAGCAATTGTGCAACATTTGGAGGAGCACTACTAGGTGCCGGGTTTGGCGGTAAGAAGCCCAAGGCCTGATGCGAAGGCAAAGCATGTTGCGTTGGATATACAGGTGTTGCTGTTGAGAATGTAGGTGTAGAAACTACAGGCGGTGCCAATGCACGGACTTGCTGACGCACAGCTTCAAGCTGCGCTGGTGGTAACGTTTGCGTGTCTAGTATTTGCTTCAACCCAAGAAGTGCCTGTAACTTGGTTCGAAGAGCTACATCTGCGGGGTTGTGCGCAAACATGTTTTGCGTTGTGCCTACCAACTGAGTAACTTCTGTCTTGAGCTCAGCAAGATCAACGGAAGACATGGGCTGAGATTGCTGTGGAGGATGATGGTACGGGACTGGCGGCGTGGCAGTATGGATTGGAACTCCGTATTGAGGAGTCGGTGGGAAGGCCTTTGGTCGAATTGTCAGTGGAAGGTTTGCACCGTCAAATGGTCGACTTACCGCCCGAGCACGTGGATCATTTGGAGCTGTGTACCGTGGTACATTTTGTGGTGGAGTTGGTGTACTTTTCCAGGTCACATTTGACGTTGGCGGCCGAGGAGGTAATGCATGCTGTGGTCGTACCTGTTGCTGTATAGCAGCGCGCATCTTGTTCAAGGCGTTTTCAATGTCATTGGTAACGTCGAGAGGAAATACTGGTCGTGTATCCATTGACTCGGGTACAGGTTGCTTCCAGGTCCTCAGCAACCCTTCCATCGCCTTACGCGTGCCTTGATCCATGACTAAATATGCATCCATGAAGGTGCGATAGAGATTGCGGCCAATGTAAACAGTATATGGAGTACCAACATTCTTGACGATCGAGTCCAGTACGTAGAGGGCAGGTAATTTCCATTCGGGACGAGTCTGCGAGGTGTGAGTTAGCTGTAGTTGCAACCAAATGAGGAGCAACTCATGGCAATCCATGTTCACGTCGGAAACCTACCGAACGGATGTGATTTTGAAGTTCGTTGGATATAGCTTCAGCGTATTCTGTATTTTCCTTGGCGATGAGGGTTAGATTGCTAATCTCTGGTCTACTGTTCAACCTCAAATCTTGCAGAGCGTCTCGAAAGTCGGCAGCTACTTCAGCAGCTGGCAAAGACATGATGGGCAGACTTTTCTTGGGTAGGGAAAGGGAGATGTGCAAGGTTAGAGGGGGAGCTCGCACGTCAGAGATGCGTGATACGATTGTTCGCTTGCGGTGGGCGAGGCGCAGTCCAGAATGGCTGACCTCGATTGCCAGATGAACAAGACAGACGATGTGCTTCCTCGCTCGCATACACACGTAAAGACAGAGTTTGTGTTGTAACTAGTTATGGCTGAGCCAGATACGCAGCACAATGACTGCGCTGGCAGAGCTAGGATAGTGACAATACTCGCTTTCTACCAGCGTATGCGCCCCTCCCAATCTGTCCTTCCTCCTTCAAGCACGCGTGGTGGCAGCAACAAGCTGCTCTGACAAAAACGCGAAGACGTGACGCCTGCTGTGAATGCGCGAGTAAGCAAGCGGGAGTCGCGGCGCCCGAACTCCAAGGATGGCGTGTAGCCGACGACGGAACAGTCACAAGGATCGGCGGCGAGGAGCTGCTATGCGTCAACTCTGTGTACTCGTTAGGTCGGGGGAATGCTGCAGATGAGTGGTGAGGTGAAGGTCCGACAGCGAAGGTTGGAGCTGCGGCCTTTCCTTTGAGCAGCAGCCGGGAGGCTTGGCGCGCTAGTGATTACTCCATGGTTCTCCCGCGCGTCATGCCAGTCGCGACTTTCTTCGACTGCGACGCCAACTACATCCCTCCCGCCATTCCACACAGACTTTCGGCGCAGTCATATCCAACATGGAAGACGTCGAGTTCACCCGTTCTCACTCCCGGTCACCACTGCCCGAGGCTGGCAACGACCCCCAAGACCCCTTGCGCCCTGAGATTGATGAGGAGAATTCCACGCCCAATCCTCCCGTTACCGATCCTCACATGGATATGGAAGCAATAGACGCGCAAGCGGGGTTCCCTGATGACGAAAAGATCAAGGATGGATTTTCTGATAACGAGTCTGTCTTGTCCGAGACGCTGGACGACGAGCAGTTTGATGAGCAATTTGGTGATTTCGATGCAAGCAACATCGCTATTGAAGAACGCCCAGCGCAAGCTATCGACGAGGACAACGTCAAGCAGATTGGCGTGCACAAGCGAAAGCGCACCGCAGGCGAGGGCGAAGAGCCCAAGAAAAAGAAGAAGAGAGCCGACAAGCCACGACGCAAGAAGAACAAGGATGGAGATGATGCAGAGGGCATACCAGAAGGCGAGAGGCGGAGCAAGCGTTCCAAGAAAGCTGGTCGTGTGCGAGGCGCAAGCCCAGATGAAGCCGCAGATGAGAATCTCACCGAGGAGCAACGTATGTGTATTATCATTCACTTTGTTCCAACCATTGCTGACAATCTGGGAAGGCAGGAGACGTGAGACAGATCGCCAAATTGACTCAATCGTTAAAGGTTCAAGTCGCCGTCGCAAGAAGGATGGTATCGATTTGGAGGCTATGGCCGACCAAGAAATCGAAGACATGCGCCGACGCATGGCTCAAGCTGCCGAAGCTGATAACGAAGGCCGTAAACGAAATGAACCCGCACGTCACAAGCTCAAGCTCCTACCAGAAGTCACGGCACTATTGAACAAGAACAGTCTGAGGGACACCATTGTGGATCCGGAGGTCAACCTGCTCGAATCCGTGCGCTTCTTCCTTGAGCCTCTAAGTGACGGCAGTCTCCCTGCTTATGACATCCAGAAGGAGCTTTTCGCATCTCTAGCCAAGCTGCCTGTGAACAAGGATACACTCGTGGCTTCTGGCATCGGCAAGGTCATCATGTTCTACATAAAGAGCAAGAAGCCTGAGCTCGTCATCAAACGGCAAGCTGAACGACTTTTCACAGACTGGACTCGGCCCATTCTCAGACGGACCGACGACTACCGCAAGAAGGAATTTGCTCAGGCAGAATATGATCCACTGTAAGCTTCCATGATCAGTTTGTTGTCCATCCATCTAACAGTTCTGTAGTATGGCAAGATCGAGCGATCGACCCGTCCACAGTCAAGCTACTCAAGCCGCAGCACTGCGCAAGAAACAACTCGAGGCTCCTCGCAACTTTGTACGTGCTCGTATGGAGACTGGCCCAACGACATACACCATCGCACCCAAGAGCAACGTCGTCTTCAACGAGAACACCCGCAACCGCTCGACAAACGTGGATATCATGAAGCAGATCAGGGGCGGTCGTGGCGGTGGCAGACGCTAGAGTCGTGCTTCATTTTGATTCTTTCGTGGTCCTTGGAAGAGGCCAACATCTTAGATTGCATAGCTGGGCGTTTGGACCATTGGGGCTCTTATCGCTTGTGTATCAACAAACATTCAGGTCTTGTGATTTGGCAAAATTGCACAACAATACATTGAGTGCTTTCAGATTATATATATATTCGTCTAAAAGTACGATGAGATTGAAACGAATGTCTTCCACGGTAGTTCTGGAATAAGTATGTTCAAGAAGCCTAAGGCATGTGCAGTGTAGACAATATGCAACCAGTGCTCATCGTACAAAATCTTGCAAAAGCCTTCCACTAACGCAAGACTTCGTTGTGGTTTTGCTGTAGAGGCTTTTTGAAATGCGCAATCCGGTGGGTAATTCTACAGGCTTGATTACACTTTTCACATGATAATCAATCAGTTGTATAGCGATGGTATCGGTGATTGTAGTGCATCTGGGGTATTTATTCTTCGTACACGCTCTTTGCGTTGACCCGCACTTCACGGAACTCCGGGCGCACCATGAAGTGTGCGATGATCTATTTTGATAAGTTATCTTAATGGGCGAATCTTACTTCGTGATTCTACTGATACCAGGCGACAACACAGGCTTCCTGCATGAGAGAACACAATAATTGTACGACATCGCAGTTGGGGATCAACTCATGCAGCATGTGTGGTGGTGATGGAGTAATGTTCGGAGCAATCCGGAAGATTCATAACCATTGTTGCGAACGGTGTTTGGCAGCCACAGTCGATAACATACGCCAAACCCATCAATAATTTCGGTAAGTGCACCGGTACTCTCATAACAGAGAGAACTATCTAACATCTGCAAAGCCGCTCAGAAAAGAATTGTACTTGGTTGCCCGGATACATTCGCCTAACCATTTCGGAGATAGACTCAGGCGCTCGGGCCATCTACCGCTTCTGCGACTCTTTTGAGCTCAAGAGAGCTTCTTCACAACCTCAACCACCCACCCCTCTCCGCTCAACAACCGCCTCTCACATCTCGCACAATGCTGAAGAGGTAAGCGACTGGCTCCACGGATCCAATTGATGATGATTGAGTTGCTAATTCGATGAAAAGCGGCATTTCGCGTGGGCTCCGTGCCTCCCTCCGCCGGCCGGCCGCTGTCCGCAGCGCATTCCAACCCATCAAGTCCAACTTCGCCCCAGCTTTCGCAGCTCGCTATGCCAGCACCGAATCTGCGAGAGACGGAAAGATTCACAGCGTTGTTGGCGCTGTTGTTGATGCAAGTTGACACTTCCCTCTGGTTCTGAAAAACTTTTCTGGGCGGCGCGATACTCTGTCGTCGTCGCGTGGACCGGTAGCACGCTTTCAAAGCAGAAACTAACATACTTTGCAGGTGAAATTCGACACCGAGCAGCTGCCCGCCATTCTCAATGCCCTTACCACCGACAATGGTGGCAACAAGCTCATCCTCGAGGTTGCAGTAAGGATGCCAAGCGTCGGGTAAAATGAACGACATAACTGATGGATCGACAGCAACACATGGGTGAGAACATCGTCAGATGTATTGCCATGGACGGTATGTCGGAACCAGGATGCGATGTTGAGTGATCCAGAACTGATTGCATCGCTACAGGTACCGAGGGTCTCGTCCGAGGCTCCAAGGCCACCGACACTGGCGCACCCATCAAGATCCCCGTCGGTCACGGCACTCTTGGTCGCATCATGAACGTCACTGGTGACCCCATTGACGAGCGTGGTCCTATCAAGGCTACCCAGTACGCCCCTATCCACGCCGACCCCCCGGAGTTCACTGAGCAGTCCACCTCTGCCGAGGTTTTGGTTACTGGCATCAAGGTCGTCGACTTGTTGGCCCCCTACGCCCGTGGTGGAAAGATCGGTCTTTTCGGAGGTGCTGGTGTCGGAAAGACTGTGTTCATTCAGGAGCTGATTGTAAGTCTATAGCGGTTCCCGGGCCATCATGAGCTAATGGTACTGCAGAACAACATTGCCAAGGCCCACGGTGGTTTCTCCGTCTTCACTGGTGTCGGTGAGCGTACCCGTGAGGGTAATGATCTGTACCACGAGATGCAGGAGACCTCGGTCATTCAGCTTGATGGTGATTCTAAGGTCGCCCTTGTCTTCGGTCAGATGAACGAGCCCCCGGGTGCTCGCGCCCGTGTCGCTCTCACTGGTAAGTCCATTTCTCTCACCTCTGAAAATTTTTCTTTATACATATTGCCCTTGAACATTTCTATTACCTGTACATCCTTCTTCAGTCAGGTTCTCTATTACCTGTGTGCCGTTCCTAAGCACGGGGCGTGTTCCCACATTGTACCTTCCTCTTACCGTGGGTGTCGTCTCTTACCCCATCGCACCTTCCCATCTATCGACACACCCACCCCACCTGCCCCATTGTCGCGAGGAGCGCACCTTCCGCGACAATGGCGACGCGTACCTGCCTCAACAATGGCGTCGCGAAGCTGGCATTTTCCTCACCTCGCCGGCCAATGTGGTCTACGTTCTCTCCCCATAGCCCTTCATCATGGCGGTGCGGAACCCACACTCCGACGACGAGGCCTGGGAGCACGACGGTCTGGACAGCGTCCAAATCGACAGTGCCGACGACGACGACACCTGGGAGGGTGAAGATGATGACTTCGACGCCGTCCAAGACAATGCCGACGACGACGACGACGACACCACCTGGGAGGGTGACGATGATGGCTTGGACAGCGTCCAAATCGACAGTGCTGAGTTCCTCGAACTTGACCCCCTCTCCAAGCTCGTCGACGATGTCACATATGAGCTGGTCAACATCGATGCACCGGCATGGTACATCAATCCATCGTTCAGACAGCTCTTTGCTGAACGAAGTGCATTCAACAGCATCGCGGCTTGCTCGCCGCTCACCTTTGCACCCAAGCTGCTGGAGGTACTCACCTCTTCCGAGTGCCCCTCTATCGCTTTCTTTGAGTCCCTGCCTCCTCCTCCCTCGCACAAGGTGTGGGGCATCTATGCCGTCGTGATGAGGAAGAAGCACTCCGAGCCCCGCCTCTACATTGGCTCTGGCACTGGGGCACAGTACGGTGTAGCCCCCCGGCTCACTCATTACAAGCCTGGCTGCGTCCACGCCCCTCGCTTTGTCCTCCAAGCCTTCAAAGAAGGCTTCAAAGTGGCCCACATTGGTCTGCTCTGCTGGACCCCGCTGCCGACCCCGGGCCTTGTGCCTCGCACCCGGGCACGCTTTCTGGCCCTCGAGGCCGCCTTCACCGTCCTCTTCTTCGCGGCGTTCGCCGCCATCACAGACATGTACCACAGCCGTCTGCTGCGCTGGCCACGCGAGACGGCTACGTGGAAGCCAATGTGCTCCCACCTCTCTCTCAATGAGAAGATCGTTGGCGACATTGAGCTCAGCGCCGAGGAGCTCGAGATCATCGAAGCCGTCAGGCGTCGACATCGAGCTCGGTACGTCAAGGACCATCGCGACAAGAAGAAGGCGAAGGACCCCGACGCCTACCGCGCCCATGATCGCGTCATGAAGAATGCCTGGTCCGCCCGCAACAGGGCGCAGGTCAATCGGACAGCGTCCAAAGTCCGGCAGAAGGCCATCGAGGCCAACCGCTTCCCCTGCGATGTCTGCAAGCTCTCCTTGCAGAGCCAGGCGGCTCTCGACAGCCACCTCACCACGCAAGACCACGCCGACCGCCTGGCTGGCGTCGTCAAGGGGCCGCTGTCGCGGAACGCGCTCAACCTCAGAGCTTCGCGTGCCGCCCACAAGGCCAGCAACACCTCGCGCTGCAAGCTCTGCAAGGCGTCCTTTGACACCCCCTGGGCTCTCGAGCGCCACGAGAAAGGCATTCGTCACGTCAACAAAGCCGCCAAGGCGGCAAAATAATCCGCTTCCTTTTTTTCTTCTTTTTTTTTTGGTCCTTCACCACAACACCGCTCACCACACTGTCGATACCCCGGCATCCTTCTAACCACTTTGCAGGCTTAACTTTAGCTGAATACTTTCGGGACATTGAAGGCCAGGATGTGTTGCTGTTCATTGACAACATTTTCCGATTCACACAGGCCGGTTCCGAAGTGTCTGCTCTTCTTGGTCGTATTCCCTCGGCCGTCGGTTACCAGCCCACCCTCGCGATCGACATGGGTGTCATGCAAGAGCGCATTACCACCACTACCAAGGGTTCCATCACTTCCGTGCAGGCCGTCTACGTGCCCGCTGACGACTTGACTGATCCCGCCCCTGCCACCACCTTCGCCCATTTGGATGCCACCACTGTCTTGTCCCGTGGTATCTCCGAGTTGGGTATCTACCCTGCTGTCGACCCTCTTGACTCCAAGTCCCGTATGTTGGACCCCCGTGTCATTGGTCAAGACCACTACGACACCGCCACCAAGGTCCAGCAAATTCTCCAGGAGTACAAGTCACTCCAGGATATCATTGCCATTCTCGGTATGGACGAACTGTCGGAAGCTGATAAGCTTACTGTTGAGCGCGCTCGCAAGATCCAGCGTTTCCTGTCCCAGCCATTCGCTGTCGCTCAGGTCTTCACTGGTATTGAGGGCAAGCTTGTCGACCTCAAGGACACCATCCGCTCATTCAAGGCTATCCTGAACGGAGAGGGTGACGACCTTCCCGAGGGTGCTTTCTACATGGTCGGTGACATGGACTCAGCACGCGCCAAGGGCGAGAAGATTCTTGCCGAGCTTGAGAAGTCATAAGCACCGGGTGTGGTTATCAAGAGATGAGAGTCGGCCAAATGTGTCGAGGGCAGTTCGCCAGTAGTCCCACTTTGTACAAAAGATATCCTCAAAACGTGGGATTGTAAGCGGGTGCTTGGACGGACGAGGCTTTCTGTGTAATCTATCTAGCATGCAAAGAGAATTTTCCTGTTCGACAACAGAGACTGTCTGCATTCTATAATGAACGTGATGTATCTTGATCACAGGCGTGAGAAGGTTGCCTTGACTTCGTCTGCTTCACTAATCCGACTGAAGTCCGATAACAAGATTACTTGTATATTGTGGTATTCTTATTGTGCGACACAACACTTTGATATACAAGCCGAATACCGTAAACCTATCTGCTCTACCGGACGCAAGAGAATACTCAGGTAGACTCCAGCGCTAAAAGAGGTAAGCATCACATATAGCTTCCGCAATCACAACCATGCAAGGACGGCGTCCTAAAATAATCTTTAAACCTCTTCCGACTTTGAAATCCACTCCCACCTCGGATGCAAGACATATCCGAAAACGCAAAACTCATGCTAATCGGTTTCCGTGATTTCTCGGGTGATTGCAGTCGTCTCATCTCCACTACTCCTTTCTCACGAATGTTTAAGGCTGATCTTGAGGTGGATTTGATCTCGTCCGAAGTCCTGATTTTGTAGATTGTTAAAACAACGCAGAATTACTGCTGAAGTACTTCTTGCACTTTGACGATTGGATGCTTTCTCTGTGTTATGTGCTATAATCCACTGACACTGTGTTGCAATCGTGCTACTACTTATGTACAGAAGATGCAAACGACGTAGTCGGATATTCTAAAATGTGTATATGCAAGCATATCAGAAGTTTTGAATTAAATTTTGGTGAGAAGTATTGACTAATGCAAAAATTGATCAACATGTGATGTTGTCACGACGCGATCACTTCGCAAATTCCCGACCTCCATCGGGGCGCCTCATTCCCATATACGTTAGTTCAGACGACTACGTACATCTGCGATAAGTTCAGGTCACCGCTAATGAAATACACGATTCCGACTCCTTTGGATTTGTTACGATTCTTGGATTCTTGGGCAAGAAGCACTACGCGGAGGGCACAGTGAAGTAATGTATTTTTGGATTCCGTTCCATTATTTTGGCAGCCCGCTATGAATTGATTTCTGGTCGACAATTCCAATGTTTCCTTTATGTAGTTGATCAGAACTCGAACCAGACAAAGCATACAATCCTGCATGAGCAGATATCACGTATGCGTAAGCAACGGGTGGCCAGGAGAGCCCTGGTGCGAAGAAGCACTATCAGACAAACAGTGTATCACATGGCGGTAATGATTTTCTTTCATGACGTTAGAAATATCAAACAGTCTGCAGAAGCTCGGATAGGGCATCATCGCAAGCGTGTTTTACTCTGAGGTCAATCGTGGTTGTTGTAGCGTGACGTCGTCATGGGCAAAGCATCCGGAAATAGACTAGTGTTGTGGATCATTCTCGAAGCTGCTAGCAGTCTCGACCAATCACAAGAACATCCTAGCATTTGCGAGCCTCACCTCATCATTTCTCGAACTCTCGCTCATCTTGACGCTCGTCCTCGTATCAAGTATAAATCGCCGGCGCCATGTCTTCAAGAATCCATCATCAGAGTTCAATCAATAAGCACACTACAAGCCTTGCAAGCCAGTACAATACTATCGTACAACGACCTCAAGCAAATATCTTGTCAGACTCACGCATAATTCTTTCGCAATGACGGACGCACACTTCGAGCCGCAACAACAGCCTCAATACAAAATGCCAGACATGGACAACGCTTCAGAATCCAAGCGTAGGAAGATCATCGGTCAATGTCCAACATGTCAGCAGTCCTTTGCATCCCGGTCCGAATTGCGAGATCACATGGCGGACTCACATCATGATCCAGCTGATGAATCCGATGCAATCTCTTTCGGCGAAATGAGCGACTTTGATAGTCTTGAAGGCGAAGAACCCTACTCAGGCAAGCCATTCACATCAGCACACGAACCATCATTGGATGACGATGGCTTCGAGTTCTCCGACTCATCACATCAACCTGAATTCGATTTCCTGCGTGCCGACCCAGGCATATCACCAAATCACGGTCCGGACCATGGTAGCGTACATACCATATACGACGAGGATGAGCAGCCGAGCGCAGGATACGAGTCATTCGGTCGGGACAGATTTACAGCGCCACAAAAGCAGGCACGTGGAATTCTGTACTGCGGAGCTTGTGACAAATATTTTGGCAACGAGAAAGTATTCAAAAGACACTTTATGTTCGGTGTAAATCATGGCATGGAGCCTAGGGACATGAGAGATCTCTATTACAGAGTATGGGCCAAGACATGGGAGGAAGAGGCGAGAGAAATGGGTCAACAAGCGCAGTTCGATGACACTATGGAATTATAAATGATCTGTACAGAGATGGAAATTTCACGTTGACATAATTCATGTATTCATGATACCCATGTAGAGTTGTAATATATATTCACATACTATTCACAACCCATCGTCTCAAAAGATTTATCTAGCGGTATCGCTCTGGCAGTTTCAAGCTGCCAACGTGTCTGCAACGTGCATCAACCAACCCCATTGACAATCGTCCCTTACCTCAATATCACCTGTCTCACGAAAATATAAGAATTGTTTCTCTGCCAACTCGTCCTTTGTGCTTCCTTCTCCCGTCACTAACGGAAGCAAGGTCATCGCCAGCCACTTCTTCACATTCTTAGTCTCTTCGTCACTGAACCCATACCTCTCCACAAACCACCAATTTATACCATCAACGCCATGTGTAACGCCGTAACTTCTTGGATACGCCTTATCCGCACAATCTGGTCGGTAAGCCACCCGATATCTCAAGATGCGCTCCAGCGGCACTCCACCTCGATAGAGCGCCTTTGAGAGTACGCGAATTGGCGCGCGGACCTGCACATCGGACGTAATGATGCCAAACAACGTCTTCGCTTTCTCCGAATCGTCAGACAGTGCCAAGGCGTCTGCAACTCGCGGATCGTGTGCGGAGCCCTTGGCTGTGTAGAGCTCGAGTAACCTTTCGCACACAGGCTGTGCGTAGTAATTGACAAGTGCACGCAGCATGTCCTTGTCGCTCGAGGACGGTGGCGGGTTAGTGAGTCCGTAGAGGACTTCTTCTGCTTCAGCTTCTCCGAGAAGTATGCGCATGCCGCGGTCTTTGAAGCGTGCTGCAAAGACTCCAGAATGGATGTTTGTGATGAGATCGGAAGGGATGATCTCGTCGTCTGTTACACCGCGGAAGGTGTGGACTTCTAGATCGAAGAGCTTGGCTACCAAGGCTGACGCTGGGACCTTTCGAAGGTGGTCTAGTTTTTCGGAGGTTGATAGGCTCTTGTCGATACCGAAGGTCTCGTAGACGTTTTGGAGTTGTGCGTCGACTTACTCATGTCAGTGCATATTCTACCCACTGATATATGATGGGCTTAAACTTTACCTTCTTTCAAAGTCTTAGGCTGAGCTGGAATGGCATTACTTTGCAGCCAAACATTGTTGAACAACGCCCTCGATCCTTGCGGTTGGGAGAGTTCAAAATTCAACTGTACTTGCGTGGAGAAAGCTCCTGCACTGAGTCCGCCAAGTGTCACTCGATCCGGATCGCCACCAAGCAGTTTAGCATGATCTTGTATCCACTCCAAACCACATCTTTGGTCCTGTATCTCCGTCAGCATATCACCCGCTATACAAGCTTTTTTCGATCTGACCCAGAATCCGAAATTACCCTTCAAACCCTCCCCAGCGAGAAAACCAAATATGTTCAGACGGTACCCGATCGCGATCACGATCGCATGTAGCCCGTCTTCTGCGATCAATTGCGTAGGCTGCGCATGCTCTTTCAGTGCCGGGTCGCCAATCTGCAACCACCCTCCATGAATCCATGCTAGGATCGGCCATCCGCTATCCGGTGCATCTCCGGCAGGCACCCATACATTTACAGCTAAACAGTCCTCGTCGAAGTTGTAATCCTTGTTGATCAAGCTTCGGCCACCGATTATGTATTCAGGCTGTGGACACACATTGCCATATTTGGTGCAGTCGAGAGGGCCATTGTCGGTACAGTAGACGTAGTCCGCTGGAAGCGGTACAGGTTTCTGCCACCGCAACGCACCCGTTGGGGCCTGCGCGAAGGGTATATGCGTGAATCTCTTGACACCGTTTTGAAAGATCGAACCCTTCAATGAACCCTTTTGACCCAAGTCAAGAATAGATGTTGAGGTGGATTCCATCTTTAGTTGTGCTGCAGGAATGATGCTGGAGCGAAGTGGATGACTGGAGAATTGTATGAGTTAGTTCATAAGCCTCAATTAGTTCTTAGACGCGTATTGCTAATTACTGTCATGCAAGACAATTGGATGCAAGCTAACAAAGTACATTGAATCACGAGCTGGTGGGCTTCGCCTACCGAGGCGGAACGTTCCCGCGTCGGAGACACATCTGGTATCCGACATTTAGACCAACGACATCGTTAAGCAAGCAGAACTAACATGTTCCTTCGCATTACATGACGTTACAAGATGGCTCCGCGGTGAATATCAATCAAGTTGAAATTTCATTCACGAAGTTGATCTACCAGTACCGGTACCCCGCCACTACCAAGCTGATTCCCTTACCTACAGTCCGAAACTGTCGATTCTGAATACATTGATAGTGTCCACATAGGAAGAATTGTTGTCAACATTGCTCGCCAGATCAACTCCATCCCTCGTAATCATCTCCGTAGTCCCAACAGTATTCAGATTGTACAAGTTGATGTCGTAGCTGTTCCTATCGCCTTCGATGCTCAGAATCCTAGTCTGACATGCTGCGCCACCGCCGACGTCGGAGCAAGAGGTGCTGTAGTTATCGAAGAAAGAGTAAAGCCCAACCCCGTAAGCGAGTATGTTATTAGAGCGCACGATTCTAAGACCCCAACCGGAAGCGGCATTAACGGATGAGTTGGTCGACGGCGTAAAGACTGGGTCTGAGAGTGCTGGGTTGGAAGGGAAGGGGATTGTAGCATCGGGATTGGGCTGGTAGTACGCGGTTTCAGTTTGGATGTGGCCCATGAAGATATTGCGTGTGTCAACGAATTGGTATTCGTACTTGACGTGGTGCTCGACAGCCGTTCCATAGCTGGGATTGTCAATATGTGAACGCGAAATATCAACAGTCACGGGGATAGATAGTCTGTACTTACAGCCATAGAGCGCCGCGTTGACTCTCGATGTGCAAACCACGTCCGGCATAGATATTAATCTGCGTGTTATTGTTGCGTGCATCATCAAGGTCGTGATCAGCAGTCTGAACAGCCGTCAGTACATGACGCAACATGAGTAAATAGACAACCAAAGAACTTACCCAGAGCCAGTTGTTCTCCATGTATATACCAGTGCCAAATTTAGTGACATGCATAGACATGTAGGCAGCGATGCATTCTTGAACCAAGTTGGCTTCCGTTATGTCCACATCGGGCGTCTTCTCACACTGTTCGGTCTGGAGATTGGATCCTGCGAAACCGCCAATGCGTGTGTGGACATCCCAAAGTCCGGCTGGCTCGCCATACGAGGCCAGGTTGTACTCGATGAGAATGGCTCCCTTCTGTTGGCCCTGTGTTGAGACAAACAGATCAGAAAGCTCTACTGTGCCTTGTTCACCTGGGCGAGCAATCTGAACGACAACTTTGGGCGCATTGATGTCGTTGAAGTAATTGCCAGAGGAAAGGATGACAGAGGCTAGTGCTTCGCCGACAATCTTTGAACCTGGCGGAATGTAGATCGTGCCACTGACTTTGTAGTAACCGGCATCAATGAACAAGATCTTACCTTCCTGCTTTGATTGCATGATTGCAGCGTTCAAAGCATCGGTGTCGTCGGTGTTGCCATCGCCAGTGGCTCCAAGATCGCGAGCACTGAGAAACTGCGAAAGTGGCACACTCTCATATTGTGGTTTAGATCGTTCGTAATATTTCCTGCTCTGGTCAATTAATTCAGCTGGGCGTTTGCTGGGTACAATCGGCCCACGTGCTTCGGTCGGACCTGTGGGCAGATATCGATGACCATCGGCCCAAGCTGTGATGATTGAAGCAGATGATGATCCTGCTAAATAGGTACCGTTAAGTCCCAGTACGGCGGTGCCGACATTCTCGAGTTTCACATTCTCCAGATACAGACTCCCCGCTGCTGCAGGCTCAGATAAACCCGTTCTTGAGGTCGCGATGCCAATAGGTGTGTTGCTAATCTCACTATCCAAAAGCGTAATGGAGCCTACATTTACAGCTGAAGGACCGCCTGCAGAGATGTTTAGACCGACCCGGCAGTTGTTAATGGAAACACTTTTGTATGTCCAACCCCAATCCCAAAGGTGGTTGATGGCTGTGTTGACGTTATTGAAGGTAAGGTTCCGCGTAGTAAACTGTTGATTTCCGACATTGAATCCGTAGTTCCCGCCGTTGAAAACGAGATCTGTCATGAAGCCGCCAGATCCTTCTTCAATGAAAAGGCCTTGGTGCAATGTGCCGTTTTCAGCGTTCATGTTGAAAACCACATTCTGTAGGCTGGTTGTCTGTGAAGTCGGCCAATGGATGCCTGTTGCCGAGAAATTTGCTGGAAGAGCAGTGCTATCAAGGATCAGATTCCGGATCTGGCGAAAGAAGGTATTTGTTGGTCCGTAGCCTGTCCTTCCTACGCGAGGGCCAGAGCCTTGATAGGGAGAGCCATCGATCAAACCTAATCCTCCTGTGCTTGAAAAGTTTGCTGCGGCACGAATCGTTGGCAAGCAGTTCGGGTTGCCGATCAACTATCATTTGAATGAGCCAAAAATCTTTTGAGGACTTGCGATTAAACGAACTTGAGTGTAGTAGTAGTCAATGATGCTACTGGAAATCAGATACGTGCCACCAGGAAAGTACACTATGGCAGGAGTATTGGTAGAACTTTCACAAACTCCAGGAGCACATCTATTCCCCGCCGTGATAGCTGCCTGAATCGCGGCGGTGTCGTCAGTAATACCATCGCCTTGCGCTCCCCTATGAAACCTTAGCATTGATCTTAAACATGTTAGCTCAAAGTCGTACCACTCTTTCACATTCCTGAAGACTTGGTAGGACTCAGGATTTGGGTTGAAGGCTGCAATGCCCTGATGTTTGATATTCTCCAGCCAGTAGGCTGTACAGCTGACGTTGGCGGACCCTGTCGGCTCCTGATCAGCTCTAGGGAGGATGTGGCTGTCAGCTGAATATAGAATTTCAGAGACATCATGTGCCTGCAAAGAGCGCGATGCGTTAGCCTTGGTTTCTGAATTGCTTGCGCCTTCGTGCTCATAAGAATAATCGCTGTCGCAGGGAGCGTTGAGCGCCAGTGCACAAGACGACAAAGTGAGAAGGACTGTAGAACGAAACAACATATTGATTGCTCAATGTAAGGCTATTCAATGAGTGACAGCGAATGGCAAAAGGCCGAGGAGGTCAGACGGAGAATCTGGTTGACGGAAATGTCATGAGTTTGAAGAAACAGCCTAAACACCAAGCACGCTGATCGATCATCTTACTCACTCGCCTCCGCCAATCAAGCAAGACAATGCTGGGCGCATGTCAGCTCCTGGGTTGCAGCGTGGCTTGCATGCTGTCCATTATCTTCCAAGTTCTGCAACACGATCGGCCCGTGGAACGGGAACCCCGGTAAAGATGTTCATTGTCCATGAGTGCAGTGAGTCAGTGACAATTAGCATCCCGGGCAAACTCCTCGGGAGGTCCGAATCCATGATGCAACTCCCCCATCGTCTGCATGATGATTTGCTAAATTGGCGCATCATCGTCCTGATGTTCTTCGCCATATTGTGAAGCTAATCATTGTTTTCTCTCACATGCAGTCTGCAGGCATGAGTGTGGTGATGAGGGCCAGAAATAAGGCTCGGGTGACAGGTGTTGCTGAGAATCATGAGCAAGAGCTTTCAGGGGTGAAGGTGCTCGGCGTCGGCGGTTCGGCGCAACAACCACGATATTGTGATTTCCTTGGCATTAGCGTATCGACTCCGTACAGGTTTACTTACAACTTGGTCCACTGCAAGGCTGACACCGTCAGGCAATCTGACTCCATTACATGGCCTTCAAAATCACCAATCGCACAAATGATGCATGGACAGTTGGCTTAAATATATGGCCGCAGCAAGTGCTGTACATTCGCGCGGTCGTTCCCATAGATGAGTGTCATGCCTCGGTGCTTGGCACCTCCTCACGAAGGCCCTTCCTAAGCAAAGCTCAGATAGTCAATATATACCTAAATTTCCGATCATGCTACAAGGAGGTTGCAACAGAGGTGCCTACAATCAGTATTTCATATTTACATCATTTCTTCAAGCTTTTGCCCAACAATGTCTTCGATTGCATACATGGTCCACGGAAGAAATCACATTCGATAATTTCGTCGAATCTAAGGCTCGGAGAATGCCAAGTTCTGAATAGCTACCGGTATGAGGTCGCCGTCGCATGCTCGTCAAAGACGGGTGCGATTGGTCACGAACCGATTCGTGCCGCAGCAGGACCGTCGCCCAGATGACAATACTCTTTGAATGTAGCCGTAGGGCCTTCTGCTGCTAGAAACGATGAACATGACACTTCTGGAATCCTCGAGACACTGTGCAGGAGATTAATCACATACGTGTGGCTTGCGTGTCGCATGCGGTCAGCAACCCCCCCTGTAAGATGTGTCTGCGGTGTTACAACACGAAACCCGAAGGCTTTCACTACCTAATATTAAAAGTGCTATCCAAGTAATCAAACCTAGTGACGGATTCCCCCTTGGTCTTTACACAAGACTAGACACGAAGAGTCATCGTCACATCATCGATGAATAAGTCGTACGTCTCCGGAGGGGGCCCAGTCTGCGGCAAACTACATGCTCCGTCGATGAACACAGTCTGCCTTGCATCATCTCCAGCAGCAAAAGCGATGACTGCATTCAGAGATGTATACTCAATGCCTGGGCGAGCAAATTCCAGAACAATTCGATCGCCAAGGTAGATACTGATAGAACAAAATCCAGCGGTGGTCTGCTTTGCAAAGACCTCAATGGTATACGAAGCTCCAGGTACAACGGTCACAACTTGACTCAGAACAACGTCGTACCCACCACCTAGCTGGCCCCGACCACGGATGGAATAAGATCCCGTGCGCGGATTGCTTTGGAAGCGACCAGTGGCCTCCTCATTAATGACATAGAGACGCTGCAACTCCCAGTCAGAGGGATCTGCTCCGGTTCCAGTTTCGAAGCTCGGATTCAATAAGATCTGCCGTGGAGCTACGACTGACGTCTGTGTTGGTTGTGTTGGTGCGATAGAAGAGATCGTTTCGGCTGCACTCGTCGATACGATATCAATCGTATTCAGGCTTGAAACAATGGTGGCGTCAGAGGAGACAGGTGAGGGTGACTCAGAAGCTATCGAGGAAGTAACGGATTCAAGGACTGATGCGGAAGATGCGGCCGCTGTGGATGTGAATGATGGGGTAGATAGGCTACTCAATGAAGGGCTTGAAGATGTGGCTGCTTCGGATGACGATGACGATAGGGTCGAAGTTGATAGATCGATCGACGATTCCAGGACAGTGGTAGAGAGGGAGGCACCTACGGTTGTACTGGACAGTGCCGCCGACGTGCTTGACGAGCTGGAACTCACGGAGCCGACAGCGGATGATGAAACGGCAATGGAGGAGCTCGCTGATGAACTTGCTTGACTCGAAATCGAGGAGCTAACTTGGCCGAAGGATGAGATCGGAATCGAGCTGGACAGGGAGGAGGGTTGTGCTAAAGATGAGAAGCTGGAGGAACGCACCACCGATGTGCTGGAGGATCGGATTAACGGAGTGCTGGAGGATCTCACTGACGAAGCGCTGGACGCTCGCGCGGACGATGACAAGCCTGAGCAGACCCCAAATAGAGACTGACAACCAGTTCCACAGTACGCAGATGTAGAACCACTGTACGCAAGCATTAGCATTGCATCCAATTGAACATTCGGCAGACTCTTACCAGTATGAATACTGGCTACAGCAATCTCCGTACGCCGAGCCTTTGCAAGAGAAGCCACCCGTAGCACCATTCTTGGATCCACAGCGCGCGTTCTTGGAAACCTGTACGGTAGGAGAAGCAATCGCAGGCGATCCGGTGCGCGTGCTAGACACAGCAGCTGACGAGGACCGCACGTTCAGAACCGTCGACGTTCGAAGCGTTGAAGCGCGTATCGATGATGCTACAGCAGAACCAGAGCAACTTCCGAAGTTGGGTTTGCAACCCGAACTTATTGCACAATGTCCTAAGTTGAGCATAAGCATGAGCATGTTGCGTTACGGAGCGTGCTTGTTGTAACAGAGTAAGAAACTCAGAAAGACTAACCTGAGGTAGTACCGCACCACCCATATCTGTAAAAACGTGTTAAAACACCATACGTGGAGTAGGTTTTGCATCTGGTTCAAAACTTACTGGGAGCAGCAGTCTCCATATGTCGAGCCTTTGCATACACGGTTGCCGTATGCAGGTCCACAGCGGCCGTTGGTGCTCACTCTCTGTGCTGAAATTGCTACAATGGTAGTCACCGCCCAGATCAGAATGGTTCGCATGGTTCTGATTGTGGTTCAGCGATGGACTGTGGAATTGCGAGGACGGAAAAGACCAAAGACGGCTCTCTTCGCCTGAGAATGGAAGAAACAGAACTACTGACAGAAAGAACGGCGTCGCAACATTAGTTAAACTAACGTTCAGCCTCTACGCGAGACTAGATAAATCGAGTGTGCTTTGCGGCCATCCCGTGCTCCAGGCGCGCCAAAGCGTGGACCCTGCCGGGCCATCTTCTAGAGCAAATCTCGCCCTGTGGTGTACCGTCACCTCAGTCTACCTAAAAGCTTGCCACTTCCAGAACATTTTTAGTTCTCCAAAGCAGTCTCGCTCTTTAGCCGTGTTCCCGCCTCCCCACCCGCAAACATTCAGCGAAAGTCTCTTCTACCCTCAAAGACAGCATCTGTAAACCAACGACTGCTACAATCAGCTGCGGAAGCGGCAGCAAAGAAGAAAACACGGGATCGTGATCGACGTGGAGATCCGGGTGTCCGTGCCCTATCGAGGCGTCAAATTTAGGGGGAGAGACCCAGCCCAGCCATCATAAGTCGGGGCAAAAACACCTAGACTAGGCCGTGACCACAACACACTAGGTAGACACAGGCTACAGCGATACAGCACACCTGTATAGCCTGATCAAGATCCAAGGTATTGTAAGTCATAGCTATACGCTGTAGGACTACGCATCCACTTCTCCCCACCTCCGAAGTTGTATAACGTCATTTTCAAAATACACCACTTTAACAATGGTATTCCTTCGCGCACACCATTTCTCTCAGACTCAATCCCGAGTCCCGACCCTCTCTCAGCCCTGCGAGACGCCCCCTTCTTCAGCCTCAGCCTTAGCACAGCACAGCACATACCTACTTTCCCTTCCCGCTCAGGGCTGAAAGACCTAGCCTACCCAGGTTAGCTTTGCACCCGAACCTCGCCTATCCAAACCAGCCCATCAATCTTCGCGAAACCTTGCTTCTTTTGGAACATGTACATACACACCCACCAAGGGGGGAGGCCAAACAGGCCAAACAGGAGCTGGAGATGTGTACAGCTACTACAGCACATACGTACATATGTATACAGTACCTATACATTCAACCACCCATCGACGCTACATAAAACGTGCGCCCTCGAACATACCAACAAAGCACAATGTCACGTAACAGTAACGCGACATTTTCCCTTGTACTTCTGCCATGAGAGTCGAGACACATTTTCCCCGCGCCTACCGGTACCGTACCGGCACTTTGCATGACTACCGGTACCGTAAGCCAAGCCAAGGCGCCACGTTGCGCGCGCTGCTGCTGCGGTCGAACAATACCACAAGGTTAATCATAATGCCCACCAAGGAGTAACCGGTACACACAGTATGGTTGGGTGTACGCAGCCACAAAAGTCACGAGAGTGACTGCGGTATGTAAAGAAGTGGAAGTTACGGTACCGGTACCGGTACTGCACACGCGGTGGACGAGTTGTCGATTCTTCAGAACCCTGGCTGGGGAGGAAAAGCCTCACGGATATATATATATAAAACCTCCGTACGGTGTCTCCCAACTTCCAAGGTTGCGCCTGTGTTACGTAGGTAGGGAGGGAGGTTGGTTTCAGGCAACGTCACGACTCACGACTCACTGGCGATGGGAGGGAAAAAAAAACAAAGCCGATACGAAGCAATACGGTACGTACTGTATCGTGACACGTACGCTTTGCTAATCACAAAAGCATTAATTCGCCACTAGGACTATATACATATATAAATATTTTCCGACCCATTTAACTATTTGCAGAGTAGAGTGTAGTGCGGACTGATGCAGAAGAGAAATAGTGTGTGTGAAAATTGGTTTCAACATTCTTGTTAAAGCTCAAAACGATGTGTTGCATCGCCGCGCCGATGCAAGTGCACCTTCCTTCTCATCGGTCACGAAGTACCAGGCCTAGGCACAATCTGCATGCTCTTTGCTCTGCGCCGTCGCTCTCGCAGTCTCGGACCTGTTCTAGACCAGGTCACGAAAGAATGCGGCCCTCCAGCGCCCTCCTCTATGCTCTCGCAGTTCTTGCCGTCACCGTCTTCATCACTATCCTCCGCCACTGAAGCGACTACGAGTCGCTCGAGCATGCCGTGGATGTCAGACTCTCGTTCACGACGAGCGATCGAAGTCGTCTTAGCAGGGGCAGAAAACGATCGTCGTAAAAAAGGTCTCGTCATCACGCCACCGGTCGATGGTGCTCTTCGTCGCTCGAGCTGCGGTCTCGGACGTGTGAGGAACTGTACTCGGTCGGTTTCATCTGTGGAGACTGGTTAACGAGGTAGACGAGGTTCAAGCAGCGGTGACCGAAGCTGGCAAGGATGCAAATAGCAAGGACACGATATGCAGGTCGCTCACCAACCCTCAGCTTGAAGTTCCGGCCACGCATGCTCTAGCTCGCCGTCATTGGCAGCTTCGTCTCCCCAATCCATTTTCTCGAGTTCGTTGCGAAAGAAGTCTTGTTCTTCTTCGAGGACCCCAGGCTGTGCGCCCAGACTTTCGGGGTATCTTTTTAGGTTGTGCCAATGCGTAAGAGATCGTAAAGCTTGCTCCAGAGGTACACTCTCGTCTACTTCGGCATCTACATCGCTACCAGCCAGCCAGTCATCACGAAGTTCTGGCCGACAGTGTAGATAGACTGCGGTAATGACGCGCATATTAGACTGACGCCACTTCCGACCACAATAAGGGACCTGATTCTTAAACAATTTCAACGTGTAGAGGCGTAGTTCTGGTTGCGGTACTTTCAAGCTCTTGCGCAGAAACTGCGATGACTTGTAAGAGACAAGCATAAGATTGCGGTGTGCTTTGTTCTTGCAAATCTTCTGCATGATGCGCAAGTAGTTGATGGACGTGAAGAACGCTCGCCACGAGAAACTAGTGATAGGTTCTTTAGGCAGCTCATTTGTGGGGAAGCCAAGTTCGTCAACTTCGGGCGGCTGCAATGGTGCCGATGCCAGAAGAGGTTCAACTCCCGAATCATTCGAATCCAACCTTGAGAGGCGAATTGGTGGTGGGACTGCGTCATCGCCGTCAGAGTCGCCTTCTGGTCGACCGGCATCATGATCCTCCTGATTTTCTTCTTCTGGCGCATTTCTCGAATGAGTTCGACAGAAATTGAAGAAACTAATGCTATTAGTATAATCAAACGTTCGGATCTCTTAGTGTGAGACGTACTTCAGCTCTTCCTGTTCACTCTTGAAGTTGACAACCTTCTCGATCTCCTGCAGTTGTAGCAGCTTAAGGATGAGTGGTACATAACTCGAGTCAACCAAGAGCTGCGTGATATACTCGAACTTAAGAACGTCTAGAGAGGAGTCAGGAGACGAGCAAACTCCACGTGCGTGGGAGAACTCACGTGAGAGTTTGAACCATTTGAGAATCAACACAAGGGTGCCTGTCACAGCTTTGTCCATGACTTCTTGGCAGCGCATAGCATCCAGCTCCTCATTTGTGGCCACACTACTGCTATGTCCATTGGCACCGTTTATCTCCGGTCTTCCTTGGTTTGCCCCATTTTGGTTTTCCTGGTATTGGAACCCACTTTGAAGGCCATTAGCCCCGCTCGATTGTGTGACAAGCGCGGTGACATGGGCAAGTATAGCCTTAATTAAGACAATGATCACTGACTGAAGATTAGGTAGAGCAGTTCGCTTTTGGAATTAGTATGTATATCCCATAGTGCTGGACGGAGTGCTCACGTAGAAGTCCTCCACCAATCCAAGTCTCTCCTCCGCACTTCCTATCGGCGGTGGCTGTTTCTTCTGCTCATCTTCTTTAGGCTCTAGAGACAAATCTTCGATGTCAGGATGGTCGCTTGTGCCAGCCCAGCCACGCTCGTACTTCATAAAAGCGACGCGCTCCTCCCAAAGCTGTTTCATCGCTCGGGTGGCTTTCATGCGGGTGGCGAACAGCTCAGCAGCCTCAAGAATAGACGCTGGTATGTCTGCGCCTTCCCATTTCCGTCCTACAAGCAGGTCCTGAAGGTCAGTGGAGCCCTTGCCACCTAGCTTGTTGCTGGATTCATCTAGTGGTGGGTAAAGGAAGGGAAACATCTGATTGGTCTGATAATTCTGCTTTTTCCCTCCCTTTCCACCAGGACCAGCAGGCGATGGCGGAGGGGACGGTGCAGGGGTTGCAATATGCACAGGTTGATAAAGGATGGATGTGCTAGTGCCAGTGGTATCTCCAAGTCCTGAACCGAAAACATGATTGCCTGCCACTTTATTGGAATGGTTCTTCAAAGGGGGTAATATGGAGTTGTTCTCGGGTTCCAAGGGGAAAAGCGGAGGTGGAGGATTGTATGCCGGATATTTGGAGCTAATCTCTTGTCTAAACACATGGTAATCAAGAGGTGAAGCAGTAATGAGAGGAAAGCCTTTTGAGTCGGCAGTATCTAACATCTTGTCTTTGAAAGACTCTTTTGCCTGCTGAACCTCAGCAAGGCCTCCGAAAACGACAAGGACGGTCTTCCATAGGAGCAGGGAAATTTTGTTGAGTGGCAGGGTGATCGACTCATCCCACCGAAGCTTCGAGATGAGATCCGTGAGTAGCATGAGAAGGCCAGGCTTCTCAAGATTCAAGATGGCACTTCGTAGCGAGAGGTCTTTCTCAGCCTTTTCAGCGTCGCGGGCGACTTCAAGCACGACATAGACCGCGGTCATGGCAGACCAAATTTCCCGACGCTCGGCTTCCTTCGAAGCGCGCAAGGTGTCAGGCACATCTACTATGCCACTGATCCTGAAGAGAGTGGCGCGCAAGATGTCCACTATAGCTTGGATCCCGTTGCTATCAGCCAGCAGCCGTACGTTGCGTTTGACGAGTGAGACCTGTCTTCCTGACCGGCCCTGTCTCTCTCTAGATATTCTCGTGGGATCGATAGCCACACCTGATGCAGCAATTTCTTCTGAATCTGGGTCTGGAAGCCCCGCAGTCTCATGCCAGCATCCCAGCAAGACGTAGACAAGTGCTTCCTGGTTCTTCAATCGCGTTGTTGGGTTTGTGTCCTTTGCTCCATCCAAGATGATCTTCATAAACTCTTTGTGCTGTGCATCCGTGGCGGTCTCCCAATCGAGGCCAGTGCCTTCATTCTGTGCATCGCTCAGACCATGAAATCCGCTCCACTCCAAGGCGTACGATGCCTGCGTTTTGAGCAGCATGGCTTGTTCCTCGACTGCATACGAGAACCACTCCTCAAGCTCCTCCTCGAACGAAGACGCGTCGTCGTACGTGAAAGCATAAGGGGCAGGCTCGACCTTGGGAATGCCCCTCACGAGATTCTGGAGCTGGGACAGCGAGAGCGAGTCGGGCTGCAGAGTGTCCGGCGGCGGGGCAGGCGGTGCGGGAGGGGGGAGGTGCAGCGGCGTGGGTATAGGGACCGAGCTGCCGCGCTGGAGGCCTGGACGCGCGGGTAGAGTGAGGGGAGGTTCGCCCTCGGGACGACTGTTGCTCATGGCGAGAGCGAGTCGTTCCTGGCCGAGGGTGTCGAGAGGCAGGTCGAGTTCCTCTTCGGGCTCAGCCTCAATGACAGGAAAGTCGGCGCTTGAGTTGCCTATCAGCTCGGCCTCGTCAAGCACCGGTGGCACCAGCGGCTCGTCGACCATGTTGGTCTTCTCCATGGTTGCGTGGGTCGATGGAGGAGGGGGGGAGCGAGGCGTTGGTCGCGCTTGTCTTGCCGTGCCCGCCGCATCTGGGAACAAGTCTCACGTCCGAATCATGGCAGATGGGCAGGGACCGTGTGCCGTCGCGAGTTGGTCCTCAGATGGGGGATATGCGCTGTCGACGAAGCAGCTCGCAGTGCGCGTGCAAGTGGGACGGACGCAGGGTCGGCCAATCAGCGAGCATCTTTGCTAGTGTCAATACCTTGAGCTTTGATTTCCGCGTTCAGTGCATTGCAACATTTCAACGCTGAGTAGCGGAAGTTTTGAAGCAAACAAGATTGATACTGGAGTCGTTTTTCATCATATTCTTTCTACCTAGCCTCAAAATAACCGAAACAGGCCGTTTGTGGATACGAATGTCCACTTCTTCTACATAGACCATGTTCATCCGCCTTACGATACACAAGTGACCTCCTCGGATGCAAACGCCGGTACGAACCACTACACCCAAGTGCATGCCACCGAACGAGTGTTCCTCCCACGGCGTACGCCGTGTTGAATTGGAAAGTAAACCCCGTGCATTGAGCTGAACATGGAAGGAAGGACAAGCGTGGCGTGCGTGCCTTCACGGCCACTAGAAGTAAATTAAGGAAATCTTACAGCATGTGTACGCGCTGTGCGTGAGAATCGAAAATCATCAAATCATGTCCATCAGATGTCTGGATGTCTGACGCGAGTACCTTGTCTCATGACAAAGGGTTCGCTCCAGTCTGTTCGCCATTCTCCTGTCGCTCTTTGATCTCGTCCGGTAATATGCCGTTGTTTTCGCAGGCACGTTTATAAATCTGACATTCGTCCCAGGCACGCTGACATTCGGCCTTGAACTTGTCGCAGCTAGCGCTCAGCTCAGTAATAGCTTGTTCCGTCAACAGCTTCTCGAGCGTCCACTTCTCAATGTTCTGTTGCTCATTCTCTTTGAGTTGTGTGATAAATTGAACTGCGCGCTGCAGTATCGATCCTTTGTTCTTCTCACAGCCTGGGACGATCTTGGCCAGCTCGTTGATGCCCTCGTTGATAGTCTCGCGGCGACGTCGTTCGACTGGCTAGCATGAGTGGCGTATTCGTCAAACCAGAGATGGAAGCTTACCTTCTTTATGATTGTCCCTGCGAACCTTGTGCCATTCCTCAGATCCCACCGGGGGCTTGTGAGAAGCACTTTGTGGTGGTGAATCGCTGCCTGCGGATTGACCTGAGCGACCTGTCTGCGTGGCGGCTTTCAATGCCTCAAGGCTGAAGTCTTGCATACCAGTCGAGTTTTGATGATGGTCACCCATTCCAAATGAGCCATCGCCAGACCCTTGCGTCTGGAACTGCAGCTCCGTAGCCTGAGGCACAGTCATTTGATGGTAGGCCAGGGCAGCGGCAGCTGTATCTCCAACACTTGCGGTGTTGGTGCCGCCATTTTGGCCAACATCGAAATGTGACATGTCGTCGTCGGCGGCGTTGTGCGCGGCTAGAAACGACGCAGTGGCTTGGTCGGTGAGGTCGTTGTTGGTATGGGGCAAGGGTCGACCGAGGCCTTGGTCACGCGTATCGCGCTTCCTTTTGTTGGTGTGGATGTGGGAGTCCAGTTTGGCGTCTGTTGGATAGCCGGCAGTATCGGCCATAGCAGTCTTGGAATTGGAAAAGCTTCTGCACGGACAGAGTGAGACGAGCCTGTGGGGAGCTCTTGCCTTGGTGTGGTAAAGCGTAAGTCGGGCTCTGTGGTAGCCTGAATTACACGGCTGACGAACACGACCGACGGTGGGATGCCTGGCGGAGAATGTGGGACGAAGTCGATGTGTCAGGCCGGGAAAAAGCCGCCTATGAATGCGCGGTTCAGATGTAGAGTGGTTGGCAAGAGTCACACTCAAACGCGCTCAAAGCTTCAGTCGAGGGCAGCGCGACGGCAGGGAAGAGTGACGCTCTGCTCTTTCACTTGGCCGGTGAGGCGCTAGAAATATGATGTTGGCAGTATGCGCCTGGGTTGCGCATACAGAAATCTGAGGCACGACAAACGTTAGCAAAGGCACAAGCAGGGCGAATACGTGTAGCGGTGCAACCGCGATTCGGCAGGCGCTCCAGCAGGCGCATTGATTGCCTCTCGCTGTGGCACCGAGCTGTCACTGCTCGAAGAAGCGCCGTTGCATCATGCGAACGCGCGGGCTGCAGGCAGTGTACAAGCCGGTGGTGCGCTGTGTCGTTGTGGATGCGCGCGCGCAAGCTGTGCGCCACGCGCAGCAACAGAACCGCTGCGGGCGAGCTTTCTGGCTATCACGGCCCCGAGGGTGCAGGCGCGATTGTCGCGGGCGGGAGACATGGGTTGGATGAGTCCCGGGCGAGGCGCGCCGGCCAGCAAGAGCGTGGCTCGGCAGGCTTTCATGTTGCGAAGAAGGAAGACGACACGTACCGGAAGTGGACGTTGTTGATGCCTGGGCTCACCGTCAGGTGATCGTTATCGAGCCAACGCGTGCAACTACCTGGACATCAGCATGTGCCGGCAACACGGCGGATATGGGAATGGAGAGCACAGCCAGAGCGACTGCGCAGAATTGAAGCGAGGATCAGGAGCGCTCGTGGGCGATTTTGGGGAGCCTTGCCTCTGCACCTTGAGATATCGCGAACGAGCACGATGAAGGACACACGTGCACTGGAGTCACGAGGCAGGCGTTGCAGCATTTAAGACGAAGAGGCTAGGAGCGCCGGTGTATGGGCCATGGCCTCTGGAGGGCGCTACGCCGATTCCTGCCCAAGCCGGCCTTGGGGGGTGTGGCTGGCCCGGGCGAATCAGACAAGCGCCTGACGCCATGCCAGCGCCCCCTCCTTTGCAGGCCGGCCACAGGTTACAACCAGCAACCTCATCCCCATCTCGGGCACAACCTCTAGGGAACCCCCGGATCCTCGAGCACCTCGGGGCATTGCGCCCAAGACGCGCCCAAGCGCTGTCGGGACGCACCACCGGTGCCTGTGGGCAAACGACACGCCGCCCAGACCGCCCGTCCACGTCCAGCTGCTGCTGCATTCTTGCGCCTCGTTCGACAGCAAATGCCCCGAGCAGCATCGACGACGGACCAACGGTACACTCCAAGCACGCGCGTTCACATGATTGCATGGTGGGGTGGTGTCAGGCGTCACATGCTGGCGTCAGTTCCCTGATGCCTGCCCTCTTCCACTAAGCCACTTCCATCATCGGTCCGACCATGTCGCATCCAAACCATCGCGTAACCTCAATCCCACCGTGTTTCCACTTGCTTTCAGGGCTCACCAAAGGCCGCGGGGTACCACGAAATCCGCATCTCTTCAACCGGCTACTGCTCGTGCATGGTGGCAACAAGCCCCATGGGGCCATGAGGCTGTAGTTGTGCCTTCCCATGTACGTGAATGCGTCTCACATGTCTGTTGTTTGCGAATTCTGGTCACAACCCACGCCCAACTTGGAACCCTTTCAACTTTGGCTGCCACGGAAACCCCATACTACTTGATTTGATGGTGTGTCATGGTTGACAAGCACGGGACGGATTCTCTCTGTCACCTGCCCTTCTATCAAACTTGTGCTACCACACCACACCAGATTCTTACTTCAAGGTTTCCTTGGACTATCTGCATCCACTACGTCTGAGACATCACGCCTATCTTGCCCTCCAGCGATAATTCCGCATCTCTGCTGTAGCCTATGAACATTGCTATCTTCTTGGTCGTTGGTGAAAGATTGGTGGCTTCTTGAGCCGTTGCCTGTCTTGCAGCGGTCGCGCTATTCCTAACAAAGTCATGATGCTTCCACGAATGAACAAGATAGGTACTTAGGTATGTTACTTAAGCAGTAACGAGGCAGATCCTCTCCATTGATCTTTTACGTGGTTCCCACTCATAAGAGCATATAAGTGTCCACCTTGCTCATATTTCCCAAATGAGCTGTTCACACAAGGTGCCTTCCCAAAAATTGCTGAATCCCTATTGTGTGGCCGTAGCGTTTGATTTCTTGATAGCTACCTACATATGTAGGTACTCTCATTTCGCAACTCTCTGCAGATCTCTTCATAGGCCTTCTGAAGAATTTCCAAAGTGCTACATAGGTCTTGGTTGAGTCACAGGCTCGCGTTAGGTACGATTTGATTTAAACGATTGCACCGTAGTGATACAGTGTGACGATGTGCCGGAAACTCCCAACTGACATAGTTTAAACCTAATGTCAAAATAATGATGTTCAATAGCGAAGACCTCAATGCTAATCTGTTCAAACATTGCTAACAAATGTCCATGTGACAAATGACGGTTCGAAGCTTCTTACGTTACCGCAAGCCTCCTTACTCTGCACTCATCGTCCAGTAACACTGTCAGTGTGGCAGTCTTGCGCGAAATGCTCTGACTTCAGGGGCAATTGATTACCAGCTCTTCGCGTTACTATTGTATGCCCCTCTCCTGTCGTCGAGCGCTGGATGATCCATCGAATCACCACGGAATTTATTTCTCGAACCTACCAACATCTACCATGTGAACAATCTGAAAGACTCAGAGATGCTAACAACTGATGATGCAAAGCGGCTTTCAAGACACGGGCAAATCATGGAAATGAGACTAGCAACAATTCAAACTCACTGAAAACGAATATCGGCACGCCAATCATCCAATGCCACACCAACTCTACACCCAGGACGGAAGCCGAAGTTCACACACAGAGCTACGACGACGGCTGCCGATGTTGATCGAAGGATGAGCCCGGATGTGGCTGCGTATCGAAGTTCGAAGTTGCTACGTCTGAAGTGTTGGCTTGCGATGAGCTCCGAGTGCCGAAAGGAGGCTGTGTTACGGACGTTGAAGGACCGTATCGACCGCACGGTGATTCTTAGCACAAACAAAATCACCATCGCAAGAATAGGCGCATCAAGTCAGTACAGAGGATTTCATAATGTTTACAGAAGTAAGGCATCACCAGTCTGCCTTTCCAAGGTTGGTGTGTAGTCGGGAATGCCCACGACACTGATCAGCTATGCCGACACCCTTAGTGAAAGAAGGACGACTTCCACGCAGACTGTACTGGTAAGGGCCAGTCTTTCGCAAGACGTTCACCACGTGGAGACACGGCGTGGTTGCGTAGTGATGCACGAACTAGCGGGTCGTTGCAGCATGAGCCGACTTCACTCCACCCGGCCGAAAAAGCTTAAATTCCCGCACTCAGGTACGCCCGTTGACGACAATCCACATAGTATGCAGATCGATTAGCTGCATCATGCTCATGCTCGCGTTCTTGTGGAGCCCTCGCGAATATGTCAAGGAAAACTCCATGGCAATCACTGAGCCTTCGTCACGGAACATCACTGAGACTGCTCGACTAGCTCAAGCCAACATGTGTTCGTCGTGCACGCATCTCGTGGTGATGTGGCCATCAGCAAGGCGGACGATCTGATCTGATAAGATGTGATCTTCGAATGACGTGCATGTTTTGGGGTAGTACAGACACTAGCGTCATCCACGGCTTCTGGAGGTACCTACGAGAGATCTGTAGCAGCTCTACAAGTCAAAGTAAAGAGCACACTATCATAAGAAGGATCATGAGGTGTGGCTGTATCCGTAAAACAACTTCATGAGCACTTCTGCGTGCCATAACGGTGAACTGAGGATCACGCCAGGTCTGCAAGGATGGGCCGCTAAGCCAGTTAGCGTATCTTGGCACCTGCGACTCCTCAATCTTGCCATTCCACACCAGAGACCTACACAGCGCCCTCCCGTCGTCCAGCACCGCCAAACTCGCTAATGAACGCGACTACCAACTCAACCGACCCCATGCGAAGCACCTAAAATTATTGCGGCGCTTCCATATCTACGACCGCATGCTGTAGTCGAAACAACGTCGCATGCTCCACCGGAACGCCTGGCGCACCACATCAGCCGCCGACGAGCCTTGCGCCCGCTGTGAGACCACCCGAAATCGAGCGAGCACCACAACCTCACGATGGAGGCACCGGCAGATGTCGTGCCGTCGGTGGAGCCGCCTGTCCATACCGACGATACTTCTATGAAGGCTGCCTTGACACCGCCTACGAGTGAAGACAACGACAAGAGGGATGAGAGACTGTCGTCAGAGCTCTCTGACATTGACAGCGATGATGGCGAGGATATTGAACCTGATCACTACTATGAGGGCGGCAAGATACCTGTATTCATGCCGGTATGTTCGCACATGAACGAGCACAAGACCTACTTTATCTCTCCTCAGACGCTACCTCTGATGATATTCAAAACTAAATGGCTCTGGCTGACTTTTCGAATCTAGACCATGGATCAGTTCCGCAATTTCAAGCGATTCATCGACAAGATTGACAAGCACGGAATGAAGTCTGGCATTGTTAAGGTCATTCCCCCGAAAGAGTGGTAGGTTTGGATTGGTCACTGTCTGTGTATATGTATTAACCTCCACAGGCGCGACTCATTGCCCGATCTTAGCGAAGCTGTGAAGTCAATTCGAGTCAAAAATCCTATTACCCAAGAATTCGCTGGACAGCACGGCATATATACGCAAGCCAATATCGAGAAACAGCGCTCTTACAACCTCCCCGAATGGCGTGCGGTAACCGACGAAGCGCATCATCAGCCCCCAGCAAGGCGTGGTGAGAGGCGGAAAGCCGCCGCGGAGGCCCCAGTACGTACGCGCTCCACAAGGGCCCAGGCACAACCCGCAAAACTCGATGATGATCCACCTGCGCCAAAGCGTAGACCCGGTCGACCACCGCGCCGACGGCAGGTGAAGAAGGAAGAGGACGACGAAGAAGAAGAAGAAGACGAAGACGCCAAGTCTCTAGTTGACGTGCCGCCCACGCCTACATCCCCTGGTGCCGAGGAAAAGAAGACAGTGACCAGGCGGATCAAGAAGGAAGCGCGCAGCAGCACGCCCGCGCGAGCACGTGGTCGGCAGTCAAAAACAGTCGAACAGAAGAAGTCTGTCTCTTCCCGACGTTTGAACAATCGAGGTGCTGTTGCCGACTACATTGATGAGGCTGCCTTTGAAGACTTCGATTATCATCTCCCAGGGCTGGAACAGTTCACAGCAGAGCGATGCAAAGAACTTGAGGACAATTATTGGAAATCCATAAACTTTGGACAGCCTATGTACGGTGCAGACATGCCAGGCTCACTTTTCGACGACAGCACAACCTCATGGAATGTTGCGAAACTGCCTAATCTGCTCGATGTACTAGGAACCAAGGTACCTGGTGTCAACACAGCATATTTGTACCTGGGCATGTGGAAGGCCACGTTCGCTTGGCATCTAGAAGATGTCGACCTCTACAGCATCAACTATATCCACTTTGGAGCGCCGAAGCAATGGTACAGCATTTCACAAGAGGATGCGCGTCGGTTTGAAGCCGCCATGAAAAGCATCTGGCCAAACGATGCCAAACACTGTTCGCAGTTCTTACGTCACAAAACCTACTTGATCTCGCCTCAACGTCTGGAAAAAGACTTTGGCATCAAAGTCAATCGCCTCGTCCACTACGAGGGTGAATTCGTTATCACGTACCCATATGGCTACCACTCCGGTTACAATATCGGTTACAATTGCGCAGAGTCTGTCAATTTCGCCAATGAGTCGTGGCTGAGCTATGGAAGGATTGCCAAAAAGTGTGACTGCGAATCAGACAGCGTTTGGGTTGATGTCAACGAAATCGAACGTAAGCTCCGTGGTGAGCCGACGCCGGAGTACTACGAGGAGACCGATGACGAAGAGGACGAGGATGACGGCGCCGACCATCTTCCAAGTCCACCACCTAGTGTTGCAGGAAAGGCGAAGAGCAAGCCCAGCCGGAAACCTGCGGCTGCAAAAAGGAAGCGTGGCAAAGAGGATCCCAAAGATGTGCCTCGACCAAAGAAGCTCAAGCGCATCCGCATTCGCATCAGGATTCCCGGCAGAGGCATGCCTTGTGTCCTTTGTCCTAACGACGTTGAGTACGATGATCTTCTGCCTACCGACAACGGCATGAAGGCACATCGCATTTGCGCAGATTATACACCTGAGACTTATATTGTCAACAAAGCCGAAGGTGAGACGGTCTGTAATGTTGCCAACATTGGTAAAGATCGTCTTGAACTCAAGTGCAACTTTTGCCGCTCGAAACGAGGTGCTGTGTTTCAGTGCTCCCAGAAGAAGTGTACCAGAGCATTCCATGCTACCTGCGCTGTCGCAGCCGGAGTGCAAGTGGATCTGGGCCCAATGCCAACCTTTGACGAGGGTGGCACAGAATACTTCTATGATGGATACGATTTCCGATGTCGCTTCCATCGGCCGAAGAAGAGGAATAACAAGACTGTTGACGTGGATGCGTTGGAGAAAGACAAGTTCATTCTCAACTATGGCAAGACCTTGAAGCCGAAAGATGTCATTCAGTTTCAGTATGTTGGTGGCGAGATGTACCAGATCTATGGTGCTCAAGTCGTGGAAAACAGACCAGGCGAGCAAGCTGTGCTTGTCGATGTGCTTCCTGACGGGTACGTCTATACTCTTGCTTTTGTTGCGCAGTGCTGACAGACTACAGCGATCGCGTTGAAGTCGAATGGAAATACATATTAAAGCTTCATCCGGATGAGTCGCAACGACCCAAGCCATCGGCCAACGCGAAACCTCTGCCGGAGCACCTCAAGGAAAGTGATGCGTCCCTTGATATCACTAACCGAACGGATGGTGTCCCAGAGATGGGTGATCCTTTCCACGACCCTAATTCTGTTCACAAGTGGGCGGAGTGGCACACGGCGCCAGAAGTATCTTGCAAGGTTACTAAAGTCGATCTCAATAAGGAAGATCGTCTATGGTACTACCTTGGGAAATCCTCCACTGAAGCGAGACCACAGTACACTGAAGATCCTGCTAAACAACGGAACAATCCTAAGAGCAATTTCTTGGACACTGTGAAGCCTCCAGCTCCGCCGGTGCCGATGTTTCATCGCACGTCATATCCAGCTTCCTACCCACTCAAACCAGCGCCGATAGCTGTGCCTCCGCGGACACCTACGCAGCAGTCTCATATGGTCAGGCCGTACCAATACAAGCCTAAGGAAGCTATGATGAACACTTGGAAGTCACCCATTTACAATCCCGACACACGCAAGAATCCCAACTCTCCAGTGGCTCATCAACCCAACGTCAGCTATGATCACCGGACAGTGCCTTCGCCATACGGTCAGCCACCATATCATAATTACCACTCACATCGTCCTCCGCAGCAGACACAGCAGCCGCAGCAACAATATCAATATCAATCCTATGTGCCACCTCATAGCCAGCCGACCACAACGTGGAAACCTCAGCCTGCAAGCACAGGTTCCAGCCTACTCAACGGTATTGATCAGTACGCCCAGCAGTCCAGCACAGCATTGCCTCCATATCCGTATCCACAACGACATCAACAATTGTCACCGTCGCCTTTTCCACAAGGTCAAGGACAAAGCCCAGCAGCCGTGTACAGTCCCGCTGGACCCACTGGTCAAGTCGCACGGACGCCTTCACATGGCCGTGCGTCAGTTTCGAACTTATCGAGCAACCCTTCTGGGACTCCCAAACCTCCAATGTACGCCGTAACACCCTCTTCCTCCGTTATTTATGCTGCTCAATCCCCTACTGAATACCTTGCCTACGTAACCAACTACCCCTACCTGAAGAACTCGTACCTTAGGCGAGCAAAAACTTACATGTCACCTTATAGTCTGGATGGCGGTATAGCCCCTGAATGGATGCCAAAGATTCCAAGTGCACAGCCAGTCGGTCCTCCGACTGCGCTCACGCCCAAGACAATGGCTAGCACACCTGCCAACGGTTTTTACCATGGATACTCTCAAGCAGGCCAGCCAGCTCCACGGCCATCAGCACAGTTCCAATCCCCGGATGCATTTCAGCGCGAAATGGCTCGAGCTCCATTATCAACCGAGGCGCCTAAATGGGAGCAGATGCTGAAACAGCTTGCAACCACAGCGGGATCTACCGCTGCACCATCTCTTGCGAATCCTTCGCCACAAGCACCGCAACCACGATATCCTCCTGCTGGACCTCGTTCAAGTCTTACATACGAGCTGCCAAAGTCAGCATCTCAGGGTCCTGCACAGGGTCCAACTCTTCCGACGCCAAGAGAACCTCAGCGACCGACTCCAAGCCCCATTAGTGATGACGGCAAGGACACCTCCGCTTCGTCTACAGCCGTCAAGCCCTTACTGTCACCTCTGCAGCCAGGCACATCAATTGGCGAAACTTGGCGATATTCGTAGCAGGTGCAGCAAACGAGAGTTTTTTTTCTCATGAAAGGTCACGGTTTAACGCATGTATAATTCAATGTAGGAATAACGCGGATTAGCTGGAGCGGGTGGTGGTTGGCGTCCTTATTTATACTTGACCGTCAGCGTGGGTTGAATACCTTGGTTCTTTTCTGTAGGAATAATACGTGAACATTGCTAACAGTATGTCGACGACCTACAAGAATTGTTTTTCTTGGTGACTTCTGAGTGATGGTACAGGATGGGTTCCTTCTTCTTGTTCTTCTTCTTCTTCTCTCGAGTCTTGTTGTCCTCGATCCATATGCCTTGATTTCATTTACCATTTTTTTTTGGCCCCAACTATTACGTAGTATGCGATTTCCTTTTTTTTCTTCTCGGGGCTCCTTTGTATACCGGGAGTGAAAACATGCGATTTCCTGCCGTAACGCGAGAAGGATAAAACGCCCCCTTTTATTCCAAGTCAGGAATATCTACCTAGTCTGGAAATGTGTGTGTTTTTCTTCTTCTCCACTAAATGTACACAACAAACCCTGTACATAGGATGTGTTGGCATGGTATCTAACCGATACTACTACTCCACGCTACAATCCCCGGATTCGTTGAAGAGGTTAACGAGTGGTGTACCGGTATGGAGTGTGTGTCGTACCCGCGTTGTTTGCTATTATCCTTTCCACAGAATGAAATCGCGGCACCAGCACTGTCTTTATATCCACACAACGAATTAGAGCGGAATTCAAAGTTGCATTTACCGTAACGAACATTGCCTGGGGTTTTTTTTTCGCAAACAAGTAGTAAGCGCAGACAGAACCGCATTGCGAGAATGAAATCACTGGTAATCAAAGCAAATCCCTCACCAAAGACAGCAGATAAAAAAACCCTTTTCACGCCCTCGACGGGTATCCAATCTCCCTTGCACGTGTCCCGCCGGCAACGACTATCACTGTACGAATACCCCATCGCGCACGGAAATAACATGGCCCCGGATTTCACGTGGCGGAGAGCATACATGCCTACGTGGCAGACAAAGTAACCCACATCTCCACCTCGGGTGCGATGCACAAAGCGCGTCAGCGTGGATGATAAATGTACATAGCCAAAGGCTACTGCGTACGTCGAATCGGAGTCGGATTCTCACAAAAGTGGGTACCGGTATTCACGTGCATTGTTCAACTCTCGGCTATGGTGGTACCGGTACCCGCTGCTGCGCTTTGGACGAACCGCATGCCGCCGGCGGGCCCTACCACGACCGGTCAGCGCCACACGTTATCGAGATGAGATGGGGTTGGGCTAGCATAGGTACATACATATCCTTTTTGTGCTCATGGGCTGATATGCGGTGGTGTTCTCTGGCAGCTTCGTTGGCACGTTGAAGGGATGGGCAGCTCCGGCCTTGTGTGGCGCAATGACGCGGCGGTTGATCCCAGAACGTCGTGGATGCAAGCAATATTACCAAACAACCTGCACTGTGATATGTCATTGACGACGTCCGTACGGTAGATTGGAGCTTGGTCGTTTTTGGTGCTGATTTATTTCATCGGCCAAGTGTCGTCGTTGTTGCAAACCACGGCTGGTACGGTACCGTAAGTCAAACACGCGAGCATCATCGATTCGGTTGAACGCCGCGACTCGTGACTCCAGCTACATACTCCTTGCTGTCGTTGTAGCGAGTGCATGCATGTGCCTTGTTGCGAGCGTTCAGAGATCGTCGTTGCAAGGCGGTTTGGGTTACTGCTGTTCCAATCTGTATCTCGTTCGCAGCGTGTGCTGTTGCATACTTCCTCCCTGATCGGTACATGGGCGCTGAATAATGCTGGGCATGATGTCACGGGGATTCAAGCGATGAAGTTTGACACAGAAGTGTGAATTTGCTCGTTGTGTTCACTGTATGCATGGATGCAGGCTTGGACCGTCACACACATCTCCATGTATACAGCGTTGCGACGACTTGGAATTGAGGAATAGACAAAGGTGATGGTAAGGAACGCCTGAGGTCAAATAGTAAAGCCTCGGTCATGTTGTAGGAAGTTTCTTTTTTCCGCCCCCAGACATATTGCATACTTCGGTGCGGTGTATTTTGCCAAAGAAGGCAGTGGGTCATGTGTTCATCGTGGTTCAGATGAGAAATGTTGTGGATGGAGCCCCAAATTATTAACACGTGCACCAAGTCTTCTTAAGGTGACGAGTGATTTATTTGCGCCTAGAGGCCTGGCGATGCACTCGTCATCGGGTCCTTCTGGCAATGCCCATGTTCAATGGGACGCCTGGACCCGACAAGCACGTCATCACAATGTTTTGCTTTCGAATGTATCTTGCAGTAGCTATCCCCATGACAGTCGTAGTGGTAACGCCATGGGCCATATGAACAGTGTGGACAGAGCAGAAAATACCACATCCCATGAGAGAAGAGCGGATCGGCGGACGAAAGACGTCTCGATAGTGTTCGATTGCAGTCTTCTGATTGATGGAGCTATGACAGAATGATCTTCCAAATGTGTTTTTCAAATTGGATGACGAAACGCTACAGATTCTTCATTTTTTCGCGACACTGCAGGTCGTTTGCCGAGCCAAGATGCACCTGCAGCGCGCCAGCAAAGGACTGAACGAGCATTTCCTTCTCCAATGATTTTGACATCATGACCCTCCGTGGACTGGCTAGTCGAAGACCCTGGCTGATCGCACCATATCTCGATCCCAACAAAAATGTCCAAAGCTGCCGCGTAAGTTGCAACACGGCGTGCTTGCTCTATGTCCGCAACTTCGAGTAAAACTATTTTTGCTCCAGTGTCTCGCGCAATGTTGAGCAACCGCGGGTAGAAGAGGTCGCCGCGATCGGCATCACTTTTGCTTTCTTGTCCTCCGGTCGGAGGCACAAGTGCAAGCTTTGGCTCGTAGCCGCGCACCGATCTTGTTGTAGTCTTCCAATAGTCCGAAGGCGAGATGTATGGAGGGTTCGAAATCAGAATGTCCCAGAAAGCCGGTTGACTGTACAAGTCGAGCGCTGTTCTCAATGCATGAGGGCCTCCGTCATTGTTTGCAGATATTTCGGCTAGAATGTCTGCACGCATAAAGACGATCTGCCCTTCCCCTCCATGCTGTCTATCTTTGCGTATTTGTTCGCGGTTGCTCTTGGCAAGTCTCAGAGCTTGGCCTGAGATATCTACGCCGAGGAGGTGCAGATTGATATCGTTGCGCGCTCGATACAGTTCGTGGTGGAAAAGAAGCGGAATGCAGCCAGTGCCCGTGCAAAGATCCAGGACGCGTAAGTTTCGCGGGAGACTTTTCGCATGGCGCAGCAAGTCTACAAGATATGTGATCGAGGCTGCGGTGTCAGCCCTATTCTTGCTGTCAGCAATCGCTGTGATACCCGGATGTCATGCCATACCGAGGAATGAGTACACCGGGCTTGCAGCGAATCTCAAGATTTCCAAAGTATTCAGTGCCCAGCAAATACTGTATTGGTTTTCCAGCAGCTCTTTCCTTTACCAGTTGTCGAAGCAAAGCATGCTCACTCATTGTACCTGCGTGGACGCGTCGCGCATTCACAACCTTCTGTACGTGCTCGCGCAGCCACCGCAACTCGTTCTGCGCCACATGTAGATCGCGACATGGCGCAAGTAGCGCAGGCAGGAAAGGATCAATCACATGCGCTTTGCGAAGAAGAGACGTCGCAATGCGCGGCATATCAGTCAAGCACGCATGGTGGGTTGAGATGTGAAGTAACTTAGCGCGAAAGTACTCGGCTAAGCATTTTTGATGAAGATGGTCACGATTGGCCACCTAATATATAGCGCAAGATACCTATCTACGCATGGCAAAGAACAAAACAGGACATATAAAGGCAATGTACACAGACAGGCAAAGGCGATACAAGCTTTACTCCCGAGTTTTGTAAGTTTCGTTGCAGAGATTCTCCTTCCAGTACCTACATGTACCTCATTTTATTGTTATTTGCGGCTCTACTTGGTACTGTGTGGGGGCGCTATGATTGCAAGCACTATAGTTTGGTTTGAGCAGAAAGAGTAAATGTTGATGTGATGATGGGGAATGAAGTGGACTTATAGCAGTGCTTGTATTGTTTGCAAAAGTGCCTCCCAAACAGCAATAGCGTAATTGAGGTCCATAAGAACTCTCTTTGTGAGAAATGACTCGAATGTCTAACTGCGGATAAATAACCAAGAACTCTGAAAGGTCAATGACGGGTTGTAAAGAAAGATGGTGTTGCTGTTGGATGTCGAAAATCAATATTGTAGACAAGATGTTCGGGAGGCAGATATTATGTGAGCACAGGATGATGTCTCGCAAAGCTCAAGAAACACCATCCATTCGACACAACACATAATGCGACCATTCAGTGCAAATGATGTATATGAAATCGCTACAAAGTTTATGAAAGTCGTCTACGAAACGATCATATGATGTACCAGCCTCGTGTCTACCATGTAATTTCAGCCATGGACTGCGCAAGCTTTTGTTCCCCGCTTGAGTCCGTTGTGACCCACAATGCGACAACACTAGTCCTGTACCCCATTTTGTCCCGCGACACCTTCTGCCTTTTCTGGAAAAACGTATCTCGCGAGTCGACCATGTCGTGAGCAATCAATCAAAGGCCTACATGGTCCCATGATGCCGAAATCCTTTCACGAGCTAGTGTCGGGTATGATCGTGGTGACTGCAGGATCACTACCGGTAACACAACTCCGTAAATACATGTTGTCAAGCCTTACACTCCCTGATCCATGAGATCGACAACCAACACATGTGCAGTCGGCCCTTCAATGGGACCTAAAGATCTGGCTAGCATTCGTGACAAGATCTCAGCAAACTTCATGTCGATGTTATGCACATTTAAAGAAACGACTACCAGTCTTCCCTCTGTCCAAATAGCCTTCCCCACATCTTGACAGGACAAGTCGCCAAGCCCTCTCCGCTATCGAACCCCAGAGTATTCTACATGTGTGGGGTCACCACATATTTCACTACATGACTTGGCACTGCAGAAACCACGTTCGGCAGATGGCTGAATCGCATGTGCATTCATCCGCCCGGGGCAAAGATTTCCATTGCCAACAGCTCAATGTATAAGACTGCCGTGCCATAAAGCGGAAACTTCTACAGCACGCTCTGATCTGATCTTCAGCCTATCTTGACGACATCATGTCTGATAACCACGGTTACAAGTGGACGCAGCATTCGCGATTGTTCATTGCGTGTGGCATTGTCATTATGAGTCCGTTTCAGTATGGATTCGACTTTGGAATGATTGGAGGTCTGCAAGCCATGAAGGGCTTTCTGCAAGTACGCTACAAAAAATGGTCTTCAGATGATCAGTAACCGACTGAATGGGACAGATCTTCGGCTACCAAACTACTTCTTCACCAACAGGATGGAACATCACCACTGAGCGTCAGCAACTCATCTCGTCTCTCATGACCTTGGGAGCCTTCATCAGTTCTGCCACTGCCGGTGTCCCATCGGGTCGTCTTGGCCGCCGAATGTGCCTTGTCATCGCCTGTGTGACTTGTTTCGTCGCTAATATAATCATGATGACCACTGAAAGTATCGGTGCGCTGTACGCAGGTCGTCTCATTATCGGCCTCGCCAACGGCTACTTCATGACCTTCTCCCAACTCTACCTGCAAGAGTGCAGCACAGCCGAGCTACGCGGAGTCTTCCTCACAGGCTTCAACTTCTTCGTCTCCTTTGGCACACTCATTGGCACGATTGTCGACTGGGCCACTGCCAAACGTCCCGACAAATCTGCGTACCTCATTCCTTTGGGTCTGATCTATGTCTTCCCCGCAATCATCATCTGTACGATATGGTTCATCCCCGAAAGCCCTCGCTGGCTGATTCTCAACGGCCGCTTCGATGAAGGCGTTCAAGCCCTCGCATGGCTCCGACCAACCGGCCACAACTCCCTCGCAGAAGCAACCGCCATCCAGGCCGCGCTCGACCGCGAAAAAGAGTCCAGCTCCGGCGTAGGCTGGCTCGACATGTTCAGCAACCCCGTTGACCGCCGGCGCACCACGCTCGCCGTCTGCGCGGTCCTCCTTCAAGCCGCATCAGGCTCCATGTTCATCATCGGTACGGCAGTCCTTCCCTTTCCCATTTCCTCTCCCGCTCCCGCCCCCCCAACACACCCACGCACACCAACTAACCAACCGTGCCCGCAGCATACAAAGCCTACTTCCTCCAAATGGCACGCGTCTCCAACCCCTTCGCCATGTCCAACGTCCTCAGCGCAATCTCCATCCTCGCCTTCCTCGCAAACTCGTGCATCGTCGTGCGCTTCGGCAACAGACGCGTGCTGCTCATGGCCGGCCTGCTCGTCTGCGGCGCCCTGCAGCTCGTCATCGCGCTCGTGTACCACACGCAGCCCGGCCTGTCCTCCACGGGGAAGCTCACCGTCGCGCTGACAGCACTGTACATGTGCAGCTACAACGGCTTGATATCCACGTATGCGTGGTTGAGTGGCGGCGAGCTGCCGACGCAGAGGCTGCGGAGTCACACGTTTGGGCTGGCGGCCGCGGTAGGGTTTGTGGGTGCGTGGCTGACGACGTTTACGGCGCCGTATTTTATTAATCCGGCGAGTTTGGATTGGGGGCCGCGGTATGGGTTTGTGTGGTTTCCGTCCTGCGTGGTGGGGGCGACGTGGGTGTTTTTCTTTTTGCCCGAGGTGAAGAATAGGACCCTGGAGGAGATTGATGAGATGTTTGAGGCGGAATTGAGTGCGAGGAAGTTTGGAAGCTATAAGTGTGTGGGGCGTGCGGAGGTGGATGTGGAGGCGAGGAAGAATGTTGAGTTGGAGAAGGAGATTGCTGTTCTGAGGAGCGAGATGGTTGCTGCTGAGACGAGCGTTACAAGGGATTGAAAATACAAGTAGAAACTAAATGGTCTGTGGTGAGGTGACCGATGTAAGTTCATATCAACGGAGTGGGTATCTGAAAAACAATTCTACACGCACACCTTTTGCAACGTATCAACCAAGAATTTTCTCAATCACGTATCTTCCGTTAGCTTCCTTCCTTTGCAGGACATTCCTAACCCCGAGACCCCATCCTTGACTGCCCTTTTCGCCAACAAGACTCAGCTCAACCTCACATTCCCTCTTCTCCTTGGATAATTCAACAATCTTGCCTTTCGGCTTGCTTGCCTGCAACAAAGGAGTATTAAGCGCGATGTTGATGATTTGAGGTCTTGTGATTGGCGTCAGAGGATGCATTCTTGTCTTCGGCGTCCTGGTGGTAATCACGGTTGAGGCAGTCGCACGCTGAAGATGCGAGTAGATGATGTACCCAGGCATTTTAGCTGGAGAAGTTCGGGCCAGAATTGATGATGGATGTAAGAATACATATCGATCGTTGGGATCATCTGAGCGTTGTGTTTCCGTCGAGAACAAAGTAATGTATGGCACATCAATGGCAGTCTTGGGCTTGCGAGGTAACTCAGGTGGTACAGGAGCCAAGTCAGCTCGCATGGCTATCTGATCGATGAAGCCGGCTGCACATATCTGTGTGAGAAGATTGATGTTGCGCTCTGACGGAGCTGGAAGTTTTGGCTGATATGTACCAATTGCAGTTGGACGATGTGCACGAACGATGTTCGACAGCTGCTGGCGTAATTGACTAGCTTCGTTCATAGCCTTCGCATTCATGAACATATCTTCGCAAAAACGGTGCGAATCTGACTCGTAAGCGTGAGCGCAGATAGCGTTACTAAGCTTTATGCAGTCGCTCTGCTTTGCGTTGACACTGAGCTTGGCTTGCGCGGCATTGTAAGCTTTACGTAGTCGAGAACGTTCTTCTGTTTCGATGTTATCTTGCTCTGTGCGGATAGCATCTGGATCTTTCCGTGGTTCTCGCAATCCTAGTTGGTTCTCCGGAATGATCAGCTCTGGAACAGACAAAGCGGCCACCAACGCGATCGTCTCTGCTGTCAAGCCTTGTGCAACGCCCATGGCAACCATGCGTGCGAATCGTGGATTCAGTGGATAGAGTGATAATTCGTGTCCAAGTTTGGTGACCTTGCCATTCAATGATATGGCTCCAAGGTACGATAGCAGATTCTCAGCTTTCTGTAAACTTCCGCGGTCCGGCGGAGTGGGGAATGGGAAACTGATGACGGGTGCACCCATGCTCTTGAGCTGTAACACGACGCCCTCAAGAGGTGTGCGGGAAATTTCCGGTGCGGCATACTCCTCAAAGTCTCTCTCAAAGACCGCAGAAGAGAAAAGGCGATAGCAATGACCAGGTCCAGTACGTCCTGCACGACCAGCTCTCTGATTTGCACTTGCCTTGCTGATCCATCCTACTTCAAAGCTCTGTACGCCCGTGATAGGATCGTACTTCTTCTCTTTGGCTCTGCCGCAATCGAAAACGTAACGGATGCCAGGAATAGTCAAACTAGTCTCAGCAACATTCGTAGCAAGAACTATAAGGCGTGAACCATCGGGTGGTGGGTCGAATACACGCAATTGCTGGTTGGTCGGTAATTGCGAGTACAGTGGCAGAACGTGCACGTTCATGATACCATCCTCAGGCTTTTCTTCATTAATGTCGAATTCCTCATCTTCCTCGTCATCGAGGCCCAGTATGACCGAACCTTCGGAATCCGACCCATCATCGTCCTCAAAGATTTGGGACTTCGACCCCAACTCAATATCTTCTGTCTCCAGAGGTGTCTCAGCTGCTGAAATGAGAATCTTCCCAGCCTTGATCTCCTGACCCTGCGTTGTGGTGAAAGTCTGCTTCAATCTCTTTGCGAGTTGCGAAATCTCATTCTGCCCAGTCAAGAAGACAAGCATTCCACCTTTAGGCAACTTACGGTGCCCTCTGCAGACCTTGCGAAACATTTCTTCCACGTAGTCGCGCTGCGTGCGACGCGCGAAGTGGTTTGTCACTGTGTATTGCCTACCCTCTGCTTTAATGAGCGGCGGTGGCTCAGCTCGAAATAGTCGCTTGTTCTCAGTGAAGTCGGATATCCTCAGTGTCGCAGACATGATAATGAGCTTGAGTGGCTTGTTTTTTGGGTCATCTTTCACCAACTGTGCTCGCAGGTCCACGATTCTGCTAAGCATACCAATCAAAATATCGGTGTTGACGCTGCGCTCGTGGGCTTCATCGATAACAATTGCGGAGTATTTTGTTAAGACGAAATCTTGTGTAATCTCTCGAAGAAGTACGCCATCTGTCATGAACTTGATAGCCGTCTTTGCACTTGTAGATGTGTCGAATCGGATCTGGTATGCTACTTTCGACTTCTGGTCGCCGAGTTCGTCTCCTACACGTTTTGACATGCTCACTGCGGCAACTCGTCGTGGTTGTGTAACTCCAATCATGCCAGGCGTCGGGCCATCCGGCGCTCCATAACCAGCTTCATAAAGAAACTGCGGCACTTGAGTAGTCTTGCCACTTCCTGTCGCTCCCCAGACGACTACCACATCGTTGTTGTGAATCGCTTCCATGATTTTTTGTTCTTCCGCGACAATGGGCAGCTGCATCCTCGACTCTTGTATCTCTGGCGTGCGCTCGACGTTAACACTAAAAGCTTTCCTGGTCGCATCAGTCGCCGTATTCGTTATTAGCTCGGCAGGTAAGGGATCTTGTTCCAGAGCTCGAGGTTCGAAGTCGAGAGGTTTCGCTGAATACGCTGAATCCAGGTTGTTCGATGGCGTGAAGCCGACTGCCTCGTTCCTTTGATGAGTAGCCCAAGCTTTGAAAGCTGATGCTCTTTCTTTCCTTGCAATCTTACTGTCCTCATCAGGACTTGTGTCACTTTCATCGTCGCTCTCTTCTTCTCCTGATTCCTCTGAGCCTCCATCCTCTTCCTGATCCGATTGCTCATTTTCAATCTCTGAGTCCTCACCATCCTTGTCTGAACTGATATCAAACTCATCCGATTCTGTGTCAGAACCGCTATTCTGCTCTAGAGTCTCCTCGTCCGTATCTTGATCCCCTGCTGAGCTGAAACCTTCCCACTCGACATCCTCTGCAATGACCACGGGCTTACCCTGAGCTTTTCTACGCTTTCGGACCTGTATAACGGGATTGCCAAACTCATCGACCTCTAATGGGCGTTTTAAACCGCTTCCGAAAACCTGAGAGGATGTTGTGGTTTGTGGTGGAGGTAGACTTATCGCAGATGTAGCGGTCTCGTGCTCGTTGTCCAAGGTATTCGATTCGCCATGGAAAGCGGTTTGATCGGGTGCATTCGAAGATGATGTCTCTGATTCGGTATTGCGTAGTCGGGACACAGCTTTCGGGACTGGATCCGGAGCGTCGTCGCTGTCAGAGGTCTCTGGTTCCTTCAGATGTCGTTCCACCAACAGCAAGCGTTCGTTGTTCTCAACGTCTATTCCAGCACGACTTTCCGCTAGCGCTCGCTTCAACGTTTCTCTCCTAGTGCCAGCGCCGCTCCCGAGTTTCTTGGAGCTCTGGAACAAGCTCGTATCGACCTTCTGTTCAGCAAGTTTCTTCAAGAGCGCAAGGTTTTCTTCTTTTTTAAGTTTCGTGTCCTGTCCATGTTAGTGGAGGATATTTTGTCGGACTCCTATCTACTCACAATGTACTTGTCGAGGCGCTTTCTTTTCTTTCCGCTGATCTTGCCGTGCGCCTCTTTCAGAAGCTCGTCTTTCAACGCTTGTTTCTGTTCGGCGCGTTCTCTTTCCTCTCGCGGGAGAATTTCGGCAGCATTGGCGTCATGCTGCGGAACAGTATGCTTCTGGCGGGCGATGGCCTTGTGCTTTCGTTGTCGTGGCACGAATTTGGGCATGACGATGGATAGCACAACTTGGAAGTCTGGCGCGCGACAACCTCGAAATTTTGGCGGGGACCGGGATGTCGGGTGCGCTAGTCGCAAAGGCGGTGGCAGAATCCATTCCCGCGGCCTTTTGCTCCGCGTGTTAGGCGTGTTGATGAACGGCAACGCGCAAGCCATCCCTCAAGGTATTTGCAAGCAACACGTCTCAGTATGGCAGCAGAAGTAGCAGCTGTATCGACTCCGGATCAGTATACGGTCGTACCGGCTGCTTATCCGGCACGCTCCAAGACAGCATGTACCAAGATCAAGGGCTTCGAAACGACAGCAACGAGCATAAGTTTCGCAGACAAGATCATGATAACCATTACACAAAACGGCCGTCTAGCACACTGGGTGAGCATTATGAATCAATACCTTTGGGAATATCCCTTGACTTGTATAGGTACATGTTCCGCTCGATATCGCAGCGACGGATGCCTCTACTACGTCGAATGCATACCTCGATCAAGAAGACGACGATCCGAACTCCGATCTCCTACCCATGCATCACCTCACTGCCACAACCATACTTGGGGGCACCATTCCAGAGCTCGATGTTCTCGCACAAACACTCGCAACTCAAATTGCCAGTGCAATCAAGACGCGTAACGAGCGGGAAACAAGGCTGGTTGTCGTTGGTACAGGGCTTGACAGAAGTGTGACTGGAAGGAACGAGTTCACTGAGCTTATTGGGCTCGTGCTAGAAGTTTTATGATAATGGTTGGCAAGATTCTTCGCTGTGATCAGGAGGCCTGCTCATCTGCAATATACCTTTCCGACGCTTAAGCTATGACTAGACTGTATTTACATGCTCCAGGTATGTACCCTATGTCCACCCTTTTTCAAACATTCCTCTCATAACGCCTATATATGCTAATATTCTCGCAATACCAGAACGCCAACCAAATGCAATCCATGATGCTTATAAGCTGTCGCGCAGCTTGTTGATAAGCACGTCGACAGACTCCATGTCATTTGCGTCGAGCTTCGCTGAAGGCTTGAACTCGGCTGGCATATGTGACACCACTTCGTCGAGGGCGGCCTGAAAGTTACGAACAGACGAGGACAAAGCGGTGATGGCCTTCTTGCGCACAGCTTTTTCGGAGTCTGAAGTGGCCAAGCGTACGAGGATAGGAAGAGCTCCGACAATGAGTGCCTATGTCACGTTAGTCAAGTTTCGTGACCATGACGGATCTAAGGACTTACACGCTCTTGAGTTTTGATATTGTTCTGTACGGCAGTGGCGCAGCACCACGCAGCCTGGCGTCTCAACTCGGCTTCCTCACTTTCTAGCTGTTTGACAAGCGGCGTCCATAATCCCAGAGGTTCCATGTTGTTTGCATTGTCCAGCTGCTCAATGAGCAGTTCAAAGTTCTCAAATGCGGTTATTTTGTGCTCGAGCTCGGCCTCGTCGTTGCTGATTACTTGCATGCTCTCGCGCATGAGGTCGGCATCTGAAGGTCCTGACATTCCAGTCATGAGCCTCTGCAGTGCCTCTGCATCGATCTTTTGTTGTGGTAGGTCAGCGGTCGCTGCATCAGCTGTGGAGACTTTTGAATTTTGGATGCCCCATTTCAGCAGATTGTTGAGTCCAGGATCGTTCATGATGTTGCAGTGTTGGATCGCAGGGTACTGTCCGTGTGTTTCGTGTTGGAGGTGCGGGTTGTGAAGATAGTGTAGATATGCTCGAAATATTTCATGGTAGGCGTGACGCATTGGTTGGCGCGCGAAAGCACCACGAGCTTCGGGATCATTCCATGGTTGGCGTCAACATGACAGTCACCAGTGTCGCATGAACAGTTTTTGGCACGCTGGAAAGAACATGGCTAGTGATGCGCATTGGCTGCACGACTACATAGCAAGTATACATGTAATGACGGCCATATCGTCGTCGAATGCCGCTGTTCTCGCCCGCGATGCCCGCCTCGCTGTGGGCTTCCGCGCCCGCTGCCCCTCTTTCACGTGACTTAGCGGAAGCTCGTCCCTCTCGCCGCACGGAGCTGGGCGAGGATGCTGGGAGTTGGCGGTGAGCAGCGGTGGATGCCAGATGGCTGGGAAGCGCATGTTTTTATGCCAGGACTCAGGAATAATGCATGCAGCATGCTACTGTACCTATGCAGCGTACATAGCAAGCACGCGCTATGGGGCACGCCGCACACGTAGGACATAGTGTACTGTACGAAGTATACCTCCGATCACCAGTCAGTGCCAAGCCCATCTCAGCGTTGCCTGGCGGTCTGCTACGACAAGCTGGACGTCAGCGGACGACAGCTCCCTTGTGCTGTGGCGGGGAGCTTGCGTACTCGCAGTGCGCACACCTCCCAGATAGAAATGTGCTGCCTAGAACAGAGACTTTGGTGGCGAGCTTAAGAGGCGTCGCGGCGCCCTGGCGAATTGAACGACGCAAGCGCCGTCTCGCCCGTGAAGCCGTGGAAGCTGTCCGTTCGTGCAAAGCCTCCCTGCTCCTGCGCTCCTGCCACCCCCCCCACCAAATCTGGGCAAGGCCGACCCGCTTATTTAGCACACCCAGTTCTTGCCTCGCGCACAAGATCCTCAACCTCCATCACCGCCGCCAACTTGTAAGCCCCCGACCTCCTCGCGCCCTCGCTCGACTGCACCGCCAGCCGCATCTCGGACCATCTCGTACTGACCCTCCATTGCCCCAGCGACCCTCGCACTCACAAGCTCTCGTACACCTACACCTCCCACCTAATCTCGCCCTAATCAGTCAACATGGAGGGTAAGCAGCCCACCCCAACATGGCCGGCATCGTCTGCCCATCGCCGACTGCCGCTCTGCCTATCTCAATGACCTTTGCTAACCTGTGTCTTCACCTCTGCAGAGGAAGTCGCAGCCCTCGTCATCGACAATGGGTGAGTTTACCCCCCGAAAGCTATACCGCCATCCCTGCTGTGGAGGGGCTTCCCGCACACGCCGCGCCTCCGCTCCAGCAGCCACGCCGCCACGACCACCTCGCAGCCGCGCCAGCATGATCGCTATGAGATGGACAGGAGCTGACAATTGATAGTTCGGGTATGTGCAAGGCCGGTTTCGCCGGTGACGATGCGCCCCGAGCAGTCTTCCGTAAGTTTCCCTGTCCAAACCTGCGCCAACTGCAGTCGCACTGGAGGCGCTCTGCCGCAGTCGTCTTTGCTTGTGGGATGCGCTGACTGACGGCATTGCAGCTTCGATTGTCGGCCGACCGCGCCATCACGGGTATGCTATCCTTGACAGCCATCACCACGTGGCCGAGCTAACCGCAGTGCAGTATCATGATTGGTATGGGCCAGAAGGACTCATATGTTGGTGATGAGGCACAGTCGAAGCGTGGTATCCTGACTCTGCGATACCCCATTGAGCACGGTGTCGTGACCAACTGGGACGACATGGAGAAGATTTGGCACCACACCTTCTACAACGAGCTGCGTGTTGCTCCCGAAGAGCACCCTGTCCTGCTCACCGAGGCTCCCATCAACCCCAAGTCCAACCGTGAGAAGATGACACAGATTGTTTTCGAGACATTCAACGCACCAGCCTTCTATGTCTCCATCCAGGCCGTCCTCTCTCTGTACGCCTCTGGTCGTACCACCGGTATCGTGCTCGATTCTGGTGACGGTGTCACCCACGTTGTCCCTATCTACGAGGGATTCGCACTTCCCCACGCCATTTCCCGTGTCGACATGGCTGGTCGTGATCTGACTGATTACCTCATGAAGATCTTGGCTGAGCGCGGTTACACCTTCTCCACCACCGCCGAGCGTGAAATCGTTCGTGACATCAAGGAGAAGCTTTGCTACGTCGCTCTCGACTTTGAGCAGGAGATCCAGACTGCCAGCCAGTCCTCCAGCTTGGAGAAGTCCTATGAGCTTCCTGACGGTCAGGTCATCACCATTGGCAACGAGCGTTTCCGTGCACCAGAGGCTCTTTTCCAGCCTTCGGTCCTGGGTCTCGAGAGCGGTGGTATCCACGTCACCACTTTCAACTCCATCATGAAGTGCGATGTCGACGTCAGGAAAGATTTGTACGGCAACATTGTCATGGTACGTTGTTCAATCTGCGCCACCGCAGACACCAGCTAACACAGAAGTAGTCTGGTGGTACCACCATGTACCCCGGTATCTCCGACCGTATGCAGAAGGAAATCACTGCTCTTGCTCCTTCCTCCATGAAGGTCAAGATCATTGCTCCTCCCGAGCGCAAGTACTCCGTCTGGATCGGTGGTTCCATTCTCGCCTCCCTCTCCACTTTCCAGCAGATGTGGATCTCAAAGCAGGAGTACGACGAGAGCGGTCCTTCCATCGTTCACCGCAAGTGCTTCTAAGCGTGTTTCTGCGATGGATCCTAGAGATCATGACAAGCCTCGTAGCGGAGTCATATCTGTGTTGGCGCTCTGTTCCCCCAGGGTTTTATACATGTCGGTTGTTCACAAAATAGCGCAGCGGGCCAGTGTTTGGGTGATTGACTTATGGAGGAGCTTGAGTTCAAGCGTGGAACTGTCATGAGGATCTTAAGAATGTAGCTTAGAACCTATGGACACTTTCACATCAATCCTGTGTCTTGAGCGTAATCACGATTCCATCCCTTCGATAATGTTCGTGCAGTGCCTCGGTCCTGCATGATGCTAAACCACCATGGCATGCGAATGCGGCGACTGTGGTCGTTCTACTAAGGGGAGCCTTTTCAGGCGACCACGATGCGATAACGCGAAAACAAGCGTCAATTGTCAGCAACGGGATCATCGGTCCACACTTGAAACACGTTCATATTCTAATTCAGTTTGCGTGATTCGTTCAGTCTGTCTAAGAACACCTACCTCTTGTAATCTTCAGTATTCCTTCCCTGGGCTTCCCGGACAAGTAAGTTCGGCACATCATCTGTTTTCGTCATAGCTCCATCTACTTTTGACATCCAAGCTTCGAATCGCACGAGCATCAACACATCAACCACAACGAAACTCGAGCAAACATGCCACCAGTGCGCTCCGATCACGAAAGACCAAAACCTAGCGAGCGCACTCCATTGCTCGAGGAGATTGAACCTGAACCACTTTCACCCAGCGAGGATCCCCTTCTCGATGCAGACCCGGACTCGCTGATTCGCAATGTCGATGAGGAAAATGCGCAAGAGCGTGCGGAAAAGCCCTTACCCAAGACGCAAGTTTTCCTGCTGTGTTTGACAAGCGTGGTGCCCAGCATCGCCTTCTTCAGCATCTTTCCTTACATCAACTTTATGATTGAGACGGTCGGTGGTGTCGAGAAGGAAGACGTCGGGTTCTGGAGCGGGTTGATTGAGAGTCTGTTCAGCGCGGTGCAGATGTGCGTCATGATTCTCTGGGGCAAGGCGAGTGACCGGTGGGGCAGGAAGCCGGTGCTTGTGCTGTCGCTGTTTGGCATCTCGGTGGCGACGACGCTGTTTGGAATGAGTCGGAATCTGGGGCAGATGATTGTGTTTAGGTGTGTTGCTGGGGCGTTTGGAGGCACGGTCGTGACGGTCAGGGCGATGTTGAGTGAGGTCAGCACGAAGCAGACGCAGGCGCGGGCATTTAGCCTTTTTGCTTTTGCGAGTAACATGGGCATCTTTTTGGGACCGCTGATTGGTAAGTCCCTCACTTCAGCTTGCAGGGAGGTATTCTGACGATGTGCACAAAGGCGGTGGGCTTGAGAGGCCGGCTGAGAAGTTTGGCTCGACTTTTGGCAAGCTCAAGTTCTTTCATCAGTATCCGTATGTGTTGCCCAACATGGTTGTGTCTGCCGTTGCCCTTGTAGCGGCCTTCACCACATTGTTTTTCGTTAAAGAGGTCAGTCAATTTTCTTTTCCTACTTGGAAGAAGACTCATAGGGTTCAGACACTCCACATCCATCGCGGTAACAAAGAGACTGGTGGACCACCCATGTCAACTTGGCAGCTCCTCAAGTATCCTGGTGTGACAAGAGTACTTGTGATTTACAATTACACTATGCTACTTGCTTATACGTTCACGGCTGTGTATCCAGTGTTCCAGTATACACCCGTTGAGCTCGGCGGACTTGGATTTGTCCCAGAATTGATTGCTGCTACTACAGGGCTCAACGGTGCTTCACAAGCTACTTGGCTCCTCCTGATCTTTCCCAAACTGCACAGGCGCTTCGGCACGATACGCATCCTGTATGGCTGCGCAATTGCTTGGCCAATCTTCTTTGCTGCAAGCCCGATATTCAATTTTCTCCTTCGCCATTCATTGAAAATGATCCTCTGGTCAACGCTGCCGCCGACTGTAGTGCTCGGAAGCGGTGTCGCGATGGCTTTCAGTAAGTGCTAATCTGAATACAATCTTATGTATTAACAATGTGTTAACGATGCGATAGCTGCTGTGCAGCTTGCACTCAACGACATCGCCCCTTCACACGAGACTTTGGGTACTCTGAATGCTGTCGCACTTGCAGGTTCAAGTGGCTTACGCGCTGTAGCGCCTGCTGCAGCGACGGCATTGTACGCAATCGGTGTCAAGTACCACATCCTCGGAGGGCAGCTGTTTTGGGTGTGCAACGTGGTACTTGCGTGCGGGCTCTTTGGTCTCCTGAGGCTCCTTCCAGACAAGGCAAAGGGACTGCCGAAGCGGCAGCAAAACGGCCATGCACAGAATACATAGACACATGCATGCATGATCCCTACGTATGTACTTTCATATGCAATACCTATAATGCCATTTTTTTTTCAGGGGCCTCGATCTGCGCGTCATGGCCATACGCACTCTAGCCCCCCAAGTCTGAGGTCGTCGTCTTGTTCGCGTGTCACGGTGTAGATGTACCATGTCCTGTCCCTGCCTCCTCGCCAACGTTTCCTCCCCCAATCTCCACGCTGATGCTCTGTCTGTCTACAGTAGTTACCTGTATACCTGTACCTGCAGCACCGAAGTTGAAGGGACGGCACGTTTTTTTTGTCAAAGCGGAGTTTCAGAGAAGATGTAGACCGTAGCTTTGCGAAAGTTTTTTTTTTGGAAAACGAAAAAAAAAACGTGTTCGTTTTTTTTGGGGAGCTGTAGAAAGAGATGGAGGAGGGGGGGGGGTAAATGGTCAGGAAGACCGCGTCCCCAAGAGGGGGAACAAAAGTGTAGGGCGTGCACATATGGTTGAGGAATTCAAAGGATAGTACTGTAAGTCGAGGGGGGGGGGGAGTTAGATACATGCATGCACGGAGGAGATTATGCATTCGAACCAGAAGAATGTAATATTTTTTTTATAAAAAATAAGGAATTCAGTTTCTAGTCTCAGTGTACCACTTATTTCATTTTTATTTTTCATTTTTTTGCTTCGTGGTTCAGTATGTGACGCTTTCTACGCTGTGCTTGGACGTTCTCAGCACTGCACTGCTGTGCTGTGCTGTGCTGTGCTGCTGCGATGGAGATGGCGTGGCGCTCTGCAAAGCCGTTGTCTACTCGTTGCGCTGCCTGTTTGCTTGGAATGGGAATGGAACTGGTAGATGGGCTCATCATGCTGTTCTTTTTTTTTGGACAGGGGGGGTCGTTCTATTGCTTCTCACGCGCCCACTGGCGATATACGAGCATCACGTTTTATACGCTTACCACGAGAAGCGTGGGAGGTGTCTACATGTCCTTGCCCTTGCCCTTGCGTAGAAGTCGACCTTTGTGTACGTGTGGCATGTCTTCGGTGGATGACTCGCGATCTAGGACGTTTGCGATGGGGTTTCCGGGGCGGGCGGTGGGTGCGTTTGGAACCGGTGTGTGTCCGGAGCGTGCGGCGGCGCGGCGAGAGAGTGAATTTGTGACGCGGTGCAGGAAGGTGATGATGTGTGTGGAGAGACGCTGCTTGCTTGGTTTCGAAGCAGGTCCTGGTTCCGGGGTGGTAGATGCGTTGGCAGGCGGGACTTTGATAGTGCCATTGTGGTGGGGTGCGTGGCCGCTGTTAGGGGATGGCTGTTTGGGGTCATAAGTCTTTGCGGAAAGCATGGTGAGCCCTGACGGGGCTTCGAGCGATGATGGAACCACACCACGAGCAGAAGTGCTGTTCTTCACGTTGATTACCTCTCCGTAGAGAGTTATAGTCAGGATTGGCTCGTCCAGGTCCGATGATTGCTCGGAAGATCGCGCACGATCTGGAAGGATTTCGGCATCTGGGCTTGACGCGAAGCTTGGGTACTGGGTTTGCTGAGCTGCAGCGCGATCAAGCGCGTAGTCAATGACTTCCACACCGGATTTGGGACCCGCTTGTAGAACGTCTGCGCGATCGTTTGTCTGTTTTCCTGACACCTCCTCATTGACTACCTTTGAAGAAGACTTTTGCTCAATGTAGGTATCCATATAGATATCATAAGTTGGCACACATAGTGCAGACTCAGACTCAAGCTTCGCAAGTGGTGACAAAGTTTCCGGATCATATGGGTTCCAGGACTCTGAAGCGACTGTAGAGGCAGAACTGCTCGATGATGGGGGTCGCTCGTTAACATCCCGATCGCACATGGCGGAATTATCTTCATGTTTCGAGGAAGAGTCGTGCAGCGCAGATATAGTGTTACGATCAGGCTGGAGGTGGGTAGGTAATAGGGTCTTAGAATCGAATGCATTCCATGATCGTGGAGTGATTGTGCCGTCTGAGCTATCCGGCGATGATTGCTTATAGCTACCGCGCTTGAAGACTACGATCCCTTCTTGGTGGTCTGAAGCACATGGTCGAAACACTGTTTTATGCTCATTGGTACCGTTGGGAGAAATTCGCTCGGTGGGGACAGGATGATGAAAAACCAGTCCTGATCGAGCAACCAAGCCTTGGTCAGGCCCGCTGCCTTCCACAATGGCGTCGATGTGGCCAAATGTGCTGTTTATTGCATTACGCGAGGGCACGTCGGTCGCAGCGCGAGTGGGTTTCTGGCCCGGGGTCAAGACGCTGGAGCTATTAGGTTCGAATGATATGACATGCGTGCCCAGAACAGCACTTAGACTTCGAATTACGAGCCCAACATTTGGATTGAATTGATGGGAATCGATAATGGCACCATTGTTCATACGAACGACATGCTGTGTCTGAATTTCGACTATGTCTTCAAGCTCCGAAGGACGATGGGACTCCAAGACGGAGGTGCAGCGGAGCTTTGACATTTCTCGGCGGTTGAAATAAGACACAGGTGGAGGCAATTGATATTGCTGGAAAGGCTGCGGGATGTTAAGGCCAGGCTCGGAAGAATTTGCTATGCTGAGGGCGTGTGTGTGATACGTCATGTTGCTGAATGTACCGGCTTGTGAAGCGAGAAGATCAGGTCGTATCGAGGACGCAGACTCAAGAGGAGGTTGATGTGAGGTTATGATGGACGAAAGCGCTGATTCACAATGGGAGATTGTGGAAGAGTTGTGTTATAGTTCTTGGTTGAGCGGAGTGGAGAGGTGGTTGGATGGGCTTGGTGATGCGAGAGTGAAAAAAGGATAATGGCGACAGACGGAGAATAGTTCAGGCTCATGCAAAGTCCTTACCACGATACTTTCACCCTGCTGGAGGTTGGATATCAGTGAATGTCTATAGGTTGCCTTACACCCTGGCATTGTGTTCCCATGGTGACCGTTAGGCATTGAGACGTCATACTTAGATCTTGTTTTGCATCGAAATACTTCACTGAATTGCTTTCCCGGCGTTCTATGAGACGAGACGAGACGCGGACGTGTCTCGTAGGGGTGACGATATGCTACGCCCAGGATCAAGGATTGCTGTCGGGATTGGAGATCTTGAACGTGCAGACTTTCCCGCAAAGAATCCGGCTGGCTTTAGGAAACTTGTAGGCTTTGAACCGTGGCGTATTTTTGGACTAGGATAACCTTCCAACATCTGTGCAACGAGGTTAGGCCATTTTGACTAAGTCACAAGCTGCATATGCTTTGTCTCAATCGAGTAAAAAATCTGACAAACGATGTTCGAGAAAGAAATCAAGCAGCCAAGACCAATGTGCACTCAGTCTTGTGACTTCTTGATGATATTTGTACTGTTCAGACTGAAGACACGCCGAAGAAGTGCCAATTGCGTATTGTCTCCTCCCCGTTATACCGCATGACAAACGGCGCTGACCCCTTTGGCATCAACGAGAAGCAACGTTCCCCGACACTATTTCGACGCACATCTTCGGACCGTTTGGACAGAGATAGAGTGGCCGAATTATCTACAAAAATCGCGTTCAATCTGAATTTACTGTTCTACTATGTGCAGTGACATTAGTGTGGTGAGGCGCTACAGACCAGAAGGGCCGTGAGGAGCACGCTTACGAGTGCACTGACTTAGAGCTGGGAGGTCAGGATCAAAGTGAGGAAAGGCTAACTGATGTGAATAATATTCAATATGTAGGCCTAGTTACACCGAGCGCACTGTGAAATGTGAAATTCGGCTCTTTTAGCGGCTCCCCAGTACCTGATCGCACATGCGAAACGCTCATATTGACCATAATTATAGTAGTAATTATGCAGCCGTTAGATCATGATTCTGCTTATACAGACGACTGTTCGTCTCAAGCTCGTGGTTAATTACATAATCTAACGTCTATGCAAGCTAGCCAGGATGAACGGTACAACGGGACGAATTCGCACTCTGGAGCTTTGCCTTATCCTGTTTGCGACCGTACAGACCTGTCTTTGACATTTTTAATGTTCTACAGCCTTATTTCGATCAGTGCACCAGCTTCCAACAAGGACTGTAGCGGCTTGGACTTTACTGTCGCTCGTTTCATTTGCGCCGGCCGTCGACCCTCGAATGACTTGATCAATAACCCCCTTATCCATCCGCGACCACAGGGTCGTGTATAGCAATCATATGATGCAGTAGGAAGTGCGGTCACGAAGCAGTATGTTCTCAACCTTTTAATGCTGCCTTGGAGAATTAGCATAAAATGCAGGAGTTTCGTCAGGCAGGGCGCGACAATTGCAAAACCGGCCAGAAGCGCTTGCACGATCAGATGTCAATATATGATATCGCAATCTGCGCAATCTTTCTTCAAATCATGTCTTAGAGTAGCTGTGGCTCATCCTAGCAGCACCCGCAACATTACAACATGGGCTTAATCTTTCAGTGCTCAAAAAAGTAGTGTTGGTCCGGCAAGATCAGGACTACACGTGGTGAATGAACAAGAACTGGCAAACATCTGATATTATTATCTATCACGGACTGTAATTCCAACGGCAATGCCGAAGTGATCGCTGACCCAAAAGTTCATTATGACGCGGCGGAATTTTCGCTCAGCTTTCATCGCTTGCTGTTCTGAACGATACACCTTGTCTGTCTTTTGTACCAATTTTCCGCGGACAAACACTGCATAACTCAGTTCACTTTCCCAAGCTTCCACTTCTGTCTTACATCCTATTCCTATTCGGCCAATCTTTCCAGTCACATCTTGCGACTCTGCGAGAGGAACTGTCTCTAGCCGTCCAGTGTAATAAAACTTGTCCAAACGCTTTCTTGTGCGCGCTCCGTTTGACTGATAACCCCAGGTATTGCCCCTTGCACGACCAAAAGACAAGTCTTTCTGAAAAGGCTTCCGCACTGGTAATGTTGGTGCCGGTGTGTCCTCCCAGACATCCTTCAGATCCACTTCGTTTGCCTTATGTAGGTTGTGCTCAAACGGAGTAATGGCATTCATGTCACCTCCAACGAAGCCTGCGATAATATCGTGATCTTTGACTCGTGTCTCTTTAATCAGCCTCGAGATTGTAGCTAATTGACTGGATCGATGAGTCTCGCTGCCGTACAGAGATTCTAGATGGGTAGTGCAAAGACGAATCGATTTGTTAGATTTCGATGGTCCTCCAGCTGATATCGGGATATCAACGAACAGCGCGTCTCTTCCCATGCGGCTAATGAAGGGTACACGGAAACAGTCCAGTATCCTGAGTGATTTTGGTAACATCATCAGGGTGAAGTACTGTGTTGCAGCCCAGTACAACTGCTTAAAAACAAAAGAGTCCCCGTGCACGTCATCGTATATGGAGCATGGAGGTGTTGAGTCTGTCAAGTTGAAGTTTGCTTGCACCCATGAATTTCCCAGGAGGGCTTCAAGCGATTCCAGGCAGACTTCCTGGAGCATAACAACCAGAGGGCCTGGTGCTGCTCCAAAACGTGCCTGCAAATGATCAAGCGCTGCAGTCGCTCGACGTGCGGGATCGGGCGTAGACCATTGAAGGTTCCACGAAACAATCTTCAAGACGCTACCTGGCAAGAGATCATCCTGGAGGTTTTGGCTTCCTTCAGGTGAAGCCCAGACAGAGATTTCATGTTGATAACCTCGCAAATGTTGCTCTTGTGGTCGAGGTGGCCTTTGAACAATCAGCCTCCGCTGTAGTCGTGCTTTCGATTCGATGCACTTCCAATTCATGCATCGGTTGGCTGGGGTGAAGTGGCTGTACGGGCTGAACAAGCGAGCACTCTTTGCAAGCGTAAACGCCATAGGTACAATCGTGAGGTATTTGATCTCGATAGCTGTCAGTCATGGTGGCTCTATTATATCGCTTGCCCAAACATCTGCACACAGTTTGTCAGTAATCACGTGTTTGAGTCACTCACAATGAGTTTGGGGGTTGGCCAACCAGGCAAGCGCGTGTTCCTGGGTCCGCTGAACTCTGGAATGCGGATTACACAACCGGACTGGGGTACATTACAAATGACTTTGGCAACATCTTTGGTCACATCTGCAAAAAAACGCTGGGAGACTGGGAGAGAGTAAGTGGACTTGGCCATGAAAAATAGCCAGACTTTGCAGCAAGATACAGGGTAGCGCGTGTAAAGGCGGACCAGGATCGAGAGCGCCAGCTGTGAGAACGGATGCGCTTAGAAGTAGAAGAAGAACGTATGCATTTGCGGGCGTCGAAAGAGCAAACAAGAACAGAGATAAGTGGTACACAAAGATTATCCCTACGCCGGCGAGGGTGTGCCTACTTGCTTGGATTAATTACTGACAAGTCATAGGCAAGCATGGTTTGCGCTTGTATTCCAATCCCATGCAATTTCAAAAGCCCCAAATATCTTCGCTTCTTCAAATACACTGGCGTCCCGTCTACCGAAGTATTCCGCCTCCAATCCGATACAAGCTTTGTTTCAAGAGAAGCCGTGCGAGTTCAACTCAAGAATAATATGAGCATCGCCAAATTAAGCGCAGAGAGCCCATGCCTAGGAAGTGCAGGTGCTTCGAAAATGTACAGCTACCGACAGCCTATGGACGCGAAAAGTACTGATCGAGCGTGCAAATGCAGCGCTCAATTGCACGGATACCGCCCCGGAGTGACACATAAGCGAAATCAAGATCATTCTCACATGAAAGCGAAAAGCCACCGAGGCAAGACCATCGTGAAAAGTACAGATATGGAAAGACAGTGTGGCTAGACCTTCACTAATACATTCGTGCTACTGGCGCCTTCCATGGTGACCAAGTCGGCTCTCCTCCCATCATGACCAGGATATTGGCATGTTGTAGCATGATGGTACGATAAGATGTATTAATTATCTGAGCTATGCCTAAGAAGTAGCCTATAAATAGGTGCCAAGCACCGGCATGTGACACATGTACCGTTGAGGACATTGTATGCTCAGATACCTCAGAGTAGAAACGGTAGTCTACTTACTGTCAGGTCCGCGTGTTGGCTGCACAGTGCTGCAGCTTATGAGCAACAGCGTTGGTCTACTAGTAATCCACGCAATAATATTTCAATTGGAGGTACTGTACCCATTTTGTGAACGGGAAGTTACGTAATCACTTAGGCTAGGGCTGAGGGCCTAACAGTTACTTCAGTAAGTTATAATAAGCTAGACAACTACGGGCTTTAAGTCTCTGCTATTACTACTAATGTACTCATTGATAAGTGACTATTTCATCCTTTACTTACACAGCTCTATCGTGTTATATTTCAGTCTTACTAACTAGAATTTGAACTATACCCAATATGTCCGCAATTGCCAAGTTCCGAGCACGTCACTTCCCGATGTATCCATACTCGTGATACTCAGGCGGTGTCCAGTACCAGCCATCCCACCTCGGGAACCTCGCAAATTCTCTCTCAGATTCGACTTTGTCGATCATGTTCTGGACTCTGTTTGTCTTTTTGGTCAACCTGGAATTGGCGTTTGAAGCAGTGGTATCAAGTGGAGTACTGGCAGAAATTCCAGGTCGAAGTTCATGTGCGCGCCCATGTCTTACGTTGGAGTCAGTGGGCGTGTGATTACAACCACGCATTGAAATACGCTTATGAGAGCAGACCTTGGTTTCCTTGTTATCAGCATATTCTTTCGGTCGATCGATATTCATGTTAGGAGTGAAGATAGCAGGTGAATGAGACGTTGTCAGAGGCGAATGCTCACATCTGCTCTCTGGAATATTCTGGTTCGTGTTTGACTTCGTAGTGGCAGTCATAATTTTCGTACTTGGGTGAATTATGGTACACATACTCGGACGCTTATGAATTCATCCCATCATTACCTGGAAAATCTATTGTGTGTAAACATGAAGTCTCTGGTTGTCAGGGTTTCGAGACACAGCGTTTAACTACGTCACGTGGTGAGCATTCACTCATTCACCGTCTATGGTGAAAATGAGAATCATGTCGAAAGCATAAAATTTTCGCACATCAGCAGAAACCAAACAAAGACTTTAGACCCATTGTCCCACCTCTGTTGCAACCACACGCAACTCACACAAGCTGACACAATGTCTTACCTGCTCGACTTCCCGAAGACACCGCTTCCTCACAATGCGCGCAGCCCACCATACGTCATATTCGGCATCAACGGAATTGATGTTGCTAGTACTCTTCCTCTGCAGATTCCTCTAAACGCCGTTATTCATTTCGTGCCTAAACTAAAGCAATTCGTTCTTCCCGCGCCCGCGATCAGTTCTCTTCCCAGACACATCGCGCGCCTCGCGCTCCTCAAGCCCTGTGTCGGCATCGATATCATACTCGAAGGTGTAGACAAGATTGGCTTGGAATGGATAGTCCTTCGAATCCTTCAGCTGTGCGGCGTCGCACCCTCAAGCTCACTGTTCAAGATCCAACCCGGCCTGATTTCATGCGTTTCGATTCACAAGACCTGGCAAGCGCTCGAGCTGCCCCCAGCGGGCATCGCAAATCTGTACACGCGCATTCAATTTCGTCTTATGCTGGGTCCAGCTGTGAAGCTGCACGAGATGGAAGCGTTGTGGGGGACATTTGGTGATCAGTCCGACATCACGCGTGAGATGGCACTTAACTTTATTCGCTTTCACGGCAACAAGGAATACACCCGCTCCGAATCCATCGAGATACAAGATTGGTATCTGCAGAATGGCACGCGACGCCATTATTTCAAGAACCTGGAGGATGCGCTCCCAAAAGCCATGGCCACACAGGAAGCGATGACAGGAAACAAAGAGCCTGAGGTCAAGAAGGAGAAGAAAGATAATATGAAGAAATATGAAGCCACTGGTACCGCTACATTGACTGCTACGTGGGAGCCGCCGAAATCTCGAGTCATATACAGAGCGAATCGGAAAAGAGGTACAAGCTTAGATCGCCCAGAAAGTACAACGTCTGTCAAGACCACCAGCTCGCACCCAAACACGGATAAGACTTCAGAGAGCGCCTTCAATGATGACGCAGCCACAGCGAACAAGACTGCGGAGAATGAAATGATGGTCAAAGCCTCTGTTCCTCCTACTCTGCTCATTCGCCAAGAACAGAGCACGGGTGACAAGCACGCAGGAAGCACGGGTCTTGGAACAAATGGACGTGCGACAAAGCACGCCACCTTCCGCAAAAGCTCTGGACGCGAGGAGCTGCTCGCTGCCAAATTGAGACAATGGGAGACAGGGGAGTAAAGCGGTCCGGAGTGTGCCGTCTGGCCTATCTGGCGCTGCCACGCTCGAAGGGAAGGTACAGCAATTCGACGTGTTTGAAGAAGCCGCAGGAAAAGAGGGATCCGTTGTCAAGAACGTAGAGTGGAGCTTTTGTAATCATGCTTTGGAGCTGACACGTGGTATCTGCACGCATGAGAACGAGCTTGAGGGTGGCAAGTGAGTCCTAGGAGAGAATACCCAGTAGCAACAAGCTCGTTTCGGTGCCAACGATCGGTGGGTTCCATGTTATTCTTCTACGGAACAATGTCAAACATGGCGTACTCAGCGCTGCTAATACAAGAATTTAACTTTTGTGTATGAACAATCATGATGAAGCCTTTTCATCATCCTTTCTTTGCTTCTTGAACAGACTTGTGACCTTTTGCTTCAATGTACGCTTCTCTGTGATACCGTACAGAGGCTTGTGCTCCTCATGAATGTCGTGCTCGTCCTCGTAGTCGACGTGCACGTAGGCACGCTCAACATCTGCCAAGCCTTCGAGCTTACGTTGCAGCGTCTGAGATACATCGTGAGTAATTTTGAGAGGGAGCTCTTCGTCCATCACAATATCTACTTCTACGTAATACTTTTGCCCAGCATGGTAGGCTCGGCACTGCGCTTATGTTAGCATCCGCCAAGACCGCCACGCCAGTCTCAAACACTTACCGTGTCGACCTTGCGAATACGCGTGTCGTGTGTCACCACGAGGTAGATCAGCTTGGAGATGAAGTCCTTAGGCGCCGACTTGCCAACGAGGAGCCAGACGTGGTCAAATGCGTTGGCGGCCCATGAAACTAGGATCAAGAGACCAATCAGAATAGCGCCGATTGGGTCGACATACCAAACGACCCGGCTACCAATGATGGACATGGCCAGGCCGAAAGCATTGACTACAATGTCATTGCGGTGATCGATGAAGAACACATGGACCGAAGGGTAACGGCGAAAGATGAAGCAATAGACACAGAGTGTGCCCTTGCAAAAGACTGCCATGGTTAGCAAAGCTTGAAATATCTTGACCATTGTGAAAAGACGTACTCGCAACAGCCACAAAAGCAATAGGAATGATGTGAAGCTCTTCCGAGTCGCGTGCTCCTGCTCCCAGAGCTCTACCGGATTCAATCTGCAAGGATATTAGTCGACGTCTTGTGTTCAGAAACTGAAGCACCTACAATCAATTGTATAGCAACTGTGGTCATCAAACAGCAGAACATGATGATACCGATTGTTTCAATGCGGGTCCTTCCAACAGGGTACTTGTACACAGAGGGTCGTGCGGCCATGCGGGAAGTCACGAGCATGACACATGAAGACACTAGATCCATGAAGGCATCCGCAGCTGTTGCGAAGAGTGACAGGGAACCTGTGGAGATGGCGGCATATAGTTGAATGATGAACAGGCAGAAATTGACGACGAATGAAGCATTAACCGCGAACCTGACTTTTGGCCCATTCTCAAGGTTGTCAAGAGCCTCAAGTCTTTCTTCGTCGCCACTTTGAAGAAACTGATCGATCAATGCATTCTGTCTCGTGTAAAATTTCTACAAAGTGTCAGGCACTGTGCATGAACGTAGAGCACGTACTATACCTTCATGTGCTTGGGCTTGCCCAGAGGATAGTCTTTTTTCATCTGCTTCTGTGTGAGATTGTCTAGGCGATGTTTGCCCAGATCAAGTGGATCTTCTGTGACAACTACAGTGGTGTCATCCTTGGCAGATGCAATGGAAGCATTGCCTACAGATGACAGGCGTTCAATCATGTCTGTTCTTTGCTGGGCAAAGGATGTAGGCTGGTTTGACAAGCTCTTAGGTGATGTGGGGTAAGTAGTGACTGGAGGGACTGTTTGCTCAGCATCTTGGCTTTGCAATTGGCCATTGAGTAAGGCTTCGTGGTATCAGAACCTGGTTCCATGGCACTGGGAGTATGTCACGTACCATGCGTGTCGGAAGACATAACGTCTGTAAGTGAATCAGAACTAGAGTGTAAGAGTTGGCCGATCTCTTGGATCTGCGTGACAAGAATATTGAAGAGGATGTCTGCCTCAGATCAAACCAGGGCGGGCACTGTAATAAGCACCATGGCAAACGCCACCTCAATATGGATGGGCCCCACGGCAGTCGTCTTCGAACGTGATAGTCATTGTCACGCTGGCTAGATCGTTCACAACGGGTGCACTTGTGTGAGTACCTACTCCACGTCTCCCGCACGACTCGAATGTAGGGGGAAGGATGAAGCGGAGCTTGAAACTCGCTAAGCATTCCTTAGACCTCGCTACTGGCCGCCATGCCAGTCGAAATACTCGATGCGGTTGAAGGATGCATGCTTAGCCTGGCCTTGAATGCTGTAAGTAGCTTGGCGTCACCTGCACGCGCGGCGGAACCACTCCGGGAGTGCGTAAATGTAAATCATCATGAGCGATCAACCCCACCACGACATGATCATGGTGAACAACAACTTTTGTGTTGTTACTTCCTTAGTCACGCAAGCGACTCGGCAAAGCGCGTTCGAAGTCCGTTGAGATGAAAGTGAAAAAAATGGGGCAGTCGCTCTTGGGCGACAAGGTGTGACATCTTGGCGTTCGAGGGCATGTCGCGGTTTTTTGCCTATTCTCACCCCAGCCACGAACATCAACGAACACCACGAAGAAGCACTACGCGTGCCAATCAGAGCGTGCGCTACTGTGATCACCATGGGGGATTCGTCTGTCCATCCGGGTGGGTCCTATAACGGCTATATTCCACAGGGCTCGCTTTAGGGCTATCCATGTTTTAAGCCTCCTTTGTGGACCTCTTTTAGACGCAGCCAAGCCAACCTCAATCGGGGCGAAACCAGCCGTGCTTGGCCATTCATGTCAATACGTTTACGAAACACGCCATTGGTCAACTGGATTTGTACACTCCGGCGCGCCAGCGGGAACTGTGGCAGACCTTCGAGTGACGCCTCACCCCAATGCATCACTCATTCGCGTTATCCCAAGCTGTCCCACCTGGTGGAAACGAGACTGGAGCCGCATCACATCTCACCCCTTGTAGCTCGCCAATATGTGCCGAGCGCCTTATCGCGTGACAGGCGTCTCCATTCGGCTTCGTGCGCTCGGCGTGCTGGATGTCCACATGTAGCCTTGTAGCCTCAGCACAGTGCTTCTTCTCCTCTGGGTTCACTCCTGGAACAAGCATCTGATGGCAGGTCCTGGCATCGTCTGGACCTCCGCATTCCAAGGACGGGATCCAAGGCACAGGCCATTGCATCGGGCGACCCACTTGTATTCACTTCATAGTATATGTTCTAGAGGCATGGTGGTCAATCATGATGCAGTTAGTGTCTCCATGTTACCAACACCTTAAGCAAACTACATAATCAGCTTGCGCCGAGCCAAGTGCTCACCAACTCCACCTTCGGGTTCAATACTTTCTACCGCTCTCTGGTAGAGTCCATTAGTTCTTTCCCGTTCCTTTGTTTTTCTTCTTCGTCCATCGTCGCCGGCGACAAGACTGCTGGAAAGTCTGGGAATCATTTCAACAGCTCATTTCCTGGTTTGAATCAGGATACTCTGTATAATTCACAATGGCTGGCGAGAAACCTGTGTGCGGAAGCGAGGCAGATGGTGCTGAGTATGACTTCCCTCTACACGTTGCTGCAGTTTGTAAGTCTTCGCGTGATGCGTTCCCCCTGCTACAGACTGATACCGTAAAGTCATTGTGTTCTTCGCATCCATTTTCGGTGCTGGGTTCCCGGTCGTCGCCAAGAAGGTCAAGTGGATGAAGATTCCCCCTAAGGTGTTCTTCTTCTGCAAGCACTTTGGTACCGGTGTGCTTATTGCAACGGCTTTTGTACATGTAAGGTTTTTGAAACTTCACGCCGATTATCCTCTAATGTATCAATCAGCTCCTCCCCACGGCCTTTGCATCACTCAACGACCCATGCTTACCAGCTCTTTTCACCGATGACTACCCCGCTTTGCCAGGCGTTATCATGATGGGCTCGCTGTTCATTCTCTTCGTCATTGAGATGTGGTTGAACTCTAAGACCGGTGGTCATAGCCATGGAAGTGCCACGGGCCAAGAATTTGCAGGTGGCGCTCGACCCGCACCGCTAGGCATTCAAGCTGCATTCAGCAACCCGATTCGACGTACAGACAGCTACGACTCTCAGAAGACCATGCTGGCTATGCGTGACGATAAGCGAGGATGGCATGAGGAGTCCTACCCCGTCGACACTTTCCCGTTTTCAAAGGGCGGCAATGATGAGTTGGAACCCAGATCGGAGATGCCGCCATGGTTCATCGTCTTTTACGAACAATACGTCCGCCAACGTGATGAGATGCTCGGTATGCTCAATCGCGCAATGCCTGCGCTGCCGAACTACCAGCAGCAACAACAAGCTTCCCAGCCGGAGACCTCATACTTTGACGATGATGTTGAAGCTGCGGTGGATCCCCTAGTCCTCAAGAAGATGTCTATGCAGATCACACTAATCGAGGGCGGTATTCTTTTCCACTCCGTCTTCGTTGGAATGACCATCTCAATCACCGCTGAAGGTTTCATCGTGCTTCTCATCGCTATCGTCTTCCATCAGATGTTTGAAGGTCTCGGTCTAGGAACCCGTATCGCCGATGTTCCCTACCCCAAAAACAGCTGGAAGCCATGGGCTCTGGTGGTCGCATTCGGCACCACTGCTCCTATCGGACAAGCTATTGGACTCATCTCGCGCGGATCGTACGATCCCAATAGTGCGTTTGGCTTGATCATCGTTGGTAAGTGAACCAAGACTCAACAGTGCGGTCAAGATCCGAGCTAATCACATTTATTTTTAGGTGTCTTCAATGCCATCTCCTCTGGTCTACTCATCTACGCTGCACTTGTTGATTTACTTGCGGAAGATTTCCTTTCCGAGGAAGCACAGCACACCCTGACCGGCAACCAGAAGACCACGGCATTCATCTACGTTCTGCTAGGTGCCGCTGGTATGAGGTAAGCAGCTCTGTGCATAGGAAGCATGTGAGACATAGACTGACTATTCCTGCAGCATTGTTGGTGCCTTCGCCTGAGCATCCCTCGGCTCATGATTGTCCTGCGATCCTGGCCAAGACGATATTTGTCACGGTGGACGCACGACCTAGTACTGTCACAGGACTGTTCGCCCGACCCAGGGTCCTCAAATATGCCAAATCTTGACATAATTGATGATCTTCCGTTTCCTTGAGTCTTCAACAAAGACATCCCTACTAGGGACACGCGCATTCACATGACGATCGTTGTATGATTATGGATTTTTCTTCTGGCTTATACAACGGCGGTATTCTACTGGAATGTCAAACGCACACACGCACACGCACACGCATATATATAAAATATCTAAAGTGGGGCAGCCATTCTCTCTTTCATTAATGACATGTAACCTGTTGCCTATCGATACCCTCATAGCTTTGCATGTTTGTTATTACACTCTTAGAGTCAGAATACTCGGGCATTGTTACGAAAAGCTACTCAGTAATCACACAATTACTAGATCATAGTATCTGATGTTTAGTAGAACCAAATGATATTGATGTGTCGCTTGTGATTTTCTCCGCGTCCAGGGCCAAATACCATGACCCTGTGAATGAGCTTGACCTTTTTTCTTGTGTCACTTACGCAATCGTTCTTCTCTGTTCTTCTCTTCTCTCACAAACCACACTTATTGTGGCAGGCGATTCAGCCAAATCGTTGATTTCCCAGGCTTTGATATTATCGAGCCAGCGGTTCGCCTTCCGCAAATATGGAATGTCGAGGCAGAGGTTCCTTAGGACACAAGTTTTCCGAGCAGCGCTTCGCCACAGTGAGAAAGAAAATAGATAGGCAGGCTAATCCCATACCTTCCGGAATAGGATTCTCGAAATCTTCTTATACTTGTTGTCCAAGCAGTGCCAATACCACAGTGGAGAGCGCCCATAAAAACTGAAATTCCTACACCTCACTGTAACCGGCAATCCATCATCCGCATCCTCTTCCCAGCGGATCGTACCAGCAACGACAATATCTGACTATAGCATGATGCTTGACTCACCATGCGATCGGCACTTGGCCACAGCAAGCCGTGACAAACACGCGACACCAAGATTAGACAAGTCCTAGCGGCCCAGGCATGGGGGCTTTTCCTTTTCTTGGACACATGCTTGGCTGAATCCGACAAGAGCTTTCATTGTTTCGTAGTGGCTTTGTGGCGATTTGGCACGATTTCGGGCTCGGAAGGGTAGAGGCTGAAACGACTCACGGGCCGTTGGACGCAGCACACGTCGCAGGATTAGTCAGGGTGAGAACATGAATTCGATAAATCTCTTAGCGGGGAGCTCTTTGACAACAGGAGTAGTGAGAGGCTCGACTTTGATGGCCGTGCGACAAGAGATATAACAATTCTTCGAGTTTGATCACAGAACTGTACCGTGTTTCTTTGTTATGTTGACTGTCTATGACTGATGTTTCCAATCACAGTACGTGCGAGTCAAAGACAGAGATATCTACACATCTTAATGCTTTTGGGGAATCGCGATGAAGACAACGCAACATGCATTTACTGAACACAGATCTCCCCCTGTTGTCTGTGGATGTACGGTCACCAACAACAGAACACCTGCAATGTGTACAGTCGATCATGTATTTTCAGTAGCAGAGCAGAACAAATTCAAAGGCGACAGATTCTCTATCATCAGGCAAGTTGGCAATGGTCTTTTTCTAAATAATGGTACGACATGGAAGTGGTCGTTCATGATCACGTGATGGCATTCATTGGCAACGGATGTTGTCGGAAAAGGCTTGCCGCACCTGCCCGCCTCGCCGGCTCTCAATTACATCTAGCCTGCGTGCTATTGTTAATATTTGTCCACGATCAGCGATAGCAACATCGCTTTTATGAGTATTGATACAAAATAGTACTGTCTGAAGGGTCACAAATTATGAGGAACTAGCAATGCACAAAGAGGTGTTCGACAGGCTCTTGGTTGCGCGGCGTCCGCAGTGTGCATGTACGTACCGTCCGCCGATAGCCGAGGCACTAAGAAATTTTGCCCGCTTCATCCAGTCATTGTCGTTGCTACCCGCAAAACCGTTTATACTGAATTAATTCCTGCGCCATCCGGAGCACCATACTACCACCGTTCAGTATGGCCACAAACCACGACACCATTGGCGGCATTGACAGTCAAGATGGGGCTCTAGGCACAGGCAAGAAGCGGACCCATCCTGAAGATTTCAAGCGTGCATACAAGGCCTGCATCAATTGCCGGCAACGGAAGGCAAAATGCATTCTAGGCACGGGGCCGGATGGCGGCGAGTTGAAGCCGCCCTGTCAAAGATGCAAGCGCGAGATGCGAGAATGCATCTTCAGATCTGAGCGATCATGGGTCAAGAGGCGGAAGCCTGGGGAGGCCAGGGACAATGAGGAAGAAGAGGCTGCTACGGCCCAGCCTGTCGTTACACAAGCTGCACAGCCATCGCCTGTTCACAGATCTTCAACATCGGCACATGGCTTCACTCCCATTGGTCAAAGCCCACGCATGAATGGTGGACATCGTTCGGACATTATTACACCACCTGGGCATCTGCGTCGAATATCCTCCGCACAGCCAGACCTAGCGCATTCAGTGATGAGAACTGTTGTTTCAAGTGGTAGCGATGCCCTCAATCTGCTCTTTGAAGCGGCGCATCATCGCGATGCGATCGACAATGCAGAGCAGTCTGGATCCCAAGCATATGAGACTCCACGATCAGGTCCAACTGGATACGATAATGCAGCATCACCATTTCACACATTTAGGGCCCAGCCTGTACAAATGTCAACGCCCTCGCCAGAGACTCTCAAAGTCTGGACGGCATGTCGATTCGTACAAATGGGCTGGTTTTCCGCACATGAGGCAGTCACTTACGTCGACTTGTTCTTCAAAAACTGCTCGCCACTATCTCCCATTCTCGGTGAATTCTACTCACACCATGAGAATCACTACACACTCATATCACTCGATCCTTTTCTGTGTACGACCATACTAATGATTTCGTCCCGATATAATATCCTTCCCGGCGTCGGAGGCGCCTCACGTGGTTACTTCGTGCATGATAGACTGTGGGAACAATGTCAACGCTTCATCATGAAGATTATGCTTGGTCAGGTCAAGCCGTCCAAGGCGCAGAGTCGGACAATTGGATCTATTGAGGCTCTACTTCTTCTCTCGGAATGGCATCCACGTGCCCTACACTTTCCCACGGCGGCTGACGGGTGGGATTGTGAACTGATGATCGGAAACAATAATACTACCGAAGAGGGCGCACGACTCCTGGAAGGTGAGGCGAATCCGAGTAGATGGCTTGAGGATGTCATTGAGCCTGCGAAGCGTTCAGATCGGATGTCTTGGATGCTGATGGGATGCGCATTGTCTCTAGCACAGGAATTGGGACTCTTCGAGGATAATGCGAGCATCGACAAGGACCAGGCTTCGTATCCAAAGTTCACGTCAGAATTCTTAGTCTTACGGCGCATCCGTGCCCGAAAGCTGCTTTACGTCTTACTAGAACAGCTGTCTTGGCGGCTGGGATGTACATCGATGATCCCACAAAGCTTAAATCATGCTCTCATGGAGAAAATACCAGTTGACTCTGCAACCGGTGCAGTCGAGCAATGGCAGTCTTTCATGAGCGCATGGGTGGAGCTGACGAAGCTTGCGAGGTCTGTATCGGACACCATTTACCCTAATACAGCAACTACACGGAGTCTACTCAGGACTGGACGCTATATCGGACTGCTTGAGCACTTCCAACCTCTCCTCACGTCGTGGAGAAAGAAATACCTCGACCCTTGCAGTAAGACTAACGGACAGATTTGTGTTGATTCCAGCTAAAAAAAACCTAGAACTCAAGGTCGGACTACACGACATGCTGCACATAGAATATCAATATGTGCGTATCTACACCAACTCGCTCGGCATGCAAGCAGTCGTGGAGCGCACCCTTGCCGAAACCGACCCGGATGTCCCTCAAGAAGACAATCTCCCCTTCAACCTCGAGCCACGCGACTACGACTTCATCCAAGAAGTCGTCGACGGAAGCTGCCAGATCCTGCAAAAAGTGTGCCAGCTGTCCGAAACCGGCGCACTGCGCTACTCCCCTGTGCGCATCTTCCTGCGCATCACCACGTCCTCCATCTACCTCATCAAGGGTCTGAGTCTGGGCTCGCGGAACCAGAAACTACAATCGTCGCTCGATATCCTCGAGGGTGCTATCCGCGCGCTGCGAGCCAGTACGTTGCCCCCTCCATAATCAACTCCTACTTGTCCTTCCTCGCTCTCCAAGCTAACGCGTGGCACAGGCACGCTGGACGACATGCACCTCGCCTCCCGCTACGCCACGCTCCTCGACATGCACGTCGCGCGCCTGCGCGAAAGCTTCGTCGTGTCGTCGCGCCCGCCGCGCCTCCCCTCGCGCGCCACCTCGGCGGATCTCAAAACCGGCGCCGCGACGCTGGGCATGGATTTCCTGAACAACCACCACGCGGGGCAGTCGAGCTTGTCGTCCCTCGCGGGCGATGTCACGAGCATGATGCCCGACGACGACTGGCTTGCGCTGCCGTTTGATCCCGCGATGGCGCCGTTTGGGCTGGATAGCAGTGGGCAGGATTTCCAGGGATTTGAGAATGGGAGTTTGGATTTTATTTGGAATTTGCCAATGTAATATTGGGGGGGGGGTGGATGGGATTGGGGCTGCCCACGCTGGGTGGGTATGTTTTACGATGCACGAGCAAGCCTTGATTTCGTGCTTGGATCCTTTTAATTACGATGATGATGATGATGATGATGTGAAATGGCAAGGACTAATGTATATGTACGGATTTATAAGTATGGTGGTCTGCCGAAAAAAACCCCCTTCTGAGAAGTAGAGCCAAAAAGGTGCGGCACGAATGTAGGGTATAATGTCTTTTATGAGAATTACTAGAAAAAGAAGTGCCAATGTCTAGAAAGTCACATCTTGCATTTCATTCTCCTCGCAAAACGTCATGCTGAAACCATTGCTTCAATAAAGATCACCGCTTCAGCTCATATCCTTCCCAATGCCTATGTTTTCGCCATGAAAAGCGGAAAAAAAAATTTTTAAAAAAAAGAAGAAAGACCAGAACGAAATCAAAAACTCCCAGCAATGCCCTCTTCCATACTTGCGCACAGTCTCTTTTTCCACCCAAACACCTCACACCAGATTCCCCCGTGCGTCCTGCTCCCTCTCAATCGCCTCGAACAGACTCTTGAAGTTGCCCGCGCCAAACCCGCTGAAGTTGTTTCTCTGGATAATCTCCACAAAGACCGTCGGCCGGTCCATCAGATGCTTTGTGAAGAGCTGCAGCAGGTAGCCGCCCTCGTCGAAGTCGATCAGGATGTCGAGACTGCGCAGCGTGGCAAAGTCTTCTTCGAGGACGATGCCGGACTGCTTGAGGCGCAGGGCCATGGCGTCGTAGTAGGTAGCGGGGACTTTGATGAACTCGACGCCGCGTGCCTTGAGGTGCGTGATGGCGGTGATGATGTCAGTGGTGCGGAGGGCAATGTGCTGGATGCCGGGGCCGGCGTAGAAGTCGACGTATTCTTCGATTTGGGATTGTTTTTTGCCTTTTGCGGGCTCGTTGATGGGCATTTTGACGACGTCGTTGGGGGAGCTCATGACGATGGATTTTAGCGCAGAGTACTCGGTGCAGATGTCTTTGTCGTCGACGCTCCAGAAGCGGTGGAAGCCCAACACGTTCTCGTAGTAGGCGCAGACGTCTTCCATCGAGTCCCAGTCTTGGTTGCCGACGCAGTGGTCGATGGCTTCGAGGGTGACGGACGGGAGGAAGCGGTGGAGGGGATCGGCAGTGGTGGTCTCGGCGCGGTAGCCGGGAAGGAAGAGCCCGTCGTAGGAGGTCTTTTGGATGAGGGTGTGGGTTGTGTCTCCGTAGGTGCGGATGGTGGCTAAGCGGACACTACCGTGGGAGTCGGAGACGTCATGTGGTGCCGCGACGGCAACTGCACCGCCTGAGATGGCGGCAGAATAGATCGCGTCGACATTGTCCACCTCGAAGGCAACATCTGATGAATGTCAGAATGATGGAGGGCATGTGAGGCTGCATGTAGTCCAAGCTTACCTTTGACAGCATCACCGTGACGTTCCTGGTGTGCATGGATCTCGCGAAGTAATTGTTCATCCTCCTTGCTGAATCTTGTACTTTGCTCCAGGCACCTCAACGGCGATGTGAGAACGAAGGTCACGTTGCCGTTGCGGACAACGTGTGAGACAATCGCACGGGAACCAGTCTCCAGACCACGATACGCGACGCGCTCAAAGCCCATGCGTGTGACGTAGAAGGAGGCGGCTTGCTTTGCGTTGCCAACATACCAGTGTACATGGTGATATCCACGGTACGATGAGATATCGGAGGCGGTGGCGGGGGCCGACCTGGGTGACGCTGGGGGGGAGATAGCTGCTGGCGCCATCTGTACCTTCAATCAATCAAACTCTTGTCTCTTTATGTTTGAATGGTGGTCGTGAATGACTAGAGTGCTCAACTGCTCTATGGTCGATGAACGATGTGAAGTGAATATGCAACTTCGGGCACTGCACCACGGCCATCTTTATCTTCCATTCGACGCACCCACTTCCCTTGGAAACCCGAGACCATTTGCTCCTGTCTGCCATATTCGTCTCACTCGGCGTGTTCAGCCACGATCAAAGTCCCTATGCCGAGCTCCTGGCTCAGATGGTACTTTTCCGCTGCTGTCCGACCAATAAGCGGCCCGCGTGTATCCGCGGTTGTAAGCCCGCAGCCAACATCCTCAATGCAGGTAACCTTTGCAGATACATGTCGAGCTCTGGAAAGCAAAGTCCAAGGTCGCTGATGAGATCAACCTCAATGCTACGTCGATTGTAGTGTTTGCATATCGGTATTGGTGGCTGCAGTATTCCCATCGCGTTCTCAGCCAAGCGAGCGGTTTTGCCGTCGAAAGCCGCGGATCCGGTATCACTTCCCTAGCATCCACCTTAAACCGAGAAACGTCACCTTGGAAAGACATATCAGAGCAGCACCGGCAGTAGGATTGTGGAAGAATACATAACACAATTTCATAGTCATACTCCCCCTGTGCAGATTTCCTTCGAGGAAGGCCACATACTACTTATTCCTCTCCCCAAAACAATTCAGTGAAGCACAAAAAAAAAGAGGAAGAATAACCTCCAACACACACACAATGGCAGTCTCCCTCCCAAGCACAACCCTCAGCGCAAACGACGCCCGCATCCTCACCGCGCTCTTCGACCCAGAAACCCTCCCCTCGAGCGTCGCCCGCTCCAAAGACGCCTCCTGCGTCGACACCTCTTTGCCGCCTCACCCCACCATCCCCCCAGCGCTCCTCACCACGCTCGAAGCCGAGCAAACCGCACTCGTCGCAGACATAACCCCGACATCCAGCGCGCACGACATCGACGCCGCACTAGCATCCCTCGACGCCATCATCGCCCAGCACCCCGAGTACCCCAGCGCCTACGTGAACCGCGCCATGCTGCTGCGCATGCGGCTCGAAGCGACCCTCTCAGGCGCGCACACGCTCTTCTCCGCCTCGCTGCCTGCGTCCTCGTCGTCGCATCCGTCCTCCGGCTCGACACACCCCGTGCACATCGACACTCTCTTCTCAGACCTCGCTCTCGCGATACACCTCGCGCTGCCCGCCTCCGCCCCGACTGCCCCCGTGTCCGCGTACTGCGCACGCATCCTGCGCACTGCGTACGCACACCGTGCGTATCTGTATTTAAAAGCCGCAGACACGGGAGCGGCGCTGGGGGGACTGCAGAAGAGCGAGTTGGAAGAGCGTGCGAGTCGGGATTTTGCGGCGGCGGGGCGGCTTGGGGACGAGGTGGCGCGAGAGATGAGTGTAAGGACGAATCCGTACAAGAAGATGTGTGGGGCGATTGTGAGGGAGGCGTTGAGGGAGGAGATGGGGGAGTTGGATAGGTGAGGCTGGATAGGGGGGGGTCAGATGGATACGTTCTGGATTCTGATGGCAGGTTGAGGGAGAGAATACGGTATAGATGCCCGACACGGGCCTCTAGGAAATGCATAGTAAGAGTATGGCACATGCTTGTATGCGTCTACATGGTGTGTCCCCGTGTCCGGATGCTCAGAAGAACTAGGGGCGTGTCGTCTACGTTGAGGTTGTGACGCCGCTCGTGCACCGTGCGGTGATGGCAGCGGCACTTCAACCTGCCCTGCCGGCCGTTGCGCAGGAATATTCACATCGCGCTGAAGACCATCACCGTGTCTTTCCCGCGTTCCTTGTGCTGGTCATGTCGACAACGAAACCACACGTGTAGTGGTCTAGGCTGGGGTACGTTCTTGTGTCGAAGTTTGTAGACAGCTAGATGTAATATTCCACCATGAGTTTCTTGAGGCCATACAAGCGTGTTGTGTTTGTGCGCTAATACAGGTGATGGCGGCACATCGGGGCGCCGGTACCTGATGATGCCGTTGATGACGGCGTCTTGGACGTATGCGGAACCCATCTTCTGACCGAGGAAATATGCGAAGAATTGGCGTCTCCTGATGAGCTTGAGTCCAAGACAGTATACCGCGAAGAGCCGGAAGATGAGCGGATCATAGCCTCTGAGCCAAACAATGGTTCGCTCCAACGAGATGGACTCCAAAATATTCTTGACACAACCAGATCGACATATTGATAATTTACCAAGCCATGCAAGCAGAAGCAACGAAATTCCAGGGAAGGGAAGAAACGCTGGAAATGTGCCTTGCTCTTGACCAACATCCCTCCTCATCCCTGAGGCACTCATCTGGAAACGGGAAGTAGTCCAGGCGTCCCTTCGCCAGACTTCAGCACAGTGATGACTGTGAATTTTCCCTTCGCCATAGCTACCGCCTTCTTCTTCGCCCATACCTCCCGTGATGGCATTTTGAGCGTTTCGCTTGTTGGTGATTGATGTTGGCTGTTGCTGGTTGCTGTTGGATGCGACTGTTGGCTGCATGAGGCAGTTGTTGTTGGTGTCAACGACAAGTAGGGTCGAGCTCGTTGAGCTCTAATCAATAACAGAAGTCGCAGTGAAAGTGAATATGCGTTGGCTCACCACTGTCGGCTTCACTTCCACGTGGATTTAGCAGAGCACAATGCTCATTTCTTGGCCTACTGAGAGTTCGGACGTAGCATGCTGTCGACTCTTTCTGCAAGCGCAAGCCTTTTTGGAGTTGCTCTTGCAGTGGGGAACGTCCAACAATAAGTCTCCGACTTTCTTCCATGGACAACCTCATGCTCTGCAGTAGCATCGTCTATGGCGTCGTTCAGGCTTCGAACAGCATTTCGTAAAGATACCTTGGAGCCTGTCAACCTGACTTTTAATGTTTCGAGCTGCGGTGCACACGTGTCGTGGTCTTTCATGTACTTGGTAATACGGGATATCCTCCTCTCGCGGCTCGAAGGACGAGACCAGTAGCAGAAAGGTAAGAAGTCGTCGCGTAAGGTGAGCTCAACGATGTTCATGGGCAGTAGCTCCTCTAATCTCGCATACGATCTTGGAAGCCATCCGAACAGCATTGCCATCGGCACCTCAGCAACTCTCAAGCGTGGCATTTGCTTGAGGGTGGTTAATATGCCCTCGATGGGAGGAAAATGTACGTTGGATATAGGATACTCAGACAGTGACATAGACCCAGACGCGAGTCGTAGAAGTAGCTGACAGGTTTTCAAAGTGCCTTGCACACTCCCGAGCGCCCTATTGAGTCCCTCGAGCTCAAGGAATGGGACAAGGGACGGACCATCCGATGTCGAAGCATTGAATAAGATTTCCTGCTCGTATCGGAAGCTTTGCAGATTTGGTGTCGCAGAAAGAAGTTGTTGCAAGGTCGACCGGTTTATGTTTGTTCGGAAAAGACAGAGATTTGTGATGTTGGTATTGGAAGGTGCTCTCCCATCGATCCACCGGAATTGCCATGGTTGGGACATGCTGCACTCGATCTGCTGCAAAATTGTTGAGCAAAACAAAGGTCGTATCAGATTCAAGTCGACATAGACAACGGCACCATCACGACTCGCATGCTTGTCGCCCATGATTACAGACCTCAACGCCGGGAAGAGATAGTCACTGCGCTTCATGATCTGAGGCAGAAAAATCGAGTGCCTCATGAAGCCGTCGCCTAGTTCTAGCGCTTCGATGTTTGTCAGCTGCGTCATGACCAGAGCAGCAAGCCCGTCTTTGCTTCGCCCACAGAGCTGCTCTTCTGTTATGTTCATATCATCGTCCAAGAAATGGTAGAACATTTCCGGTTTCAGATGCGAACTCTTTTCATGTCGTCTGTCGAGGCTCCATAACTTCACTTCTCCTGCCTGTCTAATATCTTTGGCCCACGGATCGTGTCTATCCCAGTAGGCACACGACCCAAGAAGCCTGAGGACAGTGACATGGGCAATCAGGTGAGGGCGTTCCAGAATTGTCCTTAGAAATTGAGCAAGCTTTCTTGCGCATGTTTTGGAATTGGTCGCAACGAATGAAACATCGCGATATAGAGACGGAGTCGCATGATTCTGGAGTCTTCGGCAAGAAAGTGCTACGGCGCATAGGTCCTTCCTGGGCATGAAGTCGAGGATTCGATCGATGAGGTCCGCAGGAAGCTCAGCAATGTTCGCCATGGTTATTAGGAGTTGTCCCCCCTCCCTAGAAGCGGGATTTGAGACTCATTGTGTGCATTTAGTGAGGAGAGGTAGCAAAAACAGGTACATTGTTTTCGGAAGGTTCATAGGCGGCTACGAAGTACATATCGGATAGGGATGGAGTGCCAATAAGTGGAGGCAACTGGAAAGTAGCTTGTTTGTGTGTGAGCCAATCGCCAGTCTGCAACCTAGTCAAGCGCGCGGCCATGACCGATGTGCGGTCATTATACAAAACTGATCGTTGTCTGGCTTCGCGTGCTGAGTGGTCCAGACTAATATTGGAATTTTTACACTTCTCGTGATCGGTGTGGCTGGTCTGCCGCCGTATATTCTGTCGTAGCCACGTGGGTCGTGGCGCAGTCTGGCCACAGCCCTGCGAGCTGCCGTAGTATATGTAGTGCCGTGTTGGCACAGGTATGCCTTAAAGGAAGCTTGACATGTATCCTCTAACGAGAGTGTGCAGTATCCATCATTCTTTCAGAATTGAGCATTCTTCATATTGATCTGTTCGGATGATTGTTCGTAAGCGAGATACACGAAATATGCTTCGCACTTACTTGGCCACGAGGAAGCTAACCTATCAAGAGACAGTTTTGTCGCGCTCGTCTGTCCACCTGCATTTGCGCACGATCTGCAACGCGTCATCACGGGAAGAGTGCAACCGGGAGGCTCGCACACCGTAGTAACACGATGCGAACGGAGCGAGTTTGCGATGTTGATCCTAAAGGCACGGCTCTCATTTCGCCTCGGAACAATCTCTCCATCCGGCCCAGGTCTGGTTATGATTGGTCACAGAGGCTAAGTTCCTTCATGAGGTTCTAATTCTTTTGCTTTTGTGAGAAGCAGCAGCGTAGGGTTCATGATCATGCTGCTAATGAACCTAATCTTGCATGCCATTGGCAAGTCCGCGATTCGTCCGTCAAACCTTCCAAGAGAAGGATCAGCTGGCTGCCATTGCGATAGACTTTCTAATTGTGGGGCGAGGTCAAGAATTATACATAGGAACCGTCCATCCTGGCGTTGCTGAGACAACGAGCTTCACTTTTGGTACCTTTGAAGGTGAGTGCTAACGGAAGGATTGACTTGTCGAAAGGAAACACACATTGCGCGTGTGAGAGATCAGTCCGAGGTGACTGGTGTCGTGAGTTCGGCGGAACAGGCGGATACATGTCTGTCGTCCGTGTGATGGGAAAAATCTATGTCGGCGGTCAGATAAGGATACAGTACATCCAGGGTATGCAGTCGCTCCAAGTAGGTCAGATCAAGCAATCTAAGAAGGTTATCGCCTAGCCCGGGTTGTTTGCAAGAGAAGGAATTGAGGTTACGGAATTCAGTGCTGACGACCATTATCTCCTGGGTATCTTTGACCTGCTTCAGTGCATCGAACCAAGCGCATAGGTTGACTCGTCGAAGAACCATGGAAGCAATATCTGCAGTAGGAGAGTAGAACGTCTGATGACGAGGGTGATGAGATTGGTAGGTTTGATGTTACTGATCACTTACCGAGTACATGTGGGCAGGGCTCGATTTATTGTACTGCAAAAGTGTAGCCCTGGTTCTGAACTGTCCGGGAAAGACGTCGCAAGTGTTGTGATGCTTGGAAAGTTCAAGATACGATCCAAGCATACCCGACTGTATCCGTGCTTACAATGTAGCAGTCCACTCTCTACCGGTACATCTACATTAACGGAGAACTTTTTGATAGGAGGGAGTCTTCGAAGTAGAGGGTCAGAAGGAAGTCGCAATTTCCAGGTTGTTAAGGAAACCCCGGTCGCAATCAAGGTGTCAGCACTCATGACCCGCATGGTTTTGCTGGAGAACACATGGTCTAGTCCATAAGGTGATGCAGTGTTTGTACGATACACGACCAGTGCGAGGGTCTTGATTAGTTCTCAGGTGTAAAGGTGCAGTGGGGCCAAATAGGGCATGTGGGCAAAGATGTAGCAGGACACAGTGACTCGCAAGCGGTATGCCTTGTTCTCACTTGGAGCATGTATGGTCGACGGGTATCAGTGTTCACTTGTCCCAATTTCTATTTGCTGAGGGTAGTGCTCCGCAAAGGTGGAGGGCGGTCCAATTCTCGGGCGACCCCGCATGGTGCTAGTACCCACGACAGTTGAGCAGCGGTAGCTAGAGGGTTGGCGACGAACGCCAACTATGTGTTGCCATGGTCATGCAGCATGCACGTGGTTACAAAGCGCGGTTGGTGTGACGGCTACAAGGTGCTCGTCGACAATGGTGAGTCGTGAATCGTGATTATAAAGTCAGTGTAAGCGCGACGCATGGTGTCGAAGCACCCCACGCAGCAGCAGTAGCAGCCGCCGCGAACATGTCGCATATGTACGCCGCAGGCACGTATGCATGATGGCGATGGCCGATGGCCGATGGTAGTGTCGCAGCCGACGTTGCGCGAGGGCGGGCGTTGATTTGCTGCAGCAGAACCGACGGGCTGTGTCGGCTGCTATACAATGGTACGCACGGCAGGCCATGGCCAAGGCTGCGAACGGCGCAGGCGATCTCCAGCCATACACGGCGCCGCCATTGGTCAGAGGTGGAGCGGCACGTCGAGGTGCATCGAGGGCTGGACAGGATGAGCGCATGTTAGCGATGCTGCACGCCATGACGGCGCGCCATCAGATGGGCAGAACAGGAAATGCGGCGCGCGCCTGGAGGGATGGGTCTCTGGCGTCTCCGCGCACGATGCAAGCACAGTACAGTACGTAAAAGGACGGGCGCAGGCCGCTGGACATGCGGCGGGTGAAGTGCCAGGTCGCGCGTGTGGTGGTTGAGTGACGGTGCAGGCCCGGAACTCGGCGAAATCATCCTCATCTGTCTCTGGACTCTGCACCCTCGACTCGACCGGCCCTCGACCGCTCTCTTCCCTTCGCGCGGATCCATATAAACGCCCCTCATCACCGCGCTGCCGTCTCCATTCGCACACGCAGACTGTGTCGCAAGCCACAGTGCCCCGTCCTCTGCCCACCACTCCAGCACGCTGCAGAATTCCTACGTCACACGCACACCGCCCGCACGTAGCCGCGGTATACAAAGCCAACAACACGGCCGCCATCCGCGTCGCAGAGACCAGAACCCTGGCACCGCACAACTGACCGGCCTGAACAAACCCTCCGCTCCCATTTGGTGGCCCGTTCCGCCAAGCACAGTGTGCCCCAGCGGGTGAAGTCCAACACCGCGACAGTGCAATATCCCACGTGCACCGCCGAAGACTGGCGAGCGTCACATCTCTCGAGCTCACCATGACCACCAACAGGCCATTCTTCGGGGGCTTTCTTGCCGCTTTCCGAGCGCAGCCAACCCTCCAAAAGGCCGCTTCTTCCCAGGCGGCTTCGGCCTATGCTCATAACTCCAATTCGACACAACCCCAAACCCAAGACACGCCCGCAACCACCCGGACCATCACCACAAAGGCAAGGTCGCCTTCGCCGGGCGCAACAACCGTCTCAGTGCAAGCCACAGGCCATTTCCAGCCTACGCGACAACATGCCCCTCCCTACCACCGCTCCACGTCACCCAAAGCACAGGCATTCCCCATCCCAGGTGCCTCACAACGAAGCCGGCGAGAATCAGACAGCTCGTCGGAAGGGTTTCACGAAGTCATGGGTGCAGAGAAATGGTACATTGGCGGACGGACTGCAACCGGGGAGGAGAAGTACTACAAGCTGGGCATGGTCAAGAGACACAGGAGTGCAGATCGCTTGAGTCTGGACAAACTCAGTATATGAGACAAACAGGTTCTCCCTCGCAGGAAAACGTCGTTGCATGGTTGGCGTTCCACGTATCTTTGGCATAAACAGATCTCGGCAGACGATCGAAGTACAGGCGTTTACATCGGGTCCTTCAACTGAGCAGTACCCCGGTTAGAGTTCCACACACAGTATATATCCCCGCGCGCCTCGTAGCTCGCGCTTCGCTAAATACACACATATCTTGTCTTTTTGTGACTCCGGTGTACCGAGGTGGACAGGCACGTGAGAAGCACCTCCAGGGCCCGCCCACGGTACCTACCCTTCTGAGCAAAACCCAGCGCCATGATTCCCAGGTCGCACGTGATGTCCTTGAACACGACCTTTGTTTCCGAAGAGCACAAGCAAGTGCTCATACAAAGCGTCAGTCTGTCCACATGACCGAATCAGCTTTCAACTCAAAGTCAGCAGTCGTACCCATGCTTGTCCTGGACAAGGTTGTACCACGACCCCTGTCGCCCTACTCCGCACTTTCGGAAGCGACAACGTCGTGAGGCGCAAAGTTCTTCCCGGAAAAGCTTCTCAGTGGCTGAGCCATGACGGCCATGGACTTGTGCCCGCGGATATGAGAGCATCCTGAAGCACTAATGCAGCAAAGATAGCACCAACATGTAACCTCAACCAAGACTACAGTGTTGAGTCACTGGCCTTCTATATCTTAAGTCGCCTCGCACAATTACTGGTATTGCAATTCTTGCTGCAACATTACAATCAGACTTATCAATTGCTTCAAATACTTTCTCTCGCATACACTACTCTGCGAATTGCCTTCTATGAGTACGCAAAATGGCACCCTCTACCACATCCGCATCAGCACCCGCTGGCCTTCAGACCACCGTACCTGAAAAGCAGACGCAGTACGCTTCTATTGTCCCACAGGAAACCCAACAAGACCACGAGGACAACCACCTCCAATTGGAGCGGACCATCTCTTCGATCAATCACCATGACATGGCCAACGTCCAATACGTAGCCACAAGCGACAACGACGAAATTTACAACAAATTCTCTAACCGTCGAAAGACTATCATCGTCGCCGTTGTGTCCTTCTGCAGCTTCCTGGCCCCCATTTCCTCCACAACAGTCTTGTCTGCTGTGCCTGAAGTCGCAGCCACATTCCATACTGACGGGTCCATCATCAACATTTCAAACGCTTTGTATATGCTCTTCATGGGCATAAGCCCCTGCTTCTACGGCCCTTACGGGACCATCTACGGCCGGAAATGGGTATGTACTTACTGCCTGCACATCCACCTCACCCGCGCTGCCGTTAATAACACGTCCAATCTCTATACTCATTCCTAACAACTGACACCTGCCACACAGGTCTCCGTGTTCAGCGCTACGCTCTTCACCGGCTTTTCTATCGGGACAGCGCTCTCCCCCAATTTGGCATCCTTCTTCGTCTTCCGCATCCTGACTGCTTTTCAAGGCACTGCCTTTCTCGTCATTGGCTCTGCTGTCATAGGTGACATCTACAAGCCGACGGAGCGGGCCACCGCGCTGGGCTGGTTCCTGAGCGGAACGCTTATCGGCCCTGCGCTGGGTCCATTTATCGGCGGCATCATCGTCACGTTTCGCAGCTGGCGTGATATTTTCTGGCTGCAGACGGCGCTGGCGGGCGTGGCCACGGTGCTGTGCGTAACGCTACAGCCAGAGACGATTCATGTCAAGCGGGCACTGGAACTCGAGGGCTTGCCACGTAAACAAAAAGTGCGCATGATGGGGACCTGGCTCAATCCGCTGCGCGTTATACGGTTGTTTCGTTATCCAAATCTCACCCTGACCGTGCGTACTATCCCCTCTTGCCCCATCTGCTTTCCCTCAGCCCTGACCTGTACCGGACTTTGAGAGCATGAGCTAATACGCTGCACATAGGCACTGGCCTCGTCCGCACTTGTTTGGAACATGTACTCGTTGCTTACGCCTATCCGGTATGTGCTAAACCCGCGCTTCAACCTCGACTCTCCGCTGCAATCAGGCCTCTTCTACATCGCACCCGGCTGCGGGTACCTTGTCGGTACGTTCATCGGAGGCCGCTGGGCAGATCACGTGGTGAAGAAGTACATCGCTAAGCGCGGAGAGCGCGTAGCAGAGGACCGCTTACGTAGTTGCGTGTTGTTTCTCGGCGTGGTGATGCCAGCGTGTATGGTTGTGTATGGGTGGAGTGTTGAAAAGCGAGTTGGCGGGGTAAGTCTCCTACTGCCCTCGATTTTACCTCTTATGAACGTGGAAACGAAAGTGACAATCAGCTAACTGGCGTCCGCGGTGTTCAGGTCGCGCTCCCAGTCGTCATGATGTTTCTCCAAGGCGTGGCGCAATTATTCTGCTTCCCGAGCCTCAACACATACTGTCTCGATGTCATGAAAGGCCGTAGTGCAGAAGTCATCTGTGAGTTTTTCCTTCAATTCCCGACCAACTCGCCCTGTCTTTTCATCCTTTCCACTAACACACACAATCTTGGTAGCCGGCAACTACCTCATCCGCTACCTCTTCGCTGCAGCAGGATCCGCGGCGTGTCTTCCAGGCGTTAGAGCCATCGGCGTGGGCTGGTTCTCCACCATCAGCGCACTGTTTCTTGTTGCCGGTGCTGCGGCGACTCACCTCACGGCTATGTATGGGAAGGAGTGGCGCGTTGCTATTGATGAGCAAAAAGCAGCGAGAAAAGAAGGGGTGAACAGTGTGTGAAATTGTTTCTGGTTTCTTTTCGAGAGTTTCGACATGTGTCTGTCACGCGCGCTGGCAAGATGAGGTCCCTTGCAATCTCTCTGAGTAGACCAGCTAGATATACGGTTGGGACGTGTGACTTTCAGAGTTTCCGCCACTTGGACGCGGAGACTCGTCTCGTGGGCCTGAACAACAATAGTCTTACTTCTGCGTGGGCTTACTTGACAATTTTCGAGCCCAAGCTGAGTGTGTAATTCCGCCATTATATATGCTCAGAATTCGATGCAGTGTACATGTTGCAGCGATCTCGAAGAACTGTACAACGACACCGGCCGCGAGAGCGCAAACAAACAGACTCGACGAGTGCATGTAAATCCAATTCCAACAGAAGCGCTCACCAGCACACCACAATTCCTGCGTACCTTACTAACATGAACTAAACGATCATGGTAGTTGGTAGTTGACAAAACACCCGCAAAATCCCGTGTGCCCTGATTGGCCACGCCAAGCCTCGACAGTCTACCCGGCCCCAACTTCAACTTCTCCCGTACCTTGCAACTGACCTCACCCATCTCCGTCACATCCCCGCCCACCGCAACTAGGCCAACGATGTCTAGCACGTCCTTCCCCCACCATGGCAAGACGCCCGCTGCCGTCGTAAGCTCCCTCTGAGTTACCCCCCCGACCCCAATTGGCGCCCGCTCCCGCGCCCGGGGAATGAAAAGCAGGCAGCTAATACCGTGGACAGAGCATGCGCAGCCCGTATACCGCGTACCGGAGTCCATTCGGCCCAAAGTACGTATCTTCTTTCCCCGGAAACCCTTTCTCCTTTGCGCAATTGAGAGCACGGAGTTGTAGATTGGGTTCGAGACACGGGAAACGCAGAGAGGGGGCCAAGCTGCCATTGCAGGAACAGCAGCACAAAGCGAAGCCATTGCCCCCCACCCTTTTTTTTTTACCAGAGAAGAGACAAGGATGTGCAGATGAGCAGGATAGGAGCGGGGGAGGGGGGATAACTCGCACTCAAAGCTCGTTGGCATATCATTCAGCGCAAAGCGCAGAAAGCTTGAGCCTCCGCTGACACGACACTCCTACTACAGGTACAAGATCGCAAGGAACTACCACGGCATCACCGTAAACCACGTTGTCAAGTAGTACGTCTGCTCTCCTTGGCTTGCCAAAAACACAAAAAGCTCCGCCATATATATACACACACACACCGACACCTTATACTCACACACTTGCAGTGGTGCTCTAGCGGCTGGATTCGGCGGCGTCGCTGGCTTCTTCGCGCTGTGGTTCTTCGCCGAGGTGCCCAGGGTGCGCGACGACATTATGAAGAAGATTCCTGTTCTGGATAAGTTCTTCACAAAGGAGATTGCTCCGGAAGATAACCCGTTCTAAGCGGGGAGCGGGGATGGGGCTGATTGGATGGTTGGATGGATGGATGGATGAGAGATGCAGGGAGTGTACTATACAAGCATAGTAGACCATCGATTGAGTGCTGTAAATTAGCGGGTGAAAACGCGGAATAGACATTTCTCCTGTTCAATCCAGTGACCATGCGAATCACGAAGAAATGGGATATCGGACTCTGGGCAAAGTTATCTATGTCTGTGGGCATGGCGTCATATTCTCATGTCTAGAACGATTCGCTCGAGTTGCTATGATGTCCTTTTCGACCGGGAGCTTTCTACAGCTACGATCTGTATGCCGTCTCTACAGCCGTACTACTTAATTTGTTGGTAGCCGGCCAACGACCTCCTCCATCTCGGCGTCGGTGTAAATCCGGAAGCCCTTGTCCTTTGTCACGCTAGCCAGCTGCACGTTCTTGCTGTCCAGCTTCTCCTCCATGACCTGTTTCAGCGTCTTGAGCGTAAGGACCTCGGCCTCGGCCAAGGTAAGCGACTTATGGAATTCGTTTTGGAGTTCTGCTTGTGCGCCCTCTGATCCGGAACCAATAGCCTTGGCATCGTATCGGTAGAATGTGCCTGAAGGCTCGGCGTGATATCTGTGAGGATGTCCAGTCAGTATGCAATCATTGTCGTGTGCCCCATCTCTCGAACTCAGGACATGACGTACAGACTTGGGCCATCCTCATCATAGCCCGCAATCAGCAACGCCACGCCAAATGGCCGGCTCATGATGCTCTCCTCGCCCTCTGCACCCTCACCGAATCTCAGCGCCAAATCACATATTGCTTGCGTGCAGCTTTCCACGCGAAGAGGCTCGTTGTAGTTGAAAGCGTGGTTCTGGCTTTCGACGCGGGCGTGCTCAACCATGCTGCGTGCATCGGCTTGCAGTCCGGACATGGCGCAACCAATGTGGCGATCAATCTCGACAATCTTTTCGACAGAGCTAGTCTCGAGCAGGGTGGAGGTTACACGCTTCTCTACACCCAGAATGACGCCCTCGCCTGTTGCTACCTGTATATCTGGTCTAAGTATGTACGGTTCGAGGGGAATCGAGAGATTGCTTGCGTACACCTATTGCTGTTGAACCGAGCTTGATGGCTTCGAGAGAGTACTCGACTTGGAAGAGGCGGCCTTCGGGCGAGAACGTGCTGGGGAGCTGTAAGCGCGTGGACGGGTGGAATTGAGCATGATTTCTACGAACTTGATGCCGCGGTCTAGAGGTAGCCATTAGTACAGTGTTTGTATGAGGTATACTACTGATTCACGTACCATATTCGCTTCGTGCTATGAACTGCTCACATTAGCATGAAGCTTCCTGGCGGGGTTTCCTTTGCGCGTACCATGTTGAGTGTTGGTATGGAGTGAGGCTTTGGGGAGTATGTGACTGGCTTTGAGGTTTATTGCAGAGAAAATAGAGTTGCACGTCCGGCTAATTGCAATATGTGGGAAGCTGAGCTATGTTGGCGACGTCGATGTTTCTCGAGCTTGAGCTGCAAGGCAACATGGGCCGCGACTAGTTCGATGCCAAGACAATGCTGTCCCCACCTCCATATTCCGCACTCAGAACTTCCACTTTCAACGCAGAATAATTTGCTTACTACAACGCTATCGAAGAAGGCCTCCCTTACTCCAGCGCACGCACATGTCATGGTCGACATAACTGATGCACAGTTCCAGCCTGTGAGGGTACCGCTTCGGCTTGTCATGCATGCATCTCCGATAGTTTAGGTATTCAGGGTTGGTCCAATCAAGGACAGAATTAGCATACTGCGCGAGTATCAAAGACTACTTTGATTGCAAGATCAAGCTCCTTCATACTCATTTCCATGTCCTTTTGCAAACCTCTGCCCGCCGTCACACGATGGATGTATCAGAAAGCGTATGTATAAGTTCAACACCCACAATGTACCGTAAACTCAGACCATGTGCGTGCCTGCTGGAGAAATAGTCCTGTCGACGAATACTCTTTAAATTTCCAAAGAGTCATTCTGCACTCCCTCGTTCAGCACTCACTTGGAGTCCATAACCTCGTGCGTGGGTTTGAACGCCTCAAAGCAGAAAGTGACGCGACCACACGATGGACTGATAATCCGATCTCATAAATGATCTCTTCTAGAATGAGACGTCTCTGGTAAATACATCTTGAGAAACGATAGCTCAAAACACCAAGTACTGGCCTGTCAGCCGAAGCTTTCGACTAGGGAATAGCGTTGTACATGGGCGGGCAAAGAGACAACGGCACTGATCCGGACACGAGGCATGATGGAGACATGAAAACTCCACTGAACGAGATGGTCATCGATTTGGCGCATCAGAGGGCTATAAATATGTCAATCGCTACAGCCCAGGATTCTCGACCTCATATTGGTGGTGGTTTGCAGTCGCCACAGCACAGCACGCGCAGAGCTACCCAGCAGCACTTCGTGTCTCGACAGCGCCGTGGAAGCCGACCAGGCGAATGTGGCGACGCGTGCGGCGGAGTCGCCGACGACGAGTTTTGGCAAGCCGGGAAGATGGGTGGTGTCAATTGCGAGGGAGCCGAGTCCGGGTGCGCTGAGGTGTGGGAGGAGTGAGGAAGTGTTGTATGACGGTAACGTCAGTTGTATTCCTGAGGGGATGAGATATGCTTTGTTGTGTGTCTCTCTCGTGACGAAGCGAAACGTCGTTGGGACATGTGCCGACGAGGATAGCGATGATGGGTCCAGAGGAGACGGAGTCTGAATCGAGCCCTCAAGACCAAGGATACAGTCAGTCCCTTTGGACTCAGATCATCCAGTATGGCGAGGCACATGTATCCGGCGCGGCCTGTAGGACAAGGCGGTGCAGGTCGGTCATGGGGCGCCGCTAACCCTTTCCAGCCATCGCCAGCATTCCCACAACCAAGCCATCACCACCAACGCCCATCTTTCAAACCCATCGAAATCTGTTTTTCCATCTACTCAGTATCCCTTTTCGATTACACTCCTCCCTCCCGCTTCCCTTATCACCCTCACCGCCCCCTCTCCGCCTGCTTCAACTCCGCCCCACCCCGCCCCCCCCAGGCACCCACTTTCCCAGGCAACCACTTTCCCAGGTACCCACTCTCCCAGGCAACCACCCCCATCACATGACCTCACACAGACCACATCCTCCTAGCGCGCCCACGTGACCCTTGCCTATATAAACCCGCCCGCCCCCGTCCCCAGAGCAAGACCTCATACTTACCTTCTTGCGACTCAGCGAGCTCAAGCTTTCGCTGGTCTAGCAGTTTCGTCTCCATGGCACAGCGGGGTATGGAATTGCTACGAGCTTCCTTCGGGGATCTCGGCGGGGCAATTTTTGCTGGTCTTGCTCGACACATGTCTCGTGTGTGTGGGTGATTGTTTTTTTTCCATCGGGTGCTTTGTCTACGGACGGCGCGTGAGGGAGAAATGCTTTGCTGTGCTAAGGAGAATGGGGAGTCAGTGGTAATGATTGTGCATCGGAGTCGCGTGGTGTTTTGAGTTTGATCGCGTGTATGATCAGGCTACGCGTTGTTGTTGCCATGGTGGTGGTGGAGGCGCGTCACGATGGCAGCATGTTGGTTCTTGAACGTGATTTTTTCTCTCTTATTCGGAGTTCTTGCTGTATTCCTGTAGCAGAAAGACAAGTTCTCGGGCGATGTGTTGTATCACGTCGCTGCATCCGATTTCTCGTACCAGTACCTCCAATTGCGTCTGTCTCTCTGGTCTGTGTCTATCTGATAGCTTCTACGTCTGTTGTCCAGATGATGTCTTGCATACATGTATGCATATACAGAGCGGAGGTCTGCGTATGCCACAGCGCCCCGACTGATACGTTGAACGCGCAACTGGATCTGAGCTCGTCAGGCAGCTATTCACAGTCTCAGCGAAGAATCGCGACTCAGTTCAGGCTGAGCTTCTAGCTGCCATCCGCGTATGACCACAAGCTTCAATCCGCTGCCTTCTGCGCAGCCCCATCATTCGTGCCAATAGACTCAGCAGCCTCTCCCTCCAGCACGACGGACCCCGTCTCCTCGCTGCCCTCACTCTTCCCCTCCGCCAGCGCGCGATACTTTCTTCTCTTCTTCTTGTCGCTACTCGCCTTCTTCTTGCTAATCTCCCTCCCTTTGACCTTTGTCCGCGCCCCCTCGCCTAGCTCCAGCTCCTCAATCTTGTCCTGCAGAATCCGCCGCGCCATCTTCCGATTCACCTCTCTGCTGCGCGTGTCCTGGTACTTGACCACAATGCCCGTGGGTATGTGCTTGAGCTGCACGGCGGACGACGTCTTGTTGATCTTCTGGCCACCAGGCCCGGAGCCTTTGAGGAAGTTCTCAATAAGGTCTGAATCGAGGAGGACGGGGCGTGGGGCCAGACTCTTTGCGCGGGCCGAGGACGAGCTGTGGAAAGCGGTGCGGAGGGGGTGTGCGCGGAGGCAGCGGAGCGATGGGAAGACAGCGCGTGCGAAGTTCATTGTAGGGTGATTATGGCGGGAGACGCGCCATAGCAACAGCATGAGTGCGCACACACATGCGCAGTCTTGTGTGTGGGCGCGAATGGTTAGGATAATGTCTACCTACCCCGGCGTCATCGAAGTTCCCTCCGGAGCGCGCGCCTGCTCCGAAGGAACAACCCTTTCCTCGTCCCTGAACATCGACCTTGTCCCAGTCCCCCGTCATTTCCCGCCCGCGACTCCGACAATCCTGCAACCCCAATTACCTCACTACAAACTCCTTGATCGCCCACCGCCTTTGCGTTTCCACACACACACACACACACAGATTTCTGTGCATCTCACAACTTCTTACACACGCGCATGCCCGACACCACCTCCCTAGCCGCCATCCTCCTCCTCGCCAGCGCGTCCGCCCTCCTCCTCGCAACCATGCTCTACCCCACCGCCCTCCTCCGCTGGTTCCAGCGCAAACGCTACCAATACGAAGTCACCTTCTCGCTCTACATGCTGACCTCAACGGAGAAGTTCATCTTCAGTACGCACAGCCCTGCCTTCTCCTTTCCTCCCCTCCTCCTTGACGTAATAGAAATCTGAAACAATAAGAGTGATGTTCGCTAACGCATAACCTTTTTTTTTCGGCTGGTGCAGATTCTATACTGTTCCTGCTTCTCTCGCTGTTCATCATCGCGGCGTCGCTGTATCTGCCTGAACATCTTACGATCATCGCTAGTCGACTGAGCTACTATTTCTCGGGGAATGAGGATACGCTGGCTAGTGGTGTGCAGGCGGCCAGGGCGACGCACGGTCTGATTGCGCAAGCGCAAGCGCAAGAAGGTGCCGCGTTGGGGGGCGCACTGGCGGGGCAGGGGAGGGGGCTGATGGAGTTGTGAAGGTAGTGGCAGAGACGGGGGTTGGAGTGGGAGGAGTATATATATATATGTGAATGAATGGGCGAGGAGCTAGGGAAAGAAGTAATTAGAACCATGAGTTCAGCGTGCGTGGACTGGTTTTTTGGAGCGTTTGAAGGCTTGGGATGTTGGCGTTACACTTGCATGGGACGGCGTTGATGTTGCGTGCTTAGGATACGGGTGCTATGGAAGCAATGGGAACGATAATTCACTGCTAATGCTAATACCCATGTCAAGCTACGGTCTGTTCCAGACATGCACTTGATCACCTACGATCTTTGGCTGGCAGAAAAGAGTAGTCTTCCTCTTGCAATCGCCTGCATGTCGTGAATGAAGCAAGTGCCGCAGATTGGCAAGGAATTCGACTATCTACACAAGACAATGATGAGCTGTTTCGGCTTGTGAAGTCTGGAACTGAATACATCGATCACTGGAAGATTGCAAAACAACGTTCTTTCCGGATTTCTTCAAGTTAATCCGGATTGTCACATACCCAGCAATGAGATTTCAGAGGCCACGCCGAGGCATACATGCATCTCTTCTCGTTCCATGGTGATCTAAGTATAAACATGAAATGACTGTTTCGTCTAAGATATGATGCGTAAAAGATTGTTACATCTGAGGACCAAAAGGCCCATGAGCAGGAAATGAGAACTGTACAAAGGTTTCCGCTGCAACAACATCCTTCAAGTTGACACTTGCTCGATGCTGTTATCCTCATGTTCCAAAGAGCACACGAACAGCATTGGTCAGCGCAGCAGTGGTGTAGTCGTTTATCGTGACTAGCGCTGGGAAGTCGGATACAGCGTCCACAAAGTGTTGTCCTGAAATACTATTGTTCACGAGAAGCAACACTACTGGAATGCCAGCAACGCCAGCATCCCCTTTTGTCTTCTTGGTGATGTCTCGAGCAAAGTTGATTTGCAGCTCGAATGCCCGTGGATTAAATTGGAGAACATTGGTGGTGACGCATACCACAATTATAATGGCTCCGCTCGCCGGCACAAAGTCGGCATGCATCTCAGTCATACCATGGTCCAATCTGTATGGGACATGCCGTACCCTTCGTGGCAACGCTCGACCTAGAGGCTCAAATGGGTCCATATCTTTTGCTAAGGCGGTAGACGGGGGATGAGGAACGAAAGGCGTGAACAAAGTGATGATCTCGGCTTCATGAAGGTTTCGTATTCTTTGTAAAGTATCCTGAGAGCATCGAATAAGTTTCGCATCTCCATACGAGGCCGCTTGTAGCAAAGCCGTGAGCTGAGATTCACCAGCAGCTGGTACGAACATCCTGTGACGAGCAGAGGGAGATGATTTGAAGGCCGGTCTGCTTTTGCCTTTCTCTATGAGGGTCAGAGTGAACTCCGGAATTGGTTTAGTCTCAAGCCTTGAATAGTGGTCCCACGTGGAATAGAGCGAAAGATTGAGGGGGGCTTGATTTTGGTCTGATTCGGAGCGCATCGCTTTTTGACTACTTCAAAAGCGGCCAAAGCTTCTGTCTTGGATTCTGACTTCTCCTAATCGTACTTGCAGTCAATCTCCAAGTCAAACCTCGAGGACAATACGCTACAACCGCAGGACATTGGCAGCGGCCGGCCTGACGACAATGTGACCACAAATTGACCGATAATGGCAGGAAACGTCCGCGAACATGACATTCGAGAAGTATGACCGATGGAGATATCCCAGATCGTTAATCCTCGCGTGCACTGTCAGGATTGACAATCGACGGATCGCGGACTGGTCCGTGTCCTCCTATTGGTGCCTGAATGTCTTCAGTCCTTGGTTGTCAATCAAGATGGTGGCTCTGGAAAAGTGTGAACATTTGGCAACTGCTTCTTGTTGTGGTACGATATAAGGTAGAAGGGTGATACCAGATTTTAGCCTGCATGTAATGGATGTTTGTACGAGACAGGATGCCTGGTTCTGACAATGATTTGCTGTACCTCCATCGTCATTAGCAAGGACGTAAAGCCGATCGATAGATGAAAGAAGGATTTAGTGGCAACGAGCAGATGTTAGCAGATCCATTGGCCACACGCGTTCGAGTGGTAGAAGATCAAGGTGTCGGGTTGCTGCAGAATCGTGTTCTACGGTGCAGAAGCTGACGCTAATTATTACCTTGGTACCCCATGGATTCGAGAGGACTTGAAAAGTCGGCCAATGACGAGACTGATGAGCTTCAAAGCTCATGTGCTAATGCAACTGAAGGCATCCTCTGGACCGAAGGTATCTAAAACGGGCCGAAAGAGCACGTCAAACAGACAGGATTGCGCGATCAGCATGCAGACAGCCAAACGTCAGGGATCATGGCTGGCGAGGCGGCTACAGCGCACATGTACACCGCGGCACATGAGTTGCATGGCGCGGAGGTCAGTACAATTCGAGATCATACTGCAGGATCTGTCGTCGCTTGATCGCTGCTTTGCAAAAGCGGCGGGCCGTTCAGGGCACGGGTAAGAACGCGCAAACGGACAGGAAACTATCAGATTATGCTTGTTGTGTAACGGAGAAAGCTCAACGCCTTCTGTGGCGACCCGCTGTGGACGCCCGTGCATGTTCCAGTGATCAAAGCGGCCTGCGGGTGACAGTTCCTTTTATTGCCTGCCGGGCATGAACGGGCGCTGGACGACCGGACCGACAGGCGCGCTTACTGTATGCATGTATTGGATCGTGTGGTATGGTGCGAATCATGTATGATGACAGCAATGTGTAGCGCTGTTGATGAATGACGACGGATCAGCTGTTGTGAGGGTAAAGGAGCTGGTCGCCCTGCAGTGCTGGTGGTGGTGAGGCTCTCTCGCTTAACTGCCACACCCGAATAGGTATGGCGCCAGGAGTGAGATAAACATCGTGACATGTCAATGCTACGCGTCGGTAGAGCATCGCATCGGACGCTGTACACTGTCGTATCACTGTCTGTAAATAGCTCCGCCAGCGTGATGCTGCCTGTCGCCGTTCTGCCCATATCAGATCTCTTGCTCACGAGCTGCGTTCCATGGAGGCGGTAGAAGCATTGCCCGCGTTGGACGACGCGCTAGATTCTTTGCATGAAGGTCAGTCGTGATGTGCCTATGATATGGGTTCAAAGCTTACCACCAATCTCAGCATCAAGGATCCCAGCAAAGCAGCGGACGATCAAGGTATCCAGTGTCGTAGATGTCATCTGCCAACATGCATCGGAGTATGGACTCGATCCGAATGCGGTGCGAGACATCGTACAGCTCGTCTCTGTGAAGACTTCTTTGGACCAAACGAGTGTAACGACTCTTCTCAAAAACCTCTACCCCTCGCAGCGAGTACCCGATGATGTCGTTGTCACGGCTGTCGGTGCGCTCGGTCAAGGCAAGGGCAGACCCTCGCCAGGCACACAGGATAGTCTTGTGAAGTGGCTCACCATCGTGCATGAGATCCTGGAAAACGTCAATGTGCTGTCTCGTCTCTATGGAGTACTATTTGGTATGCTCAACATGATCAGTATCAGGTGCGCACCGCTCTGCTCCACCTCACTTCCACCTATGTTAACCTTAGCAGAACCTCACTATGTCATTTGTTGTCTTTGATCACTAGGAGGAGACATGTCAAGCCATTCAGAATCCAGCAACTGTGGGTTCAGTACGGATCATGCACGATTGTTCTCGTCGTGCTAACTAACGGACAGTCTTGAGTTATCCCGAGGCATTGGGAATGAGCCAGCACTTCAAGGACTACTCCGAGTGTACAAAGATTACTATCCCGACATCATTCTCGGTACCACGTCCACGAGTCGGAAGTCGTTTGCTCCGGTGAGTTCCCGCGTCTTGTAAGACTTATTGTGTAACTCAATCGTCTTTGTGTTCGGAAAATAGCATATCTGTTGCATAGCTGAGCATTTCGCTGATTTTGTAGCAACCTGACCCGGAGTGGCGATCAAGGATTTCTGCCATTCAAAACGCCACCGTCAATTCAGCTGACTCCACGGATCGTGCGTACAATGGCTTCAAAGTTCTGCGCAAGGGTCTTAGACGAGGCAAAACGCCGGCCATCCCTGAAGTCCATACCTTCCACGCGACTGAGGTGCACATCCCTTGATCTTTCGCTGTTGTACAGGAAATGTTGACATGTTCTGACAGAGCTCTGTGACTCTCGAAGGCATCGATAATGTTAATGATCTAGTCGAGAGACTAGATATACTTGAGCCGCCGGGCCAGATGATCTCCCTCCTGACAGACCCACTCCTTCAGAAGTACGTCGACCTAAAGCCATCACCAATGGTGTCGAGCAGAGTCACTCTATGGCTTGCGACATGCCTAGAAGAACAATATGAAAGCCATCATCTTGGTATAGACGATCCACAGTCTCTATCGGAGATTCTCAGCGGGCTGAACAAGCACGCGCAATACACGAAGGTACGCACATGACTAAAACCGCTTGCCTGCCATAAGACTGATGTTGCCAGGTACTACATCCTGCCGTGGGGGCCTTTCTCAAAGAATATCTACCAATTTGGGATGGCAAAGAGAACATCGACTCTATATTGGGCCTACTGTCATACATTCCCATGGAGTCATTCCAGACCGTCTACTCCACATACTTTGCCTTTGCCGAGCGAGCAATCGCATCGCACAATGTCGGCGCCTACCCCACACTCATCGACTTCTACACCACCCTTCTCCAGCACCACGTAATCGCCGCGGACACCCAAGACCCACAAAACAGCAAACCAACCCTCGAAGCCCTGACCTCCCACGTCGCCGCCCTCTCCCAATCCCTGCTCCTCTCCGACCCTCACTCCACCACCACGCCGCTCACCTCCCCCATCCTCTCCTTCTACGAACTCCTCTCCACATCCTCCATCCCGCGCCTCCTCCCCATCACCCTGCCCCCCATGCCCCTCATCTACCTCCTCGCGCAGTCCTCCTCCACCACAACCCTCTCCCGCATCTGCGGCATCCTTGGCGCCTACAAAACCGCCTTTGACCGGCACCCCAAGCCCGTCAAAGACTTCTACCCCGCCACCACCACCGACTCCTTCAACTCCTGTCTGCGCGACATCTACAACCTGCTCTGGGTGTCGCGCGCCTACAGCGTCGTCGCCGGCAAGAGCGCCGGCCTCTCCTGCCACGACGCCCTGCGCAACACCCTAAACGACCACCTCGCCGCGCTGGACCGCGAGTACGCCATCGTCAGCTCCGCGGTGCTGGTGCACAATTTCTTGCTCGCGCCCTGTGCCGCGGCCGCGTGGCGCGTGCTCGAGGACCGCGAGATTGAGCGCGAGCGCTTCGATCGTGCGGGCGTGCGGTACCACCAGGGTCCTGTGAGTCAGCGCAGTTTGGAGGCGCTGAAGAGGACGGGTGGGGTCGCGGTGGAGTGGGATGGGGCGGAGGGGTACAAGGTTTTTGTGCTGCAGTGGCTTGAGGCGAGGGGGCTGAGCGGGATCAGAGAGCTTATGTTTGCTACGGTGACGAATCTGAAGGGGAGGGGGTGAAGTCCCGGATGGGGTGTTGATGTTAAGGTTTATACGTGTGCAGATCCTTCAGACATATTCATGCAGCATGCAATCGAGTGACTGTCAAGCCAATATCATTACTATATTATCTACTCATAGCAGACTGAATCCTGCAAACGCCATTCTATGCATTTCATAACATGCTGATCATAACGGCGGGCTCAAGCGCCAATAGCCTGAGGATGCCAGAACACACTCTGTGGATCAACCTGTTTCTTCAGTGCTGCCAGCCTGTTATACACCGCGTCGCCGTAGTATAGCTTATGCGCTGTCGCAGCATCGTACGTCGGGTCCGCATAGTTCAAGTACGCGCCAAAGCTCGTCTGCGGCTGTGCATTGATGATGGCGCTGTTGATGCCGTTGACAAAGTTGACGGAATTAGCAGTGTATCCGTAGTTCTGCAGGACCCAGAGACTATCGCGGTCGTTGTAGGCGGCGAAGGTGGTGTCCTTGGAGTTGATGGCGGAACCGGGGCCGCCGTACAGATTGATGATGACAAAGTACTCGACGTCGCCAGCGGTTTTGAGGTAGTCATAGAGTGCGCCAAGGGTGTTGGAAGTAAGTCCTGTAGATTCGGGGACAGTGACAGACTTCGCGAAAAAGTTGTCGTGCTCGTCATAGCCGGTGAGCGGGGTCTTGATGGTAGGTAGACCGCCTGCTTTGGTAAGGTAGTCGATCCAGCCGAGGGACTCGACTTTGGGTGTGTTGCTGGGGAGGGTGCGGAGGAGTTCAGGTTTGACTTTGGCGTTGAAATCCGCCACAGACCCGAAATAGGTACCGCTCAGTGAGTATGTGCCATAGCCATCGAGATAAATGCCGAAAGACAGCTTGTTGTCAACGACTGAAGCATTCTTCGCCACGTCTTGAATGTGGAGGAATGTATTAGTGAAGATGCTTTTCGTGTTGAAGACACCAGTGAAGGCGAAAGAGAATGAAGTAATGCTAGACGGCGCGGGACGAGTCTGGAGGTAGAAGGTAGTAACAACGCCAAAACTCTCGGCAGCTACAACTTGTCAGCGAGAAGTTGTAGAACGAAAGTATGATTGATACGTACCACCCTTGACCGCCCAAAAGATATTGGGATATTGGCTGGATGAAGCTTTCACGAGGGTGCCATTGGCGAGAACAACATCAGCACCTACGATTTGATCCATGGCCAGTCCCCAGTTGCGCGAGGTCTCTCCGTATCCACCGTGTGTGAAGTGTCCACCGATTCCGACACCAGGGCATGTACCGTGTGCAAGAGCGGCACCTCCTTGGTTATAAATACCATCAGCAAGGTTACCAAGGCGCACACCGCCACCAACTGTGGCAATCCCAGAGGTTTTGTCAAGCGAAATAGTCTGAAGAGACTGCAGGTCAATCACCATGGCGCCATCCTTGCCACCGAGCCCATTGCTGGCATACGAATGACCTCCAGACTTGGCTTGGACTTTCAGCTTAGCTTGACCAGCGCAGAGCACAGCATCCTGTACATGTTGGTTGGTCGTGGGAATAACAACAACTGTTGGTGTGTATGGGAGGCGAAGGTTGTATGGCTCGACGAGCTCGCTCCATGCTGCGTCCGAGGTCATTTTATAGGGGACATTCTTGCCATTCAGGCACTGCAAAACGGAGCTAGCTGGAGTGGCGGACGGAGAGGGCGCTGCTTTTGAGCTGCTGCTAGGTGAACCGTTGTTGCTGCCGCACAAACCGAACTTGTCTTGACATCTGCGATTCTCTGGTCAGTCTATGCTCCAAATGTCCGTCATCCAGAAAGTAACTTACCCGGTTCGGCAGTATGCGGCGGTCTCACCACACCAGCCATTGGCACTACAGCATTGACCGAATGTGCTTCCTAAACAGGTATTGCCGCTCGCACCACCTACATGGCATTAGTGTAGGTTCAGGAAACAAATTCGCATCCAAACATACCACATGTGCCATCTGGCGAGATCTTCTGGCTTGGTGTCGGCACGGGAGCTGAGGATGCCTTCACTGAAGAAGGCTTTACAGTCGAGGAAGCTGGTTTTGAAGAAACAGCTTTCGATGTTGTCCCGCTACTGGTACACGTGCCAAATTTGACGTTGCAACCCGTGCCGCAATGGCCAGTAGAGCTTCCGCACCTGTTGTGTGTCAATGCCTGGCATAGTGGTGATGACTAATACTAGCTTACCAGCCATATTGCGAGCAGCAGTTTCCAAAGGAACCGCCTTGGCATGTGAACGCCTTCGTTCCGCCGCAGCTACCGTCCGTAGAGACAGCCCTCTTGTCCAATGGAGCAGCAGGCGAGGCGTGGGCCAAACCTACAGACAGCAGACCCGCTGTAAGGGAGACGAGGAATTTCATCGTTGTGGCGTGTGTCTTACAACGTGCTATCGAATGTGAACTGAGCTGTCAATGTTGCAAGGTAGAGCAAAAGAAAGACCAAAGCCGATGACCGAATAACACCTAAGCAACCTCGAAGCGAATGGCGAGGTTCACCAATGGAGCGTTCAACGACAGACCGGTATTCATCTCCCAGATACCCAGGCGATTAGGAACCTTTAAGCAATCCCGCCAATACAAGCTACCGGTAGCGGGTCCCAATGTTTCTATCCCGGTACCTGCATCAACGCCACGCTCCTCTCCACCCTTTCACGCACGGAACGCCGGTGAGAATCCGATAGCGTGTCCGAGGGAGAAAATCCGCCATCCGGGATTTGTTCCCTGTTGGCGATCACGACACTGGGCTACCTCATTAGGCGAGATACGAAGCTGACTGAGCTAGTACAGCGAATCAGCCGCACGGAGCGGCTGAGCGAGGCGTTATTGGCTAGGCCCGCCTTACGCTGTCTGTCCGCATCAGCATGGCAGCGTTGCATCGTTGTAGCCTTGTAGGTATGCCGAGCGGTGGAGTTGTCGCGACGGTCCGTTTGAAGCCGTTCATTTTAGATTTGGGGCGCGTGTTGGCATTGCTCGTGGTGGTCGGGCCGAAGTGCTGCCTTGATTGTTGTCGCCGTTGTGGTTGCCAGTTGGCATTGCAGTAACCAGTTCCCCAACCAGCCTGCAAGAGACAAAGACCTGGCAAGACTCAATTCGGAGTCCCGGCTCCCAGAGTCACAGACAACGTTGTCGTCCCGAAGAGAGCAGTTGGGTGGGCTGTCTAGCGACTCGCGAGCCATGACCCTGGAACCCTGGAGGTTTCGGTGTTTCTATTTTGAGAAGCGACCAAGTGCGGGATAAGGGGCATGGTGGGGACCAACGCAGAAGATTGGAAGCTCATTGCTCAACCTCGCTCGACGAGATTTCGTCAGCGCCCGACGGATCCCGCATGTAGAGACTAGCCTGTATGTAGTCAGTCAATGATGAATTGAGAAGGCTACTTTGAAAGTAACACGCACTTTTGCCTTGCGCATTATGCCTCTGAGTATTTTCGTCCTCTTCTGAGCTTAGCTCAATCCAAGCATCCGCATTGACAAAGCCACTATTGTATTCCCCCACCCGATAGGCGACATTGGCCGATAATACGAGACGATAAAGCATCACGATAATTGACGTTCCAAGCACACGCACGTCTTGCAGATACAATCGCTCGCGTTGTATTCGTTGTGTTGCAGTTAGTGCTACATTTACTCTATAACTTATACTGAAAAAACATCGCAATGGCCAACAGTGGCATGCGAACAGAAGCTCTTCCCCTTCAAAAAATACATTAAACAATACACTGTCACTTTTCCTAATTCCGGACGCGTGCTTGTGAAATGCTGCATCGCCGAACTCATCATCGAAAACATTGTCGCAAGCTCATCAAAGAAAAGGCTTAAGGATGCATGAAGCCATCTCCCTTCAGCTTGCACTCGGTCTCGAGCTTGAAGCTCTTCTCAAAAGCCAGGACTTGGTTGAGGGCAGCGCCTCGAGAAACACGAGCTCGCCGTGGGATCAACTTCCTGGTAACCTCGGCGGCGTTGCGCTTCTGACCGTAGTTTCCGCCAGATACACATTTGCCATTGCTGCTCCAGCGCGCATCCGCCGCAGCTTTCCAGACCGACGTGATGTCAACGGTCATCTCTGGTGTGTAGTACAGACGACAATCAGCCTCCTCATAAACGAATTGCAATGCCGTTTGGGAAGAATCGTTCTGCCTAAGGCCATCTCGTACATTGATACCGGGCCCATTACTGGCACGATTGAAGGGAACGTCGCTGGAGTAGTCCGTCTTCAATATTGAGCTGTTCAGCGATGGCATGAAACGGATAGCGTATTGGGCTACCTGCTGAATGAAGCCAAATTGGTAGTTGTTGACACCCTTGACTCCACCAATGGCTTGAATTGCTTTCTTATTGCTTCGGCCTCCCATAGCAATAGTTTTCACACCAGCCTGCTTGGTCATGAACTCGGCAAAGACAGTGCAAGTCGAAGCACAGTATCCATCCGTGACTATCACAATGTTCTCTGGCTTGAACTTGGGGGGCCCAGTAACATTGGCAAGGTGTTGATAGCCTGTCACGTTGATACCCCCAGAGAAGTATGAAGTGTATACATCAGATAAATTCCAACGTGCAAGCGTGGTATATTGGTCGCCATTCACCTCTTGAGAACCAAACTTCTCCTGCCATGAAGAGAATGGAGTACCATCTTCTGTCATGTCGCTATGGTAGTCAAAGTATGATCCCTGAGCCGTGGTTATGGTATTGTTACGAGTGAGGGCGCGAGGGAATTGCGATGCAAACGCACTGAAGGCCTGACCAATGAGATCAATAGCCTCGATTGCACGGAAGCGGTTGGCACCGTAAGGATCGAGATCTGGAAACAACTGCTTGAACATGTCGAAGCCTTGCAGAACGGTACCGCCACCATTGGCCTGAAGATCGATAATCAGCTTGGTCTTGCCATCTGCGAGTGCTTTAGGAATGAATTTTTGAGTAAGCTGCTGGAATGGCACTTCATAAGCAGTAGAGCCAACGAAGTTTGGTACTTGCAAAACCGCCACATCCTCGTAGCCTGCCGCATTGATATAGAATCCATTGATTAGATTTGCGGGACCCGCAATAACAGGAGCAGGGAAGCCAGGTGTAGTAGCGATGGAGTTATCGAGTGCAGCCGTAGAGATTGTCTCAGCACCACTTTTGGCATTGGCTGATTGAGCACCCGCATCATCAGCAGAAAAGGTACCCCAGCTGAACCACTTGGCAGCCAAGTCTTCTCCGCTGTTGACATTACGGAAGCTGACAGATGTGCGGGCATAGTTTTGCATGGTGTATTCGGTGCCGTTCGCGAACTTAAGAGTTGTGCTCGCACCAGGATAGACCCAACGTCCTCGACCGCCACCCGTGAACATGCCAGTGCCGGCACCAGAGGTGCCAAGGCTAATTTGAGCAAGCTCGTAGAACATATTGTTGTATAGGGCGTCGCGATCCTGTAAAGAGCCGTACTGGCTGAGATTTTCGAGGAACTCGGTGGCGTCTTGACCATCAATCTCCACAATCGGGGATGGCGTGTAGGAAACATTATCAAACTGCATGCCAAGGACGTCATTGAAGACAAACACCGAGGGAAGCTGTTGGCCATCTGCCGAGACTGAGACAAGCGGAATCGGGCGGCCCCAGGTGAAAATGCCACCCACAGAATCCGGGACATAAGTGAAGTGGCCGTCGTGTGCTGACTGGATAAGAGTGTAGAGCGTCCAACCGAAATCGTACTCGTTTTGAAAGCGACCGGTATCAATGTCTGCGGCGATCTGATCAAGACCGGCCCGGATGTCAATCGCAGGCTGAACCTTCTCTACGTACTCGGCTGGTGGGTTCTTGAGGACGTCTATAGTGCTCTGCCACTCAATGTATGGGCGGATGGTCTGGAGGAGCTTTTTGCCCGACGTAGCATTGAAAGCAACAGTGTTGATACAATTCCATGCAAGTTCCGCGGGGATTTCTGTCCTGACGACAGTAGTGCCATTTCCGTACATGTACTGTGATACCTGAGCACAAGGTGCCGTGGAAGTGCCATTGTCTTGGCGAAGCTGCAGCGGCTGTGTTCGTGACGGTACCACGGGAGAGGCAGCAGCAAACGGAGCGAGGACCGCGAGGGCGAGAATATTGTGTGATCTCATAGTGTGTGGTTGCGGGCGAGGCCAGTAGTAGTCGAGTAGTGATGGGGCGATGCCGTGCTTTCAACGAGGCTGGGTGGAGAGGTGAAGAATGAGATTGCTGGTGTAGCGTGTAGCGTGTAGCGATTGGAAGTGCCCGAGGGGCAAGAGGTTGAGAGAGAGCGACTGTCGAGGGCGGCGGTGGACTATTCTGCCCACTGCACCTGCTTTAAAGCGAAGGAGGCAGGAAGGTTGCGGCGTCACGTGTACTCACACCCAGCACCAACGGCCCAAGGTGATTGTTGCGCAACAACAAACAGACACGAGTTGTAGCGACTGTCAGTCCACACAATGGTGAAAACGAAACCGGTTCGGGGGCAATTTGATATCCAAAAGGATGGACACTGACCAAAACCGGCGGTGGGATCCTACTACTCTTAACCTACAGACACAAGCCACTAGAAGGCTGGGATACGAAATCGATGGACCAGAGGGTGACGCACCAGGCCCCGCACGAGTACAGATACTAACCACCAAAGTGTGTTCCCCCAGCGCGCAAGCCCGCCTGCTTGTTCCGCACGTTGGGAAAATGAGCGTGCGCTGCCTGTCATGCCTAGCACAAACGTGCTTTGGAGAGAAACAGGCGCACCAATCACGGTTACACGACACACGTATAGATTAGAATTGGGGCAGAGACCATGGCAGATTAGATGGCCATGAGAGCCGCAGACTGGACCCTGTTGGAAGCCCAGCCGTAGTGTACATGCAGGAGAAAAGTCAACAGTACGCATTGCGACGGGGGCGTTGAATCATTCGAGCCGGTCGGCGAACAAGGGGCTCCGCAGAGCCAGCGACTCCAACTCAGAATGAATCTCTGGCTGGTGATCAAAGCACACTGTCTGGACTCTGCTGCGATGCTTGAAACTAGCGATGCTGCTTGCAATCATGTCGGAGAGGGCGGGTCTGACGGGTGGTCCATGGTGACGAGGGTAATGCTTGGCAGGTTGATCTTTGGGCCGTCCTCAGCCACTTGCTCCACTCCTCTCCACCTTTCCCAGCGCCGCATCTGCATGCACGACCAGCTCACCGTCGGCTCAACCACGCGATACCGTCTGCGCCAATTGATCCATTGCAGCCGATCTGCAGCCGTTTCAGATGTACTGTGCGACGCGGGGAAAGATTGCTCAGTAAAGCGAGCGGATTGGTCTTCAGAGTTCACACATTCTCTTCTCTCGGCGCTCCTGCGACTAATGGACTTTATCCGGAAATTGGGCCCGGTCATGTTAACCTCGAGCACAACCATGGGTATCTGTTTTGATCGGCATCTCCTGCGCGAATCTTTACTTCTTCCGCCGCGCTCGCCTGAAAACGGAGACGTACCTAGTCTGTTCGGTAGTTCTGGGACTTACGACGTGTTAGCCATACTTGGGCGACTTCTACCTACGTCGCATCAATGCTGATGTCCTCTGCGTGAGAGACAGCATACCAAGAAGAATTGTGTTGCTGCAGAGACTTTGTCACTCGTCCTTGCCTCAACAACAAGATTCTCAGGGTACACAACGATAACCGTTCTGCGCCCGGCGCCGTTGTACAGGCGCGGTAAGGAGGTCGGCCGTGTCAGGGTACCGGCCGGAGCCTTGGCAACTGAAGGCTGAGCCGGCTCGTCCCACACGTCGCCAACGTTCAAGTAGCTCCGACTGAATCACACCACCATTCCATTTGCCGGCAGCACGACCTCCCCTGTTGAGTACAAGAAAAATATCACCATCACCACTATAATTCCCGCTGCTGGCACAAATACCGTGACCCGCACGAACGAGCACCTTCCGAGTCATTGCTCAGTGCTGAGTGGGCAAGCACTGCTGCTCCAGCCACTGACAAAGCTTGGCAGGCTTGTCTGCGCACGAACCTTACACAACAAGATGGCCACCCCGTGACCTCCACCGTACCATGCACCCGCCACAAAAGCAGCAACCACAATGCGCCGCTGCCTCAGGAACACACACAGCCTGCCACACAATGCACAATCACCAAGAGATACACCCCTGGACTTACCAGACGTGATTTGCATTTAGCCCAAGCTGCAAGCAATGCAGGAACCCGCTGCGCGACGGGACCAGCATCATGTCGCTTATCTCGTGACCGCCCCATCGACGTGCCAGACGACTGAATCCAAAACATAGGTATATCAGCATATGCCGGTAGTGCGACTGTACATTGTCGAGCCTTGAGGGGTACTACAAACGCAATTAATCACAATAACCTACGCTAATCGACTCTGATATCATAGCGTCAATATCGTAAAGGGTTACCCCGGAAAGTGCAACACTTTCGTGTCCTTTCATTGCAATTAATCCGAATCAATGGCGGTTCACCTCCTGCTAAGCTAATCCCTGCGACCACGACTTACAAGCACAGCGCACAATGCACAATGGTACAACAAGATCTTCCCCTCAAACTGCCTTCAGCCTGAAATGCTCAAAGCATAAGGCCGCGGGTTATACAAACAATTTCCTCCTCATCCGTCTCGAAGATGCAGAGTACAATGTGACTGTGATCTGCCGAGTTGGAGCTCATATGCTGCACGAGCACACACTTCCAAGCACAGCAGCTATCAGGTGGTGCTTCCTTACTCCCTCCAGCTGCTAATCAAACAAGTTTCTCTAAATCTTCAATTCCGTCTGCTCATTCGCAAGCGAAGCATTGGCATGGTGATGACCGTGCTGCTCCTTCACCAACGCATTGTACTGTAGTAATCACACGTTAGCTCTTTTGCGCCCCAAGATCCGAATCACAACCACAACCACAACCGCAACCCATAACCACTCTGAGCTAAGAAGCAATCACATACCTTGAACCCAAAATTCAAACACAGCGCAAACGCAAGTCCCACACAAACCACCAGCGGACCCGTAATGGCATCAAAGTCCTTTCCGCTGCGTTCCCGGATCAGACGGTTGCGGTACATGTACATGTAGTAGCCCCAAGCGAGCGTGAAGCCAGCGACACAGGTGTACACCACGGCAAGGGCGCGTGCAATGTTGTTGTCGGCGCCGGCGGCGTTGTACAGGCCGAGAGAGAGCGAGGCAAGCAGGACACTAACGTGCTGCCACTTGATAAAGGTGCGTTGGTTAGCGAGCCAGACTTTGGCTTCGACGCGGACGGGGCCTTGGTCTTTGATCCACACACCGGGGTCTCTGATGCCCGGTGGCAGTTGGATCCTGCGTTGTTGCTTGCGAGCGTATTTGGAGGTGGAGAAGGATGGGAAGAGCGAGGCAAGGCCCGTTTGCTTGCTTTTGCCGCCCAAGGGTGCGGCGTCGTCTTCGTCGGAATCTGGCTCTTCTTCGATGCGACCGTTGTCCTCTCTGATGGTTTGCGAGAGGTGTGAGCCGATTGTTGGAAGTGGTGGCTTCGTGACGGCCTGTGAGTGGGCAGCGGCGCTGGCGCTCTTAGGTCCTGATCGTGCAGCAGAGGGAGAGCCCATGGGCGAGACGACAGAATTTCGGTAGCTGGGACTTGCGCGAGCGCCGAACAAGGAGCCAACAGCGAAATCGTCCTCGGCTGCCTTGCGCTTCTTCTCCTGCTCTTCATCAAACGCCGTCTCCGGCTCCTTCCTGATCTCATTGTCCACCTCGCTGAGCCAAAATGGGAAAGTATTGACATTGTCCTCGAAGAGTTTCGCAACACCGTGAACAAACTTGGAGAAGCGCGGTGATTCCTTGACAAGATGCGAGTGCATGAGATCCTCGATCCACTCGTACTTCTTAAGACCCTTGACCCTGATCTCTAGCAGTGCATATGGGAACTTGTGGATCTCGCCCTTCTTGATTGCCTTGAACGGAAACTCCATGTTGTTGTTATCAATGTCCCGCCTGTGCCAGTCGTCTGGATCACGGCAAGGCCTGTCCATGTCCAACGCGTCCTCGCGGATCAGAGCGAGATTGGTGTCTAGCGAGATGCGGACACGGTTGTCGCCGGGGATCTGGAATGCAGTACGAGTGTAATTGGCGCGCAGAACAGGCTGTAAATTCTCCCCCTTTATAAAGCCTTGGATGTCCTCCACAGTCTTCTTGAAGCGATCTGTCTCTGCCTGGTCCTTGTTCGGACGATAGGTCATCTTATCAATCGTCTTCTCCATATGGTATTCATCCCTCAGGAAAGCCTGGACGTACTTGCCTTTGATAGGGAAGCGGGTTTCCTCGGCAGCGTCGCCCTCTTGAATAACCTTCTTCTCGAAGAGGATCTCGGGTTTCTCACTCAAATGCCCATACCACCTCAAACGGAGCGAGGATGCATTGGGCTTGCCATTGACCTTGTCTGTGTAGAGCGAGAAGTTGGGGTTGTCGAAGTAAATGGATGTGATGGTCGGGTCCTTCTGCGAGCCCTCTGCTATTTTAGCTGCTTGAGGGTTGTACACGAGCACCGGCAGACGGCGGAGGATGACGGTTTTGACTTCGAAGAGGTTGTCCATGTGGACCCAAACTATCGTGTGTTAGCCGAGCGCATGCACAGTGCTTTGTGGTAACTGACATTTGTGGGAGACAAAGTCCTCGCTGCCGGCGCCGCCCTCTGCAAAGGACAGAGCCTGCTTAGACTTGCCCTCCAGGCTCTGGCGCACAAATGAGTAGAGCGCAGACAGTCTGTACAGCAGCGGCGAGGCGTCTTCGGTGTGGATGGGGTGTCGAGCAATGCGCGCATCAATGAAGGGACGCAGGCGGTACGAGGCGCCGCGGAGCTTATCGTGCTTCTTGGTGGCCTTGATGACGGCCGTGAAGTTGAGTCTGCTGAAGCCCTCGAGCTCCTTGGTCTCCTTGGTGATGTTGTCGAGCTCGCTCAGCACTTCCTTGAGGATCTTGTCGCGCTCGGCGTCGCTGGGCTCGGGCTTCTTCGCAGCGTCGCCCGCGTCTGCAAACAGGCCGGCGCCCTTGCCGTCGCTGGGCTTGCTATTCTCCTCCTTGTCGTCGGCCTGGATGCCCACGGCCAATGGCTCGAGCTTCTTCTCGCAGGCCGTGGTGCGGTCGCGCAGCTTCTGGGAAACGTCCTTGATGAAGTGGTGCACCTTCTCCAGCTGGACATTGGCCAGCTCGTCGACAAAGGCGCTCTCGTCGTCGGCGGTCCACGAGTCGTCGTCCTCGTTGTCCTTGAGCAGCTTCTTGAGCTTGTCGTAGTCAATGTACTTGTCCTTCCATGGCGCGTACACGCTCCGGCGCAGGGTGGTGCCGAACTTCATGGCCAGATGGGATGGGCTGCTCAGCGAAGGATCCGGGCGGCAGCGTCTGTATCACCAGGCACTGTGTCTGCGGCAGACACCCAGGTGAATTGGCACGCAGAAAAGCTCGGCGTCCACACGGAAGCAGGAAGCTTGACGCATGGTGGAACAGTGGGGAGCTTGCCCAGCCGCCAGCCAATGTCTCGCGGGAGCCCTCGCACGTGTCGCGCCCGACCACGGACGTCATAGCGCAGGGCCAATCGCTGCGACCGGAATGCACCAGCTCAGCCTCCATCACCTCCCCCAGCAACCCCAAACATGCTCCAATGACTCCAGACTGCGTGCGAACACTGCGGCACCGTCCGCCTTCGCCCCGCATGTGCCGTCAGCTTCAGTCGTGGGTATCTGTCGTCGACTCCTGAGTCCTGCCAGAGCATCCCCAGATCCACTTCCAGTTCGTTCCAGGCAGACCAATTTTGCTTGCTCGGTATCAACAACCAGGATACCTTGTCGGCACAGGCACGACTTCGGACTAACGAGGTCTGCTGTCCGCAGAGCCATTCCGTTGTACGGTTGTAGCCTGTAGGCGAGTCAGGCCAATTTCCGAATACAGAGCAGCCGCTCGACGCCGTTCGCCTGTGTTCTCGCGGACTATTGTCATGCCCATCTACTACGGCGGTAAGCAGACGAGACATGATCAGTACTTTTTGTTCTGCACTGGCTTCATGCCGATGAGGTTCCAAGCAAGTTACGCCACGACTTGCAGCCTGAATTGGTGTCGAGCTTGGGGTGTCTCAAATCTCCCATCTCGTTGCTTTTGGCGTAGCTGCCTCAAGGCATCTAGATATACCATATGTATAGGATGCCACTAGCCTTGCCGCCACATGCTGCACAGAGAGCCGTACTCGCTCTTGTCAGCTACGAGGGGAACTGACAAGGGTCAGTACGAATTGACCAACGAATTTAAACTAGTTCCTCGAGCAGCTCTTGCCTGTGATTTGTTTGTCATCTTCGCGGGCTCCTTTGCTTGCTACTTTCCCTCGTAGCTGGCAAGAGGCGGTATGATATAGTCCCCAAGATATTGGCCACGGCACCACAAACATTAGACATCGTCTACCAACGACACTGCCCATGCCCAGTTCGCAGCGCACCAAATCGAGGACTCTTAAGTTGGGGTTCTGAAAAAGATTTCGAAACTGGAATTGTCCTTACCTGTTCCATAAGTGACATACAATCGTCCATACAGCGGAGAAGTTGGACTCTTCATTGGTCCGTGAACTCGCATACCTCATTATCGATGGTCGCCTGCGTAACCGATAGCTTCCGTCTTTTCATCGGCCTTGCGATCGTGGTTTAGCTGCAATCTGATTTGCCAAGCCCCGACGCCCTTTATTCTTTAAATACTTGTGGAAGCACTTCAGATCCTTCCTGAGTCACTCGAGATGATGGCCCACGCGATCTAAATCCTTTGCGCCTTACGCTGAGGAATCTCGCGGGAGGGCCCTTGTGCTATGCTCGCAGTCTACTCCACTCATCTGGCGAGATCGCACAGGCTCTGGCCTCGCATAGGTTATAACATTGCTCGGAAACTCACCTTGACAGCCATGTTGAAACAAGTCGCTGCCCAACCCGTTTCCAGCTTTGAGACTAGGTTTGCTAGCGTGGTATCATGCACTACAAATTCTCCGCTTCCGAATGCCTCGACGCATCTTCCTTCGCACTTATTGCGGCGTCAGGAGAATGGAGCTATTTCGTCAGCTGAGTTCAAACTCCACTTTCGAGGCGAACCAAGTCGCACGAAGCAAAAGATGGATGCATGACGGTCTGCTGCGCCGCGCAGTTGCAAGGCTACCACAGGTTATGGAGAAAAACTCCGATGACATCATGGAGGCTTACGTCTTAGTGGCTGCCAGTCGAAGCGCGCTCCACCATTGAGCATGCTGGCAGTTCAGTTCTCTATAAATCGAACATCCAGTGGTTTTTCAGAAAAGACAAGGCTTTCGCCACCTCCAGAATGAGACAGTATCATGGACGGCAACGCGTTTCGAACCTTGGCACCGGCGAAGAGGCCACGGCCTCCTCCTCCACCAGAGAGGAAACCTGTGCCTAAGCGCAAGAGGACCTCTGTTGCATGCGACCTTTGCCGTGAAAGAAGGACCGGCTGCGATGGCGTGCGACCTCTTTGCGCTGCTTGTCAAAAGCGGAGCACACCATGCACTTACGTCAATGAAGAAAATCTGGAAATGCGGCCGACTGTGTTGAAACGCGAGAATATCGTGCTACGCGAAAAAATTACTGCATTCCAGGATATCGTCACCCAGATTGGGTTTCTACCTCAACATGTCGCGCAGGAAATTCTACAACGTTTACGAGATGGGTCTGATCCTGTTGGATTGCTCAAGTCCATCCAGGGGCAGCAATTGGATGTTGTTCCGTCGGCGCAAGCAACAGCACGCGCACTTTTACCACCAATGCAAAGCAACAGCGAGTTCGAACTGATGATTCGCCACCCCTGCGCATTTCCTGCCCTGGACCTTTCCAGACAGGCGCAAAAGAAAGGTTATACGTTGGCTAGCCCATCAGTAACATCTTGTACATTGGAGTCTTCATCAGCGAGTTCATCGCAATCGGACTCTGCCGACCTTTACTCTGGATCAAATCAATCAAGCACACCCTTCACATTTGCGAATTCTCTTGAAGCGGACACGTCAAAGGACGTCGAAGGGCCTGCGAAACCGGGGTTTTTTGATGCAAGGCTTGCCTTCTTGGAGGTCTCATTCTGGACGACGATACCCATCACAAATGCCCAAGCTGCCAAAGCCTTATCGTATTATTTTGAAGTGCAACACCACATATGGGGAGTCTTTGACGCTGGACTGTTTGTCAGGGATCTGGTCGAATTCAGATTTGAATTCTGCTCGCCCTTCATGCTCAGTAACAGCGCTGAGCAGCGTCACCGATACATGCACTAACCACCACTTCCATGTAGTTCAGCGCTTTACTGGCGGTATCATGTGTAAGTTCTCGAGCCCAAAGTCTACTCATGTTAGTGTTTTTACTAAGATGCATTCAGTTACTATATGCGCCTTTGGATCCGGAAGCGTCAAGGCAGAGCCACGCATTCGAGAAGGCAGCCGAGAAGTTATTCCAATCTGAAACTCACATCGACTCGCTCCCTACAGTAGCTGGTTTAGCCTTACTCTACATATCCGTCTCTACTCATGGAGAGGGAGTTAGGGCATTGAGGTACCTAAGAGCTGCATCTGCGGCTGCTCAACGACTGAAATTGTATGGCGTGGCTGATCCTGCTACTGGAGATACAATGGATTTCTCACACGAAGAATTGATAGCGAGGTGTGCCGCAGCTTGGGGCACATTCAACCTCATTGTGTAAGCTGGATTATCTGATCTAGGTGGTTCAAAATTGATCGCGACACCAGGTTCCTGGCTCGCTTGTATCTGGTACCACCGGTCGATAACCCACCAAGACTGCCATTGCAAGATGAGGCAAGGGGCCATTATGCATCAGATGGACCGTCCGCATCCGGATCGAATGCACCTTTGGAGACACTGACTGAACTCAACCGAGTGCAAGCTTGTATGTCCAGATTTTGGACCATTATGAATGAGGTATTCCTGGTATATCGGGACCAAGAGAACAACGTTGCATCACTGGCATTTGCGTTGTTAAAATACTCGAAGCTCCTGCGACTGGCAGATGGTCTGGCTGTATCTTTGGAGCGGAAACTTCAGTCAACTAATCATGCCCTTATGTTTCAGTAAGTCAAGATCCAAACCATAAAGAAGAGAAACAGAGTGGAAAGTGTGTTCTAGTTAAGGTTGGATTCGAGACTGATAACTCACAGTATGACGCTACATCTTGGTATTATGGACGTCTTTAGGCCATTTCTTGCCTCAGAGAGTGGTCGTTCTGCTAGAGCATTTCTGCCGGGCGGAGCCTCGCCAAAGACGATTTTTGCAGCCTCCGTTCGTCAACTCAAGGGTCAGTTACCCTTTTCATTGTTATTACAGTGTTGATACAGTATACAGGACTTATTTTCGAGTATACCTACCAATACGAGCCAGTATCCTATAATTTACTTTTCCCTGGAGCGATAATATACGCTGTCAATGCTATGCTCAACGATGAGATGGATGCAGAGCAACGCGCCTACTTCTTCTTTTACATAGAGGTGGGAAGAAGACTAAGATCCTTGGGTTCCGCAACGACAGTAAACGGGACTTTCATGGCCATGCTAGCACTAGCATACGACAAAGGTGCAATCAGCAATGAGGAGGCTATCTGGTGCAAAATACAGTTCAGTGAGAACGATCTACTGATGGAAGGAGAGTACAGACAAGCCAAGAGTGGCTGGGCGGTTGATATGGATGGCGCGGCTGTGGATGTCACGACCAGCAACGCTGATGTTCTTGCTGAAAGATTTGCCGATATCACACTGTTCAACGAATTCACAGAGGGTCTCATATAGAATTGAAGGGATGCGCGGCACGAAGCACAAGATAAAAAATAAGTAAACATTGGGAAATACAAGCATGGAATGTCAGCAGATATATACGGGAGACAATCTTCCTAGAACTAAAGCCACTTTTCTATTATTCAAATTGGAAAAGCGACCCGCAATCTGTTGTCACCACAGCCACATCGCCTTTACCAATGCATCCAACAATATCCTTTTCCTTTCCGCCATCTTCGACATCTCTCCTCGCGCCTTGAATTTACTAGATTTCCCTTACCTTCCCTCAAGGCGGGTGCCAACTGTAGCTCGGTGATCTCACTATGACGAGAATTACACTCATCTCCAACTCATTCTCCAAAGCCAATTACAGTCAGTCGTACTAGTGCATTAACATCAAAACCCAGGCTTACCGTTTCGCAGTGCAGACCGCGAGTTCACCGGCCTACCAGGACCAAGCCCCCATCTTCTGGCAACCGAGATGCGGCGCAGGTAAAGGTCTAATACTTGAACACAAATCCCAATATCCAACGCGTACATATGATGACAAAAATGAGAGGAATATCGCGTGTGCATGCTCGACACCGTGGCGAGATATCCAGCGACCAGAAAATCCCGCGATCATCGTTGTTGCTGATCGAGTCTCGCCGAATTTCTGATCCTATGTGTCTCAAGCGCGTCCATGACGTCCACATACCCAAGGACGATGTTCAGATTGGCTTGAGTGTAACTTCGTCACCGATTGGTCCTGGGTACGAAGGCATGGCAGAATGGATCGAGTCACGAGGAGAGTGTACCGAGATCGTAGCGTACTATGCGAATGACGGCGATAGAGAGCGGGTTCGGTAGTGGAGGTATCGAGGACGGGCTCCAGTGGTATCTCTGCACGAGACGACAGTAAAGGGGGAATCTCGATAGCCGCGCACGGAAAAAGCACAACCCTAGCAAATCTCCCTGACACGATTTCTGCGTATGATGATGGTATAATGGGCTCGTGGACTGGGGTACGTTGAAGGATTTCTCGCAGGTAAACGACGGCATGGCTACATGAGAACTTAAAACCAGGGAATTAGTATGGTACACAATTGTCGACGTAGAGCGGCCCGCCAGCTTTTTTCGCTTCCAAATGTGTTACACTCCACCGGTGCACAATTTCGGGTGTTAAATTTTTTCAGAACTGCTCGGAAGTACCCTACCCTCAAAACATTGGTGAACCCCAACGATCAAGTCAGCCGTGCACGATTGGACGCACGGCCGAAGAAATTGAGGAATGGCCCTCATAAGTTTTTTTTTTGCATTCGCGCCGGGAAAGAACAAGGTGCAGGATGTTGAAGGAAACCCGTTGCGTCTTCCAAGCATTATAAGTCTTCCTTCACACATTCAAAAATAGCAAGCACCGTGGAAGTTTCCAGTTCGCTACATGAACTCCGATTGTCTCAGATAACTTGTACAAATCTTACTGATTGCCCCTCCTTTCTTCCAATGGAAATTTCGACCCTCCAAGCTTCTCGTTACGAGTTGGTCGTAATCATGCACCTGGACGCGAGCTAGTGCGCGAAGCGGAAGTCCAGCCTCTTGTTGCCTTTGTCAGTGGTCGTTGCAAGATAATGCTGCTTTTCTTGCGCAGTCATGGCACTCCACTTCTGCTCACGCTTCTTGTTGACACGCACGTAGAAGTACTTTGCACCCAGAAAGATGGCAATGTTATAAGCGGTGATTGCGATCAGAACTCTGTTCCCGCGTCGGTAAAGGGGTTTATCGTCGGCACGGTATATCTAATACTGTTAGTTCGGACAAAACTGGACTGGGAGTCATGATCAGCACTTACGTTCGAGGCAATGATTGAGCTAGCCTGTACACTCATATTGTATAGCGCGGAAGCGACTGTCCGCGTTCTGACAGTGCCGGCATTTCGTGATCCAAGTGCGACGAGAATAGCGTGCATGTAGGGGTGGCCGACAAGTAAGCAACTCAACGCCCATTTAACCCAAGGACTTGTAGCTTTCGGCAGAACTGCGAGTGCAATGAGGAGAGGAAGGGACCAGAACTGGCTAGCAAGCGCAGTCAAGAATCGCTCGTTCCAGCGCTCACTCAGCCAGGTCCAAAAGAGCAACTGGAGAATGAAGAGTGTATAAGCCGGAATAGTGAGTAGGTTCGTTTCGAACGTCTTGAAACCGACAGCTCGCAACTGGAGGGTGAGGTATGCTTGCATGGGGTTGTTTGGGATGAGCCAAGACAGCCCGACCAGATACAGTGGCCACATGTGGTAGTCCATCAAGCAGCGACCGATAGCCTTGATCGAGAGGGCTTGGCGATTGTGCATGTCGCCCTTGGAGGGGTCATCGCGCAGAACACGGTTGACCATGATCTTCTCCTCATGCTCATTGAACCAACCGTCCTTCCCACGAAATTTACTAGCAGTTTGCGTCGGAGATGGGGGAAGGTAGAAGTACGAGACGATGCCAATGACACCGGTGAGGGCACCCTCGATAGCGAAAAGCCAGCGCTAGTCAATTTCATCAGTCACGATCAGTGTTCAATAAGGGTTTATTCTTACCCAGCCCTCAAGTCCATGGTGACCGCGAAGTCGAAGAATGCCAAAAGCTAAAAATGCAGCAACGATGTTTGTACCTTGATAGGAGACCCAGAAGAAACTAAGACGCTTGGGCAATTCGGTGCCGGTATACCAGTAGCTGAGGTATAGAATGTTGTCAGGCTTAATCAAGCCCGTTAGCGGTGGCCTCCGCAGTCAACGTACTATACTCACAATGAATCCACCTTCAATCAGTCCAAGAAGAGCTCGGCAAGTATAGAATGAGCTTCGACCGGTCAATAAAGCTTGCATTGCTGCAACAAAACTCCAAGCAACCATCTGGATTGGAATCCATCGGTCTGGTCCAAGCTTTTTAGAAATGAGCTGGGAAGGCAGTTCGGCGCAGAGGAAGCAGATGTAAAAGATTGCTGCATACTTTTGAGCGTTAATCTCCCTGGTAACATTGCGACATTACTTACTCTGCCCGTAGTTGTAGTCGTTTGTGGTGAGCTTCAAGTCATCCAGCATATTATCCGAAAGAGCCTGAGAGATATTGCCTCGATCCAGTTGGAGAGCAAAGAACATCAGGCAGACCCAAGTGCAGATGCGCTTATCAATCTTTCGAAGAGGTCAGTTATGATTTTTGGAATCCTCTCGTACACAAACTACCTTGCGGACAACTTTCTTCTCTTCCTTGGGCTCCCATTCGAAGAATGGATCGTATCGATGGGCACCCTCGTAGTTGGCGATGGGCTTGTAGTACTCCTCATCAACACCGCCTGACAAAAACGTGGATCGAGTATCATCCTTGGTGATGCTAGCACGTCGGACCTTCTCGTCATACTGCTGTTTGGGCACTCCTTGGTCAAAGGAAAACCGTGCTGGGGCATCCATAGCTGCAAAAAATGATCTCTTGAAAGGATTCTATATTGCAAGGCACTACAGAACGTACGCTTCGGAGTCAGTCCTCTCAAGATTATATAGTCAAGTTCAATCAAGCATGCCGTCGCTTATTGGCACTCCAACTCTCATACCTCTGTATTGTGCCATTTCAAGCCAAAATTGATGAATCTCAGCGAAGAGCGCCATGTTACTTGGCTTTGTGATAAGCAAAGTGTAACAATGATCTTGTCAGGCTTCACCGTATGGTCTCGCACCTTGGAAGTGTAGACCTGGACCGGCTCCATGGTACAGCCACCTCCACCGAACGATAGCTAAACGGCAGCCACTTCGTTTAGTCTCGTGAGCGGCGTCGCCTCCGGCGATCTGGATGCGAACGACAGGCATTGAGCATGGGCTAGAAAGAAGCCCGTTTGGATTTGTGTTGTCAGGCTAAGTACGCCTATTGTATGCATCTGCCGCAACATCGCAAGAGATGTTGCTCAACCTCCGAGATCTCAATGAGAAGGCCACAAGTACTTCCAACCTACACGTGTAGACTCTTTGATTATAAGAAAAATCGCATAGCTGTTCATGAAGGCCGCGCAGTTAAGGTTTCCAGAACCGACAACCTCAAGATAACAAGCTTCTTCGTACAAATATTCTGTGTTGATGGTCGAGATTCATGGCGTGTCTTGATACAAGAATGGCGTGCGATTTGCTTGTTTTAGCGCCACGTGAACACCAGACCTGCCACTCCAAGCACACATTACGTGCTTGCTATTGGCAATGCGGGACCAACTGCATTTTACTTCTCCACTAGATTCCCATGATGGCCAAAGTAGGCGCGTGTATGGGGGACTGATTCCAGCTGAAGTCTAATGTCTGGTAAGACATGGGACACAGCTAAGGAGTCCTTCATCAGCCGTCGAAATACAGAGTTCGGATATTGTAGCACAAGACATAGCGAATTTGGATTCAATGACGTCTGGTCGGTGTCCCGCTTCACTCAGTTGCATGAAGATGGTAACTTGCATCGCATACAACGATGCAATCGATGCTATGTTGACAAAAACTTGGTGCAGATCGAATACGTGACCAGTGGAGCTGACGACGACGTAGTAGAGAAGTGAGTAGACCTTTCAGATCCACACCAGGAATTTATGTCAAGCGCGGTATGTACCAGTATCGTCGATTGGCCTATGGTCGATTTGCCGTATTGAAGCATTAACAGACATTATGCTCTCCCCACTATTGTACGGCAAGGGAGTGCTGAAGCTACTCGAGGTGATCTCTAGAGTTTACTGAGCAGGAAGATTTCAAGAGGGTGTGCAAGGGTACTTCGGTTTTCAGTTCGACACCGTATTGTTCCTGGGTAGCTATCAGAGGCAAGACATCATGCAAGCCCAGATCAAGCATTGTATTCGAGCTATCCGCAAAAGTTGATTCAGCTTCATGGTACATTCCTCTGAGGGCATTGAAGTAATGCGGTGTGATACGAGTAGGCTTGGGGGAGTATCTGAAGCCAAGAGCCGAAGACACGACAATGCTGGTTATTAGGAAAAACACCAATACCCTGCTCCGCCACTATTGTAATTCGAAGCTCAAGCTAGTTTCCTGCTTCCACTCTTCGGCAAAGTCCCACAACAACTTCGTTCTCTTGCGTGCCATCTCTTTCCCCGCATCTGTCTTCATCATGCTCGCCAACTTGTACAACTTCTCCTCAAAGTGATCCACAGCTCTGTCCATCGGCTTATCAGGCATCTTTGCAGCACCAAATGAAAAGCATCGGCCAATGCCGACGGCACCGATAGCATCGAGTCTGTCTGCGTCCTGGACAATGGCGAGCTCCGGGTGTTGTTGTAAGACTTCTTGCACGCCAGCAGGATTCCGCACTTCGTTGGTGTAACTAACGTTCTTGACAATGGTTTGGATCTTTATCGCATAAGCATCGCTTGCCCCAAGCTTTCTGAGGACAGTAGATATTTGGTTTTCATTGTCCTCACCAGGTTTGGCATACTTGTGATCGCCAACGTCATGGAGAAGCGCCGCTAAGAATAACGTGGTAGCTTCGTATTTTGTTGATGGATTGGCTTTGAGCTCAGCCTGTAAGATACGGTTTGCGTTTGAGACTACACGGAGAATGTGGTTGTAGTCATGGGAGTTGTCGTACTTGGACATGTACTCGTGGACATACGCATTGATGTCTGAGAAAAGTTTTGCATCCTCAGCTTTGATAGGCAATTGAGGTATGGCAAGTGCTATTTGTCTGTTGTTTGCCATTGCAAATGGTCCAGATGAAACTTTTCGCCTTATGTGCCGATTAGGCTATCCTCATATATCAGCGAACACTGCTGCAGGATGATATGGGTATGATCGACGTTCTTCCCTGAAACAATGGATGATTGGTGGCGATGAAAGATCAAGAGGCCATTTCGCGTGGGGAGGAGTCCCAGATGAGGCGCAATTGATAATGTGAAAGCGGTGAGATTGCTGCAACGAAGACGTGTGTATCAGTGGACAATTTCGCGTGTAGTGTTCCGCGCGGTCACATGTTTTTCAAGACCATTCCGTAACAAGCCAGTGCAGCGCCCTTCCACGATACGATATGGCCGCAATTCAATAAACAAGGTAGCATGCAGCCAGGGTGGGATGGAAGCTAAATGCATCGGTCGGCTCTTCCGTCACCATAATTTGGGGATTTCTCGTCTCGTTAAATCCAAGCAGGCGCATGAGTTTGGAAGGGAATTTGACTGTGTGGCTGATCTCCATTCCTTAGAATCATCGCAACATTATAGGCTTATAGTGATTTTGATTGTGCATCAAGGAGCACAAGAATCAAAGGCATGTCAGGATGGATAACCAAGGTGGCTTTCATGTGGAAGACCCGGGGTGACAGGGCTGAGGTTCAACCTCGGCACGCGTTAGGTATCCATGACTTCACCCTATCTCGAGGGTCGCGCCAGCCTCCTTGTGTCACCACAATCCTCCAACAACACCGCTCAGCCACGAAGGACAACCCAACGCCGAGTCGCCGCTGACCGGCGCGACACCGACGATGTACAAACAGGCAACACAAAGGACAACGGAAGTGCTGTCCTTGCCCCCGAAATGGCTGGGCATGTATTCGGACTTCATCGCGAAGAACAGCAGCGCAGTGTCGCAGATTGAGTCTGCACTGCGGTCGCTAACCTATATTATACCTGGTTCGTCAATTTGCAACCTTTGCGCGTCCAGCCATGGAACTGATAATGCCCAGGTCGTTTCAGAGAGTCTGAAATCGCGTCAGAATCACGTATGTCATGGGCGATGCATAGAGCGATGAAGTTGATGCTGACCGTGATATAGTGCACAGCGGCGTCCAATTGCTCTCTTTGTATCATGATTCTCTCCTTGCGAAAGCCATGGCACATATGCCAGGAACGCGGAAACACCCCGTCACCCCGCATCACAGATACACGAAGTTCTGGACACAGAACTCTCCTACATACAAGCGCATCGCTATGGTTCTGCAAATGATACAGTATACAGAACTACTCTGGGAGATGGCAGCGAAGAGGAAAGGGGAGCGAGTGCGATGGCGTGTAGTAGTGTTGCTCGAAGTCGTCAAGGCTGTTTGTCGATTACTCCTCCTTCGACTGACGAATTCGAGACCTCTGCTGTCGCCTCCATTACCGCAAAGAGAAGTTGATCCTAGTTCACTCGAGGAATCGTCCGCCTCGGCTAACGGTATGGACACGCCGCCAAGCGAACGTTCAGTGGAAGCCGAGAATTGGGCTATGCCCCGGACAGGACTATCCATGCCTAGTTTACCAGACTCATCCGACATCTCCAGCTATCTTCTGTCCAAAGTTCTTACAGCGGATGATATCAAGCCACCCAAAGCATTATTACACAGGGTTAGTGGGAAGGGTGAATTAGCGGAGGCATTGTACATTCTTCGACCTGTCGCCTACGCTCTGGCTATGCAGCATTTCAGTGGTGACAGGAAGAGCTGGCGGCCGTGGCTCATCGGTGTAAGTCTTGAGTATGGTGCACGACAACTTGCCAAGAAAGACTTCCAAGAACGCCTTGCTGGAGGCCTGCGAGGTCTTACTGGGCTCGAGAAAGAAGAGCTGAGGAAGCGCGGATGGTCTTTAGGCTGGTGGGCAATGCGCGGCGCTTTCTACGAGAATGTCACAAAGTAAGTTCCATATGACAGATGTTGTGATATACGACTAACATATACTAGGGCATGGATACACTCGATCACTGGCAAGCTCAGGAACAAGCCTCTACTAGACATGGTGGGCAGCGTGGTTGAGGATTATGAGTTCCTTTGGGACCAGTACTACTTCTCTACAGCGACTTTGTGAAGAGCATCTTCTTGCTTCGTGTCTACGCTACAAGGAGGGGTCACTGGCATGATCTACCTTGGATGGCCAGCCTTTAGCGCCTGCATGTTGTGTACTATACCTTCCCTTCTTTAGATACCACGCTTTTACCCCATCGCGATACCATAATAACATATATATATATATAAATTCTCATGTCCGCCCCAGAATGCGCAATTGTAGTCGTCGACCCGAATTGGCGGCACGTTGACCTCCACTCACTGACGCATTGCCTGATCCACTAGCGCGGAGCTTGGACTCTCACAGTTCCGACTGCTTCGACGAACATCGCAGAGCCGCATCAACAACACCCGTAATATTTCCCCGCCACGACAACAACTCCCCACCACCTCCTTTCTCGAGCTGCCGTCATCATCATCGAACTGACCGAAGGTGTACCGCAAGCATGCCCGCCACAACAGCCGAGACGCTGTCGCTCGTGACCCGCAACGTCTCCGTCGCGCCTCTCGTGCTTCTCTCTGCAGCAGATCACTACGGCCGCCAAGCAAAAGGGACAAGAAAGCGAGTAGTCGGTGTGTTGCTGGGACAAAATGATGGCAAGAATGTACGGGTGTCGAACAGCTTCGCAGGTATGTTGCCCCGCCAGTGGCTGGTTTGCCGCCTACACATTGGTTCCAGAGACACACAACTGAGTAAGCTCACCTGCGCTCAGTTCCATTCGAAGAGGACGAGAAAGACCCATCAGTATGGTTCTTGGACCATAACTACGTCGAGTCGATGAACGACATGTTCAAGAAGGTCAACGCACGAGAGAAGCTTATCGGCTGGTACCATACAGGCCCCAAGCTAAGGGCGTCGGATTTGGAGGTCAATGAACTGTTCAAGCGCTACACACCGAACCCATTACTGGTCATCATTGATGTGCAACCGAAGGAGGTTGGCGTACCAACAGATGCCTACTTTGCGGTAGAGGAGATCAAAGATGTAAGCGCGCATGGATCGAGAACATGACATTAGCATCATGACGCCAGTCTGTGTGTGCAGTACTGACGTCTTTCACAGGACGGCACAACTACATCCAAGACCTTCGTTCACACCCCCTCGATAATCGAAGCTGAAGAAGCAGAGGAGATTGGCGTCGAGCACCTACTCCGTGACATTCGAGACGTCGCTGTTGGCACACTGTCGACCCGCATAACATCACAATTACAGTCGCTGCAAGGGCTGCATCTCCGATTAAGAGATATTGGACAGTATCTCCAGAAGGTTTTGGACGAAGACTTGCCTGTAAATCACGCCATCCTAGGCAACCTACAAGACGTTTTCAACCTCCTTCCTAACCTTTCAACCCCCAAAGCTTCTCCACTCGGCGCAGCAACGAACGGAGCCGGACAAGCTGGTGCCATCGACAACAGCGAGCTTGCACGGGCAATGAGCATCAAGACCAATGACCAGCTCATGGCCATCTACGTCTCAAGTTTGATCCGCGCAATTACCGCTTTCCACGACCTGATCGAGAACAAGATCCAGAACAAGCAACAAGCAGAAGACAAGGAAGCAAAGAAGGATGAGACCAAGGACGGAGAGAAAGAGAAGAAGGACGAGAAGACAAATGGCGAGGCCAAGGACGGTGAAAAGGGCAAGGAGAAGAGTAAGGAAGCGGAGAAGAAGAAATGAAGGAACAAGAAGAACCAGGGCGGGTAAAACACGGGAGCGAGCATTGCGCCCTGCTAGAAGTGTACCATATCATCGTTGAGTCTCACATAGGAGGATAGAGCCTGTCGCCGTCCCCTGTGTTCGGGCATGATGGCACGATAGTTCCGACATAATGGAGACATGATGACACGACCGTAAACATGAGCAGTTGTGACTGTCCTGACTAACCTTTGAACAAGCCGTGCTGCTTCGGCAGGGTATCAAATACAGCATATATCCTACTGTGCGGAAGAAGCTCATTCTTCATCCCAACCACACAGCATATTTTTTCTTAATCCCCCCAACCCGCCGCCCATCCAGCCGCTTCTTCCACACCTACGCTCCTCTCTTCCACATAGCCCCCAAATAACCCGCTACACCTTTCCCCCAAGACACAAGCCAGCAGGTGCTTGCAGACAGGCGGGATTCCGTGATCCAAGCTCACGCCTCCAAACACCCACGCCCTGTCCTCGTCGTGCGCCTCCATGCGCAGCCCCCGCACGCACCCGGACGCGAGCACCGGCGGCGGATCGGGAAGCGCTGCTGGGAACGCGGCGAATGCGAATGCGGGGCAGGAGCAGGACCACGCGCGGAGGCGCACTTCGTAGGAGGTGGTTGTGTCGAGGGAGGAGCTGAAGCGGGAGGAGCGGTGTTGGGCGGAGCGGACGTAGTAGATTGTGTTGTTTGGGTGAGTGGTGGTGGGTGGGTGGAGGGGTGTTTGGGGTATGTTTGGATCGTCTGGCGGGCTGTTGGCGGCGGTGGATGCTGCGCTAGGGCTGATTACATCGCCGGGTGCCGTGTCGGTGGTCTGGGGGTTTGTGTGCGCGGTGGCTAGCTGTGCGGTGGGTGAGTGGTCTGTCGCGGATTCGGGGTTCTTTGCTGGGCGTGAGGGTGGGTTGGTTGGCAGCGCATCGGTTATGTGGAAGCGTGTGACGAGTCTTCGGTCGAGCAGGTCCAGTGCGGGTACGAACTCATTTGGAAAGAAGACTTGTAGCGACAGGAGTTGTTTCTTCGTTGCGTTCGGTAGGTTATTCAGTGGGCTCGTTTCGCTGGCATTGTGTCCACTGGATTCTGCCAAGGACGACAATGAAATGAGAAGTTGCGTTATGAAGCCACGCGACGTTGATCGTGTTGTCGACGCCATCTAGACTTGCTCTGAGATAACTGCATCATGTTTTGGGTATTGCTACTGATGACGTGGGCTGGGGAATCCGCACAGAACCGACAGTGAAAATAAGGTTGAGGCAATTACGGACGGGACGCGCGATAGCGCGACGCATTGTCCACGAAACCACGTGAACAATCGCAGATCCCTCTGCTCTTGGCCGAAAGTGGTAACGCAACATGTCACTACGATTTCAAGATGATTGCAAGACGATTGTGATGAGATCAGTCGAGTGTCTCCTTGCTCTACCCGAGTTCCCGTAGTGACTTTGTGAAGTTCGATGTCCGGTAAAGTGAGCATTCTCAAGAGGCATTGCGACGCTCAACTTGGCAATCCATGACGTCTTGCGTAATCATCGGAGAGATCATTCGGCCGGGGAGTCTAATCGCTATTGTCGGTCTTCCACGCGTAAGCTACCAAAGCCAGCAAGTCCGCTTGCTTATTTCACCAGACCTCCGCTATGGCGTTTTTGGTGTAAGGTTATTTTTGGCTGGGCCAGCACTCCGTTGAGCACGGCGTAGGGCGTGCCTGGCTTCCACGAATTCCGGTGACGCCATTGACGACGTGGTGGGATGACAGCACTACACGCAAATTGCTTCTTATGCCTGGAAACATGATCCTGCAGCCTGAGCTTCGTGGATGCAGGGCAGACCAGGTGTTGCGCTCCCCAGGGTCACCTGCCGGTATTGGCCAATCATCTTCAGAACGTACCCAATCACAATAAGCGTCGACGTCTGGCCTGGTTGACCGACCATACGAGCGACCGATAGGAGTGAAGCTTCCGTTAATTGACCGGCATTCTTGGGCATCCAGCAAATATTAGCCTTCACTGATCAGCGGTTCTTATGAATGGCGAACAGCATGGGGAGAGATGCACCGTGTCAAGTCGGCAAATGTGGTGAGGGGTCAGATGCACTATTCCCCTCCCCCGCAAAGCGATAAGCACGATAAGGCGCAACCAGGGCTTGTGAAGGATGACCTCTGGCCAGAGCCGAGATGGTGTGAAGGTGTGAAGTGCAAGTTGTCTCGTGAGCTGCCGGGCTCTTAGCAGACATGATGCGAACCGCCGCAGTCGCGCTGCTGCCACACCCGCAACAAGTAGGTGACTAGGAATGGAGGTGGGGCTAGCGACCCGTGGGCTTTCACATGCTCTCTCGATGCTCACGAGACGCGCACCAATTGACAGGGTGCTATTGGTGCGGCGGGAGGCAATCGCTGCAGGCATGATCTGGTGCCCGCTGCAAGACATTGACTCGCCCTGAACCCTCTGGCCGGCTTGCATCATGTACGGCTCTGTAGCTACTAGTGGCGCCCCCTCCACGACCCGTTTGATAGAAGGCGAGTCACAAGGCCAGGCATGCAGCGGGCAAACGAGGACCCCTTCGTGTTGCTAGATGACGGGCACTTGGGCAGGCGCGGGTGATGGGGTAAGCTGGCAGAATGCGGTGAGCAGTGAGCTGTGTGCAATTGACCTGTTTGCTCAGCCGCGAGTGCCACGGCAGGCAAGGTGGAGTGAACTGGGCCGCTGGCAGGTCAAGCGACCAATGCTCTGAAATGATAACTCAATTCGGGGCGAGGAGCGTGTGAAACCGTCGTGTCGTGCAGTGGACATGGTCGGCCTGCACGGACTGGGGGCGCAAGTGGCCATGACGACAAGTGTGGCCCGGGTGGAGGTGTGAAGTGGAATGGATTATGAGATGCAAGTGGTGATGGCTGGAATTGGTAGGCTACCGCTTAGGTAGGTGGGTAGATACATGTAGGCAGGCACATGTAGGTAGGCACATGTAGGTACATGTCGGCAGGCTGGCTGTGTGACACGTCGATTGCTGGAGGCGACGCCCAATGGGGGGGCAGACAGCACGTCGCCCGAGGTGGCTTGAGATGGATTGCGACGGGGCGCGCGAGACGTGTCCAGGACCCAAGGACCAGCAGTGAGCATGGAGGGCGATGGAGGGCGATGGAGGACGATGCATTCCAGCGGGCGAGGTTGCGGATCGGCAAGCCGCTCGCCGACAGAGGGCCGCGAGCAGAGGGCAGCTGGGAGTCTGGGACGGGCGCCGGCGGGTGCATGGACTGCATGGATGGGTTCGCGCTCTGGCACTGGAATCGCATCAATCCCCCAATCCCCCAATCCCCCCCAGCCCAACGGTGACTCAACCATCCTCTCAAGCTTCTGACAGCACCCAGTTGCGCGCACTGCTCCGCCTCCCTGGCCCCGCGCGCAATTGGCTGTGCTTATTGGGCTGCCCCTTCGTCTCCCTTCTACTCACTTCTTGGCCACCCACCCACATTCGTCAGCTTCCGGCCGTGGACAAGCGCCCCTCGTGCGTGCAAGTCGACAATCATGATGCCTGGAGCTTCAAAGCCGGCCACCTGAGCGCCGCCCGCCCCATCCCACTCCCTCTTTGTCTGGTTGGCCCTCCCCCCCCCCGCGGCGGCAGCCTGTCTCAAACACAGTCACACGTCCTTGTTCGCCTTGTAGCCTGCTGAAACCCCCAGCGCCGCCCGCCCTTATAACCTCCGCCTGCCCCGACCGTTTCGGGAGGTTTGGTCTGTCCAGTGCGACGCTCGTCCTATCTCCGCTTTACATACCTACCTATAGGTACTCATTGAACCCCATTGTCTCCCCGGCGTCGGGCAATTCATGTCGCTTCGCTCGCCTTCCAACACTTGCGTTCGCCTGCTGCTCACTGGCCGCACTACCACGCCGGCAACCACTGTACGCGGGCTTCGCCACCCGCGACTCTGACCAAGCCACAAGCCTCCCGCCCCAACCGTCGTACGCAACCACGGGTTCCCCTTCCCACACGCAGCCAACAATTGCTGCTGCCTGGCTTCCGTTTAAATACTGCTCCGCACCCCGGCCCACGCTGCATCAGTGACAAACTTCCCACAATCACCGCACAATGGCAAACTCGCCCTACAAGACGCCCCCAAACCACCGTCTGACCGTCTCCTCGCTCCTCTCTCCGCCTGAGATGAAGCACGCAGAGTCGTTTGTCTCGTCAGTTGCGCCTGCAAACTCACAACCACCCTTCTCTTCCTTCAATTCGGCGCCATTGAAGCCCGCCATGACCAACGCCTTCATGGTCTATCAGGCAGCCCTGCAGCCAAACCGCGACGCCTACGCCTCCCCACCAATCTCACCCTTCGACAGTCAGTCCCAAAAGGAGAACATGGACGTCGTGGACGTACAGGAGGCCAGAGATCCCCAACTCTTCGTCTCCAGTGGTGCCTCAGCCGCCGGCACAGAATTGCCACTCTTTCCACAGGAGTCGTCACAGGACGCCATCGCCGAGCACATGCTGTCGCAGGACTACGCGCAATTGGAGAGCAAGCCTAGCCGCGAGGATTATGAATTGGCCATTTCCTTCCGCTCAACCGTCTTTGATCACGCTGTAAAGAACCCTCGCTCATGGTGGGCCCAAGAACGACGATTTGATTCCCACTACGGCCGGCCCACCGGGGTCCAGAAGCAAGCTGTCCTGAAGAAACTGGCCCCTGCGCCGTCCTCACGACCACGCCAACCCAAGGTTGCATTGCCACGCCTGCCACCTCGTACCCCCCGTGCTCCCAAGACCAAACGCACACCCGTGGTACACGTCTATGACTCTTTCGACACCACACCCATGTCGGTCTCTCCCAAGCCTGCTCGACCAGTGACCAACCGCGACGATACCGATTACATTGCCATCCCAGATTACTCGCCACCTCTCGACACGCTACCCAAGGGCAACACCAAGATCCTCAAGGCCGAGTGGAAGGGCACGCAGCTCGATCTCTCACAAGATCCTGATCGCCACATGCTGCACGAGGCTGAGCTGCACCTTGCCTCGACCCTCCGCCTAAGCTGCGCTACATACCTCTGTAGCAAACGACGCGTGTTCCAGGCTCGTCTCGAGGCCATGAGGATTGGCAAGGAGTTTCGCAAGACAGATGCGCAACAGGCTTGCAAGATTGACGTCAACAAAGCCAGTAAATTGTGGCAGTCTTACGATCGGGTTGGCTGGTTTGAGCCACGATATTTTCAACAATTTCTATGAACGCGCTCGTTGGAATCCTCGCGATGTTTCTGGCAATCGTTCCTAACTGTCATCGGGTTTTTTTTCATGGCTTTTTTTTGAGTTTCTCGTCCATGACACCAAGTTGCATACGGCATATGACGGATCCAGCGCTTTTGTCCTTTAGCACGACACAATGGAGGTGATGGCAGTAGCCCATCTCTTGTGCACGATTCACGAATGGTGTTTCTTTTTGGATTTATTTTATGGATGTTATCGGCATGGTCTGGATGGATGTTTGGGATCCGGCGCGGTCCCTATTGGGCGTTTGCAGAACATACTCTTCGATCCGCTTTCCTTTGTTTGCATCATGCGATACCCAACTCAACACAATATGTTGTTTCATCGTCCTGACAATGGACTTGACGCCGTATGCGGCGGTTTGCATCATCAGGTAGTACTAGAAGAAGAATGCGATTATCATCTTTTCATACGCAGCATGGTTGCCAACTTGGATGGTGTTGCTCTATGCAATTCTTGCGCAATGCCTTGTGATTACAGCACTGGATACTCGTGAAGAAGCAGGAGTTTTGTGGTTTGCATGTGATTGTGACACGCAATGCGCGCCTGCGTCCACACATCGACATGACGTGCGAAAAGTTGACGTTCCATTTCTACCGGGTCGAGCATTTACAACGGCCGTGGTTAAGGCTCAGGGTCTTCGGGGTCCGTAGAATAGTACATAGTGGGGATCAGTCAGTAAGCTGTGGCGCATGCGGCATGGCCCTATTTTGGGATGCACGCTCCAACCTCAAACGGTCCGCCGCGTCGTCCGCAGCATCCCTCTACGAGCAGCGACATCACCACTCCTCCACATACACACACGGCGCCGCGGAATCGCCAGCCCACCACCATGTCGCAGACAGAGCAGGTCCAGCACAGCGACTCGATATCCAGCCAGGACCCCGCGCGCGAGGAAACGAAGAAGACCAAGAGCCGCCGACCGCCGAGTAAGCCATGCGCGCAGGCTGGAAGGCCGTCCAAGTCCACGGCAATGCTAACAACACCACCTCAGATACCGCCTTCCGGCAACAGCGTCTCAAGGCATGGCAGTATGTGGGCGTCTCCCGCCATTTCCGTCTGCCACTGACACGACAACAGACCGATCCTGACCCCAAAGACCGTCCTGCCTCTCTTCTTCATCGTCGGCGTCATATTCGCTCCTATCGGCGGGCTTCTGATCTATGCTAGTTCGCAGGTGCGTGGCCGACGCTAGGCTTGATTCCACGCCGGACTGATGTGCTTGCTAGGTCCAGGAAATATCCATCGACTACACCAACTGCTTCACCTCGTCGCCAGCAACATCCGCCAACTTCAACGCCACGGGCGAGAATAGTCTCGAGGACATTCCCTCTGGCCGAGTGTCGGCAACCTTCAACAAGGCCATGACCAAGGCGCCCCAGTGGGGACATGCGACGGAAGAATACACCTGGCAGCCCCAGGGCCTAAGACAGAACACCAATGTGTGCATACTGAGCATCGACATTCCCAACGACGTCAAACCTCCGATCCTGTTCTACTATCGCCTGACCAACTTCTACCAAAACCACCGCCGATACGTCAAGTCCGTAGACACGGAGCAATTAAAGGGCAATGCGCGCAGTCCCAGCGACATCGACAATAGCGATTGCAGCCCCCTTGACTTGGCCCCTGATGGCCGACCCTACTATCCCTGCGGCTTGATTGCGAACTCAATGTTCAACGACACCTTCGACAATTTCACCGTGTCTAACTTGGCAGGCGCCACCAATAACGACGAGACTGCCTTCTACAACCTGACTGTTCAGGGCACATCGTGGGCCCATGAGGGTGATCTCTACGGAAAGACAAAGTACAGACCTACAGATGTAGTTCCCCCTCCGAACTGGCAGGAACAATATCCTGCAGATGGCTACGACAGTCTGACCGAGCTGCCTGACCTTCATACTTGGGAGCAGTTCCAGGTCTGGATGAGGACTGCAGGCTTGCCAACCTTCAGCAAGCTCTACCAAAGAAACGACGACAGTGTGATGAAGGCTGGTACCTACCGGCTCAAGATTTGGGACCGTAAGTCACAAGATGCAGCATTATGCAACAAGCCCTAACACTGTTCCAGGCTTCCCCGTCGACAAGTACAGTGGAACCAAGTCCGTTCTCATTTCCACGCGAACTGTCATGGGTGGCAAAAATCCATTCCTCGGTATTGCGTATCTTGTGGTCGGAGGTCTCTGCATCCTACTGGGCGCTGTGTTCCTTGCCACACATTTGATCAAGCCAAGGTAAGTCGAATCCGATCTGTACACACCACTCCGATTGCTGACCCTTTCTGCAGAAAACTTGGTGACCACACTTATCTCACCTGGAACAACGACGAACCCAGTACGGCAACAACGACCGGACGTGCCGGCGGCGCATAATCCTGGAACGGCGGTTTGGTCTGATGTGTGAGGTGCATCAATTTCCTATTGTGGCTTCTGCTTCTGCTAAATTCATGATTGCAGCATGGCACTCTGCAGTATTTGTATATCACGAAGTCTGGATTTCATGGAGTTATGGTGTCTAGGCTGGGCACCAGATCGCAATCTTTCGTTGTCGCTCAATTCAATTCTTCCAAATCTTGCACTTCCTGATTCTGAACACATTTGATACCTATAGTGGACTGCCTTGTTGGTAGACGAGCATGGTGATACACAAGACACGTCTTATGCGCCAACCGGATGCATCAGGCTCAGAAGGCTGGCCAGATAGAGTGACGGCCGTTAGAATAGACCCTGAAGGACATTCTGAAACTCTGGAATCCAGACTGCTCACATGGGATAGGTTATATACCTCTCAGCGTCCTCGATAATATCCACCCCCAAGGACCGTATCTGCAATTCACTTTCGAGGCATTCATTCTGCCTGCGACGATCGTATCACAAGATTTCGGAGAATCTACCAACACATTCCGAGGAGCTTTCGCTACCAGTTGACCCCCCATGCGTACACAGACCTTCCTTGCCTCGCTAGGCCTCCTAGCTACAGCGTCTGCACAAGGCAAACCCGCTTTTGACTGCGGCACAGATACTGCTCATGCCTCTGACGACTTTATAAAGACAATTCAAGACCTTCATGGGAACTCGAAGCGCGGCTCACTGGCGGCCAACGCTGGCCTTGCAGCCCGTGACTCCGACCCCATTACTGTTGATGCAGTCTTCCACATCGTAGCCACCAATGACCAGAAAGATGCCATCACAAGTGAAATGCCGAGCGCACAGCTCGACTCTCTGAACGAAGCATACAAATCGTACGGCATCACCTTCAACCTGGTCAACGTAACCTGGAGCACCAACGACAAATGGGCCGTCGGCGCCACTGACGACGACAACGACATGAAGAAGACGTTACGCCAGGGTACCTACAGTACACTGAACCTCTACTTCCAGACCGACCTCGCCGGCGGCGTCCTCGGCCGTTGCACCCTTCCCTCCGCCATCAACAACGGCAAAACCGACCCAACCGTCTACTTCAACGACGGCTGCAACGTCAACGCGCACACGATGCCCAACGGCGCCATGGACGGCTACAACAAGGGCAAGACAGCCGTGCACGAAACAGGCCACTGGATGGGTCTGCTGCACACGTTTGAAGGCTACTCGTGCGACGGGCCCGGCGACTACATTGACGACACGCCCGCCGAGAGCACGGCGACGGACGGGTGCCCCACGGACCCGGCCAAGAAGAGCTGCCCGGACCAGCAGAAGGCTGGCGAGACGGATCCGATTCACAACTTCATGGACTACAGCATCGATGAGTGCTACGAGGGCTTTACCGACTTGCAGGTCCAGCGCATGAGGAGTATGTGGGCCATGTATCGCAAGGGCAACTGACGTCTCGGGCGTACCAATGCTGGAATGGGTCTGTTGTGTTCTTGCTGGGGCTTGGGGTTGTGGTTCTTGTGGTTGCGCTTTTGTGCTTTGCCTGGGTGGGTTTTCCGTCTCTGCTCGCTCTTGTCTAGTCTCGTCTCTTTTTTTTTCCTTGGTCTTTTTTTTTACCTTGCGCGTTGGGTTTTGATTAGGTCTGATGTGTACATGTCTGTTTGTTTTGTTTTTTCTCGCTTTTTATCTAAATTGCACATAGGTAGTGACATTCAGTATGCGCGTGTTTTCTGCTGGCTCGCTGCGTAAATGTACATTCTATCCTTGGCTGTGTGTTTCGCCTCTGGGTCCGCGGTGCACAAATTGTAGAAATGAATACACAACAGAGAACGAACGTTTGAGCTAATTTCCCGGGTACTCGGTTTTGGTGGATGGCTACGCTACTACCAAATCCAATACCCTTCCCTCCATCGTTGCCAAATATTTCGGCCGGTTTTCTGGTGCTGGGAGGCTCCCGGAGACGGGGTAGTGGTTGGGCTGAGCATTCCAACGCGGGAGCGTCCGTGCCGTGCTACGTGAATTTTACCGGTTTTTGACGCTGTGAGCATTCCAGGCTGCCCCTATTGAAGCTTGAAAGGTGTTGCGAGGTAAGGCTGTCGGGGCGGGCTTCATGACGCGGAGGAGCAGGTATGCATACGTCAGTCAAAAGCACCCTCGATCACAGTTCCCCAGAGCCGTCTGTGACGTTATTGTGAACTGCATTGCATTTCGAAACGAGCGTCCGTGCCGGGGGATCGCACGACCACAAAGAGCCGAGACGCGAGTTACCTACGTCCATCGCAGTCTCGTGCACTCGACGATCGCTGTCATCAGCATGTCTCACACTCACGAGGGGGCACTGGAACTGACAGCTCGCTTGCAAGCCTAGACCACAGCACGACAGCTCGTGCCTGGAGCAAAGATGTAAGACCTGGCTGGCCTGGACGCACCCCCAGCACAAGACATGACAGTCTCGATTTGCGTAAGGAGAGACATGGTGTGAAGCTGACCACTGCCATCCAGACTCTTTTCACCTCCACACGAACCGGTGTGTCTTGCTTCGGCTGGTCTGTCTGATGTGAGATGTTCAGAGCGCCCATTTGTGCCATGCTCACACCAGCGCAGTGGTTCTTTGTCCCGTATGCGGAGACCACGAACAATGCATGGCACTCGGCATATCTCGACAAGAAAGCGCCACGTCCATCCGGCGGCAAGAACAATACAAAGGTATGCTTCACACGCGCCTAACCTTGGTTGGTGCCCACAATAGCAGGGTTGTTGGGCATCGGTGGGTGTGTGGTTCGATTCATCACCACATCTTCTTCACAGCATCACAGTAGCTGGGATTATGTACTACGTCATCTATCATTGTGACTAGTCCTGAGTATACCACACTTCTATCGCTACTACACGACAAACAAAGGAAAGGAAGGAAGGAAGGAAGGATGGAAGTACCAGACTACCCCCTCCTTGCCCAAGCCCACCACACCAAATACACAACCTCCTTTACCCGCCCAACAAAGCCAAACCCTACACTTACCAACCACTCCTCCACCTACGTCGTCGACCCAGTCCCACTCTCCAATGCGAAGACCCCGCACCCTATCCTTCCCCCGTCGCCCTCGTACCCACCGCGCCACACCACCACCACCACACCGCCGCCCTCGCTCCGGCCCTTGTCACCCCATCCCCTCCGTCCTGAAATACACCCTCCTCCTCCTCCGCACGCCTCCTTCACACCCGTCCTCGCACCGTGGCTCGCAACCCAGCGGCCCGCCCGTCAACCACGTACCCCCGCCATACTCATCCGCCGCACCGCCGCCGCCGCCGCCACCTTACGTTCCCTGACCCCTTTGGCTGTGACCTAAAACTTTTTATTCCACGATGCTATCTTCTACTCCGTCTACGTCTGCGTCTTCGTCTACGTCGGCGACTACAGCCCCGCACACCCCGTCTCCTCGCTGGATTCAAGCCACGAACCCGTCCTCGACACGCCGACGCTCTGCTCTGTACTTTGTGGTGTTTTGCGGCTTCGGTCTTGTCCTCGCTGCTTGGCTCGTGTGCATGCGCTGGTTCTGTGGAAGTGTCGCGCGGGGGGAGACGGTGGGGTGTGCGGGGCGTGGAGTGATGGACGGGGGTGTGGGGGAGAAGAGTGAAACTGTGAGGGAGGAGTGCGAGGAAGATGGGGGTCCGAGAAAGGGGGGAAGGAGGCGGAGGGAGGACGAGGATGCAGTGAGGGATGCGTGTGTGCTTATGTGAGCAGGGAGGACGTGCTGGGTTTGAGTGGGCGGGAACGACAGTTGTCTCAGGCTGAAGAATCCATTCATTTCAGAGCCAACTAGTAAATTCACCTTGTCTTCTATGAACATGCTGGAAACGAAGCTGGGAGACCTGCGATGAGTATACTGAGCAAGGCAAATTCATGCCCTGATGGACTGCCAAGGCCCAACAGCACCACAGCATAATGCAGCATAGTCTCAAGACAACAGATAGCTTGAAACAAAGCAAACATTAACATTAACGCGGAGCTTAGGACTTTTAGAGTCATCATCATGATAATAATACAGCGACAACCTTGCCCACATACTCCTCCTCGCATGATTTTTCCTGCACATCTAGCTCACCATGATAAAAGGTCCCAGAGGTGGGCTCACAAGCTGAAACCACGTCATGTCCAGACCTCCAGTCGAATCCAGTTGATATGTCAGACGTGATCCAGCTTCACATGGCCCGCTGGAAATGACGTATCGGTTGTCGGGCTGAATCAACGGAACGCTGCCAATAAGGCTGGTACTGCCGTTGTCTTGGGTGCTTATGTCTGCAAAGAAATTTCCGATCGCGCGAGAAATGTTGATACCACCCGGAGATCGAACCTTGACAGGAGAGAGATCGGGATAGTCGAAAGGTGCAGGCATAAAGAAGACAAGCGTGCATGTCCTACCGGCGAATGCGGGCCTGATGTCATATTGGAACAGAGTTGAAATCGCTGGGGTCAGCTGTGCGTTGTGTCCGTCTCCCATCATCTTGCCTCGGTTGACTTTTTCGACGGGAATAATCAAGTGAGGCGCCTCGTAGTCACCGGTAAGGCCATGGGAAAAGTCGACTTCGAGAAGAGTCTCCTTCGACAGGCGGGAAATAGTAGGGGCCAATGTAGAATGTAAAGAAGATCCAGGGATGATCGATGGCACGGTGGAGAATGCAGGTTTGGTTGTCGACATCATGGAATTTAGTTGCGCTGCTTAAGATTAGCACGCATTACAACGAGTCGTCCGCCCATCATTCTCACATGACTTTGTAACACTGCTTGACACTTTGGTGCTGCTACTAGTGACCGATCGCGACACGATTGGCAACGACTTTGCACATCTATTAGCCCGTGCACTCCAACCCTGAGGCCTCGTGGACCTGGTTGAAGTGTATACGGACGAACATTGTGATTGTGTGCAAGGACAACCAAGGTGGAGACGAACAACGGACAAAAAGTAGGCAAACATTGACAGCGTGAACCAAAAGTTGTACAAAATCAAGAAGAGAAGAGGTGAAAGCGAAGAAGAAAGGATAAGCGGAAGGAATTAGCTTACCGGTTTAGCGCTGGCAGGGCAAGACAAGTCGAACAGAGGCTGGACAGCCATGAGATCCCCTGCAGGCTTGATACCGAAGGAAGGGGATGGGTTGCCGTACTGAACATCCTGGAGAGTATAGTAGTACAAGTTGACATTGTCGCTAACCAATTGGCAGGTGACGTCCTCCCAGTAGGTGCGGGCATTATCCGCGCTTGGTACGGCCTGGTTCAAGGTCTCACCGCTGACGGGCCATCCAGTCTCAGTGACCCAGACAGGCTTGCCTTGAGCAGCGCCAACAGTAGCGTGGTAGGCGTCAAAGAACAATTGGCTACCACCACCTACGCCGTTCGACATGGTGCTCTGGAAATAGGGGTAGGCATCCATGCCAATGAAGTCGACAGCCTCAATGACAGCGTTATTCGAGGCGTTGACATAGGCAGTCCAGGTATCAACGTGGCCAATAGGCTTACCCTGAAGACCGGTTCCAGAAACAGCATTGCGAGTCTGCTGAATGTAGGTAACTAATTCCTGGGGCTGAGCTCCAGGACCAGATTGGTTTTCGATACCAGTAGGCGTAACACGATACAGGTCTTCGCTACCGACAGAGATACCGACAACCAAGTCAGTGAAGGCAGAGCCGAACTGCTGAACGGCCGACTTGAGAGCAGTGATCTCGTTATCGACGTTAGCTTGACCAGCTGATGTCCACAAGCCAAGGAGTAGAGTAGTATTGGTGTTGATGGCAGCCTGGATGGCCTCGATGACGGTGTTGGTGGTTCCATGCTGGATCATGGTGTACAAGCGTGCAGAAGTCCAGCCATTGGTACCTGGGAGTTGCTTTGCGGCATTGAACTCGTACTCAAAGTCGACCAGTGTCTTTGCCCGGTTGTTGTTGAAGTTGGCGCCATAGTTGAAGCCTTTGATGGCAGCATTGGCGGTGGAGAGAAGGCCAGCAGCGGCCAGAACAGAAGAGAAAACACGCATGATGGTATATGTTTATTATAACGGACTACTCGGGACGGTGCAAGTAAGACGACAGCCGAAGAAGTATTAAAACAGATGTTGAGAAGGGGTGATGGGAGAAGGATCTCAGGCTCCGGAATGCACGAGAAGAAGTATTTATCGCGCGGTGACGTTGGCAGCGGGTGGAAGAATATGTGTATGCAACAGGCGCAGGGGAAGCAGCGAATTGGCGACTACCATGGCAAGAGCAACATGCAGGGCTCGTCAGCAAAGATCTGCCCAGAACACGCCCCCGTAGCTTCCGTGCCGTCCCAACGTCCTTCTGGCTGTCCACGCGTCAAACCGCAACACGCAGCAGCCATGCAGAGAATGAATACTTGCATCAAGAGGGCACCCCTCGCATGCTAATCCTTCTGTCGTTCGTATCCAGCCATGTGCGACACCAACTCCTGCCTCGACCGCGATCCAGAACATGTGCACAAGCACAAGCACAAGCATTTGCCGCCAAAGCTTGACATTCTTTGCCCCCAGCCTCATCCGCCATTCGTCAATTGTGGAGACCCAATAGCCCAACGGGCTCGCAGGCGACGTCAACGTACCTACGTGTCTGCCATCGCATCCGGCTAAAAAAAAATACTTCATCGTCATCATCCTTGCAAAAACCGCCCTACGTACCCAGTGCAGCCATGTCTGTCCCCAAATGCGCGTAATGTCCAGATATTTTCCGGGATAGGCAGTGTACAGAACCACCGCTTTACGAGTTCGGGAGATGGCGACGGGATGGCGCATACTGTGCTTAGCATCGACAGGCCAATATCGATGTTTGTCTCCTGGCTGGTCCACGAGCCTGCCGCCAATAGTTCGCCTCGTGTATCGTCAATTCACACTCGTGATAAACATGGCATTGTGCATCACCACGCCGAAAAGTCGTCGCTCTGCGCATGAGTACCTACTAGCTGGATTGCACTCGTCGATGGTGTGGCCACAAGTATCGTATTGACCACGCTGGTAACGTGGACTGCGTTCTCTGGCCCAAATTCAGGAATATCGCATGGATGACGGGCTCGTGACGGTGTGTGCACTAGTAGCAGCTTCCGGGCAGCGTTTCCGGGGCATGGAGCCGCACGATCGTGTGCATATGTATACAAGAGGAGAACCTGTTCGTTTGGGGGTGAGGTTTCTAACGCCGTCCGTGGTGACGTGCTAGTCCTCATTGGAACATATGTAGGTGGGTAGATAACCATGTAAGACCTTTCCGTCGAGACAGACGTAGCAACGATCATTTGAGTCGGAACATTCCTGTACGGACAAAGTGCTCATCGCCCACGATTCAGAGCGGTAACATTCAGGACAAGTCTTCAATGGAGTTTTCAACGCGACGAGTGCATCATGAAACACTACTCCTAGTACAGACGCAAGGAAAAAGGAACGACACTCGTGTCGGGATTCAACTACAAACACAGTTTTCAATGAGCGACTCCAGTTAACTTGATCCTCCTGCTCTCCTTCCTGCTAGCCACACAGGACTATGCTTGTTCGCCCACCTCATCCGAATACGACCCGTAGTCACTGTACGGACTAGCTGCTGCAATAAGCCGCTGTGTTTGGTACAAAGTGCCAACGGACTTACTTGTACTTGCCATACCAGTTGTCAGGCAGCGTGGTGGAACCTTGCTTGTGATCCACCATCTCAGACAGGGCGGGCATGTCGCGCTTCGTTTCCTGGGTCGTGTCTGGGTCGTGCACCATGTTTTTCTCAGCCATGCCGCTGTCCAACATCTCTTTCTCGATTATGTTGTCGTGCATCATATGGCGCTTCATGTTCTCGTCGGCCATGCTCTCTTCCATGTCTTTGCTCATCATGCCAGCGTCGTGCATCATCGTGTCACGCTTCGTGGGCTCCATCTTGGCTGTCTCCTTTCCCAGCTTGCCCCCGGTATATGCACCGTAGGTCGTGTACGGATCATATTTTCCATAGACAACACGCTTCGTGTGTGACTCAGCTTGGTGGTAGTTAGATGCGTGAACGTGAGGGAGAGTTTTGTCATAACACTACCGTCTGTCTCCATCATATTCGCTTTGGCCTCTGCCGATTCGCCGTAAGTTCCATACGAACCGTAGGCACCATAGGGCTTGTATCCAGCATAAACAACATCCCCGGCCATTTCCACAGGAGCAGCAACGACGAGGGTCGCCATACAAGCGATGAGTAGCTTGCAGTACATTTCGAATATTGCGGGAGTTGTAAGTATGATCGAGAAAGTTCTGTATCTCGGGGTGTCGAAGTGGGAGGATTATGGTAGAAGGTCCGGAATGCCGTACATTTCTTCCTTTTAACTATGAAAGTATCCCCCATCGCGGAATACGACAAGTATATGACGAGCATATCATTGTTGCACGATACTGTCCATGCTGGTACTGGCATGAGCCACAGGGCAGATTGCGTATCCGCCTTTGAACACCGAGTCGCTCCGTAGTCTGTGTCTCTCGAGCCCACGAGATTAAATTATTGAATCATTGAATCTGTGCAGGCTCTCGAAATCACGAGTCGGCATATATCGACCAGCGATTGGCCGTATCCATGTAAATTTGTCTCCGGATCATATTTCAGACGCCGCGTACTGGAATATAGACTCGCTACACCCGGATGCCTGCTGATAGCAACCTTGGATGTCTGATTGGTTTCGGTATTGCTCACAGCGATGTGATGGTCTGCGTACTATGCCGCTAACAACACGATTTCTTTGATCCACGGGCAGGTTGCTCGACTCCAAACTTCGTGTGAATGGATACAGCATCCCGGCATATTGCTTGCACATTGCAGAACTGGTTGAGCCAAAGAACGAACTTTGGATGTGACTTAGTGTTACCGTTCGACAAGATGCGTGCAAGCTGTAAACCTCCCTCCGGGATGCTTATGTGACAGGCCGTGTTACTTGTATATTGTCATTGATGTGCTCATCACATCTGAAGTTTGCAGTAATACAAAGTAATGTAACACACGTTCCGCAATGTCGTACCTGCAATAAAATCGCGTAGTATGCCGCGCTATTGGAGGATATCCAGAGTGGTTAGTAGAGGAAGTGAACATACCCGCGTGGAAGAACATTTGTCGTCAATTATTGGAACACAAATTCGTCAGCAGTATCTCCTTACTACGACGTGACTCACTTCTCCTTTTGACCACGATGCCGGTGTCTTGTAATCGACTGTCTCGACTTTTCAGATCATCATGCTTCGTTTCTTTCGTCCTCGCCCGAAGCAAGCTCAGCTGCTGGAGAGAGAGGGTGATCTTTCAGACAATGAAGCGCTCCTACCCTTGTCGTCTCCATCCTCTAATATTGCAAAGTCGATTCTGCTCGATCGACCAAGCCGCGACATACAGATTGCGATCCGGACTCTCGTACTGTGCACAATCATATATTTTGGTGCAGCCATATGGATCACATACAGTGTTCGAAAAAGTGTCTTCGTGACCAACGCAGACGATTTCTGCATACATCACGTATCGCAATATTGTAGGTCAAGCATTGCCCTCGTACCTGATCACTCTGCTCACCGATGCTTGCAGCTCCAGTTGTGAGAGATGTGAAGCCGAACTGGCACGTCGAACTGTTCAATGGGACCTTTCTGCATCAGAATGTGTATCGTCAATCAGCAGGTCCCGAGGTGGATGCAGCATGGGAAGCACTTGGAGTAAATTGTGAGTATTGTTCTGTTTTCCATGCACCCGTATATCTGACTATGCTTCTCAGACCGGAGCATCGTCGTGTCCAAAGAAGAAGCAGAGGCAACAGGGTTGCGCTATGACCAAGTCAAGGTCAGTGACCAATACGGTGGTGGCTTCCCTGCAAATGTCGAGGGTCTGCATCATCTGCATTGTTTGGTGAGCAAAGAGAAGTGGATCATGGGGAAATGTATTGACGGTCCTAGAACCTATTGCGACAAGCACTGCATTGGAATTACGACTACTATCTGACGAAAAAGGAAGGGCCTTTCTCGAATAGCGAGTATATCGTTCGCGTTCATACAACACACTGTCTCGACATCTTGAGACAGGTGCTGATGTGCAACCCTGACGTGGGGGTGCTGGGCCAAGTTTGGTGGCAGGCCGAAGATGAGCCCAAGCCAATGGCTTTTGTGGACTTCAACACGAAGCACCGATGTCGCGACTACGAGGCAGTGCGAGTGTGGGCGGAGGAGCATCAGCTACCGCCAGAAAGTGAGGTCGATATGAGTCGTTTCTACGAGATGCCCAAGCCTGGCGACATGGTCTATTCCGAGATACCTTGATGACAAGGTGGCTGAGATATGTTAGCTGGAGCAGGCTGTTGCCTGAAAATGCAATTCCAAACCCACCGAAATCTTCGCGCCGTGTCTTGTGTTCGGGACGCAGCTGCTTGTGTTGTGCATGCATTGTCCGCGTTGATTCAAGGAGGCCGCACAAGGCTCGCAGTCATCTATCTGACTTCAGGCGTGCTCAGTTCTGACGGGGCTTCACTACGCCGTCGTGGACGATGTAGTAGACGACAGTGCTGTCTGAGTCGACGGAGGCCAGCACTGCTCGTTTGGTCGTCCTCCAAGGGTTTTGTGGCTGGTCGTGTCCAGCAGAGGAGCCCTCTGGGGCAGGCGGCACCATGCTAAGGCCGTCAAAGACCTCGGCCAGCCTGCGCAGCGTCCACTTCTCGTTAAGGCGCGTAGGCAGCACCCATTCGCGCTCGGCGGCGGCCTTGACGTCCAGGGCGGCGCCCTCGTCCTTTTCCTTTTCCTTTGCTCTTGCCTTGCGCTCGCGGTCGGCGCGCTTCAGCAGCTCGACCTGCTCGTCGGGGTGCACATAGAGGCGCTGTGGTGGCAGGCCGGAGACGAGGGGCCGCGGCAATGGCGCGCTGGTGAGGGGCGACTGGGTGTGGACGCACAGGTCGGACCAGTGGTGCTGGTGGTCGAGGTTGTGCAGGATCTGGCGGGCGAGCGAGAGCCCATGCGGAAGGTGCGTGGTACGGGCGGGCGCTGGAGGGCCTGCCACGAACGTCTGCAGCGGGGCCGGGGCGACGACGGGCGGCGGCGGTGCTCTGGCAGCAAGGGACGTCATGTCAGCGGCGGGCCAAAGGGGGCGCGGCGGGCGGGCGATTGGTGGTGCAGTGTTTCGCAGTGAGAGAAGCTGGGCTGTAGCGGGAAGGAGCGAACATCTCACCAGACACCCCGCCAGTCACCATGACCACGCCCAGCCCTCCAGCAGAACGTGCCCACGCGTCCCCCGCCGCCCGCGGCCTTCTTATACTGGCTGCCTGCGGGCCTCCTGCTGGCATTCGGCCCATCTCATCAGTATCCTCCCCCCAAGCGTTCCTCATACTTTGCCCTGCATAACCGTACAGGCTGTACAGCTCAACATGCGCGTCCCAGTCCCCCTCACCACCTGGCTCGTTCTGGCTAGCGCAGCCGTCGCCCAGCAGGAGACCCCTAGCGTCGTGACCGCCATCTCCATCACACCGACGCCTGCCAGTGAGGAGGTCTTCACCATACAGACGTCGGTTCCTGGTACGTCCAGCGTCTGCTATGAGGTCTGCATCCAGGAGCCGTGCCCTGCATGTGCGCAGTCACTCAGAGACGAGGAGCTGCGGCGTCGCACACTAACTTGAGCAGGCAGCGTAGAGGGTTCAATGGGCATCCCTCCGGGCGAGACCCCCATCTCACCCATTGAATCAATTGCCTCCATAATCACCGATCCTCTGCTGTCTACCGTGACTGGAATCATGTCAATTCCGCCTGGAGAGACCCCCATCTCCATCTTCACGGGTTCGTTGGACGTGTCAGCGCCCCCAAGCGCTACCTCAGGCGTAGCACCCACAACCAACGCCTCCGCCTCTACTTCTGCACCACCTGAACAAACGACCAACGCAGCCGTCACAGCCAGAGCCGGAACGAGTTTGCCGTTGTTGTTGGCGGCGGTGTTTGCCATGTTGTAAGGGGCAGCCCCAGGCTGCCACACGTGCGTGTGCTGTGGCTGAGCAGGGCGGATGCGGCTAGCATGGGGCTTGGCTCGCGATTGCTGGAACTTGTGGCATCATGCTGGTCCTGGATCCTTGAAAATGCGTACTGTGTATATTATCACGTGTTTGGTCGATACTTAGTAGAGCCACCAAAATGAAGATCAAACAGAATCAAATTTCGCAAGCCTAACGACGGATTTGACGATTGTGAACACACGCGTAGCACTACAATGGTACTTTGTCGTGCATGCATCATCAGCGGGTGGCTTGAGAGATGCGGTCGGTGGGTGGGTCTGGGGGGTCTGGGACTCTGGGGCCAGGGCCGCCATCGATCATGATGTGGGCAGGCTCCATGCCCAGTGCGGATCGCCCCTGCAGTCCTGCGGTACCAACAAATATAAGGTGACCCCAGCCATTATGTCGTCGCTCCGGCTCCTGCGACACCCTCTGCCAGGCACTCGCCGGCTACCTTCACCGCAGCGCTATCCCTTTCCTGTCAAGGATCGAATCAAGGCACAACTGTCAACGCCACTGCCAATTGGCCAGGGATCGTCCACCTTGGCTGACACGTTGAGCCGCGCACGCTCAGGCCACAAACGAATGTCCTACAAAGCTGCAGTGCTTGCCTCACAGAGTGTTAGAGTCACAGGGACTTTGCACAAACATGGCGCCACCGAATTCCACGACGCAGGCCAATGTCTCCACACCTGTCCCATTCCCTCAACCAGACGCCATACGAGAAACGAACGAGGCCTCCAGTCCGACACATGCGACCTCTAAAACGCGTGATAGATCTTCAACTAATGCGTCCAATGTATCCAACAGGATACGCACTGCGAGCTTGAAGCTCATCGAGGCCAATCCTCCTCCAGGTATGTGGGCCGCAACAGGCCAGACCGTGTCAAAAGCCCCCTCTTTGGCAGACATACGAAGGGGTTCCTTTGGCTCCGATGGATGGGACGAACAGACACAACGGAATCGGGCAAGTTCGCGGACGAGCCAGGGAGACGATGCGCCAAGATCACCGACGAGTGCCACTGCCCCGACTGAAGAGGCTCGCAGGCCGTACAATCCAAAGCGGAAAGGGTCCGGCAACAAGACTCTGAGCACGGAGCCATTCCCTACTCTGACGGAAGAGCAGACGGCCACACATCATGAGCAAGACCAGGATGTGGCACCTGCCATTGAGCCCAAGCAGAGTTCAGAGACAGCGGATCAGCTCAGCTCAGAGAGACCGCAGCAGGCTAAGAGAACTCCATCAGGAGGGGTATGTATGCTACTAGGCCGTTACACACGAATAATTGCTAACCAGAGGAAAGTACACAAATGGCTATGTTCCGCCTCCGAAACTGCCATGGAAACGCTCCTTCGCAATCGGCGCGAAAGGGTTCTGGGCCTGGTTCACCACTCCTGCTGGGTTTCTGATAACAATCTACGGTCTAAATGTTGTTGCTTGGGGAGGTATGCTGTTCCTGCTTCTTTGCAACGCTGCACCCGCCATGTGTACCCCGACCTGCAACGACATCAATTCGCCCCGAAGGAAGTGGATCGAGTACGATTCCCAAATTCTCAACGCGCTTTTCTGCGTTACAGGATTCGGACTTGCCCCATGGCGCTTCAGGGACTTGTACTGGTTGGGATGCTGGAGGTTCGGAGGCTCCAACCGCAAAGACACGGGCATTCGTCGTCTGGCTGGCATCCATCGCGGATGGTACCGACTTCCTGGCTCTGACCAGTTACCTGACGAAGCAGATGCGAACCAGGTGGACCCACAAGATCTTGCTGTGCCGATACCTGTCAAGTCGATTCCGGACCCGCCTCCCACAGGCATTCGCGCTCCACCCACAAAGGGCTGGAAGATGGACTTCGTCGTATGGAACAACGTCTGGAATACTCTCTTTCAGATAGTACTCTGTTTTTACATGTGGCACTACAATCGCATCGAACGGCCATCTTGGGCGACAGGTTTATTCGTCGCCTTAGGATGCGGTGTGGCCGGTATCGCCGGCATCATGATGTGGCACGAAGGCAAGAACGTCAAGAAAGTTGAGGGAGTACCTCAGGGTCGCAAGGACTACAATGATAAGACAGCAGACACTGAATCAAGTGCAAGTCAAAACGTGCCGTTGGTCTCCACGGCTAAAGCGGCACGGTCATGAGAGTCTGTGCGCAGGATCTTGCTAAGCGGGTGGCGATGTTTCCCTTCTTCTAGGCGCAGATCCAGGTGCTCCAGAACAACCATTTTCTCCAGTCCCATGATACCCCAAGCCTCTCTGGCATAGCAATAGCACTATTAATCGATTTTATTCTGACTGCCCCATCTGTTCAAGTCCAATAGACATTAGAGCAAGGCTCTCGCAGGGGGAGAATCTTCCGGATGGTTCCTCCATTCCGCAATTGATCATCTTGACAGAAGCCTCGCCGCCATGCATGATCACGTCTTTGCCGAGCTGTCCGGACTCCCCGAAATGCTAAGCACCCGCAGAGGCGCGTGTGTCATCGAAAATGACGTGGGACTGACTGCTAAATTAGAGTGTGACAGCTACACGAGACCATGACTGGACATTTCTTATTTGAGCCAAGCCCCAATGCTGTCCAGTCGAGCGTCTCTCTTGCACTCCCGCCATTAACATTAGTAGTCGTAATCAAGTCCTCCTCAACTGTCAAGAGTGTCTGTCACATATACTGAAGAGTTGTGTGTGCACAAGGAAAGAGTCGTGGGCAACCTCCACGACTGACTCTGTTACATCACGCAAGCAACATCATATCGGCACATCCTACGGTTACCTCGACCCTCTTCGCGAAGATGGCAGCACAGGAGTATTATCTGGGCACACAAGCCGTGCATGAACTACCTGGCAATCAACTTCACACATCTTACCCGCAACAACCGCCGCCACCGCAAATTCCCCAGTATAATAAATCTTCAACCCAGCCATTCCAAAACCCAGCGGGCAATATGCCAACCTATGCAAGCACACCTCCACCTTCCTATACATCACTCGCACAGCCGCCGCCGCCGCCCCATGCGCAACCTCAGTCACATTCTGCGCCCAATCACTACCCAGTAGAAAAACCAGCGCACCAGTATGCTCCCGAGAAATCACAATATCAGTACCCTGGGAAGGCACCAAATCCACCCTATCCGCAAACCCCACCAGCATCCTACTACTCGCCCCAGCAACAAAAGAATGGCTACTACGGCGCCCACCTAAGGCCTACGCGCAGCCATTCGCAACCTGCCCGCGTCCACTTTGCCGACCAAGAGAGCACAGCGCTAGGCGAGACCTTTTCTTCAGCCAGCAGCGACTCCTCCGACCACCGTCGCCATCGTCAGTCGCGCCCGCGCGAGCACCGCGATCGAGACCGTGAACGCGAGCGAGAGCGAGCGCGAGAGAAAGAGCGAGAAGGCGCCCGTGCTCGCGCCCGCGATCGTGCGTACTCCGACTCCGACTCCAGCTCGCGCGATCGCTCCTACCACGACCACCGCCGCAAACAGCACTCGTCGCGCAAGGAAACGCGCCTGCAAGAAAAAGAGCACAAAAGCCGCGACACGTTCCTCGGCGCCGGCGCAGGGACGCTCATTGGCGACGCGCTGTTTCCCGGCCTGGGCACCGCGGCAGGACTGCTGCTTGGTGGCTACGGGGGCAGAAAGTACGCGGAGAGAAGCCAGAGCGCGGACTCGAGGCGCAGCAGGAGGAAGGGGGGCGGGGGCGGGCCATAGAGATGAGGATGCCGAGCGGGAAGGCAGGAGAAGGCGGTAAAGGAAAATTAGCAAGATGATTGATGCCAGCATGCTATGATTAACGGAGGAAACACACATTTTGCACAGTGGATTCTCAACGGGGCGCGCGGCGAGCTGGTCTTGACTCTGCGTTGTGAGATTTTGGTGTAAAATTGGGAATTTGGTGCTACTAAGAAGGGCCATCCACGATTGAAGGATTTTATCATTGAATATAATGATTGCGATACCCCCCCCCCCCCCCCCCCCTCCTCTCACCCCCATGTAAAGATGGAACCGAGTAGTAACGAGCAGTGGATATAGCAGGTCGCAGAACAAGTCATCAAGCGTATTATCAATTTCCCAAGAAAACATTAAACGAATTAGATTTTTTGTTGTCATGGCCATCGGAATATAGCTCAAATATGCCAGCATGCTATCGGCGCGACTACTCATGTCTATGTACGGAAACGCTGATGCACTAACGGTAGGTACAGTATATCAGCGGGCGAACGGGACCAGGTCGGCAAAGTACATGTATCCAAGTACGAGTGCGGAGAGGGAGCGAGACTAGCCCTTCCCCAGGAAGCGGTGCCTGCAGATGCAGGTCGTTACACTGTGTAGCCTCCAGTGGATCGAGAAACCGTTACAGATTCATTTGTACATATGGATACATGTATACTTAGCTGCACATGCCCCCTTCCCCTCCCCACACCCGTGCCCGGGAGAAAAGCTGCAAGGACAAGTCACATGGCGAGACGATGCCGTGCAGGAATCACTCTGAGCAGAGTATCTGGCTAAAATCAGGCTCTTTGGTTGAGGCAGCTTGGAAAAGAGTGGTCGGAGTCGCAGATAGGTAGTAGTACATTAAATGCTGCATGTAGCACTTTTTTTCTTCATTTCTTTTAGACGTGTGAGGTGTGACAATCTAATGGAATGATACTACGAGAGAGCAAAATGTAAAAAAAAACAAAATAAAAAAAATGATAGGTACAGGTATGGGTAGGACAAAAAGATTAAGCGGATTGCATGGCCTCTGGCCTGATGATTAGGCCGTGCCCCGCTGCGAAGAACCAGGTCTCCCCCGGGTCTCTGAGGCGTTCGGATGCGAGACATGTTGCGATGACGTATTTACTCTGCATGGATCTGAACGTGTGGACGGGTAGAGCAAGGTGCGTAGGTACATCGTACATACAGTGCCAATCTGTCGATAGATGTACATGTAGGTAGGTGAAACGCCCTTTTTCCCGAGTGCTTCGACCTGGGCAGTCCAGCGGGTTGGCGCCGGTTATGTATGTATGTATTGTTACGCGTGACTCGCGCCCCGGGAGGAATTGGCAGGAAAAACGTGGCAGAAGCGATGCACACGCCATCTCGTCTGGGAAAATAAAGGATTGGGCGAGATGGGGAAGCGGATTGGTGGTGCGGTCGGAAAATAGGACATATAGGTAGGTAGCTCATTGGGGGTGATGAGGCGGTCATCTGGAGCGCGTGTGCGTGCGTGCATGGCCTACAATGTCCCTAAGGTACCTAGAAAGCGGGCGCCCCCGCAAAACGGCGAAGGGCCCGCCATCAGATGAATGCAGCCACGGACGCAGCGCCGCAGTCTGGCTGATCAGAAATTCAGAGCTGCATCGGGGAGGGCGGGGCTGGCTCATGCGATACCGTCCGAACTGCTTTGTGATGGCTGATTATTCATTCTCTCGAGGCCTCGACTTTGCGAGGATGGCCCATGTGGGGAGCATGCACATAGTCCTACATAGTAGTATGCGAGGTCCGCCTCGGCCAGTAAGCGAAGGGCATCATAGTGGGCCATCCAGGACTTGCATCGAGGCCAAATCGGCGCTGGCTGGGAACAGGCTGCGAATCCTGTCTGCGCCATTACATCGAGGCACAGGTCCCTCCCTGCACGCCATGCTGCCCGGGCTCGAGGCCCTGAAAGCGAGAAAGCCACTTAGAGGCAGGCGGCCCTACAGCGCAGGCCGTCATCCTACCGCTCCCTCCTCGACGCCCGCTGCCCGAGTGACTACTAACTAGGTAACACGGTAGGTAGTGTGCGCTTCTGCGTGCTGGACTCCCGTCGCCTTCCCTCCCCACATCCGCTGCACACGAGGCCCGCCGCCTGCGACATCTGCGACTAGCGCCCCCACTGTCTCGCCAAACCGACGCCCAAGCCCGTGGAGAAAGTCGGAGCTAAGCATCCTGCCCTCTTCGCCCGACCGACGTCCGCTCCCCCACGACGCCGGGTGCCCGCCGCGGTTTGTCATGTTGAGTCCTCGTCCACGTTGCACGACTTGATGAGAACCAGCCACTGGGGCCCAACGTGCAGCCTCGAGGCGCGCCGCGCATACCGAGGCACCCGTACACGCACGCCTCAGAGGAATGGCCGCGTCCGGCGCGTCTGCAACCACCATGGCCACGCCCTCGCTCGCCCATCTCGACCATGACGATGCCCTCATCCTCGCCGACTACGGAATGCCCGACCTCCGAGCCTCCCCGAACGCGCCCGCCATCAGCCCTGCCAACATGATGGCCTCCTTTCCCGACTTTGACATGGCATTTGCCCAGGGCCACGGCTATGACCCAAGCTACGACGGCGTGCAGCCCAAGACGGACCCGGATTTCTCGGCCCATGGAGGCAGTGTCGGAGGCATCAGCGAAGGAACGCTGAGTCGCGGCGGTCAGAGGATGAGCATCGGCGGCAGCCCAAGGCAGGATGACATCAACACCAGTCCGGAAAGTGCGCCAGCCTTGGGCATGCTTGCCATTGCCGACTCCCTCAGCGACCCATCCGGACTTGCTGCAAGACTCGGCGCCAATGATGGCACCGACCAATCGACCACGTCGCGGAAGAGCAAGGACGACACTCTGGAGCCGCCGCTCTGGAGTGAGATGAAGACAAAAGCCGGCAAAGAGAGGAAACGGCTTCCGCTCGCTTGCATCGCATGTCGCAGGAAAAAGATCAGGTGTTCCGGCGAGAAGCCCGCCTGCAGGCACTGTGTGCGGAGCAGGATACCTTGTGTGTACAAGGTCACCACCAGGAAGGCAGCGCCAAGGACAGACTACATGGCCATGCTGGATAAGCGCCTGAAGCGCATGGAGGATCGTGTCATCAAACTGATCCCGAAAGAGAGTTTGCCTTCCATAGCAAACGTTGGACGGTCCGTGGTAAAGCCGGCGATACCAGGTGCCCCACCAAAAACCCCAATCACAAAGAAGCGTCAAGCTGAGGAAGCATTTGGAAACGAGCTGGACGAATGGTCACGATCCAAAGCCTCGGATCCTAACGCGCCGGGCAAAGGTTCAAGAGGGAAAGAGACAGAGGAGAGTAAGCTGCTCACCGAGGGTGCAGACAGTCTGCCTTCAAAGGAGCTACAGGAACATCTTGCCGAAGTCTACTTTGACTTTGTCTATGGGCAGAGCTACCCCTTACTACACAAGCCGAGCTTTATGAGGAGTCTGGCTGCCGGCAAGGTGCCACCAGTGCTGATATTGGCAATGTGTGGTATTGCAGCACGTTTCTCCACACATCCACAGCTGCGAAGCGAGCCTTGCTTCTTGCGAGGCGACAACTGGGCAGAACGGGCACGGGATATCGCCCTCAAACGCTACGACACGCCAAATATCACTATTCTCATCGTCTACTTATTGCTCGGCCTCCACGAATTCGGCACCTGTCAAGGTGGGCGCAGTTGGATGTTTGGTGGCATGGCGCAGAGAATGGCATACGCTCTACAGCTGCACAAGGAGAACGAAGTCGATCCATTGGTCACTGATGCAGACAAGCAGCCTCTCAGCGCTACCGATCGTGAAATACGGCGGCGAACAATGTGGTCCTGCTTTCTCATGGATCGCTTCAACTCTTCGGGCTCGGACAGGCCCCTCTTCGTGCACGAACAATACATAGAGGTACAACTTCCGGTCAAGGAACACCTGTACATTCATGAGATCCATGCGCCTACCGAAACCTTAGAAGGTGGCGTGCCAAACCCGGTCCCACCCGACCGTGGACAGCTCTCAAATCCTCGAGACAACATGGGTGTGACGGCGTATACCATCCGACTTGTGTGCACATGGGGCAAGCTCATCAAATACATGAACCTGGGTGGTAAAGAGCGCGAGGCAGAGCCCATGTGGTCATCTGTCTCGACGTTCCATGCTATCAAGAAGGAGGCAAAGGACTTCAGAGCAGCATTGCCCGAAATGCTGGTCTACACACAGGAGAATCTAAAAAGTCATGCTATTGGCAAAACCGCGAATTCCTTTCTATACCTACACATACTTTGGCAGCAAATCATGCTTTTCATGCATCGTTTTGCATTACCATCAACTGCAGGAAGTCGACCGCCTAGAGATATGCCACACGACTTCCTGACCGAGTCCGCTCGCACTGCTCTGGACGCCGCAAACCAAATCTCGATACTGATCAACGAAGCTATGGACCACAACGTTGTTGCACCATTTGCTGGCTACTCTGCTTTTTTTGCCTCTACTGTACACGTTCATGGCGTCTTCTCAAAAAACCCCAAACTGGAGGCGCAATCGAAGAAGTACCTAGCCTACAATGTCAAGTACTTGACGAAGATGAAGAAATATTGGGGCATGTTCCACTACATCGCAGAGAATCTCAAGGACCTGTACAGGCAACATGCTGATGCACAAAGGAAGGGTACAAGCACAAGTGGAGACAAAAAGAAGGGAAGCATCTTCCAGTATGGTGACTGGTTCGACCGATATCCACATGGTGTTTCCAAGACCGATTATGAGGAGGCAGCTGATCCCATTGCAAAAGAACCAGGGACTGATGCTGTGCTGGGCCAAAAGACAGACTTACAAAGCGTTGAAGAATTCTTTGCTTCGTTATCACCGCCCTCGAAAACAGACCAGCAACGTAAACAAGCTCGGAAAAACAAGTCCAAGTCTGTCTCGAAATCCAACGCTTTGGGTCTTGACCACGGCGACACATATCAAAGGCAAAGACATGGCAGCAATTCACAGCCAATACACCCAGCTCATCTGCAGCCACAGCAGCCGATCGATCCTCTCAATATGGCATCACAGAAGGCAATCGAAGCTGCACTCGCGGCCGGCTTTGATCCAGCTACAGTGTTCGCACAGCAACAAGCACAAACCCACAACACGTCACAGCAATTCATAGCCGACTTTGCCGCGCATCAACAGCACCACAACAGTTTGCCGATGCTCAACACATCACCTACCATGATGCACGCTTCGCACACACACCAAATAGACATGTCGTCTTTTCCCGACCTCTCCGCTGATTTCAACAATGCATTCTGGAACTTGGAATCGATGGGCATGCCTAATAATAATAATTTCTTCGATCCAATGAGTAGCTATTTTGTACCATTCAACGTCGATCCACCGACCATGAGCGACGACGGCGCGTTTGCGCAGGCAAACGCCGAGGCCTACGGATTCGCGCTCGGCGCAGGCACGCCGGTGGATCTCGATCTGATGCATGGCATACCGGGCCGGACGCAGCAAGGGCATCGCCAAAGCATAAGCGGGCGGCCGTCGCTGCAAAGACGGCCGACCGAGCCACGACTAGAGTAAAGAGTGATGTATGTTGCATTGTATGATGTCGCGATGTCGAGGGGGGGGAAAGGGGTTGAAGCAGGCGCTTAATTAAAACGGGCTCTACGGGCGAACGAGTGTGCATATGCGGCGCAGAGTCCTTTTTTTGTAATCGTACATAACATGCATTATACAACAAATTCCTTTGTTGCCGTGCTTTTGGGGAGCGCACGATCATCACTACATGTACGCATTGCCCCGTGTGGACATGGGACATTGCATGGGAGACTGCAGCGGTGAAAGGCTTAACCTCCAAACCATTCCCATGTGTGCATACATATGCTTCTACGACGTTCACACTCGACGCCCAAGAAGCAGACAATGTTCCTGTGCGTGTGCGGGAGCAATAATTTCTTGTACGGTGCTAGGGGCACGCCGAGGCGGGAGTGAGCGAGTGATGGCTACTACGTAGGTACATGTATGTGTATGTATCGAAATGGTGTTTTTTTTCCCGTACTCGTTTTCTTTTTTGCGCCGCTGGTCGTGTGAAATGCAATCGTGCATCGTGCGTCGTGCAGCCATGGAGAGTAGTAGTAGTAGTAGTAGTAGTAGTAGTAGTAGTATATTCTTCGATGAGTTTGTAAACCTGGGCAGGGGGCGTGCTACGGGCCATGGCGCTTTTCCCTCGTGTCCCGCGAATCCGAGCACACACTTCACAAGAAGTGTACTTTTTTTCTTTTCTTTTTCTTCTCACTTGTCGATGCTGGACTGTACGTTTCTTTCTGCCCTGATGCAAAGCGGTTGCGGCCGTAGCCTACCGAGCATGCCCGAGCACGACATCAAAATCGGTCAAAACCCACGTGCACGCCTGCGATTTCCATATTTTCCGGTGTGACTCGTCAGAATTTGCTTTTGCACTGCGAATCCCCTCGGTCGTCCGTTCCAGGCTAGTCACATGGGCCATGCGAAACCACACAAGATGTGTTTGAAGATCGACTGTGTGTCGTTTGGTGAAACGCTGGGGCGACGGGGGCTGCAACGCCGTGGAAGCGCGAAAAACGGGTACCGCTCGAACATGCATCTTTTTTCCCCTCCCCCCACCCAAAACCATCGGGGACACTAGCACCAGAAATGCACAATGTGTGCTTGGCTGATTTTGCTTGTTGCGACTTGGCTGCTGGATGATCTGACGTGTTATGCATGTTTCCATTTGTGGAAGCGCGAGCGGCCTGTTTTCAGGGTTTGGTAGTTCGAGAGATGGAGAATGCGGATGGTTAGACGGCGGATTGTAGCTTTGTTTCCTTCACGGAGAGTAGCACTTGTGAGAAAGATTGTCATAATGAGCGTCCTTGACTAGCGTGTCATTGTGCTGCAATCTCGTGGTTACTCTCCGTCTCGTCGCGGCCCAAACTTCACACTGGTGTCGTTGTTACTCAGGATACCACCACCACGTTTCGAGATTTCGCATTGAAAAGTTTCCGCCTTGGCGCCTCCAAACTTCACACCCAAGGCATGTAATGAAACTGCTTCTTCAGCGCTTGGCAGCTCTCTTTGCCTGTGGATTGGCCTTTCGGACATGGCCAAGCACCTTAGGGAAACGCTTTCTTGTAGCCAAGCACGTTTAGCTTCGCAGAGATGTCTTCTCCAGAGCATCTTGAAGCAGTAATCGGTTTCCACCCATGGAGATCTTGAGATGTCACTACAGTGGAGATCGACGTCCGAGGAAAGTAAGTGCATTCGGCCGAGTGATTGGATGATAGTTGACATCGGGCATGATGCGGAGATGGAGGGCGCAGAGTATAAGATGTCTTGGGAGTTGCGGTTCTACATCCATCATCAGCTTCCAACTCTCCACGCTTTAACCTAATCCTCTTCTCCTTTTTAGCCTGGTGCTTTTCGCTTCTTGCCTTCTTCTTGCAGCCTTTCCATAATCATCCTCGAGTCGATCTCATTCACAACAACTATCACAATGCATTTCTCACACGCACTGATCGTTGCCTTTGCAGCCTCCGTCTCTGCTCACGGTGTAGTCACTGAGATCAAAGGAGCCAATGGCGTGACCATGCCTGGTCTCACAATCGCAGACGGCACTCCCCGTGACTGCACTTCGAAGTATGCTCATGACTTCCTTGATCGGATCTCACCACTAACACTAGCTCAGCGGCTGCGGTTCTCAGGCAGACACAGCCATCATCCGCGATAGAGATATCTCTAGTGGCAAGGCTACGCCTCTAGGGCGCACACAAGGAAACGGACCCGTCAATGCTGCGGTGATGGTCGGTGCTTTCATGGGAACAAGCAGCGCTGGTGTTCCGACCAATCAAGGTGCATCTGGAAGTGTAGGAGTTGAGGACAACATCCAGCAACAGGGCCAGAAGCGTCAGCTTCTGGGCGGACTCCTCGGCGGTGGTGCTGGTAGGGGTGGTGCTGCAGGCGGTGCGACTGGCGCCACAGGACTTGCTGGACTTCTCGGCGGCGGTGGTGCCAAGAGCAATGGCCCTCCTGAAGCTCGTGTCGCTGCTATGGCTGGAGAGGGTGCGTCCGCTGGTATGCCCACTGCCTCTAATGATGGCACAGTTACGATGACTCTTCGTCAGGTAAGAACAAGCCTGTATCCTGCTCGATCTCTTGACTGATTATTTGTAGATCAACCAGGATGGCGCTGGTCCATTCACAGCTGATGTTGATGGTACATCTGGCGGCACTGATGAGGCCGCCATGCAACCTGCAACAGTCACCAAGAACGTCCCTGGGCTTGGTGTTCAAGGTCTCTCTCTCGCCACCAACACCGACTTTGAGATGCAGGTGCAGATGCCTGCTGGCATGACTTGTGATGCTACAGTCGCTGGCACTCCCAATGTCTGTGTCATGCGAGTTCGTAACGGCGCTGCTGCCGGTCCCTTTGGTGGATCAGTCGCTTTCACTCAATCTAACGCTGCCCGCAAGCGAGCCATAGCCTACAGGCTCAAGAAGCGCATGGAGCTCAACCGCAAGTGAGAAGGTGGATTTGGCGGATCCAAGTGTTTCAAGACATGAGGTATGAAGAAGTGTGACGAAAGGCCTGGCAGGATCAGCGCCGAGGGATTTAGGATACCGGTATATATGCCGTAGGATTAATGATCGTTGAAGAATCAAAGTCTAGATGACACGATGGGGCCACACCAGAATTCGAGTGACCAAAGGCCGTGACCTGTCTACATGTAGTTGATACAAAAAGCGAATGGCGTCGAGCGATGTAGGGATCTATCGGAAACCAATTTGTGTGGAGCGAGGATTATCCATCTCGAAAAGCTTGGGCCATGGCAAGCAAGTCAAGAGACGGGGATGTACCAATAGGATCACGCTTCTGCCATAAGTTACGGGATCCTTGTGCCGAGCGCGTGGATGTCATGCGGTGCGAGGTGTTCCTTGCGGAGAGATTCCTGGAGAGTGGAGCGTGGAAAGTGGATGAGGCTAGTCTCAACATAGCCCAGCGCTGTTCATGACTCGGTACTATCTCCACGCCGCATACTCTGCCCAATTGCACCACAGCCACTACTGACGCCATGGAATCGAGACCCTGGCGCACTGTGCAATCGCGAAAAATTTCCTTCAAATTATGGACCAAGCTGAAGCCGTCGTGTTGTGCTGTTGTAGTCAAGAAGCCATTATCGCTTGCGCTATCGCGCAATCCGCCAAGGCGATAGCATCATCGGATGGATTCAGAGCAGCCGCTGATCGGTCATTTCTTGGCCAAGATGAACGATGCTTGTCAACATATATCTAGAGTGCCTGTTCAAGTGCTTGCAGCCATCTGGCCTGCTGCAGCATCTTCGACATGGCTCTTTTCGACTCAAAGAGCCCTCCGGCCCAGGCATCGCCGACGACAAGCTACAACAATGACGTTGACTTCCAACGCATGGATCCCAGTGGTGTCAAGAGAGGACTCAAAACCCGCCATCTATCTATGATGGCTCTGGCTGGTATCATTGGGCCCGGAATTCTAGTGGGAACAGGAGGTGCTCTCGCCAACGGTGGACCAGCCTCTTTACTCATCGGCTTCGGTATCATTGGCATCATCGCTTTTAGTATCACCCAGTCGCTTGGAGAAATGACCACACTCTATCCTACTGGAGGCGCCTTCGTGACTCTCTCGGACCGGTTTGTCGACAAAGCTTTTGGAGTCGCTGTTGGCTGGCAATATTGGCTTGTTTGGGCTTGTGTCCTCGCGAACGAGTACAATGTCATCTGTTCTCTACTAGTGTTCTGGAGCGACAAAGTTCCACTATGGGGTTATTTCTTGATATTCTGGTTCTCTTTTCTCGCTTTCCAGATGCTGGGAGTAGAAACTTTCGGTGAAGCCGAGTTCTGGCTGGCCTTGATGAAACTCGCTGGGCTATGCGCATACTTCCTCTTCGCCATCATCTATGCTTCGGGTGGGCTGATTGGACAGCAAGAAGCCATTGGTTTCCGGTACTGGCATGACCCAGGCGCATTCTCGAACGGGTTCCGCGGCGTAGCTCAAGTCTTCGTCTTTGCCTCTACTTTCTATGCCGGTGTCGAAGCTGTAGCCGTTGCTGCAACAGAAACCCGGAATCCGAGTGTTGCTGTTCCGCTGGCTATCCGTCAAGTCATCTGGCGGATCCTCTTTGTGTATATGGGCGTCGCGTTCTTCTTCGGACTCACCTGTCCATCTAATGCAGACGGGCTCGCCAATGGAGCTAGCCGTGCGCTGCGAAGTCCCATGACTATAGCCATCCAGAACGCTGGGTGGGAAGGTGGAGTGCACCTCATCAATGCCTTCATCTTTATCACTGTCCTCAGTGCTGCCAACAGCTCGATCTACATTGGTTCGCGGACCATACTTTTCATGGCACAAGAAAAGATGGCACCTCGCTTTTTGGGTAAAACCACCAGCCGTGGTGTACCGGTCTATGCTATTGTCTTTACAAATTTGTTTGGCGTGCTCTCGATGATGAACATTAGCACGGGTGGAGGGAAGGCATACGCATACATCATCAATCTGAGCGGTGTATCCACCTTTCTGGTCTGGGGGGCGATTTCATTTACTCATATTCGCTTCCGACAGGCTTGGTCTGCGCAAGGACGAACCCCGGATCAGCTTCCCTTCAAATCCTTCGCCTATCCTTGGAATGCCTATTTTGGTGTGTTCGCCAATGTCTTTCTGGCCTTCGTCCAGGGATGGACAACTCTGAGCCCATTCGACGCTGGTACCTTTGTTGATGCGTATATCCTACTTCCATTATTTGGGATCATTTACTTCGGGTATAAGTTCTGGTTCAAGACACGATACTGGAGGAGCCATGAGGTCGATTTGGATGTTGGTATGCGAAAGGATCTTGACGCGAAAGATGATTACCAGCAGGGAGATCCACACACGGAGCCCCTTGCCAAAGAAAGCTTTGTGAAGAGGCTATGGCGAAACTTCTGAGTGATGATACTCCCAATCGTTAACTCAATAATTGGGTTCAGGACCATGTGCGATGGATGTCTTGATAAACACATACCGTTGCGCTTCTTCATACGACTGTAGAAAGATGTTCATCATAATGCATGTACATACAATCATACCTGCCAATAGTGCCGCAAACATTGCTCCACTGAAGCTAGTCCAATGAATAGATGAATGCAACGTTCTCTTGAAAGTTCTGCTGAGATGTCTGATAGTGCTGATTATGGCGCGTAAGGAAGGATTGCAATCCTGCCACGAACGAGATATCTACTTTGCAATGATTCGCCAGATCATCGGTGACACCGGTGTGTTAGGCGTCCCGCCCCCAACACCGTGTACCTCCCCTGAAACAAGTTTAGCATAGCGACTGCGCCGCAACACTACATACACCCGACGTAGTCCAGGATTCTTCTAGGAGAGATCCTCACATCGTGACTTTCATTTGTCCACTTGGATAAAACCACAAACATCCTTCCACAACGCTGCGCGCAACATTGATGAACAAATGATGGCCACGCCCGCAAACAGCAAGCCTCGTCAAAGAGCATGGAAGCCTAAAGCTCGCACTGGCTGCAAGACATGCAAGTAGGTCTTCCTGTACATGATGCATACGCATCGGAGCTCGGCAAAAATGGTCGCAGCAATGTATACGCAGTATGACTGCTTGTGATCATGGACCAACTCAGGGACTTTTGCGATATGCATATACTGATTAACATACAGGATAAGGAAAGTGAAATGCGACGAGGAGGTAAACATTAGCTCAGATCGGACATTCGAGTATAGACTAAAGATGTATTCAGAGACCGAGTTGTAAACGATGTACGTCAACAGGTCGAACGTGCGATGGCTACGACACATCTTTCCGGCCTCCCGCGCCTTCACAACCTTCTCGTTCGCCAAAGTATCTGTCCCCAGGACAGCTCTCAGCAAGGAGTAGTGCAGAACGTTCACCGTCACCAGCATACTTAGTACCTGCTTTACGGTTAAATACTGTCGAAGAGCGCGAAAGCTTTGAATTCTTCACATTACATGCAGTAACATCATTGCGCGGATTTCTAGACTCGTCGTTCTGGCAACGTGAGGTTCTGCAGGCAGTACACCAGGAACCCGCGATCCAGCACTGCGTGGTCGCTTTGGGTGCGATGCATCGCAGATTCCACCAGGGTCACGGCTCGCATTTGATCGAGAAAGACATGTCAGACAAGTACCTCCAATTCGCTTTGCGTCAGTCGAACCAGGCTATTCAGGACCTGGTCAAATCCCAGAGCCTGCGCGGCAAAGTGTCTGGGGCTGACAGAGTAACAATTATGACATGTTCCGTGCTCTTCGGAAGCATGTCATGTCTTCAAGGTCATAATAAGGATGCGTTCGAGCATCTGAAGAGTGGTATTCGAATGCTTAACGAGATGGAAAACGAGGTTATTGAAAACCACCCTGTGGACATCGAGTCGCTTCGTTCCCTCTTTGTTGGCTTGGATATGCAGGCCCGAAGCATAATGTCAGCACGGGATAGTCAGACGTGGGTTGCACGACCAAGAAAGAAGTCGTCCACAAAACTGGATTGTACTGAGCTCAACATGGCCTCATTACTGACGATGCTGCGTTACACAGAATGTCTGTTGAATGACGTACACAATTTCTTCCAAGACTCGATCTCTCGCGCCGTGGAGGACGGATACAATATCTACCTTGAATACAACAACCTGATCAAGAGACACCGACGAGGAGCTTCCGCCTTTGAGCTGCTCAGCAATAAAGCGCTTGCAAATAATAATGAGTTTTCTCAGCCCTTGAGCGCACTTCGACTGCTTCAATGCATGGCTGAATTCCTGCTGCGCTTTCCAAGGGCGGACGTACTCGGCAGGTTTCATCTAGTGAGCAACTTTAAATTCGAAAACGACTTCGAGCAACCCTTTGATCCTGCTGCACAATGCTTCGACATGTTCGAGCTTGCGACTAGGCTTCTTCCAATATCGTCATCGGCCGCGCCCGTCTTCACCACGACAATTGGACCAATCGCAGCTTTGTGGTTGGTAGCTATAAAGGCACCGTCTACGTGCGCGGCACTACGTAAGCGTGCAGTGAAGCTCATGCTGAGTCACCCGAGAAGGGAAGGCTTCTGGGATGGTATGGTGGCCGGCCAACTGGCTCAAGAAGCGCTCAAGCTGGAGGAGGAGAGCATGCAAGCAGAATTTGGCCTCCTGGACATTTCTGATTGTGATTTAGTGATTCCTGATGACCTCCGGATTGGCGTTGTAAGGATTTCCTACGACGGCGTGGATGATCGAAAGGCCCGTGTGGAATTCTGCAATAGTCGCGATGTTGCAGCAGGCACTCCCGGACGGATTCGAACAGTGAGCTGGTGAGAGCAGGTGCCTCCAACTAGGCCACATACCTCTACAATACGAGAGGATGTCACAGCATTCCGCAGTCGTACCTTTCTGTGCGGTGCATTTACGGCATGCGGGCTGAGGCACAACTTCACAAGTTGACCATTGTTCAGGACCACGCTGCATGGCGACAGAAACACACCGTATCTTAGATCAACGTCAACACCAGTATTCATTTAAAGTCCTCTCAGCATTATGGCTTACACAGTATCAATCTTTGAAAAATCCAAGCTCACTCCATTCGACTTCTGTCGTATCGAACAAGCAGAGCCCACAGCGTATGATCCAGCACTGCAAGATTTAGAACGCCAACGCTACTATAACCGAGAGCTACCGACAGATGGTGACAAGGCAGCCTACAGTTGTTAGCGACATTCTCAGTCCCAAGCGAAAGCGATTCGCTTTACGACGGCAAACTACCTTGATCGCATCACAAACACCAAGTACAGTGACTGGTGGGATGTAGACTTTCTCATGAAACATCTACAGAGCCCTGAACCGCCATTCATTTTCATGGGAGAACACAACGGATACCGCTACCGACTCCAACCCTTCGCTTTTGCTCTGGATGCTGGCTTCGAGAAAGACGAAGCAGCTCGTCGACTGCTGCCGCACATGTTCCTTGGTCTCAACAAGATCACAAAACAACCAGTAGCAGACACTGCGCGGGCAAGGTACCAACAGGACCCCACTTTCACTCATAGCCGCTCAAACGACGCTTCTGGCTTTACATTCTTCCAGCTGGGCATCCTGGAGTACATACCCCCGAGATCTGAGACTGGAGACATAGCGGTGCATCGCTCGAGAAGATGCCGTCCTACCCAACAGACTACATTGTCGCCATTCAAATCGACGAGAAAGGCCGCGGAGGGGACATATGGATCATCTACAACGACAAGCCAACCGCAAGCCACTTCCCAGCACGCAAGCACACAGCCTACCGCAACCCCACCAGCTCTCCCACCGACACACTGGTAAGCGACGATCCTCCCGCCAAACACCGTCCCGCAGCTCGCATCGCCTCGCCCCTCTCCCGCCTCGCCGCCACGCTAGACACCAAGCTCAACCTCCCACATCCCAGCACCCCGCACGTCATCCCCAACTTCGCGCTCGTCCCAGCCATCCTCGAGACAAGACGCGACGGCGAGACACTGATCCTGCGCGACCACGCGCCTGTGGTTCCTCTTCGCCAAAGCAACTTCGCCCCGTTGCCTGCCTGGCAAGACGGACCAGCGAGCCAGAGGGAGGATCTCGTTGCCAGCGAAGCGGCAGCATCAGTGGGAACAGCACAGCGTACTCCGCGGGTCCATCGCGGGGAGAACGCCGCACAGCCTGCTCCTTCCCCCGAAACAGCGATTCCACGTATCAAACTCGAAGAACCCATGGATGGAGCCCACGAGGCGACATGGGCTGAGAAAGCGGAATGCCCGGTTACAATCACCGTCACGGAGGTTTTGTGAATACAAGGTCGTTGCTGGCTGGGAATATACACCTGGCTGGTCAGGGGGTTGGGGGAAGTATAGTATGCGTGTTGTTGTTTTTCAAGTCTCGCAGAAGTACCGGTACCATGTCAGTCGAGATAAAATCGCCACCTCAAAAAAAAACTTTACCAAAAAATAATAATAATAATCAATTGTTTACATCGACCCATGCATCCTCTCCGCAGCGTGACGCAAAAAAAGTATAGATACATGTAACTGGCGGCAAGCCTGCTCTAGCCCAGCCCCAACCACGCCCAGTTCTCTGCCTCAATGTCCATCACTTGCTGCTTGTACTCGCCACACTACTTCGTACTACGCGCTAAAACCCACCCTCGCACCGCGCCTCGCTTAGCCCCCGACTTTACTGTATTCTTCCCGTTCAGGGCCACGGGTAGGGTTGGGCTTATACATGTATAACAGGGTCTTATACGTGTATATACCGTATAAGTGTATATATACAGTATATACACATACAAAATAAGGCACGTGACTGTATACGTTATACAACGTGGTGTAATAATCCTATTTAGGCTACAGCTTATCCTATTGTAGCCTCTATAGCTATTGTAGGCCTATCTCTATCGAGTCTATCAAGTCTATCTACTCTACTCCTATTTCCTCTACCTCTACCTACCTAATATACTACTATATTAGCACGTGATAGCTAGGATAAGCAATGGAGATTACGTCATCCTAGAATAGGTAGGTATTAATAGGGGGTATATATAAACAGACTTGTTAGCTAAGCCTTGACTCAGCACCTTGGCATACAGCCTATACAAGCCCCTTTTGTATATACAAGGCCAAAAACGCTGTATAACGTATATGTATGCCAAGGCCGGCCATCTCTAGCCACGGGCTTCCTTAGCACGCGTTATTATGCTCAGGGTGACAGCGCCACAAGCGCGGGTCGTTTTTTTGGCTGCTCCGCGGGGGGACACGGAAAACGGTCAAAACGGGCTGCAGGCTGCACGTTGCATGATGGAGTGGGTCTGGTTGGTTGGTTGGTTGTTTGGTTGGCTGATCGAAGGGGTGATTGGCGCGGAGGGGAAAAAGCAGGGGAGATGGTGCCTGTGTTCTGGGGAGGTGACCGGGTGGGAGGGTCAACGGTGGGCCGTTGTTGGGGGATGTGGGGATGAGGTGGGATCGGCGGGTGGAGAGGGACTGCGTTTGTACGGGTGAAGAGAGAGAGGGAGTGAGAGAGGAGGGGGAGGGAGAGTTGTGCCATGTATGATGCTTGATTGCAGATATTGTGTCTAGCCCTCCCTACTGGATATCCTCCGGGAACGTGATGGAGAGAAGAGAGCAAGAAGTAGAGGAAAAAGGAAAGAAATAACGCCCGTGAATAGATAGGTATCTCGAATGAATGCTCAAATGCTCCCAAGTTCTGAACTTTCGTGAGTTCACTTATTGAATGGACGGCTGGATGGATCGATGCATAAAGGCATGCTCATGTCTCATCCATGCGATCCCCCGGCCGTAAATCCTCCAACTCCTTCCTCAACAGCTCAATCTCTTTTTCCTGAGCGCGCATCTTCTCGAGCGCCATTTCTATTAGTCGTGCTTTGTTCACCGTTCTTTTTTCGCCTGCTGTACTCCCTCCTTTGCCGTCTGGCCCGCCATTTTCCCCGTCCTTGCCGCGCATCACGACAAAACAGGTGGTTCCGCTGCCAAATGTGACTTCGCCGTCTAACAGGAACTCAGCGAGGTCAACCATGGCGGTTTTCATCCTGTCGCGGCGGGCTTGTTCAGCTGCGCGATGGGTGGCGCGTTTCATCATCACGCCTGTTGCCATGGCTGTGCTGAAGTGCAGACCCATTTCCAAATGTTGGCCAGAGGAGATGAGCTCGTAGTTCGATTTAGAGGCGAGCAGGTCGGCTTGTGGTGTTGTCACGCCGCCAGCTCCTGGAAGCCATGTTAGTTGCGCCATGTTGCGGAAGTACGGTGGTGTAAAGTCACGGGGGCTTGGCAGAAACATGGTAGGTAATGGTGAGTCACCACAAAGAAAGAGGAATCGAACGAAGATGATACTGACCATTACTTTCTGTCGTGGCGATGCTACTGGTTCGCCGTGCGATGGGGATTTTGTTAGGTGGTGCTGAGGATGCATGTGATATGGACGACATTGTGCTGGCGGTATCCGCGGCTATTGATGGAGACCTCATGGACGATATTGAAGGGGAGGTGATTGACTGTGTCGTTATTGTTGGCGATTTTATTGGTCGCATGGGATGTATTGGCATTTGTACAGATTGTTGTTGATATGTTGGTTGTGGTTGTGGTTGTGGATGTGGTTGTGGTGCTGGCTGTGCCTGCAGGTGCTGATGTTGGACATGTTGAACCTGCTGAATGGGTTGCTGCTGTTGCTGCTGCTGTGGTTGTTGTTGCTGTTGTTGCTGTTGCTGCTGCTGCTGCTGCTGCTGCTGCTGCTGGGCGCTCTCTCGGACAGGACTGTATCTCCTCCTCTTCTTGAACAACTGTGGCCATGTTCTACTTAACGGACCTCGATGCCCCTCATGCCGGTCGCTATCCGGCAGCGGCTGGACGGGGTATGGCTGCATATTGGCAGCCGACGGCAGCTGTCTGCCCGAGAAAGAGGAGCGGGCGTCAAGTTTGCACGGCAGCAGAAGTGGAATGAAAAGCGCAGCAGACGGCGACTGGGGCTGTCTTGGACGACTACCTACCCAGGCGGGCGAGGACCGTGTGGACAGGGCACACGCGTTGCAGGCTGGCAGCGGGATGGGGAGCACAGCGCTGAGCGTGAGCCGTCGGTTGTGGGCCGACGTATGGTCGCAGGTCGCAGAGGCGTCGGGGCGCGATCTGGCGTTGGTCCCGCCCACGCTGCCTGGCTTCCGTTAAAAGCAAAAGGCGCGCCGTGGGACGCACAGCGAAGCTTTGCTTGGCATGCGCTGGATGCTGCGCCGTCAGCTGCGGGCGCGCGGGGCTGCCAATCGGACGCCGCTCTTGGGGGCACGTTGCGCCCGGCCCCTGCCGCCCACCCACCGCGCCAAGCCGCCTCCTCGCCCATCCTCGCCCATCCTCGCCACTCAGCCTGCGCCCGCGATCCCTCGGGCCTCCGGTCACACGCTACAGTCCCTACAGCATCGATGGACGCAGTACCAAGAATCGCGCCGCTACACCTCCACGCTCCGCCCGAGGAGCTAAGGGGCACTACCGCCGCCGGACCTCTGCGGACGCTACCTTCTCCTTCTGGCCCTTGAGTCCCTGGCATTGTACTAGGCTCCTCGTGATGCGGCGGAATTTAGCTTGTTGGCCTGCATGTGTGGCTGGCCAGAATCACCTTACCGGTACTGTACATGTACCTAGTACCTAGTACCTAGTACCTACAGCCTACATCCAGCTGCATGGCAATCATCAAGCACTAAATCTGGCGTTGCATATCCAACGCTCCCGCATACTACCATCGACGCCACTTCCTGCGACACAAAGCATCGACATCTGCGACCTTGAAATTCTGTCAACATGCACAACTAGCCAACTACTTTCTTTCTGATGCTCATTTCGAGCTATCGGGTATACTGCTCGGCGAACTGCCCGCTCTGCTGACCATGTCATGGCTGTCCTGACTCTGCTTACTCTTGACATGTCCCCCTGGCACGTATTCCAGCTCCTCATCGTCCAAGTCGGTATCCAGGTCTTCTTCGCTCAACATCTCGGGATTGAAGGACAACGACCCTTTTGGCACAAATGTGCTTGCCATGATCAGGACAGATATGATTGTGAACTGAACACCCGCAATGTTAAACACCGCACTTTGGATCTGGTCGTTGTGCCGGTCCGACACGCGGTCAATGTAGGTCCCAAGGCACACAGACGCAATAGCATATGTGACAATGTACGTGCTGTACAAGAAGGCCATGACTGCCCCCAAGGCCGACACATTTTCCGTGTCGAATTCAATGCGAGCCAGCGAAGCCTGGATGTATGCGGCTAGCGACACATCACCAGCAGCCCAGCCGAAACTAACGGGCAGGAATGTTGCTGCCACAATCCATGCCTGTCCCACGTCGTTCCTCGGAGGGTGCCAGAATGGAAGGTACCACACAATCAGAAGAGCCAGCGCGTCTAAGCGTAGCCATGGCATAGGCGTGTGAACCAAGTTGGTGAACATGAAAACAAACAATGCTCCAAGCAGTTCCCCAAAGTTGGATCCTCCCACCATGATTTGTGCCCATGCTGAGTTTCCCAGGTATCGTCGAGCGATGGCCGGTGCAATCGCATTCTCCAGGTATCGATGGCCATACAGCGCAACAGCGTATCCGGGCAGCAGCCAGATAAACTTTCTGTGTGTAAAGATGATTTTTGCTCCCGTCCAGATGGACTCGAAAAACAGGTAGAAGCCGCTTGCCACAGCCTTCACATACTTGGGTTGAGTCTCCTGCACCAAAGCCCTGGTTTCCCGCGGCATGCCAGCTTCTAGAATGAAGAACCAAAGGATCGCGGCGGCAGCGAAGAAGATTGGTGAAATGATGAAGGAGAAATTGTTGCCGAAGTGTGGAATCAGCGCAAGAGCCGTGCAGAAGGCGCCTCCTGTGCCGGACACCTCGTAGAATATGTGGACCAGAGAGTCCATCCGTCGTAGTTTTTGTATGTGTCCACCCACTAGATCGCGTGGAATGACCCTTCGAATGAGCTCAACCATGCCATAGACGATACCACAGACACAATCTAAACTCGTCAGTACGATTCCAAGAAGCCTCTCGTCGATCTGAGTAACCCGGCTGCGCACGCAACGAAACTCCGAGGGGTTGGGGTTGAGATTGTCCCGCTTGAGCGTGCAGCGAAAACAGTGGGCTTGCCACGAAATGTACCGATAAATGTCGTACATGGTCCACAGCCAATCGATTCCGCAAGGACACTTTAGCGACAATAGAGGAATCTCTCAATACTTACATATCGGTATCATGCCGTCAGTGTTATAGTCTCCATAGTAACTGTAGTCTCCTTTTGGATGATTCTTCGGCACAAATGTGCCGCCAGTGGCAGCATCGAGGATGAGCAGCAGACTACTCATGAAGCCGAAGACGAGTACAGCGCATGCCAAGACGTTCTTCGTAGGAAACCGCTTGATCAACGGGGCGATAAGAATAGACCCGACACACTGAAAAGCCTGGTTCAGACCGGTAAGAATGCCAATGCGCTGGAAAGTGATGGAGACATGCGTGGTCTTCTCGAGTTCATCGTATCTGTTGGTCGCGAGCGCGATGACGGAGCCGTTGAATGCCTCTAGGCCGAACTTGTACATCATGATGCCGGCGATGTAAATGGCAATGTTCCGGCGCTCGACAGGAGTGTAGATGTTCCATGTCTCCCGGATCACTGCAATAGGTCGGACCATGGTGACGATCGAGCTGGTGCTACGGGGAGCAAAAGCGAGCCCAGAAATGCGCAGCGAGTCCTGGTTTATACGCCCACGAGGCTGGAGCGTTTGAGTTGGAGAAGCGTCCAATGAGGACAAACTGTCAATGCATGTGGAATATGCTGTACACTACGGGACTCCAAGAGATTTCAGAGGCTGTGACGCCCGCATTGGTGACGAGGAGGCATTTGGGGAGCCCTGCCGTTCGTGTCAGTCCGAGAGGCGCAGGTGCTGGTTTTCGACGGCCAAGTTGTGCCAACTGCAGACCCGAGGACTGATGCGGACTTGGCGTGTTGCGCAATGTGCACCAATCACTGTCGCGGATCCACCCCACGCCCCTCGCAGCTCTACCACGGCTCTCGGGCCGACCAGGGTCTATCGCTCAACCGATAAGCCAACTGCTCGAGCTGAACGGCACGATGCATTGGCAGTGCCTTCTTTGTGAGATATATGATATGAGGCCTCCGAGAGAAAGGGGCTTCAGAGGGAAAAGAAATGTCGCTAGACGTGTGGGTGGAAAGAGCGTAAAAATTGAAGGGAGACTGTTCATCTGCTTCCTCGGCTGCTGACAACGCCTTTTCCCAATCGCTCGTAGTACTCTTTGCATGGGCACGATCTCGAAGACCTAGACAGAGCGCCCACAACATCTGTGAGCTAGTAACTTAGCCTGTGTCCAAAGCACAAGTCCCTGTAACACATCTCCATGTATGCCGAATGCGAAGTTGGGAATGACAAGGGGCACGAGATAGCCCGCAAAGATCGTACTAGAGTGATGGGTACCTGCATTAGAGAATACAGTCGGTAATTTATCCTGACCGAATCAACGTTCATGACTATCACTACTAACTACTGACACTTCTGAATAAGATTCGCAGAGAGGTTTAGAGTTGGCGGCACCTGCCTGTGTCGCTCCTCAGATCTTGCGAATACAATACATTGGTGGTGTCCAAGGGATGATGACATTAGGCGGTCGCCTCATGAAACAGTCTCCGGCAAGGAAGCAGTATACCGCAGCTGGTACACTCGACCGAATACGAAGGACAATCACACAAGTGAGGCTCGCCACAGAGCTAAGATCAGTCTGCTGATGCTTGTGTGAACCCGTCGAGCGAGTATGCAACAGCTGGGTCTGCCTGTGTATTGCACACATGCGCTATGCGACGATCTGTCGCAAGACGTCTAGGAAGCATACAAAACCGATCTGTCCATAAGACATGCGTATCGAAAGCAGTGCTTCATGACAAGAACTCTGTATGACTGCACGCTTTACTTTGTTTCCGTGGATCGTGACCGTGGTGTACAAAGAAAAGGACTGCCGTCCAAAATTCCTTCTTTTTTGAGTCCTCCGATGGAAACCAAGATCGAGGGAATCGTATCTCCATCGTGAGCGCGGAGTTCGTGAAGTCCATCCTATTCTGACTCGTCCTCCTTGTTCCGCCTAGCGTCTTTCGCTCTTTCTGTCCTCTCGTCATCCTCAGCCTCTTTCTTTGTGAGGCTTTCTCGCATCCTCTCTTCCTGCTTCCTCCAATGACTGCCTTCTTCGTAATCAGCGCTTATGCCCAGGGCTTTCCTTAATCTCTCGCTCTCCTCGAGTTTAGCCTTGGCCAGATCGTGGACTTGATGTGATTTCAATCGCTTCGCGTTCGGGCCCAGGTCTTTGCCATCTTGTCGCTCCTGCTCAAGTTTGCGGCGCAACCCTTCGCATTGATCGTCGATTTCATCCTCGTCAATCCTGGACTCTAATTAGCATTGCCAAGGACGGAAGGCAGGTTCACCCATACCCTTCGTCTTCCAGCTTGTCCCTCAGCTCTAGTACTTTGACTTCAATCCCGCGCTTCGCTTCGTGTTCGAGAATAGCAGCATCGGGCTGTCTTGGCCGGTGCTTCGCTTGATCCCAGTCTTTTGGATATGGCGCAGCTTTGTCGCGATGCCGCAGCAAAGAGCGGTTTTTCTGAACGTAGCCCGAGGTGCCACTACCTCTCGGCGTAGTGAGACCGACGTTGTCAGCCATATCCAGGACAGGATTCGAGAAAGTGGTTGCAAGCTTGAATGATGCTGCTGGGATGATGAATGTTGTGGCTAGTCGGCATGCGGAGGTTCGGAGGTGCGTGCCAAGCTTTACCTAGATGATGTCCTGCCCCACCAAAACTTTCCATGGGAATGCGCGAAGCCTCACATAGTAATGGAGTCACAAACGGCTTCAGCACACAGTCGTTGTCGCAATACCTGGCCCTTCAACAGCACATTTCGCCCGCCATGAGTTTTCAGGAAGGTTCTGCAGACGACCAGGTCTTCGCATCTGCAACTGCTGGACTAAAAGAATTACCTTTCCCGCCAGTCACCAAGCAACACATTCTGAATTGTTCATACCACAGCTGGCACCCCAAGTTAGCTCTACCCATGAGAAACTTATTCTATACCTTCTGACGTGTTCTCCAGGTTTCGTGGGATCACGCCGAAGGCACGCCTCATTCCCCTTCCGCCCCCATTCCTCGAATACCTGCGCGCGGACGGCATCATCTTGCCCCCAGACGACGGCGACAATCCGTCCTGGTCCGACAACGATAGTGGCATATTCTCCGGTGCTGACAACAATGACGACAATGACGAGCAGTCTTTTGACCCAAGTGCTAATTGGCGCGACACACATGAGGCTATCGAGCGGACCATAGAGGAGTTGGGTGGCAAGGTCGCGCCCAAATTAAATTGGAGTGCTCCAAAGGACGCAACATGGATGACTTCAAACAGTATGGAATGTCACGCGCCGAATGATATCTATCTGTTATTGAAGAGTAGTGACTTTGTAACACACGACCTGGAGCACGCTTTCGACGATACGGCTGACCTCCCAGGCACGCCTGTCCCCGAGATACCATACCACCTAATTCTGCGCAAGTGGATCACGCTCAATCCGAGCGTGGAGTTCAGATGCTTCGTACGGAATAGGCGCCTCATTGCAATATGTCAACGAGATTTGAACCACTTTGATTTCTTATTTGACATGGAGGATAAACTTCGGGACCAAATTCAAAATCTCTTTGACACGAAGATTTACGACACCTTTGCCGATCCAAACTTTACTTTTGATGTATACATACCGCCCCCACATGACAAAGTATGGGTGGTAGACTTCAATCCGTGGGCTATCCGGACAGACCCTCTGCTCTTCTCGTGGATGGAATTGCTCACAATGGATGTGCCCGACCTCCCCCCTCCCCGGGAAGAAGTAATAGTACGCTTCAAGACCGCAAACGGAAACGGAGCAGAAGATACTTCGGCTCAAGCATACAAAGAGATCAGCGCAGGCGAAGAATCGGACGAGGATGATATAGAAGAAATATGGCAACCGGAATTTCGATTGGTCAAAAGGGACGATCCAGAAGCATATGGCTTTGCGACTCCGCAATATAGTGCCCATAAGCTGCCGAAGGATGTTGTGGACGCAAGCAGAGGTGGCGAAGGTCAATTGCGGGAGTTCGCAATGCAGTGGGAACAGGCACAAAAGATGGCGGAGCAGCAAAGGGCAGAGGATAGCGATGACGATTGAAAGTTAGGACTGCTGTGGAATTGCAAACCCGCGCATCGCGAAGTCACGTCTCAAATCTTGTTCGAAGCACCCTCCCCATGTCTGCTTTGAACATGTTGCAACTCTTGCATCACTGTCCAAGGACCTAGGTAGATTATGGCGCGTGTAATGCTTCCTTACAAACGTTTCGTAAATGTTGCGCAGCAAACGCAAGCAAACAAAGAGAAAGTCTTGCATATGATAGGTTGCGCTGAGTTCGCTGAAATGCGGTGAGTAGCTTCGTCGAATGAGGCTGTCGAATCACAGTACTGCCGCAACACGACTTGCCCCGCACCAAGATGATGTTGTTTCATCGCGTGGGACCCACCTGCATGATTCGTTCACACCTGACGTTCACGATGGAACAACAACACAGCTTGGCTGAGCCACGCCCATGTCCACGAAGACTACGACTCATAGTGTATTTTGGCATAGAATAAATGCTAGCAGCAGTTATTCCGAGCTGCCCATATCCTATTCTACCAGTCAACCTACATTTTGAAAACTATGGGCGTATGCTCAGGCAATGCGTACAGCGGCTTTCTGTCTTTGCCCGTGGAGCTACGATGTCAAATCTATGAATATCTTGACGCCGAGCCACGAGCTATTACCATCAGCGCCGGCAAGATTACCAATTCCAGCGACATCACACATGGATCTCGTCGAACACCAAAGATTCCTGGTGTGCCGCTCGACCTCACGCCGCTGGTACAATGCCAGCACAACCCGGACCTCCTGGCTATCGCCTATCGTCGCCCCATTTCCGATGAGGATCTATGCAAGAATTACATCGATGATAAATGGCTAGTGTATCCCGCAACAATGTCGTTGCTGCTTACTTGCCGTCTGATTCACGATGAGATAATAGACTTTATGCGAGGGCAAAAGAAGATCGCGCAGGCGCAATCTGCTTCTGAGAATACACATAGTCAGAATATGGCAAAAGAAGGGAATAAGGGCAAGCAAGAGAGGGAGGAAAAACGAATGGACAAGGATGAGAATGTGGAGGACAACATGAAAGGTCTATCGCTATATGTCACATATCCGTATGGCGTGTTGGTCCTGAAGCACATGTACCCGCTTCTTCTAAAGCAAGCGAGAAGAGTTCATATCTCAGGTCATTACCGGTATACTGCCGCGCTGGACGCGGAAGCTCAATCTGCCAATATATCGACGAGCATTGAAGTCGAGATAGATGACCGCCTCACTCCTTCCAATAGCTTTGCGACCGCGGAATCCTTCGGTAGACCAGCGCCGACCTGCACGGACAACTCGAGCTGCAGTAATAGTCGACGCACACTGAAGCGGCCGGCTGCAACACAAGAGCAACGTCCTAACACACGTCCGCGGCTGCGTCTTGATTCACCTCTTGCCAGCAATACGCAGGAAAATCGCACGATGGAACTTTCTTACCCCCTCTTCACGCCCTCGGCAGCCTCCCTTGCACCCCCCGCACTATCGCTACTCGTACGCACGCTCCTGCCAAACACATCCACGAATCTGACAACGCTCACGGCGCGGATCATCTATCCCGGTGAAAATAGCTACGCACCTCTCTGGTCCGATGAAGAATCACCTGTAAGCATTATACTGCGCAATATTTGTGGAGGAAAGATCAACATGCAAGTTATGCAAACGAATTTGGCCACCGGCATACACCTGACAGCCCAACCCAAACCAGAAGGCAGAATTGTGAGCACGAGTTGGAAGACCTGGGGGCGAATCAGTCATAGACCGCAGCGTTACCAAAGGCCTAACACCATGTGTCTCAAAGATTTGGATAAGTTCTTGCAGGGCGGGAGTTGAGACCATTCAACAACTATGAAGAGACGTTGCTAGTGCTTGGGATCAACTTGATGCCTTGTACATAACCATACAAAATTCTTGACCTAACCACTGCCTGTGCCGTGATGGGCAGGGTCTCAGCGTCCGAGGCTCGAATTGAACCATCTGACCGGTGATCTAAATACCATGTTGACCGAGCCTTGAACTGTTTTCCTCACGCTTGGTGATACTAGGATGCTTGTAGATAGGTACATGGCGAGTCCAATATGCCCCACCTGACCTCGCGCAAACGAAGCCATACAATAAGCTCATGGTGAAAGAAGATGCCTTGTGCCAGACCTACCAGTTTAGGCAAGTAGGAAGACGTGTAGAAAACAGGAATAAGAGGAGACATTCGGGCGCAGGGTAAGAGAAGCGTCAGACCACTTTGAAAACCTGTGGTGAAAGGGCATATCTTGTGCAGAATCTACTAGATTAGGAAAGTATGAAGATGTACAGAAAATAGGAATAAGAGGAGATATTCTGGCACAGAGTAAGAGAAGTGAAAAATCGTCGCCTTGCAAACGGTGGCCTCTGGTGGATGCTAAGACGGATATACTCGATCAGGCAAGCATGGGTTTCTATTGAAAATGGGGACTGTTGGAGGTCACACAGCGGTGTGTGTACCAAGTTCCCGGTCTATCTGCAGGCAAGGCTAGCTGGTAGCAAGACGGAAACACCAGAATAGGAACGAAGGTGATCTCGAGTACGAACAAGGACATCACCCAAGCTCAGCAGTCAGGACGACGTCGCCGCTCAGAGACATGGTCTGGCTCAATCCGGGCTAGTTTACTATTTTGCACCGTGCAGCTTTGGGCGTGCACATCTGGGTCGACGCTTGCCCGAAGAGTGACGATTGCTCCTGCCGTGGAGCGAATTCCGCGCTGAATAATTTCAACCACGACCATTGAAACTCGCGTCGTCGTAGCAAAACAATCCTTGTGGACTGTATCGTGCTCTCTCTCTCTTTTTCACACACAACCACACACACAATCCAGCGCCTGATCCTTGCTATCCACACACACTTACATCCAGGTATCATTTGCAACGGAAAAGCATCGCATCGCCACGCCGCACCTCGCATTGCCTTGCCATGGTCCTCGCACCACCTACCTCCGACACCGATCTCGGCAAGCCAGAAGCATCACCACTGCCACCAATCACAGCACAGGACCCCAATGCACGCCCCGAATGTTTCGGATCCACGCTGCAAGAATGTCTCTTCGTGGTTTCGGTCACAATGGCCGTGGCCATGACGAGTTTCCTGACGGGCTCCGTCACGGTGATGAGTTCGTTTGCGGCGAGAGAGTTGGGGATGAGCAACGCTGAGATTACGTGGATGAATGCTGCGACGTCGTAAGTGCCTACATGGAAACACTTCACATTGCACATCTCAGACCTCCGCGATCGATATCTCGAAATATCATGGATAAGTGGAATGTGGTTTCCTGACACATGAAACAGATTGACGGCTGGTGCATTGCTTCTCTTCTTCGGCAGTGTGGCTGATCTGTTTGGCCGCAAGTCCATGTTCATATGCTCCATGTTTCTCTTCTCGGTGTTTTGCCTAGGCGCCGGGTTCTCGAAAGACGGCATGACGCTCGATATTCTGTGCGGCGTCTTGGGCATCTTTTCGGCGTCAGCAGTTCCGCCTGCGCAGGGGATGTTAGGCGCAGTGTACGAGAAGCCGAGTCCACGGAAAAATAGAGCATTTGGCTGCTTTAGCGCTGGAAATCCAATGGGCTTTGTCTTCGGGACAATACTTTCTGGCGTGTTTACCCAGGTGTTTAGCTGGAGGGCGGGCTTCTTCTTGTTAGCTATTGTGTACTTTTGCACGAGTGTGATTGCTGTGTTTACAGTGCCCAGGGATACGACGCCGAAGCAAAGTTTCAATGAGGATACGATTAAGAAGTTGGATTTGCCAGGAACGGCGCTGACTATCTTCGGCATTGGCATGTTTTGTGCTGCGTTAAGGTATGGCCTTGTACTGTTGCGCAAATTCTATGCTAACGTCTGGAAGTCTAGGAGGTGATGCTTCAAATGGTTGGAAAACACCTTACGTCATCGTCTTGCTTGTTGTTGGTGTACTTCTCATCATTGCGTTTGTTGTATGGGAGATTAAATATCCCTTTGCAATGATTGACATGAACATTTGGCGCGACCGAGACTTCTCGTTAGTAGGTGCGGCGAGATTCGAAATTCGGGATCAGATTCGTTAACAAATTGCACAGCTTCTCATAATTTTATCTTGTGGATACCTCGGCTTTCCAGTATTGTCGTTTTGGATTGCACTGTACTTCCAAACAGAGCTTGGCTTCTCAGCCCTCATGACTGGCGTGCATCTGCTCCCCATGGTCATCTTCGGACTCCTTGCTAACCTCATCGCTGCGCTGGTACAACATAAAGTCTCCAACAAGCTACTCGTGGGCATTGGTGCTCTGGCACTCACTCTCTCATTCGTGCTTGCGGCAGTGCAACGTTATGGTGATTCCTACTGGGCATTTTCGTTTCCAGCTCTCTGCCTCTGCGTGATTGGAGCGGACTTTCAATTCATTGTAGCAAATGCAAGTATACATGTATGTAGGTATTCGAGAAATGCTTGCTGACTTATCTAGATGTATGTGCTCTCGTCGATGCCCATCAACAAGCAATCGATTGCTGGCTCGCTATTTCAGACACTCACACGCCTATGTACCGCTGTGTCTTTTGGAATCGCGACAGCAATATTTGATGCTATCCAAAAACAACCCCCAACGAGTGGATATTATGCGAATAATCCTGTGGCGCCTTTTGCTGGAGTGTTCTGGTTCTCGGCAGGCGTTTCGTTGCCTGGCCTAGTGCTTGTGCCACTCTTGAGGATCACAACACAAGGTCATAGAGGTGACACGGGAAGGGTGAAGGGCGTTGAAAGTTTAGAGAATGGGTTGGGTCTGGACGATGGGCATGTCACAGTTGCAGCAGGTAAAGCGGATGACAAGGTGGTGTCAGGGCAGAGCGGGGAAATACGATCTAGAAGTTGATGATAGTAAGCCACAAAATAATGCATCGCGGCTTATGCAGAATACAATCTTGTAAATGTAACGGACTGTACTTGCCGAAGTGGAAGGACATCGGATGCTGACATGGGCGGTTTGTTGAGTCGGTTGTTAAACATCCACAGTAGACCATCCCACAAACATATCGCGGGGACGCCGCGATCTTCCTCATGATGAATAAGGTTATCGTACATACAGGGCTAGGCACGCCACAAGCCATAGTCGGGTACGCAACCGCAATTTCGCCCGTTAGCAAAGAGCCGCATAATCCTCACGGGCAGAACTTCGGGGAGTTAGCCGAGAATGCTGTCAAGGGTCCACATGTGGTTGGCTCATCTTCACCACGCCATGTCAGCGTTCCGCGCGACAATTCAGCCCGCACGCCAATTTGCGGCGACACTAACGCAGCTGTTGCTTTTTCTCCAGATGACGGTAATTCTGCCCGCTGATCCTATTGGATGCGTTTGCATTCCCCAGACCCCAAGAAACGCACGAACCTGCAAAGCTGGAGTCTAGCTGCATCCTCGCGTCTCCCCGTGTTTTTGCAACCTCAGAAAACGGTGAATTGACGCTTCTTCCAAAGCTGCCTCTCGGAGGCTTGCTTGAGCCCACACTCAACACGCTGCCCTCGGCCAATCACGCGCACGGGAACACAGAGACCACGAGACCAAGCATCCTGGTCCACGCGCTCCACCGCCTCTAGCCATCCTCGAGTCCAGCTAGGAGCCATGCAGACTAGACCCCGCAAATTTTTGATGCTTAAAAGGATGCGGTTGCATCGTGGGTTTTCGGACGCGACAGGGACGCTGGATTCCTCTTCTCGCAGCGGTTTTCACGCATCGCACACGTGCTGCTTTTGCTGCGGCAGATCCCTGAGAGGCACTGCAGATCGTCCGTCTCTCCCCCGCAGTCCGTCTCCTCTTTCCATCATCCGACATACCAGCGTTGGTTCGCGGTTCGCTCTCCTCGCTTTGTCGCCATGGCAGAGAAGGACATCCATCCCACCGCGGCGGTGCCGCTGGACCAGCATGACCACGACATCGACCACAAAGCTGCCGCAGATAGAATCATCAGCGATGCTCGTCAAGCCACGGAGAAGGAGCACAAGATGACCTTGTGGCAGGGTTGCAAGCTTTACCCCAAGGCTATTGGATGGTCGATTGTGATCAGTACCTGCATTGTCATGGAAGGCTACGATGTTTGTCTGCTGAACAATTTCTTCGGCTTTCCGCAATTTCAGCGCAAGTATGGTGAGCAGCTACCAGACGGCACGTGGGAGATTCCTGCTGTATGGCAAGCTGGCTTGAGCAATGGTGTTATCGTTGGTGAGATTATTGGTCTGTTCTTGAACGGATGGATCAGCGAGGCCATTGGGTATCGGTACACACTCATGGGTTGCCTGGCGCTCATCATTGCTTTCACGGCTATCTTCTTCACTGCGCAGACAGTTGTGCACCTCCTGGTTGCGGAAATACTGTGCGGTATTCCGTGGGGTGTCTTCCAGACTCTGACAATCACTTACGCGAGTGAAGTTTGCCCGGTCGCTCTCCGAAACTATCGTAAGTACCATTGCCAAAATCTCTCAACAGGAACAGCCGTCCTGATTTGATTGCAGTAACTACCTACGTCAACTTCTGCTGGGGTCTTGGTCAACTCATCGGCATCGGCGTGATCCGTGCCATGCTGCCTCGCGACGACGAATGGTCCTACCGCATCCCATACGCACTCCAATGGATGTGGCCCGTCCCCCTCATCATCGGCATCTTCCTCGCCCCAGAGTCCCCCTGGTGGCTTGTCCGAAAAGGCCGCCTCGAAGACGCGAAGAAGTCTCTCCTCCGCCTCACCAGCCTAGACCGCGAGACAGACTTCGACGCCGAAGAAACCGTCGCCATGATGGTGCACACCACGGCGCTCGAGGAGAAAATCACCAAGGGAGCCTCGTACTGGGACTGTTTCCGCGGCGTGGACCTGCGCCGCACAGAAATCGTCTGCATGGCATGGGCCATCCAGAACCTCTCCGGGAACGCCTTTTCAGGCTATTCGTCCTACTTCCTGCAGCAAGCAGGGCTCGACCCGTCCACGTCGTACGACTTCGCCATGGGCCAGTACGGCATCAACATGGCCGGCGTCTTCGGCGCCTGGTTCCTGATGAAGATCGGGCTCGGGCGGCGCACACTCTATCTCGGCGGTCTCTGCGGCCTCTGCACCATGCTCTTCGTCATGGGCTTCCTGGGCCTCGTCCCGCAGGGCCAGCGACAGGCCGGCGCAATGGCCACGGGCGCCATGATGATCGTCTGGGCCATGTTCTACCAACTCACCGTCGGCACCGTGTGCTACAGCATCGTCGCCGAGCTCTCCACGCGCCGCCTCGCCGTCAAAACCGTCGTCCTCGGACGCAACCTCTACAACGTCATCGGCATCCTTACCTCCGTCCTCACACCCTACATGCTCAACCCCGGCGCGTGGAACTGGGGCAACTACGCTGGCTTCTTCTGGGCCGGCTCCTGCTTCCTCAGCATCATTTACACGTACTTTAGACTCCCCGAACCAAAGGGCCGCACGTTCGCGGAGCTGGACCTGTTATTCGAGCAGAAGGTGTCTGCGCGGAAGTTTGCAAAAGCTGAGGTGGATGTCTTCGCGGGAGGCCATTTGCAGGGAACGCATGTGTTTGATCAGTATGAGGAGAAGGTCGAGAAGGTGCATCGTGAGGGCTCGGTGGTTGGATAGGACGCTGAAGCGAGATGGGGTTCTGAAATCACGAGTCGCGTGGTAAATGCCATTGTAGTTGCTATCGTTGCTGTGCATAAGCATGGCGAGTATATGTATATGATTTCAGATTGACAATTACTGCATAACATCATTAATGCGCAATTCGTCTAAGTGCTCATAGATTCTTTTCTTACTTATGCTAGTAGCGCAAAGAGCAAATATGTCTTCTTTGCATAGTCTGCTGCATATTTCTTCAGTCGATCCACCGCAGCATCGTCAAGCTCGGCTTTCTTGCTAAGCGCAAGTGCGAGCTCGTTATCATCCCTGCCACCGGCCACAAACCGTTGGACGTACAGCGCATCGAAGAGTAGCTGCTTGAATCGAAAGTCTTTCTGTTCCTCAGATGATGCTGATGCTTCCGCTGCTTTGTTCTCTTGGGAATCTGCATTGGCAGTGTCGTTCGCATCTTCTTCGGCAGTCTCCTTGTCCCCACTTTCTTCGACTGTTTTCTCGCCAGAAGCGCTGATGGCTTTGATCTGTTCCAGGTATACTTTCTTCGTTGCATTGAAAACCTTGTCCTTGAGTACCGCTACGGAGGCAGGAGCCCAGATGTCGCTGCCGAGGTTCGCCATGGTCTTGTTCAGTTCGCGCAGGAACCGGAATGTGCCAGGAGATGGCTGAGTCGGCAGCGGAGGATTCCCTTCTGCTAGGATGTGGCTATTGGTCTTTGTTCTGAGTGCCACAGCAAGCGAACTAGAGTACGCCCTGATAGTTGGTTGGGCCACGTACGAAGAGAGTACTGAAAAGAGAGGATTGAGAATGTCGGGCGTAAATGGCGAAGTCGGTGGCGCGGATTTATCTTGCAGCCGTAGTTGCGGTATTTCATCACCAAACTCTTTGACGATGCGGAGTAAAAAGGCTGCCTGTTTCACTGCATCATCTGTGTCATCTGTCGCTGGCCGCGCCACAAGTTTCTTGAAGCTGTGGCCCAACTTTTGCATCGCTTCGCTAATTGCTTCTTGTGTCACTTCTTCTAGTAGTTTTGGGTCATCGTCGCTAAGCAGCGTTTGCTTGGTGTCGTCAAGTTCATCATCCGACTCCACTTCCACATCATCTACGAAAGTGTCGTCCCACCTGGCCTCTTTCATACTCTTGATGATGCCTTTTACTTCGAGCACGGATTTTTTCCACTCATCGAATGTAGATGTCACCGAGATGACCGACTCATCTCGGCCCTGATAAGTGTTGACAATAATGGCCTTGAAGGTTTGGGCGCCGTTGCTTAGATTGGACGCTCGTTCTGACGTGCTCCACAATGATGGCCTTGAGATCCCCTTAGCCACGGATAGATTATTCAGTTGTTTCGTGAGCTCTGAAACGACATTTTGAAGGCTGTTTGTCCTAAACCGTATGATGCTTTCCAATTTGTCGTTCATGGTGTCTCTGAGATCATCGAGCACATCTGCAGATTTGACACCAGCCATTCGCGAACCAGAAAGTATCCACGTTTCGATGAGCTCCTGTCTCAAATTCGCGACCTCTTTCAGCCTCCCTTCATCTTCCAACGCCTTCTTTATGCCCTTCAAGAATGCTGACACCGCATCCTTCGACCAGCGGCTCAGTATTCTCTCCGCCTCGGGCCGCTGTAATTCGTCATGTCGCGGCCACGGGGTGTAATTGCGCGCCTCTTCTCCTATCCAGCGATCATGTACGTCAAGCTTCAACTCGAACAAGGCCCTCACTTCCGAATCTTGGATCAAGGGTTGCGCCTTGAGCTTGCTCAGAGCTTCAGCCAGACGTCTTGGAAATATCGTTTGCGTGTCGAGGCAAGTCTGAATGCATGCTTTAAGGGCGCTGATACCGTGCTTCGCAAGCTCATCACCACCCTGCTTTAGTTCGCTATTCATCCTTTCGAGACGGGTTTTGTGAAAGTGGTTCAAGACGTCTGTGGGCGGAGAGCTCGTTGCGAGTGCGTAGGCACACATGCTCTCCACCAAGGTAGATACTTCTCCAGTTGTATGCGACAGCCGCTTGTCTATCCTACGTAGTAGTTTTCGTCGCACCGACAGCAGCTTTTCCCATAATTGGTCTACGATTGGTGGCGCGATCTTGCTGGTTCCCAGCGCCTTGTGCACGAGTCGTGATATAACCAGTACTTTCGCAATAAGCAAATACGATCCTTCTTTTTTCATCAGACGCATCATGACCAGCGGGGCATTTCGTAGGATCGCGAGCTGGGATGCGAAGGCGAACCGTTCCGCATCTGTGTCCGGTATCAACCTACGCATCGACATAACTCTTCTGATAGAAACTGACCGCTGCTCTTGTTATGTGTATCCATCTTGACTAGATTGCTAGAAATCCTTTCTATGCCGCTCGAGTTGCAGCTCCGTCCGACTCTCGACAACCTGGATTCGACTTGCTGGATGCGGACTTCCATGTCAATGATCGTTTCGGCCGTGTCGAGGAGGTCGCGATAACTTGCTCTATACACCTTCAGCTCTATACGTTTGCTATAGGTAATCACTGTGCATACCCCACGAGCGACCGCAGCCTCTCGCGATTGTCGTCGGCATTGGTGCGCAGTTGCTGCTCGAGCTTGCGCACGACCGGAACAGGATGTTGAAAAGCATCCTCCCATGACTGAAACGTCCGGGGATCCGGCGCCTCAGTCGCCATACCAGCAGCTAGAGGATAAGAAGGGAGTTGTGGCCGCAATGGTTGCGCTTGCGCTGACGTTCGTACATTCGTGGCTAAACGTCCCCACAACGCGTGCTTGGTCTGTGCATCCATCACTTTCAGGCCTCATACGCTGACCACCACGCCAAGGTCTCACGATTTTGTTTCCAGATCACAAGATCAATTCAGCGTCTAGTTGGTGTTGAAACCAGGTATCTCCAACTAACTCTAAAAGTGGTATCATAGGTTAAGCTTAAAACTCCTCCGAATTCCATGGTCAGATACTCAAAGACTCGGGATTTCTGAGTCTTCGTTATTGTCACTCTCAGTGTCAACAGTCCTTCGCCGCAGCTCTCGCTCAACTGCCCTCAGCATGATCTGAGCGTCGTCAAGCGTCAATTCTGCGCCACCTCTCATGCTAGCCAAGAGCTCAGCGAACTCAGGATTGTCTGGCTCGATAATCTCAACCCGGGTGGTCTTAGCTGTTGGCTTCGGCGGCGGAATGTAGTTGAACGCTCGCGCAGTGCTTTGGAACTTCGCCAACATCTCATCGTACTCCCCCTCAATCGTGCTCTGACTCGTGATAGCACCACCCGCCCCAATGCGCCATACATCTTCTTTATCATTTGCCGCATCATCAATCTTGACGGCAGTGCGAATGACAACGCTGAAATCTCCTGCGCCACCAACATCGAGGTAACCAAGTACCCCAGAGTAGATGCCACGTCTGACACCTTCCTCTTCTTCTTGCAAAATTTCACAAGATCGCTTTTTAGGTGCGCCTGTCATACTGCCTGGTGGTAGGCTCTCGACAAAGGCATCGAAACCGACGTATGGAACAGCAGGTGTCTTGGCATTCGATGCCCATTCAGCGGGCTCCTCCCAGTCATCAGGAGACTTGGGTTTGCGAGCACCTCTTGGAACAGCATCGACGACAGACACCAGCTGCCACAGCGTTTCGTAATCCTCGACTTCCATGAGTTGACTGACGCGAACGTTTTCTGAACCGTAAACCCCGTGCAACTGATGACGGGTGAGATCGACAATCATCAAATTCTCTGCTCGTTCTTTCGATGATGACAGAATAGCATGCGCCATCTCTGCAGTGACGCCTGGTTTCTTCTGTACCGTGCCCTTGATCGGTCTGCATTGTGCTGTTTGGGTACGGTCCCAGCTGATATATCTTTCGGGCGAGGAGCTGAGTATGTGCACGTTGTGCATCCTCATATAAGCGCTGAATGGCGCCGGGTTCAAGCCAGCTAGACGCTTGTAGAGGCTCCAAGAGTGTTCGTTGTCTTCCGAGTGTGACAGGCGACAAGCAATTGGCTTGCGCGCACGAATCTCATTACGGGTAGTGAGACACAGCTCGTAGCTTTGGCCATCAGCTATGAGTCGCTGACAAGAACGTATCTTGTTATAGTATTCTGTGTCACCAGCTGGAAACTGCGCACATGATGCAACATATTGTTGCATTGTACCTTCTACCTCAAAAGGGTTGGGTTTCCTCAAAGTCATCGAATTCGGTGTTGATTCCAGTGATTTTTGGCCTGCAGCTTCATATATCCTTTCTAGTGTTTCTTCCACCCAGCTCTGATCGTATCCACCCCGGATGCTTTGGACATAGATCTTCTTCGTCTGGTGGTCGAACACGATGCTCCGTGTGATGTACGCAAAGCAAATATCGGGGTGTGGTGCTTCCTCCTTGCCTGATATTCCGATGGTTTCTAGGCCAGCTTCGTATGAAGCATACCCCATCAAACCTCCCCAAAATGGCGCCCAAGTCTTGCTTTGAGGTAATACTGATGGTCGAAGGCTCCTCATAACTTGTTTTATGTATAGCCACGGGTCGTCCACAGTCCACTCTGTATGCACTGCGTCCAGGCCATCTCTCAGCTGCATTCTGCGTGTGCCAGCATAGTAGTGTATGCGCAGGGTTTCCTCAGGAATTACAAGCCCGATGATGCTGTGCCTACCAGTCCCTGCAGCCATTGGCAACAAATTTGGTTGCAGACCAGACTCAAGCACAATGGCTTCATGCCTTGGAATATCCAACAACTCGCAAACATCTGCCACTGTAAGCCTGCCACTGCCAGTTGTCGAACAATGTACAATGTTTGGGGGAAGATCTGGTAATGTCTGTCCATCGCCATGAGCAACGAGTGAGGCCAATTCGTCAGGCGCAATGGTGTCGCTATCGAGCTTGGCGGTGAAGTCAGCATTCGGACATGCCATACGCTTCTTGGCATTGCAAAAACCCAACTCCTGCCAGAAGTCATCGAACGAGGCCGGGAGAGACAGGTTGCTTGCAGTGAGATTATGCTGGGGAACATTTCGGAATTTTCGCTTTCGTCTCCATGCTTGCGCGTCGTCCCACCAGTTCATAATAATGCGTTTGCCTTCATCGTTTGTGCAAATTGACTCTGGATGGAACTGCACACCCCAAAACGGTTTCTGCGCATGTTTGACGCCCATCAAAACAGCTCCATTCAGATCACTGTGGAAGTCCCAAGCAAGTGGTTCTAGTTGAGGACAAGTCTCTGTGGGTTCCCACAACTGTGCTGGGTAATTCACGGCTCGCTTCGTCTGGATAGGATGATTGAGCTTAACCTGCAGCGAGTGATATTGTGTAGCTAAAAGCTCTGTGACATCACGGAAAATGGAACTGCCGTTGTGAAGTACTGGCGTTATGATACCATGTTTCGGTTCTGTCAGTGTGACAATGTCGGCATCGAAAGCTAGACACAGCGACTGGAAGCCTAGGCATATGCCGAGTGCTGGGATGAGGTGATCATCATGAAGTCTCCACAGCTCTTTGATCAGTCCGACATCTTTGTCGCACTTCGCCCATCCAGGTCCAGGTCCTGCGATGACGGCATCAAACCCCTTGAGGCATTCGATGAACGCTGCCTGGTCCTCGGCGGCCTTCACCTTTGACAATATGGGGTCATCGATGAAGAGCTTGACAACATCGGCCTCGATATTCTGCTCGACAAGCGCGACAATGTTATTGGAAAACGAGTCGTATGCGTCCAGGAAAAGAATCTTCGGGCGTTGTTGAGTCAGAATTGCTGGTGTCATTGGCGAACAAAATACAGGTAAGGGACGGTGCCCAGAGTCTTCAGGGTACTCTTAGATCTTGCTCTTGGTCTGTTTTCTTGAACTCTCTCTGCGTGCGACGAAATCTGGATGCTGTTGAGCGTGTTGTCGACGGCGTCCCAGGGTGCTAGAACTTGACGTGAGGCTGATGTGATAGGCTTCGCAGTACGAAGTACTTCCGGTCTAGTGCCGGCCCAACACGAGAATGCGAATATTACTGAACTATGCGTTTGCAACGCGATCCTCAAAGATTATGCAAAAGCAAAGGAAAACTCCGGTTGAGTCGAACGTGTCGTACGAAAAGTGTGGGAAGTGATAAGGAATCTAAATCGCCGCCGAGGGAGGATTGCTGGGAAATGCAGGGACCCGCGCTCTAGAACGATTGTGGAAGCGGCTGTCTGACCCGGCGCTTGTTGTCGACAGCGCACGATTGTCGTCTCGGTGTCCTGCTTTGGTCATGCAACGCAGATCTCGCCGCCTCCTTTGATCGCTAGGTGATGAGTGCATGGAAAACAGTCTCGCACATGCACACGCGACTGTATCATACCGTAGGACCGTGTAGCGTGTGTGACAATGACTGTCGGCTGAATTCGAAACGGTGGAGGACTATTGCACTCGTGCTTGCCTTCATCTGCTGACAAAATTGCATAGAGCTCACGGGCTCCACTGAGTCTTCAGTATCGAGAGTCTTCACAAGAGGTTCGCGGGCTCTTCCCGGAATTTAACTAGCTTTGACAAGTATGTGCACTCTATAAGCCTTGCGCTATGAAGAACTCCAGTCAAGCCATCAACGAGGGGGTGATGGCTCGTTCTGCTGTTCATCACGCAGTTCTGGATTATCTTCGTCGACGACCAGAGTCTCATCTCCAACCACCTCAGCGACCTCATCTTTCCGCACGTGTACATGGCCACCAAAGAAAGCCAGCAAAAGCAAATCGTATGATGCTTTCAACGACCCAGCTACCACAAAAGCGACCCAGAACCTTCCACTACCAGCAAGCACACCTGTGACTGACGGACCACTGCTCTGAGACAATGTCTTGAGGATGTTCACTACACCCATGACGGCTGTGCGTTCGCCAGGTAGGACAACAATGGACAGAAATGCAGAGCGGGGTGCTTGGTCCATGGAGTTGAGAACTGATCTACCAACCAGCAAGCAGATGGTCAGAGCGAGACTAGAAGGTACGGGAAGCATCGCCAGGAATATGGAGCTGGGAAGATGCGTAAAGACCATTGCTTGTATGAGACCGAGTCTTTTCGCCAACGATGAAGCAAAAATATTGCCGATTGTGGACACAAACCTGTAATCTATCAGTAAACATTCTCAGACATGGTCGGAGAGTCCTTACCAGGTTGCTGACATGATTCCCCCTAGTTTTCCCTTTGGTAGTTTGAATTTCCGTTCCATATAGTAGTTGACGAGGGAGAAAGGCATCTGCACTAACGTTAGTCACTGAATGTAATGGCATCGTCTGCATCATCACTTGCCATGCCACTACCCAAAGAGTCAAGAAAGAAAAGACTGCAAAGCTTGATCAAGACTACACGACTCGGCTTCGAGATGCTCACGATCGAGTGCCAGAACTTCTTCGAAGGCTTCTTAGCAGCAGCATCTGATGAAGTATTGCCATGTCCATTCGCGTCGCCATTCTCATTGAGTAAAGGCTCGGTTTCAGAGGCTTGGTCGCGCTCCTCAATCCAGTCCTTATGCTCGCACTTTTGACTCAAAAAAAGCGTCATCACAGCCTTGACGCAACCTACACCGGTATAGATCCAGAATATCGCGCGGTAAGCATCCAGATCTGTCCAGCCTTTGGTAGTCTGCAAGTGATCGACGGCAACACCACCTACAGCCAGACCAGTGGACGTGCCCAACACAGCCAAAACCACATACCTTTGACAAAATTCAGCAGACATACATAGAACATACCTCTCCTCAGTTTTTCTCTTCAACGGAAGAAAGAAAAACATACCAAGTATACACTTCCGCCCTCTGCTCTTCCGCCACCAAATGCGCTAGCGTCGACTCTTCCACCGCACGAAACGGCCCAATCTCATTCCCACTCGGACTTATCACCCCCAGAATCGCCGCCACAAGCAGTGCCGCGTAGTCATGGCTTGTCGCAAACACTGCCCCGGACACCGCCATCGACACCGCGCCCAGCAGCAACGTCCGCCGCCGCCCCAACCGATCTGCTACCACCGTAAGCAGCAGACTCACTACAACGTCCCCGAGAAGCGTCAGCGTCATGAAGCCCCCGATTTGCGAGTCGGAAAACCCCTGTGATTGGAAGAAGAGCGCGAGGATGAGGGCGACGGCGCCGTAGGCGAAGAGGCGGATGAAGCGAGCGAGAATTATTATGTAGACGTCTCTGCTGGCATGTCTCATGGTAGATAACCCCAGCTCGTGAGCGAGCCAGTATACTGCTTTGCGTGGGCCATGGTGGAGGGACATGCTTTACGATGCTGGTGGGAAGATAGACAGGGTGAGGTCTTTCATCCAGGTCTGTCGGGAAATGAGGAAATTTTCTCCAGCCAGACAGTCCAGAGTGATTTTCTTTCGCTTTTCCCATCAAAGTAGTTGTTGTTTATAGAGGCTTTTGATTGAGGTCATGCTAAGCAGAGCCATCCTTTAAGTGGCTGAAGTTGCCTGGCAGCCTGGAAAGGATGCGCGCTATACCTGAACTACGTCAGACGCCGATGGTCAATTCCAATTAGGGAAGAAGCCATCAACACCAAGTTCGATGTGTCATAAGCATACTTCGGGATTGTGCGCTGAGGGCGTCTTTAGTGTTCGTGTTTCGTCAGGGTTCAAGTAGGTGCCTACATGTAGGTACATGTAAGTATGGAAGTTTTGAAAGGCATCTTGCACACCCAGCACGCGAGATATGACATAAGTCTAGGAGATAAAGTAAGATTGCCAGATTAACACCTATTAAACATAGAAATCCGACCCAGTGGTCACCACAAATTGTAATGCAGGCACCAGACATTCCAGGAAAACCAAACGTTAGCCCCCTCTAAGCAAGCCATTATCGCCATGCAAGCAGAGACCGAACACTAACTGCAATGAAGGCATAACAAATGAGATGTATATGCGTGATCAAAGTCCATTCCTAGGAGCTTACAGCAGCTGCAGCTTCAGTCGCGCGCGGGTCCATTCGTGGGCACCCATGCCGTGCAGTGCTGGCCTCGCATGGATGTATATTGCCTCTACGCAACACAAGCTTCGCTAATAATACCGACAATCTTCTCTAGCAGCAGCCACCACCAGATCCGCTTTGTACACCCTGGCCTTGGCCGATAGGGACTGTGGGCTTAGTGTTAGCAGTCGTGGTCCCCATGCGCTCCTTAATCTGACGAGCCATAGTCAAGAAAGCCTGTTCAACGTTGGTAGCACTCTTGGCGGAAGTCTCGAGGAAAGGGATGCCGAGGCTGTCTGCAAACTCCTGTGCCAATAGTCAGATCCTGGTCCCCAGAAATGATAGAATTGGTCGACCGTACCTTTGCTACTGTGTACTCAACAACCTTCTTGTCAGCCATATCGGACTTGTTGCCGACGAGGAGCTTGTTGACACCCTCGGTGGCATAGCGGTCGATCTCCTGCAGCCACTGCTTCACATTGTTGAATGAGTCCATATCGGTAACATCGTAGACAACGCAGATACCGTGAGCCCCACGGTAGTACGAGGATGTGATGGTCCGGAAGCGCTCCTGGCCAGCAGTATCCCACTGTTGCAGATTAGTCAGTGCTTTCCAAACGTAGGCATATGCCGACATACAATTTGCAACTTCACAGTCTTGCCGTCGAGTTCGATTGTACGGATTTTCTAGCACATGTCAGCCGCTCGTGTCCGGGCAGTAAGGTAGCCACGTAGACGCACGAAGTCAACCCCGATGGTGGAAATGTAGCTCTCAGTGTATGTGTCGTCGGCGAATCGAAGAAGCAGGCAGGACTTTCCGACACCAGAGTCTCCGATGAGGAGGAGCTTGAAGAGGTAGTCGTATCTGTCGCACACATGGCGGTCAGCGGGGCTTTCAAGGGCGACGGCGAGTCGTCTGTGACATCGCAAGGACTCTGTAGTCACTCATGTTAGCAGAGCTCTGGCTTGCATCAGAAACCCGGCCCGCCTGCCTGCTGGCTTGTGGCGGTGGGACCTGTCGCAGAGGCTACATACCACTCAGGGTTCATGATGGCGGTGTGTATGCAGGATAAGAAGACAATGCTCCTCGTGTATGGACGTGCGAATATGCGGAGAGCGGCGGTCGAGGGGTATCGTGTATCGTTGATGAGGGTGTCGTAAAGCAACAAAGTGATGGCGCAGGGTGCTTGGATAACCAGGTGCGGAGGACTTGGCATGCGTTGCCCCCGGTACGTGGTCACACTCGCCCGTTGGCGCCGTACCCAGGTGCCAGCCAATGTCACGTTCACCCGACAACTTGTCCGCCTAGCTCTCCAGCCCAAGAAAGGAATCCCTATGGCCGACACCTGACTTCTTCACTGGTCTGAGGTCTCATTGTCATAGGTGCTGGAAGAATACTAATTGCAGCAGCACGCTCAAGGACAACACGTGACAGAAGTGGTCTGAAACAAAGGCATGAGTCAGGTCGTCCGAAAAGCTCGTTTGGAATGGAGATTATCGTCTAGATCATTGAGCGTGTTTGCGCCCTTCTTGCGTTGAGAGCCGTGGCGCATATCTAGTGTTCCCACGCGTCCATAACCACACTCCTCCCATATATATTACAAACGTGAACGAAAACCACTTGCTATGCATTACATGATCTTGCCAAACGCGGGAATAAGTGTTTGAGCTAACCAGAAAGAAAAGACGAGCTTAGGGCCGGTCATGAGAAGCTTAGGTGTCAGTCCTTTGAAGAATGAAGAGAACCCTTCGTGCTTCACCATGTTGGACACAATCTTGAAACCTCTCTCGGGATTTTCGAAATTCCTGTTCTGAATCCGGGTCTTGATGACATCGAGAGGTGCAGAAACGACGAGCGAAGCACTGGCACCGACGATGGAGGCGATGAAGTTCTGACCCCATGTAGCGCTGTTGTAATCGGTGAGCTTGTAGATGTACTCCTTGGCGAAGGCGGATCCACCGAACAGCTAGCGTAAAGTTAGCAAATCACGTACAAAAGTCCACAACCTTTGGCAAACATACAGCAAATGAACCAGGCGCATTACGAGCCGCAGTCCATCCCCATCCACGGTACAATCCAAACCCCTCATCGGCAACAATTCTGAAGAGACCGCGTCCTCTGAAAGCCTCTGGATTGGTTTGCCGCTTGATCTTGAGAACATCCAGCGGCAAAAGTACGATCTCTCCAATACCGATCAAGGAACCAGCAGTCGCGTGCATGATCGCCTTACCGGTGCCCTTGCCGAAGGTGCGGTCGAAGCTGTCGCCATGGTTCTGCGCTAGATAGTCCCTAACGAAAGGCTGACCTCCAAACTTGTACACACGCTGTAGGACCTTGTATGCCGCTGCGTATCCAAGACCAGGGAATAGCGAGAGGAAACGTTGAGGAACCGAGGCCGCTGCCATATCTTTGAAAACGACCTTATTCAAATGTGATGCCGACTCGATCTGATTGCCAGGTCAGAGAAGCCATGTGTGATCTGATCATCTCGTCCTACCTTGCCATGATTGCTCATCAATCGCTTTGCGGTGGTGTCCACGGGATGGAAGATCATGAGCTCTGCAATGCCCGCACATCCTGATCTTGTTTAGCTACATGTACGTATCACAGAGCGGCGATTGCTCCGAAATACCTGCACCCAAGACTCTGGCCGTGTTGGACTCTCTCTTGTAAGCTCCCGCGGGAGTGTTGGTGCTTGAGGCAGCCTGTGCAACTTTTGCGACAGCTTCCGACGGAGACGGCGTCATGATTGTGATTTCTATGAATGCGCAAAATTACAATCTGAGCAACAGGAAACACAAACAACAACACAGAGCGATCGGGTGTGGACGAACGAAAGAGTGGAAACTGGAGATAAGTCGTTAGACGCACCGCCAAAAAAAGTTGCCCCGGAAGCGACTTTCAGATCCGACACCGCAGGGCGGGCACGCCCAGGCGCTATCGCATGTCAGCCGTGCCCACTTAATCGACAGGGTACCTAGGGCTGCACATGTGCTCGACTTTACATCAACATCAGTGTTTGCATCTTCGCTAAAACCAATGCATATGTCCGACGGATGTTGTATACTATTTTTCGATATGGAAACTTGTCTACAATACTCAAAACTGTATTTCTGGTTCTTGTCAAAGCATCGGTTAGATCTCCCATCTCCCAGCCATTTCCGTTCATTTGTCAGGAGTGTAGTACTGCCTCCAATTGTGTTCCTCCTTGAAACCGAGCATATCTCTGATCTTCTTGTTGCTCAGTGGCGCCTCCCATTCCTCCAGCTCCCTTGTGATTTGTGTATTAGGTGCAAGTTGCTGCAAGATGTCCTTGGTGGGGATCTTGGTTGTGATGGTGTCGTTTGTTGCATTGAATACCTGGAAGCCAAGTCCATCCTTTTGTATACAAAGGTCGCAAATCTGACCAAGGTCTCGTGCATCGATGTAGCTCCACGCATTTCGCTTCCGTATTTCGGGGTTGTTAACATACTTCGGGAAGTCCCGCGCATACTCGTGCGGCTCAATGACGTTGCCGATGCGAAGCGCGTAGATGTCTGCACCGAATCTACGGGCAAAGCCTCGGGCTACACGCTCGCCGCAAAGCTTCGATATGGCGTAACTGTCCATCGGATTTACATCGAGATCCTCAGTCAAAGGAAAGGCGAGATAATCAAGGTCGCCCTGGCCGAAGCAGACTTCGTAGGTTGTCTCGCTGCTGGCAATGATGATCTTCTTGACCCCTAACTTACAGGCTGCCTCGATGACATTGTATGTGGATTTGACATTGGCCGCGTAGCATTCGTTGTCTGGGACCAACATGTTGCGAGCGTAGGCCGCAAAATGTATGACGACGTCAGGAGGCCCTGGTACTTCCGGTCCCTCATAGCCTGAGAAGTCAAAGTGCGTCGTCAAGGCGTTGAAGACTTGTCCGCTGTCCGTGAGGTCTGTCTTCAAGGTGAAGACTCCTGCATCTGGGAGAGGAAATTCGACAAAGTCGAGGTTCAAGACCTTGTGGCCGCGTTTCAGCAGCTCGGGAATAACATGTCGCCCTGCTTTTCCAGACCCGCCCGTGAATACAATGCGCTTCCCTGAGTCTGCCATATCTGTGATGAGGTAAAGTTTTATCGTCTATCTCTTTGGATCGCTGGTCGTTGTATGGTTGTCGTTTACAAATATAAAATCAGTTCTCAAGTTTGAACACGGCGCGCACAGTGTCGATGTATGGAGCGACAATTCCAATATTTATGAACGTCATGGTCGGCCAAAATCCCGATTAGTTTCGGGACAGCTGTTTGCATGTGGCGATTTGGGCCTGTGGTAGACGGATAAATGATTAGTGTGATTGCACGTGTGGTTAAGGACGTCACGAATTCATACCTACCCCGGCACGTGTTCCGCTGGCCGGGTAGCGTACCAGCAACAGCCATTCCCCCAAGCTCACTACACCTGCGCAACCCTAGAGCTCTCTATGGTCGACTATCTATATCCGCACAGATGACCAGCGGTCTCATGCGGCGCTTTTCAAGTTCTGCCCGCCCTCAATTCCCGACTTTGACAACAAGGTCACTTACAGCACCCCGCATACTGGGAATCAAGCAGTACCGGAGGTCCATCACAGACATTCGACCACGACAAGCATCGGTATCGCGACAATGGTTCACTAGTTCTCCGCTGTGCGCCTCGCCCGAGATAGAGCAACGCGAGCAACAGCGCTTGGATGAGCGCAATCTGAAGCTGGGCAATAGTACGTCGCAATTTAGGTCTCACGCCCATGCTTTGATACTCTGCTGAATTTCAGCAGCCATTCGAGTCTTGCACGAGCGCTTGCCAACGCTGCTGATTTCGCCTCTCCCACAAGACATCCTCTCGCCGCACATCAGCCTACATTTGTTTCCGTCGACGCATCCACATCTTCCAACCGTAAGCGGCAAGATAGCATACACGGCAGCGTTATGGACGGCGCCTGTGGCATGGGGCCGAGTGCCTGTGCTTGGAAATGTCAAACTCAACATCCTGTCTGAGCGCATGGTCAAAAATGGAGGAATCTCTGAATCGAGCAATATGCGCAACGAGAGATTGATTGTCATGTGGCAGACATGCGGCAAGGAGAACAACGGACAAGTCAGCGATGTTGTGGATAAGATTACGAGTATCGTTGCTGGGTCCAATCGACCACACAAACAATTCACCGGGCTGTTCAAGTTTGAATTTGACGAAGAAGGTCGGATTCTGAACCACATCATCGAGCATACCGACGAAGGGCACCATTGGGAGAAGACGACAAAAATGATCTCAGTAACAGACTGGCTTCTGGGACGCGCCTGGGGCATGCGTGATGAAGGTAGTCCCAGCCTTGCATTTGCCAAGTGCGGAACTGAGAGGCATAAAGCGCGCAATCAAGGTCGGTAGAGAGATACTGCTGCCCTGCGCCTAGGTACTATGGAGGTGCCTAGGTTGTCATAGTTTTTTTGTACAAAAGCTGTAAAATAAGGATTGACGAAGTTGAGTCTTGCACTAGACCATCTACCTACACGGCGCAGTCTGCAGTGTTGTGTTCATGAGCAGTGATTGGCGAGCACCGAGACATGGGTGATTGGATGAGATCGATGTTTCCTGGCTGCAGCCACGGGCATAGCTAGATGGCGTCCACCATGACTTGGGATGGATCATGGAGATGGAGAAACCGGTCACATGCAAGTATCTGAGTGGCCACGGCGCGCGGGACGGGGCTGCATGAGAGAGACAGCCAGCGTGGTGATTCGTGCGACGCCGCTGACAGCTGCCGTGGCCGGCCAATGACGTGCAGCCACCCCATCGTATGCATCGAATGCCTGCAGGCTGCTCAGTGACCCAGCACTAGACGCCCAAGCTTCCAAGCTAACGGCCGCGAGGACGAGGATGTGTTCCCGGCGCATCACTCTGAGTCTCTGCCCACGTCCAACAGCATCTTCCTCTCATCTCCCGAGTCGTCTGACGCCGCGGTCGTGCATTGTGCTTGTCGAGGTGCCCGTAGCGACTAGCCGCCGCCAACCCCCCGAATTCCTCGCCCGGCCGCCTGCAGCTTCCCCGCGCTATTACACGACAGGGCTGCGAGCTTCAGCCTCTTGCCAGGCGTCTACACTCTTGCACGAGCTCCATCGCCTGCATCCCCCCAGCCATGGCGGATCTTGCGGCAAGCGGCGAGCTGAGTAAGTTGCTGCCTCCTCCGTAGCGGGCAGCATGTGAGCGTGGAGCTGACCTGGCGCAGACCAGCCCATCCTCAACCTGACCCCCGAGGAGAAGCGCGTGTTCCAGTTCCTCTTCCAGCAGGCCGACGCGGAGAAGCTTGGTGTCATCACAGGCGAAACCGCCGTCAAGTTCTTCGAATGCACCAAGCTGGCACCTGCTGTCCTGGGCGAGATATGGCAGATCGCAGACACAGAGAACCGGGGTCTTTTGACCATGGCCGGCTTCTGTCAGGTCTTACGCCTGATCGGGCACTACCAGGCCGGCAGAGACCCAGCACCAGAGCTGGCCTTCCGAGGTACTGCGACACAACTCCAGCCTGCCATACTACGCTAACTGCGAGCAGCCGCACCACTGCCCAAGTTCGAGGGCCTGAACATCCCCACCGCACCCGCACCAGCTTCAGCGCCGCCCAACTTCTCTCCACAGACCACCGGCCAAATACAACCTCAGATCAGCGGTAGCGGTCCTATCCGAGTGCCTCCGCTCACGCCTGCAAAGGCCTCGGAATACGCGGGACTCTTCGACAAGTCTGGCGCTGTGAATGGCTTACTTTCAGGTAAGACCCCCCACCCATTGACTGGACAGTCGGCTAATTGTGTTATAGGCGAGAATGCAAAGGAGATCTTCGAGAAGGCTAGGCTGCCCAACGAAGTACTCGGACGCATTTGGAATCTGTCGGATACCGAGCAGCGAGGAGCACTTAACGTCACAGAGTTTATTGTCGCTATGCATTTACTAGCTTCATACAGGACCGGCAATCTCAAAGCATTACCCAACATCCTTCCACCAGGGCTTTACGAAGCTGCGTCGCGCCGAGGCCAATTACCACCTCCCCCAGCAGGCCGTCCGGATCAGTCTGCCTCCATCGCACGTCAGTTCAGTGGCCAACAGACTGGTTTGCGAACCTCGAGCCCCTTGGGTCGCCCTCCATTCGGCGCACCGCCTCAGCAATCACAGGCGACTGGTAGCGATTGGTTGATCAGCCAGCAGGAGAAGGCTTCATACGATAACCTCTTCAAGGGGGTTGATACTATGGGCCGTGGTTTCATCACAGGAGAACAAGCGGTCCGCTTCTTCAGTGACTCAGGACTGCCAGAGGATGTTCTTGCTGGCATCTGGGATCTCGCAGATATAAATTCTGAAGGACAGCTATCACGGGATGAATTCGCAGTCGCCATGTACCTCATTCGGCAGCAACGCAAGGGTGACCAACTCCCCACAGTTCTGCCCCCGAGCCTGATTCCACCTAGCCTTCGGACCGCAGCTAATCAATCTGTGCCCCTTGCCGCGCCGCAGCCTGCTCCTCCCGTTCCTCGTGCTGCAAAATCTGCTGCCGAGGATCTCTTTGGCCTCGATGCATTCTCTGCTCCTGCTTCAGCTCCTGCACAAGTGCAGCAATCAACTGGCGGATCCAATTCGTTCAACAAGCCTTTTGATAACGATCCATTTTCAAGCAAGGCCGCGTCACCTACTTCCCCACACCCGTTCCAGCCAACTCCACGCAATCCGGCTTCTACCTTCAAGCCTTTTATGCCAAGTTCTTCCTTCGGACAGACGCTCACTGCACACTCAACTGGTCAGTCGGGCACGTCTGGTGCACAGCCTCGTGCGAATCCTCCCTCGGCTATGGATGATCTGCTCGGCGGCGAGACAGACGCAGAGATCAACAAGAAACTAACGCAAGATTCGACTGATCTAGCAAACATGTCAAATCAGATGACCACATTGCGTAATCAGATGCAGGAAGTGCAAAGCAAGGCCAGTGCAACGACCAGCGACTTGAACAGTGTCATCAGCCAGAAACGCGATCTCGAGCTACGCCTATCACAGTTCAAGAGCCAATACGACCAGGAAATCAAGGCTGTCAAGTCTTTGGAAGATCGCCTTGCCGCTTCTCGTACAGAGACAAGGAAGATACAACAGGATCTTGTCATGCTTGAAAGCACATACCAGGACCTTCAAAATCAACATCGCCAAGTTGGCAGCGCCCTAGAGGCTGATCAGCGGGAGAACAACAACTTGAAAGAGCGTATCCGCCAGATCAACAACGAGATTAGTCAACTGCGTCCACAGCTTGACAAGATGAGGAATGATGCTCGCCAGCAGAAGGGCATGGTGGCCATCAACAAGAAGCAGCTCGCCACGAATGAGGGAGAACGAGAGAAGATTAAGACGGAGATGGGCGAATTGAACAAGGCTCAAGAAGAGAGTTATCGTAGCCCTCAAGGACAAACCCCGAGCGTAATCAGCCCCGCTGCCTCTGTTACGAGCCAGAACACCAACCCATTCTTCCGCAAGTCACCGCAACCAACATCTGAAAATACCATGTCACCTTCAGGCTTCGCACGCGATAGCCCGCACAAGGATTTCGATAGCGTCTTCGGTTCCTTCGGTTCATCTCAGAATACAGCCCCTCCTGTGTCCTTCCGCTCTGAGCACCAGAACCAGGGTCTGAACTTTTCTGCTCCGTCCGGCCAATCTGTTCGCTCTTCTGATGGACCAGACGTCCCTACTCCATCCACATCGCCTCCTCTGTCTGCGTACCAAGAATCTCCCAGGGGCGCTGAGCCACCAGCGCCACCCGAGTCTCGCCAGTTTGCTTCTGCGTTCCTACCCATGCGGGACAGCGTTCCGCGCTCCGACTCCTTCAGCTCGTCCGTAAAAGTATCTGCGCCTGCCAGCAGATACGGCGGTCCAAGTGCTCCTGGCAATGAGACGCCCACCATATCCAAAGCTTCGCCTGCGAGCACGCCGATTCCAGAGAAGCCTTCAGTCGAACGTTCAGAGACCAGCAGGACTGACGCTAGCAACTTCAACTCGTCACTATTCAATCGTAATTTCTCGGCTTCTCCTGTCGCCAGCATTACCAGCGATACGCAACGATCAATCACGAAACCTGAGGAGCGAAATGACACTTTCCAAAACTTTGGCACTCCATCATCTGCTATCCAGGATCTCCCAGGCGCCTTTCCGGAAGATAACGCCACCCCACTACAGCAGAACAAGACCGGTGAGAGCAATCTCAGCGGTCCGGTCCGTGGAGGCAATCGCTCAGATCCGTTCGGAACCAGTTCGGTTGAGCAAACTCGTGGAGGGAAAGATGATTTCGATGCAGCGTTCGCGGGTTTCGGTCCTAGCCGCCAAGGTGCTGCTTCTGTTTCTAGTGCTAATGCTGCCCCGGACAACTCAAAGAGGTTCAACAAGGAATTTCCTCCCATCGAAACCCTCGCCCATGATGACGATGACAGCGACAGCAATGATGGTCGGGCTGGCTTCGACGACGATTTCACTTCCGCTTCACCACAACATAAACGCATCAGCGCTGGGCCCGAGCAACAGTCACTACAGCCGAACTCGCAGCAACAGCGACCCGGTACGGCGTCAAGCGACGAACTTTACAGAGCGCCACCGCCAACCACTCGTCTTGACTCGAACCTTGGGGGACCACCGACCCCAAATGCACAAAAGTCTCCACCAACATACGAGTCGAGCGTCAACCAGAATAGAAGCGGATCCAATCATTTCCCTCCTGAGTTCGGTGGACTCCTACCATCAAGAGACGTTCCCACCTCGCCAACCACATCTCAATCTCCTGAGAAGTCGTTCATCAACCCCAGTAGCCACGGCGCCGCTCTATTCGGTGGTTCTTCCAAGCCTGCTACAACTTCGCCACCACCAACCGACACTCCCTCTTCTACCGTGCCTTCCGATGCCTATCACTCAGCTGTGTCATATGGCTCTAGCGATACCAATAAGGGACCGTCTCCTTCTACGAATGCCCCTCAGCTTGGGAAGGCCGCTTTCAATGATGATTTTGATGCAGGATTTGATGATCTGGCTGATGCCAAAGAAGATGACAGGGCTGATGACGACTTCATGTTCTCTTCTCAACATCGCGAAGGACTGGACGAGTTCAATCCTGTATTTGATTCCCCTGCTGCTTCGAAATCCAACACAATGGCCTCTCAGCAAACCCCTACTGGCAAGGCCCGTGGTGAGGATAGCTTCAGTGACTTCGAGCACATGTCCCAAAATTTTGGTCAGCCTCAAGCCCCACAGCCCGGAGCGTCATCTCAGGACTGGGACGCAATTTTCTCCAACCTTGAGTCTTCTCAAGTCACCCAAGGGTCGCACTCGCAGCAGGCCTCAACAGACTTTAGCAAGTCGGTCTTTGACACCCTTGACAAGGAAGAAGCCACTGCGTCGTCCTCCAAATCAGCTCTGTCACCGCACATGCCAACTCTCGGTCGCGCCATCAGCACAGGAACTGAACACGACGACCCCATCTTGAAAAAGCTGACCAGCATGGGCTACAACCGCGGCGACGCCCTGTCTGCTCTTGAAAAGTATGACTACGACATCAATAAGGTAAGCACATCGCCGCTACCTTCGACATATCCCGGAAACTAAATTCTCAAATAGGCAGCAGACCATCTCGCATCTGGTGGAAAGTAGAACATCATGTGTGATGGCCACTTCAGGGACTTTGTTCCCGCGTTGACATACTTTATCCTCTCGACGAGTCCTGCGGTTGTACGAGTATATATGCATGGCTTGTCGGCCCCAGTCCCATTCTCTTATTACCTACCTAGCGTTGTGAGCGTTTTCTACAGGATGTAAGCAAGCGCCGCGCTGCGTCGTGTTATGTTGGTCAATTTGACGATCAACTAATCAATCAACCCATTAAGCACTTCTTGTAGTTAAAGCATCAGATCCATGTTTTTGGAGCGTCGACATTCTTTCTTTATTCGTCTTGCTTACTTGCAAGGTGGAATCTTCTCCACAAACTCACGATATTAGCGCTCCTTTGCATATAAATCTTTGCAGAAATTAATTCATCTGTGTGTAACTTGGCTTTTTTTTCTTAGGTATATGGTTATTGTAACGTACTACATGCATGAACAGCTTGCCAGTTTTTGGCTTTTGTTCAGGACTCTGAACAATTGCAGTGGTACTCGCTAAACGAATATGGTTGGGCAAAAGAAATCAGGCCGACTTTCTGTGTGTCCTTTTTTCCCCGTGGAATCAGAGACGGCCCGCTAGCACGTGCTGCACGATCACCAGCAGCCAGTGTTGGTCTTATGGCGTTACTCCCCCCTCCGGGCTCCGCATACCATAGACGTAGTGTAGTGACTCTTTGTTTCCAAAAAGGGGAGCACGATTCCAGAGCGGAGAACCCTGACAGTGAGTGGTAGCCGCGCCAGGTCCGCGTCGATGGTGAGGTCAAATTCGTCTGACGCATACTGTTGCGCGGTGGAGATTTCTTTGTTCCTGCATTTTGCTGCTCTGTATGTGTTACTGGTTTGCAGCCGAAAAACACGTGCGGTCGAACTAGATTACAGGTGTCGGCGTCACGGTCTAGAAGGACAGGGTGGTAGACGGTTAGGATTGCATGGCGGGGGCTATGCGTCGCGTAGTGTCCGGGTCCAGCTATTGTGGGAGTCTTCCTCGTTGGTGCTGGTTGGCGAGTAGCGGACTCATTACAAGGTTTCTTGAAGGTAGTTTCCGCTGCGGTCGAGAGTGAGCTCTTCTGCCTCCGTGTCCATTCGTAATGGTTTCAAAGGGGTAGGATACGAGATTGGTAGTCGGGCGCGGTCTGTGGTCTCGCGTCACCGTGGACATTACAGCTTGACGACTTTCCAGTCTCCCAGGTTCATCTTGCTCAACTGCCCTCCCAGCGGGCCTTGGACTTCTCGTCCGCCGGCCCAAACTTTTTTGCCTGCCCAGTAGTCGATGAAGCCGTCCGGACCAGATACAATGATGAGTTTCGAGCCTTTCTCCTCCTGGGCTGCGCGGAGCCTCTTGGTGATGTCTTCTGGCTGTATAAATGTCTTCTCCTCATCGACATAGTATTGCACTTTCAACCCCCTTGTAGCAGCCTCACTGCGTTTCTTCAATTTCTCCAGCTCCTGCACGATCAATCCCGCGTGTGCAACGTTGTTTTCGTCACCCAGCGGTTCGTGCGTCTCCGGTACACCACCAAACAAACTCTTCCACCATCCCGTTCTTCCTTCTTGAACCATATTCGGCGTCTCATCGCTAACGCCGCCCTCGCATTCCTCTCTCCTCCGATTCGCCCACAGAATATGCATTCTGCTCCCCGTCCTCCTCCCCAGCGCCTGCGCAACCTGCATCGCGGGCGCAATCCCCGTGCCTCCCGCCAGGAACACAACCTCGATGATATCCCTCGGCAGCTCAATCTCGGTGTGTGGGCCGCGAATCTCAATGCTTGTGTTCTCGGGTAGGCGGTGCAAGTACGGCGACACCTCACCGCCCTCCTCCTGCCGAATCAGCAGCCGCAGATCCTGGCTCTTCTTCTCATCTTTCGGGCTGAGATTCGGCGGCAGTGGCGTGTATGCGCGTGCGATTTGCAGCTGGGGCTGCTTGATCTGCACGCTCCAGATGCTTCTCTTCCAGACTTCTTTTACGCTGTCGGATTCGACGGTGCTGTTTTCGTTGCGCAGGACAAATATCGCACTGGTGGAGGAAACGGGGTGTTTGGAAACGAGCGTGTAGGGCGTGAAGTCGTCTGGGTTGAGTGAGGCGGAAGATGGTTTGGGGCTGGAGAATGCGCGGTATGCGGCACCGGCGGCCGCAGAGGTGCCGATGAGGAGGAGGGGGCCTCGGGCACGTCGAAGAGATGACATTGGGAGGTGGAAAAAGGAATGTTGAGGCCTCCGAGGAGGGAATTAGGTGTTGAGGTAAATTCGACTTGTGGAGGATGGGATGACGATTATGACGATGTGGGGCCCTCGCCGAGTGACCGATACGGTAAGGTTTGGCCGATGCGGCATCCAATATGTACACCACGCTACACGAACGCCGCAGGACGTAGGATGGATTTCTCAAAAGCTCCATAGAGCGCACTTTCTATGAGACGAGTTATTTTGGTCACTCTGGTTTTTGAGTTTCAAATTGCTATCGTGACCATACAACATTCTTATGATGGACCACGCTGTGGACATGACGGGCTGATAACCAGTAGGCAGTATCACGCTCATTATGTTACATGTACATCACGATGCCCACGCCAACAGCAAAAGCCTGACGTTGGCACTTGTAGTTTCTGTCCAAGAGATGTATTTGTATCATTTCCTGGGTCTGTTTTCCTTCGAAGCAAGGAACTTTTGTCCAATAACACCATTGTTGTTTTCATGTTCTGACTATTGCTACATACACGAGAAGCCGTCTTCACAATTAAGAAGAGCAGCCAAGTTCGTTAGGGGGGAATTCAAACGTAGAGAAGTAGAAGGGGGGGGGGGGTATAAGAGAGTGGATGTGCTGTGTCGTACTATAATCGGAGTGCGCAGCACTGTGTTTTGGCAACGAGTGTGTGTATATCGTAAGCAACATGGAATGCGGACCAAGCGAAGCTGCCAGTGTAGCAATGTCCGTCCACATGACTGAAGAGGCGAGTTCAGAGTCTAGTCGCGGTCTGTGCGAGCCGCTTGTCGCATGTTGTGTGAAAGCTGAAACCGGGACGCCCTCAGCATACCCTGTCCGAGACTCTTCTTCCGGAGCCAGGAAATAACACAGAAGAAATATCGTACAAGGGCTTTCGCCCAATCTGGTCTATGAACAGCAAGTATGCACCTCGGCTGTCGTCAGCCTCAGGCTCAAATCCAGCCGTTGGGCGGCGGACTTCGTGACATGGTACCCGCACCAAGGGGTATCCGTGCTGTCGGGGAAGGAGCGGCTCGTCCACTGTTGGATCGTGCAAGTGTGGCTGATGCTGGCGTTCCTGGCGTCGATGCCGTGGGTGAAGCAACTGAGCCTTCTGGAGTAACTGGGTTCATACTTAGTCCATTTATGACAGCTGGTGCTGCGGGACGGGAAGGAGTCACTGCTCGAGCTGCTCCAGGTGATGAGCGGGGCGGCGGAGCAGGGAGTACCTTCTCACGTTGTGCCTGTAAATATGCGCTGCTGTTCTGAGATGGAATAATCGGAAATGCTGGAGTTCGTGCTGGACTATGCACCCTTGGTCGAGTTGGAGAAGCTTCGCGTGGGGGAGGCTTTGGAAAAGCGCTTGGACTGGGCGCAGGCACCTCTTCTAAAGTTGTAGTTGTTGTTGATGGTGCCTGGATAGGAAGACGAAATGACTCGCCACTCGAACTAGTCTGACCGCGGACAAGAGGTGGTGCGTTTCTTTCGGGTTGTGTATACTTGGCTGCAGCAAGGGTAGCAGGTGCGACAGAAAAGCGAAGGCCGATCTGAACAGTCGCACTGCTGTCAGTGCTCCTGTTCCGCTCATGCCGTTCCCCAAAGCGAGGCTTTGGTTTGGTAAGGAAGTCAAATGCTTCACTGACGTTTGTGATAGAGCTACGTCTGGTGAAGCGTCGCAGCGCTAGTTTGGACACACTAGAGTTGTCCTGGGTTGTCTGAGGGTCGTAAACGGTTGCAGGAAGTCTTGGTACATCCTCTGCACGTGTCGGAAACAAAGAATAGCTCTTCTTATCCCTCTCCTCTCGGGTTGTCGCAGCCTTCTTCTCGAGCACATCCGGTGGCAGTGGCCATTTTGTGAGATCGATGGGACTACGAGTGCTGGACGCTGGTGTGAGCGCGCGCTGTGGTCGCTCAAAATATTCTGGGTCAAACTCGAACCGGTTTTTCTCAGGCCCAACGTCTATGAGGCCTTCTCTACTGTTTGGTCGGCGTGTCGTTTGTAAACCCATTGGACCGCTGATATTCATCTCTAGGTCGCTTGGGCCGAAGAAACGAATCTTTGGTCGCTCTTGCTTTGCGGGACCCTTCATCTCTTCAATAGGCCTGATAACCATACGTGTCGCGTTGGTTCTCAAGAAGAGGTGGAAGAATGTTATTACCATGCCAGAAGAAAACAGTGAGATCTCCGCGATTCTGGCTGTAGCTAACGCGTTCATGAAATCTCGTCGCAGTGACTGTACTTCGACGGGGATGACAAGAGCCTGTAAAGAGGTCAGATTGGCTAAAGAGAGCATAACGGAGTTCTTACGTAGATTAGTGCAGCCACAAGAAGGAAATAGGTCATTCGGGAAGCCGAGATCCGCTCATTTTGGTCCAAATTGGGTGTGCGCATCAACTGGATGCTGATGAGGGCGGCCAATAAAAGAAAGAAGAACACCAGAGTACAAAGAATGACCAATGCCAGGAGATCGTATCTGGAGATAAACCAGACAAGACCGCCGAAGCAACGATTATACATTGGCCACACTACTGTTGGCATCCACGTGAGAAGAAGCATGAAGCATACTACACCCACGCAGATTGTTGTGTTCCACCTGCCACGCGGTGCGAATGGTTCACTCTTGAAAGCCCTGATGGCCATTTCGATGCCAAATACCAGGGTGATATATCCAATGATGAAAATGGCTACTACAGTAAGCGTGTGATCTTAAGATATCGATAATTCCACTTACCAGGAAATGTGAGCATGGAGATATTCCGGCATTGGTTCGACAATATACTAGAAATGGAGGTGCTCTGTACAGCTACGATTATGATTTGTTGTAGGACCGCACCGCAGGCCAGTGCAAGTGGGAAAGTCTCAGCCGGATGAACGTTGCGCAAGGCATTGTATCTCCTAGAAGGGATGTTAGTGGCGCGTTCACGACTCTCTTTTTGTCTACCCACTGCTTCTTCGGAACGATATGCAACGCCGCGGCTCTTCGTGCATCAGACACAATTCGGTGGACCGTTAACAACGTCAAAGCCAGACTGAAGGCACCCAGCGTCATGTGTGTCGTGCGAAGTGTCTGCACTTGAGCGAGTTGTAGGCTGGCAACCAAGGTTCTGGTCGCATTCGATTGCGTCCAGGGAATCTCACGAACAGCTGAGGTGTTGAGTGTCAAGTTGAAGTGCGATCGCGCATCGAGTCGAGGAAAGTATGCGTTCCATGATTCCATCTTGCCAATGCCCGCCACAAAGCATACAGATTACAAAGGGACTCGCTGGTAACCAGCAGCGGTTTGTTGGAAAGAACCGACTAGGTATTCATGGAGACTAAACTGACCGATGTCGAGAACGAGATATCAATCAGGTCGATATCGCTAGAGAAGATGCCTAAGCCTGCCAGCAGAGCGACGAAGAGAAGGGCGAAGGAGCGTGAGCATCAAGCGTACGACACGGAGTCAGGCATGAGACTCTAAACGGTATATGAGGAAACTGTAAGATGCTCCATCGATAGCGCAGGGTTCTGGGACGAGGGTCCTGAGGCGGCTGTTCTTTCATTCGCTGGAGGACCGCGTTGGCACGTCACGGGCCTGGTCATGTTGCAGGCGCTATCGTCCCCTGCTGGGCGGAAGTGGAGTTTCAATCTCATGCGGGCCACACATGTGCCAGGAAAGCCTGGGCAGCGGAAGCAATAGGACCCGTTCAGACATCTTACGCCGGGTGCTAGAGGCCCGTTATGGGGCCATATCTGTGGGGATTGAACGATTGAACCCCGTCCAGACCATTGCAAAAGCATCGGAGGCGTTCTTAGGCTTTCTCAGATGTCTCTTTGAACCCGACAATGGTATGTGCGAGGCTTGTGATCTGTACGCGCTCAGATAATCATATTTCCACACAATAGCGCGTGCTCGAGGGCGCGAAGTTTCATTTACATCACGGTGTTCCATCATCAGGTACATAGTATCACCTCGCGAGTAGTAGAGGCGTTGTAGGCGAGTGGCGCGCGGTTCGTGGTGGTTGTGAGGTCGAAGTGGTCGGACTAGTGTTCTGATGCTCGCTGGGTTTAGACTTCGCCGCAGAGTTTCGCTTCCACCCTGGTCCGAGACAGTGGGAACGCCAGAATCCCTGTTGACGGCAGGGTTACCAGGCCATGCTTGTACTTTCCGGAGAATGCATGATGCAGGTGAAGGCGCAGCTGGATAATCGGAAAAGTAAGATCAAGATTCAGAGTCAGCTTCAAGGTCTATCCACGGTAGTGCTTCTTTCATTGGTGTGATTACTGGGGTCCATAGCGACATGTATGATACAAAATCGCGGAGATAAACGCCAAAAGCAGTATAGTGTGACAGCATGCCTGGCACTTCAGATGGTCATGCTTAAGATGTCAAGTCAAGACTCAAGCTTCGATGTTTTAGAGCCAACCGTTGTGGCTGGTGCTCCGACCGTACCACAAGTCGTGGAGGAAAGGCAGCAATGCTCACGATCTCTGGCCCTATTTCTCCTGGAGCCTCTGCTCAACGGCACTGCGAGGCAGAACAGCAAGTAATTTAGTGTCGACTCTTTTTTGGTCATATACCCTTCAATCAGTGGTAGAGAGACTCAATTTTTATTCTGTGAGTTTACTCATCGGTCAAGTAATGGTGCAGACTGAAATCGTGCCGCTGGACCGCAACAGGCCTCAGCCACGGGCAGATCCGATGCACGACTCATTACGGCAAAGCTGTAGCCGATATCGTACATCCGACCTCCTCGGATTCGTGACAAGTATTGTCACCGAGTCAAAACACGCAGACAGCTCAATCGGGAACTAATCCAGAATACTAGTGAGCCGATCCTTCTATGCCGCAGCTGAATGGTGTGGACATTGATACACCAGCGTGCCTTAGCATCATTCAACGATAAGGCACACTGTACAAGGTTCGCATACAGGTGGATGTGCGCACGGGTAACCATTGCAGGACTGACAGTATCAGCGATGGATAAATGCAATATATTCTCCGCAAATGTCTAGTCTTTTGTTGAATGACGCTAGGATCATCAATTGGGTATCGCGTGTTCGAGCCAGCTGTCCAGGGCAAGAGAGGATGCTTAGCACATTGGCGTACATCACACCAATCAAATTGACTGTGCATAGTTCTCAAGGTATGAAACAAGGAGCTTGGCACCATCCAGCGACACCGCATTGTCTGCAGCACGAGATGAGTTAGCTTGAGTGTGAAGGGTAGTCCATCATTAGATCAAAGCATGGTTCCGTCACGTCCGAATCAGGTATGTTGGCAGCAGATGCCCCTTGAGCCTGCCAACCACGGGAGTCCACCCGGGGCAGATCTAACAATGCAATGGTTGATGTGGAGATGAAGGAATCACTTACAATTGCTCGCCCGAATACCCCCCACGCTTCGGTGACCCTTCAAGCCTAGCAGGCCCTCCTTCTCCGCGCCTGAAAGGAATGCCTTTTCCTTTTCCGCATCTCCGCCGTTGACTCTGAAGCAGATATTCATTCTGCTGGCTACTGATTTATCCGGTACAACACGATACACGTCTGGGTATTTTTCCAAGGTCTCGTAGATGATGCGTGATTTCTCGTTCGAGATTTCTTCCTGGCCACTGATGCGCTTGGCGCCATAGTTATTGACCAGGCCTGACATGACCTGACCAGCTACCCAGACATCGAAGATGGGCAGTGTGTTGTACAGCGAATTATTCTTCGCGATGGTTGGGTAATCTAGGACAATCGGACCAACCGCAAGGTTGAGCTCCCGCAACAGATCGGGGGAAGCAGGTGTGGAGTGTGGCGGAAGGAGTGATTTCCGGAGTATCACGATGGCTATGCCGGTGTTGCCAATGTTCTTCTGCGCGCCTCCGAAGATGACAGCATACTTTCGCACGTCGACCTTGCGGGAGATGAAGTTTGAGGACATGTCAGCGCATACTAGTGGCGCGTCATCACCTTCTAAGCTCTTAGGAAAGGACGGAAATTCGACACCGTCGACAGTTTCGTTGTCGCAAAAATAGACAAACGCGGGTCCTCCTGCCGTGCGAGGCGTAAGGCTCCACTGGTCTTCTGAGGGGATCCTGCCAAATTTGCCGTCATTTGCCTTTCTTGCGTCCACTGCCACATTGACGTGTTTCGCACCAACGAGACGTGCTGCCTCTTGCGAGGCCTTCAGTGACCATGACCCGGTCACCAGGTAGTCGAGCTTGAGCTCCTCATCGACGACCTTTCGCAGCCTCTTAAGCACCTCTTCTTTGTTGTCGCCCACTTCATGGGCGATTTTGGCGCGCTGCTTCTCTACCCATATGGAGACGAGATTGTACACGGTTGCGCTGAATTCGCCGCTGCCACCGCTCTGGAGGAACAAGATCTCGTAGTCGTCAGGAATGTCAAGGAGTGTCGAAAGCGCCTGCTTGGTGTCTGCCAGAATCTCATTGGCCTCTGGCGAGCGGTGTGAGATCTCACACAAGCCAATGCCCTTGTCCTTGTAGTTGAGCAGTACCTGAGCGGCCTTCTCCAGGACGGCAGTGGGCAATGGTGCGGGGCCGGCACCGAAATAGTTGACGTCGGCGCGGTTGACCATGGTGTCAACGAATGCAAAGGGGTAGTAGCGGCTGGAGAAGTCAATGGGACTTGTGGGAGGATAAGTGAAGGGCGTTGTTTATGGGAAACTCGATGCTTGCTCCCAGCGTCGCGTCATACGAATGACTCCCCCTCCCCCCCCCTCCCCCACCCCATTTCAATCCTGCACGGATGGGCGCAGGCGGACGGGTCCGATTTTCGGTTCAGCAGGTAGCACAGCCGCTTTGTGTTCAGGGCCCGTCAAAGAACTCAACTACTCAACTGCGCCCGTGGACATCAGAGCAGCTACCCCGCGTGGGCAGCGAATGCATTAGATGAAACGATTGAGTGCTGTCGCCGTGTCCAATCGCAGGCGCAGGAAATGGCTGACCCCGGCCGGTGTCGGGGCGGACAAATTCTGGCTTGGCACGCACAATTCTGGGCAAGACGAAGATGCATCGTCAGTCAACACCACAACGCCGCTCAATTGCACGCAATGGCCATGTCCTTCCGTGCCGCGCGGCTGTTGGGGCGCCGGCAACTCGCAGTATGTACAGGCCATGCCCGAAGAGTGCATACAACATCTAATCATGGTCAAGCCCCGGGCAAGCCTCGCCCGTCGCGCTGCTGTTCAACCGCCTCGAGTCCATGTCGTCCCACGTGCCTTCAGCACAACACTGCCCCGCCGTGACGCACAGGATGTCTTCCCCTCGCTGAAGGAGAGCCCCGCCGCCAACTTCATGTCCGCGCTGCAGGAAACACCAAAGATCCCCCAAACGCTCACCGAGAAGATTGTGCAAAGACATGCTGTGGGTGTCGCCCAAGGCAAGGTGCTGCGCTCTGGCGATTATGTCACCCTGCAACCACACAAATGCATGACCCACGACAACTCATGGCCTGTAGCGCTCAAGTTCATGGGCATCGGTGCCACCAAGATCAATGATGCCAACCAGATTGTCATGACTCTCGACCACGATGTGCAGAACAAGACCGAGAAGAACTTGAAGAAGTACAGCCAGATTGAGGAATTTGCCAAGAAGCAGCATGTCGTTTTCTACCCGGCTGGACGCGGAATTGGACACCAGATCATGGTCGAAGAGGGTTATGCGTGGCCGGGGACACTTGCTGTGGCCTCGGACAGCCATTCCAATATGTACGGAGGCATAGGCTGCTTGGGAACCCCTGTGGTGCGCACAGATGCGGCTAGCATATGGGCAACGGGCAAGACCTGGTGGCAGATCCCACCCGTCGCCAAAGTTACACTCAATGGCAAGATGCCTCAAGGTGTGACTGGAAAAGATGTCATCGTTGCTCTGGCCGGTCTCTTCAACAACGACGAAGTTCTCAATCATGCCATCGAATTCACCGGAACTGACGAAACCCTCGGCAGCATCCCAGTGGACGATCGCCTCACTATCGCAAACATGACCACCGAGTGGGGTGCCCTTACCGGATTGTTCCCAATCGACTCAGTCCTCCACGGCTGGCTTCGCGCTAGGGCAACACTCGCAGCTATGGGTGAGGGAGAAGCCAAAGACCATCACCAGCAACAGTTCATTCACGAGCGCATCGACAAACTCTTCACTGCAACCGGGATTGTTGGACAACAGTTGGGGCACATCTTCAAGCCTGCCCTTGCGGCTGACAAGGGCGCCGTTTATGCCAAAGAGCTTTTCTTGGACCTTTCTACTTTGTCTCCCTATGTGTCTGGTCCCAACTCAGTCAAGGTCGCGACTCCGCTCTTGGAACTGCAAAGTCAGAACATTCCAGTCAACAAAGCTTATCTTGTCTCCTGTACCAATTCTCGCGCATCTGACATAGCGGCTGCTGCGAACGTGTTCAAGGATGCTGCCGTTTTGAACGGCGGCAAGATCCCCAAAATACCGGAGGGAGTCAATTTCTACATTGCTGCTGCATCGATACCGGAACAGAAGGCTGCCGAAGAGGCTGGTGATTGGCAGGCCCTGCTCGAAGCTGGCGCACAACCCTTACCCGCTGGCTGTGGTCCTTGTATTGGTCTTGGCACTGGACTTCTTGAGCCAGGTGAGGTTGGTATCAGCGCTAGCAACCGCAATTTCAAGGGTCGAATGGGATCTCCTGATGCCAAGGCGTACCTCGCGAGCCCTGAGGTTGTTGCTGCGAGCGCTCTTTCTGGCAAGATCTCAGGACCTGGATGGTACCAAGAACCTGAAGGGTACGCTGGTGTTCGCCGCGGCGAAGGTGATGGTATTGCGGAGGAAGAGCGCATGATGACCATCGAAGACATGCTTGAGAAGGTCATCAAAGATGCCGAGGCTGCCATAAGTTCCTTCGATAACGGATCTTCAGATGTTCAGACCGTCAATGCTCCAACTGCACCGGAATCTGATGCTGAGACACTCACCGAAATCCTCCCTGGCTTCCCAGAAAAGATCAGCGGAGAGATTGTTTTCTGCGACGCAGACAACATTAACACCGACGGTATCTACCCTGGCAAATACACCTATCAGGATGATGTCACGCGTGAAAAGATGGCTGAGGTCTGCATGGAGAACTACGATCCTAGCTTCGGCCAACAGGCCAAGGCTGGCGACATCCTCGTGTCCGGCTTCAACTTTGGCTGTGGTAGCAGTCGAGAGCAAGCCGCGACCGCGATCCTAGCCAAAGGCATTCCCCTTGTGGTAGCTGGTAGCTTTGGCAACATCTTCAGCAGAAACAGCATCAACAACGCTCTCATGGGCGTCGAAGTACCCAAGCTAGCTAACCGTCTCCGCGAAGTCTTCTCCTCCACGAACCCATCCTCATCGCAACAAGCCGTCAAGGAGCCCTCCAACAACGCCGAGTCACTCGACTCCCCACCCCCCGCGGCGACTGTCACACCCCCACAAGCCAAGCAGCTCACCCGCCGCACAGGCTGGACTCTCGAATGGGACGTCCGCAGAAGCACCGTCTCCATCCAAGAAGGCACCAACGGCAAGAAATGGAGCGTCAAAGTCGGCGAGCTGCCCCCCAACGTCCAAGAAATCATCGCTCTCGGTGGTCTGGAAAACTGGGTCCGCAAGGAGATTGGCGCAACGGCTTAAAGGGCAAAAAAAAAAAAAGCTAGGTAGTGTTGGGGCGTGATGCTCTGCATGTTGTACAATCTCTGTGTATACCCCCCATTCAGTTTTGTTCTTTCTTTCTTGTTTCTACAATTTCCGCATGGGTGGCGTTTTATCTTTGTGGTGCAACCAAAAAAGGAAGAAGAAGAAGAAGAAGAAGAAGAGGGAGAAGAATTAGAGTACATGAATACAAGCCAGTCGAGGAATTGACGAGAAAATAAGTATGCTGTTGCTGTTGTAATTCCTCTCTTCTGATCGAATCGAATCGAATCGAATCGAATCGACTTGTGTGATACAAGTCGTTGGATGCATCTTTCGCCATCTTCCACGTCTCCCTCCCACTATGTTCTTGTCTCGACAGCTCGTGTGGATGCATGGCACGGACTCCCTGTCCCTATCCCGCACATGGTGACATATGCCTTGTTTGCTCGTGAGCAAGCACGCCCAGCGAAACCCGATAGATAGGTCAGGATGAGGGGGGTTACGCAAGGCACGTGTAAAGCAGCACAAGGACAAGACATAAACGTGACTCAATGAAAGTATTACGTTTTTGATTCTATTCTATTCTATTTTATTTTAATTTTATTCTTTCTTTCCTCGATATGATTTACACTGTTTCTTATGGTGAAATGCTCACACCCAGTCTTTTGGATGCTTGAGCACGTCCAGGAGGCGCTCTTCGCGGGAGCCTGGTTCGGGGGCGTGCATGTACTGCCACCGCGCGGTGAGCGGCAAGCTCATGAGGATGCTTTCGACGCGCGCGCCGGGGGTGTTGAGGCCAAACGAGGTGCCGCGGTCGTGGACGAGGTTGAATTCGACGTAGCGGCCTCGCCGGATTTGCTGCCATTGCTTCTGGGCTTGTGTAAAAGGCATGTCTTTTCTGCGGTTGATGATGGGGAGGTAGGAGGGGAGGAAGGCGGAGAGGCAGTCTTGGATAAAGGAGAAGAGCTGCTCTTGGTCTTTTTCTGTCTCGTCGAGGTCGTCGAAGAAGATGCCGCCGACGCCGCGGGTCTCGCTGCGGTGCTTGTTGCTGAAGTACTCGTCGCACCACTTTTTGAAGCGCGGGTAGTAGGCCTTGTCGTGCTTCTCGCAGGCTTGTTTGATGGTTTGGTGGAAATGGATGGCGTCTTCGTCGAACAGGTAGGAAGGTGTGAGATCACAGCCGCCGCCGTACCACCATGCGTTTGTGTTGCCGAAATCGTCGGTGGTTTCAAAGTAACGGTAGTTCAGGTGGACGGTCGGCGCATTGGGGTTGTGTGGGTGGAGGACCATGGATAGGCCGGCTGCGAAGAACCCGAGCGATTCGACGTTGGGGTCGAGAGCTTTGTGGTTGATGCGCATTTTTTGTATTGCTGCGCGAGGTAGCCGACCGTACACGACCGAAGTATTGACTCCGCCCTTTTCGAAGACATTTCCATCTTGTAGCACACAAGTGATACCTCCTCCGCCTTCTGGTCGCTGCCATGTGTCTATCTTAAACTTGGTGCCATCAACCTTCTCCAGCTCAGCAATAATGACTTTTTGTTGTTGCTTTATGAACTCCTCCATCCGAAGACGCATGGGAGATTGTTCGCTGATGCCATTTTCACGCTTGAGCAAGGCATCTTTTTCTGCTACGGTTGGAGCATCGGCTTTGATCGAGTCGTCTGTCCACTAAGGATGGTCAGAAATACACTTAGTAAAGCCCCTTCCTGCCTGAACGAACCATAGAGTATATGATAGCTCCAATGAATGGCAACATTAGCAGCCGTATCCTGTTCGGCCACTTGCTAGGCTCGGGGTTGCGCCATTCCTCCAAGGGACTCTGCTCAGGCCGTTTCCCTGACGGAAGATCTATCAGGCATTTCGGCGACGTCTGGAATTGCCTCAGATGGACATGGGCGGCACGAATTGTGCGTTGCGACACATAGACGCGTGGAGCCCCGATGGCTCTGATAACGCGGGTCGCAGGTTGAACAGATCGCATCACTGGGTGTCTTGGCGTTCAATGTGTCGGGACTACAAGATAGACATGGGAGGAGAACGACTAGTTCCGGGGTATCAAGTCAGGGCTGGGGACGAAAGGGTACGTGAGGCATTGGATAAAAGTGGTCGCAAGTCAGTCCCTGGTGAGCGCCACATGTCCGCCGGAGAGCTCGGAACTTCGGCGGTGTATCGGTACCTGCATGACTGACACAACCTCTGCGAATAGAGGCAAAGCAGTAGGAAGCCCAGGCAGCCTGTTTATTATCTAAGCATTAATCCTCTTCCATGCGCATGATAACTCATCGTGGGATTTCAAAGAACATCCAGCGTGGCGCACGTCACTGCACCGGACAAGTCGCAATGTGCAGCTTGCTGGCCTGGCTGGGGAGGAGAGCTAAGCCGTGGGCAAACGCGACATGTGAATCTGATCAACACGCACCAGCAGGGTGGAAGAACACGAACGCCCTTCACGATGCTCCAGCGCCAAAGAGGGTTCGAGTTGGAGTCGGGATGAGTCAAGACCACATCACGGGTCACGGTGCGCAGACAAGTGACTTGTGCAGCGGCGGAGCACTGGCACAGTCACTGTGATGGCGCCATAGCTACCTGGTATCTACGACACGCAGAAGGTGGAGGGCGGCGTCGAGCATGACAGGGCCCGATGAGCCATGGTGTCACGTGTGTTGCCGCCGACTCCAGAGTGCAGTGCCGCCGCGCGTGGAGTGAATCGTGATTGCAGTCCGGTGCGTCCGGTGCGTCCTGTGCGACCTGTGCGTCCTGCGTCGTCCTGCGTCGTCCTCGTCGTTGGGCATTAGCTAAGCCGTGCGACATGGCGGTGCTGGTGCGCAGTGCTGGGTGGTGGTGCGCACTGCTGGGTGCAGGTGGGTGATTCGCTTTCCCAAGCCCCGCTCTTGCTGCCTGCTTAAGTCGCCCTCACCGCCGCCTACTCTCTCCCTTGCATGTTCTCTTCATCCCACACATCCCTCCGCCACATCCTGCCACCACCACTACTTAAACGCCCCTGCGCCCGCCCAGCTCACACGCAACAACATATCCCCAGCCCTACCGCCGCCACCATGCGCTCCAAGTTCAAGGACGAGCACCCCTTTGAGAAGCGCAAGGCCGAGGCAGAGCGCATCCGCCAGAAGTACAACGACCGCATTCCCGCACGGCTGCCTGCACTCCAGTTTGCGCACCACCGCGACTAACGCCGCACAGGTTATTTGCGAGAAGGTGGAGAAGTCGGACATCGCCACCATCGACAAGAAGAAGTACCTTGTCCCAGCAGACCTCACCGTCGGCCAGTTTGTCTACGTGATCCGCAAGCGCATCAAGCTGTCGCCTGAGAAGGCCATTTTCATCTTCGTCGACGAAGTCCTGCCTCCCACTGCTGCTCTGATGAGCTCAATATACGAGGAGCACAAGGACGAGGATGGCTTCCTCTACATCACGTACGTTGCACGACCTCCGCCCGATGACAAGCGTCCTTGCTAACGCTACCACAGCTACTCGGGCGAGAACACTTTCGGCGAGGCCATCTGAGAACCACGCTCTTCCCTTCCGTCTTATCATTTGTCACCGCGGAAACGGTGAACTAGGGCGTTTCGGTACGCGCTGGGCTCGTTATTGATTTTGGCAGTACAACATATGGCTAGGATGATTGTGCTACGTTGGACATGGGAGATGGTGTCCAGGCTCTGCTGCAGCTTTCTTGGCAATGTGAACGCCTGTCCGCACTGGAATGCACGGCTCCGGAGTACGGGAGCGCCTGCAGCATGGCCAAAGCCCCACGGATCAGCAGCATTTGGGCGAGCTGCGACATTGCGCTTTGACTGGCTTTGTGGTTCTTGTCCTCCATAGATTCAATGCACCGGGCTTAATCTCAGCAACCTGGAAATCCAAGCTGTGACCTTGTAAGCTGCACCTCGTGCAGCTTGAGCGGTGCCTGATAAGCAGGCGTGACTTGCGGCTCAGCCGGCGTCCGAAACCATGACGACATCAGCGCCGTCCACATGACCATGTACCAGCCGCTGCGAACGACACCACATCTGAGACGCACCCACAAGCAGCTCCACCCGCTGAGCCCATTCATTGCAACTTGCAACATGCAATGAAGCTTAGCCTGTTCGTGTGCCTGTCGTGGACCTGCACGCGTTCTACGGGCCATCGTGGGGTAAGCTCCATCGCGCCAGTGCCTGCCAACGGCGCGGTGCACGGATATGGCTAGATGCATGTGGGGGTGTCGATCGGGACCCGACGCAAGCTTAACCAACGTTATCGAGACTTCAATTTCACCTCACACACCGCTGGTGTTTGTGCATTTCGCGTCCAATCAGACTGGGAGACGATCTCGCGCACCGTCTTGAAAATCCCATCTCAGGCCCATTTTGCCCCATGCATTGCGCGCGATAGGCGCCAACCACGAGCCTCGCAAGAAATTCACAGCCATGGCATACCAACACATAATATCCAAGTGCGCACGCCGTCGGGACCAGCCTTGAAGCAGTATCTAACTTATATTCCACCAGGAGTCTCGATCCCCTCTTCGCTGTATCCATTGGTCTTGCCGCCGCCGTCACCCGCATCAACCGCGAAGAGAAAGAGAAGGGGAGGTCGATGCAGGAAAGCATAGATGTACTGAAGAGGAGATGGAACTTAGCATGGCAGAGCTCGGATGCAGATAAAAAAGCGTAGAGGATTTCACGGGCAGCTATCCATCTGAGAAACTCCTTTGCCAGGACGATATCATGGCCGGAGCTTCAGTGCAGATACAGCACGTTACACGTTAATTATACTCCACATCGCATGCATCAACGTCCAAACCCCGTAGTTCCCCACTGAGCGTCCCACTGAGCGTCTTTGGCGCCGCATGTCAAAGTAGTGGTACAGTCCCCACATTTGCAACACACCCGTACTGTCTACACTTCTTTCCCGCCCTTCCCCCCCTTAGGCCCCACAAGATTACACAACGTCCCACCATGCACGGCAACAACCTTCCAGTCTTCCGGAAGCGCACGATACAGCGGATGCGCCCGCCCCGTCTGCGCCGCCTTCCACACCTTCCCGTGCGGCCTGGTCAGCCACTCCTTTCCCTCGGCGGTGTCTGCAAGCTGCTCCAGCACCCAGCGGGAGACTGCCGTGGCGTCGTTTGCATTGAGCGTGGCGGGCGGTTTCGGGATGGCGACGGAGAATTTGCGCTTCCCGTCGACCTGCACGATGCACTTTTGCGTGTGGCTGAGAAGAGGGAGGATGGCGAGGTCTGCGGCGGGGAACCCGGTGTGGAAAATGCTGCGGCTGCATGGCGCGGGGGTCGAGGGCCTTGGCTCGGTCGTCAGTAGGTGCCATGCTTCTTCGGCGACGCCCGGCGTGATGGGTGCGGCCATGCGGACGAGTTGAGCGGTGGAGTACCATTTCAGATACGGTGTGGCCTGTGAAGAGTCCGGGGTGTCGTGGATGGTGTTTGTGAGCGTCATGAGATCGCTGACTATGGTATTGAGGGAGTATGTTCGGCTGTAGGATTCTGTGACGCTGGATATGGTCCGCTGAGTGTCGATCCAGAGGTTTGCATCGGTGGCGGTGAGCGTTGAGCCGAGATCTTTCTCTGCGGTCATGTTGATAAGATTGTTCTTTGCCAGGTGCTCTAGGATCACAGGAAGCTTCTCGTCTAGCTGCGTAGACAAGTCGTGTCCGGCAATATCTAGTGAACCAGCAAGTCGGAGCAGACGAACAAGCCAGCGCTGGACACCGGTGATTTTCTTCTCGTCCCACTCAAGGACATCGCCCACGGGTGCTTGGAAGAGCATGTGAGCGCGCGTTGCATCCGCACCGTACTTGGCAATGGTAGCACCAGGGTCGACGCCATTGTACTTGCTCTTGGACATTTTTTCATAGCTGACATTAGGTCTGGCACCACTTGTCTTGATGATGGGGTTGGCAGGATTGCTTAAATCGACTTCGTCAGGACGTAAGAAGCGCCCAGTCTTTGGGTCAGTGAAGGTCTCTCCGTGCACCATTCCCTGGGTGATAAGTCTTTTGAATGGTTCGCCGTTGGCCAGCTTTCCCTTTGGCCACACTTTGGTAGTTGCCAAGAATTTGGAGATGAAGCGGGCATACAGCAAGTGCAGGATGGCATGCTCTACGCCTCCCACATACAAGTCGACTGGCATGCTCGCGTTCGCCTTTTCAGGGCTTACCAGTCTTTCGTCGTTTTTGGGGTCTAGAAATCTGAAGAAGTACCACGAAGAATCCATGAAGGTATCCATGGTATCGGTTTCACGCTCAGCGGCTGAGCCGCACGCGGGACATGTAGTCTTCTTCCATTCTTCGTCCTCGGCCAGAGGATTCCCTTTGCGAGTCTGGAAGAAACTATCCGGAAGACTGGGAAGTTTCACTGGTAAGTCCTTCTCAGGTACAGGTACCGGACCGCAGGAACCGCAATGAATAATGGGGATCGGCGTGCCCCAGTAGCGTTGGCGACTGATCAACCAATCTCGTAATCGCCAATTAGTAATTCTTTCGACTGAATTCCCGTCCTTGCGAAGAACTTTTACAATCTCTTTGGTCGCTTGGCTGGAAGACATGCCACCAAATGTGGCGATATCTGACCTGACGTAGCCCTGCTCCGTCAGAGGTTGGTCTTCTCCTATGCCAGGCATGAGGGGCGATGGTATGCCGTCAGTCGAGTTCGAGATGACGACTTTGATTGGCATATCGCCAACGTTCTCGCGCCAGAAAGCATGATCGCGCGTATCATGACCGGGCACGCCCATTACTGCACCAGATCCATAGTTGTCTAGTACATACGGGGCAACGAAGACTGGAATCGGTGTGCCTGTGGTACCCATGGCCTTGTGGATAGGGTTATTCACGTACAGGTTCAGCAATAAATAGCCTTGTTTGGTATCTTCGGGTAGCTTCCTCGCTTTGAGAAGCCATGTTGTGAGCAGCTTGTCTTCAGCCGACAGCTTCTTGACAATTGGATGGCCCATTGACAAAGCAATATACTGCACTCCGAAGAGCGTGTCTGCTCTTGTGGTGAATACTTCGATTGGATCGAAATGTAGATCTTTGCTTGTTGTTTCAACATCAAATGAGAGCTTGGTGCCTTCTGACTTGCCAATCCAGTTTCGCTGCATAGCAAGTACCTTCTCAGGCCACTTCCCATCCTCGGCTAAAGCGTCCAAGTCGTTGAGAAGCGCCTCTTGAAACTCTTTGATCTTGAGGAACCACTGCTTCAACATCTTTTTTTCGACCTTGGCGCCAGACCGCCACGAGCAGCCATTGGCATCGACTTGCTCATTGGCAAGTACCGTCTGGTCGACTGGGTCGTAATTGACAAGCGACTCTGCCTGGTAAGCCAAACCTTGCTCATGCAGCATCAGGAATATGCGCTGCGTGTGCTTGTAGAAATCAGGGTCGCATGTTCGGATCTCCTGATGCTAAGTCAGTAAACTTGGCCGTGGTCACAGTGTTTACCCACGTACAGCATCCCAATCCCAGCGACCGCCCATTTCCTTCATTTGCATCTTCATAGCCTCGATGTTCTGCAGTGTCCACTTCTCCGGGTGTACACCTCGTTCAATGGCAGCGTTTTCAGCTGGCAGACCAAATGCATCCCATCCGATCGGGTGAAGGACCTTATAGCCTTGCATGTGTTTGAATCTTGCCAGCACATCGGAAATGGTGTAGACTCTTAGATGTCCAAGATGGAGTGTGCCAGAAGGATATGGGAACATTGGCAGCACGTACGCACTGCCTTTGTCGATGACGCGTGTTTCGTTCCATCGCGATTCCACTCTTTCCCAGTGTGGCTGCCATTTTGCCGTGAGATGTTCTATCTTCGTTTCCTCTGCTCCTTGCTTCCGCTGTGCGATACTTGCAGCCCATCGCGAGGTTATTCGCGGCTCAACAGCAATGGGATGGCGCAGAGCACGCTGGCGGCCCAGACGGTGCAGACTGAGGCGCACATCACCTACATACACGCGCATAACGGGGATCAATTGTGAATGCCTGTTGCATAGCGCAGTCATTCAGGACAAGCCCGCCGCCAAGCGCCCATTGGTGAACGGAACCTTATAATTTTTGGCGGAGCTCAAACGCCGGGGCGGGAGCTAGTCCCGTGATGGCATAGAACCAAGTTCATTCCAACAGCGCATTCAAGCTTCACCACTCACACCGCAGCTGCTCAAGCTCGACAGAAAGGGGCACCGGGTCATGCCCCTATAGTGACGCGATTTGTACTTATTGCACGCTCCATGGCAGGCTGCAGGTAGCCTTTCCTCGTCCGCAACATGGCTGGCCGCTATTCGAACATCCCACCGCCGACCCGCGACTCTCTCGAGCTTGCCTCACTGGCCTCGTCCTCGCATCCCTCGCGGCGGACTTCCGAAGAGTCGTCCGCCTCAGGCGCGCCCTCGTCGCGAAGACTCTCCTTTGACGACGAAGATCCACTGTCCGAGTTGAACCCGGCAGGGCACAGTGACCTTCGACCTGGGCGGCACAATCGATCTTACAGCGTCACCTCCGCCTTCGATTTCGCGCCAAATCTCTTCCCGCTCTCGAGCACGGCGCAAGGATACACGGCTCTGGGCGCCCCGTCCAATCCTGCTCTGGATTCCTCAAACGCGCTTAACGGCGGCTCATTAGAGAAGAATAAGAGCTTGACCTATCTTAATGGGTTATCGCTGGTCATTGGGCTTATCATAGGGAGCGGCATCTTCTCCTCGCCAGCACAAGTCAACAAGAATGCAGGATCGCCTGGCGCGTCGCTGATTGTCTGGGTTGTTGCTGGTATCCTTGCTTGGACAGGAGCGGCGAGCTATGCGGAGCTTGGAGGTGCCATTCCGCTGAACGGCGGCGCGCAAGTCTACTTGTCCAAAATCTTCGGCGAGTGGGCGGGCTTCTTGTTTACGTGGTCTGCAGTTATGGTGCTGAAGCCGGGCTCAGCAGCCATTATTGCCATAGTGTTTGGAGAATATTTGGTACGCGCCGTCATTGGTGCCGAGGCTGTGGATGCGAGCACTTGGTTGAACAAGGGCATGGCTTTGGTTGCACTAGCCGTAGTCACCCTGCTCAACTGTGTTTCCACGAAGCTAGGGACGCGGAGCGCTGATGTCTTCATGTTCCTCAAGTTCTTCGCACTCCTTGGAGTAACTGTCATTGGTATTGTGGTCGCAGCGACAGGGTTATCGTACAAAGGCACCGCGAATGAGGATTGGAAGAATCGAGGATGGTTCGATGACACCAATACGAACATAAGCAACTGGGCCGTAGCACTCTACGCGGGCCTGTGGGCATTCGATGGCTGGGATAATGTATGTTCAGAAACCCCAAAGATTCCCTGTAAGTAAGCTGACAAGACAGGTGAACTATGTCACCGCCGAGTTCAAGAATCCGAGCCGGGATCTCCCTCGCGTCCTTCACACCTCGCTCCCGCTTGTCATTCTCTGCTACCTGCTCGCCAACATGTCGTACTTCTTCGTCCTTCCCGCATCCGTCATCGAATCATCTAACACAATCGCTGTGTCCTTTGGATCGCAAGTCTTTGGTCCTCTTGGATCCTTATTTCTTTCACTGCTCGTTGCTGGATCATGCTTCGGCGCACTCAACGCCACAACCTTCACGTCAGGTCGTCTTGTCTACGCTGCCGGCAAAGAGGGATATCTCCCATCGCTTTTTGGTAATATCGGGTTTGGAAAAAACCACAGAGCGATAAGGTTGCATAGCCTGAATTCTAATCCTGGAAAGAGCAAGGTTTCCAAGAAGTTGGTAGACTGGTTCGCGGACGCGGACGCCGGATTTTTCTTCACGCCAATCTCTGCCATGGTGCTAAATGCTGTCCTTACAGCTATATACGTTGTTATTGGATCGTTCGATACGCTCGTCACTTTCTACGGCGTCGCAGGATACACTTTCTACTTTATGACTGTATTAGGACTCATCATTCTGAGAGTGCGGGAACCGGATCTGGAGAGGCCATACAAAACTTGGATCACAACACCAATCATCTTTTGCTGCGTCAGTCTATTCTTGTTATCAAGAGCGGTGTTTGCTGAACCATTGCAAACGCTCGTCGTTATAGCATTCATGGTTGTCGGTTTAATAATATGGTTCGCATGGGTCGGAAGAAGAAGTGGGCAAGAGAAAAGCAGATTCAGGGGCACGGATAAGGGCAACAAAAAAACCGGCTGGAGGTTCTGGCAACGTTGGAGAGTTTAAGGTCTACCAATTGCCTACTATAGAGTAATACACGAAGAAATGAGAACGAGAACATGACCAAGGTGCACTAGCGTGGGCATCGCCTTACCCCTCTGGCGTTCTTCTATTGCGACCCGAATTGCTCCATATTCCGTAGCCCTTCGAGATTCTCCTATGGTCCTCACGCCACATTCTCTGTTGTCTTCAATCTTCTGATGAGAGCGCATGCTTGATTCATCACACTATCAACCAAGTGACACTCTCAGCAATCAACCATAAAGCAATGCCTTGAACGCCTCAGCAGACGTTCTCTTTTGTGGAGCGATCTCAAGAATCTCCCTGCTCGTCGTAGAAGCCATAGTCTTGATAGTCTTGTCCTCGCACGACACCACTAGCGCCTGATGAACAGACAAAACGAGATGCTTCGCTATATGGTTTGTGGTATTTATACCTGTATACAGTACCTCGTCTATGTAATTCCTTGTCGCGCTCCTCGCCTCCTGTATCCTCACTCTGCAAACATTGGGTGTCCTAGTAGCTGGGCAGCGTGAAGCTATAAACGGAATGAACAATTGTTGTTTACTAATTAGTAATCGTTAAGGAGTTTCAAGCGCACCAATGACAGGCTTAGCTTCATACTCAGACGGTAGCCTTATCGAGTAATGCCAGTGAATTATTAGTCAACAGCCAATTGCGCAACTTTAAGAAGTACTGGACGAAGTTCTCAGCGTTGATGTTCGAACATTCATCCTCTAGCTCGAGGCTTCAGCTTCAGACTAGTTTGATCCTCTTCCCCACGGTCTTTCTTGAATTGTGTCTCGAGCATGCGTCCAACGTTTCTGCCGTCTTGCGTGACTCCACCGCGCAGCAGCTCCGTAATCACGCGACCTTTCACGAGCGTTTCTTCCACCAAGCCTTCCACGTGCTCTGGGCTTATGCGTCCATACCAGATTCCAGTGCCTCTCAGTGCATTTCGCTCCATGCTCGGCGGAACATATATTATCACGTTGCCAGCGTATTTGTGCCCTCCGATGTGACTTATGAGTCCGACATCCCCAGCCATTCCCCTCCGACGAAGTTCTTTTTGGAACGATGATTGTAGAATCGGCCCCATTATGCCACATCGCTGATCACGTCCACCGTGTCCGCAAATCAAGATGGTTGGTTCCGTGATTGCTTCAGCGGAGGGAAGATTCTTGCCTCGTGATTCATCGCGCGTCAGTTTCGCCCGCTGCTCCGCGGATAATCCATCATGCATAGGGTGGAGCTTTCTTGCCTTGAGATACGCAGTTGCGAAGTCGTCGAAGGACTCGGGGGTATGTGGTATATCGCGTATGCGCTTGAAGGTCGGGAAGAGTAATGCTGTGGTGGCGTTCGGGGTCTCAGTCGGCGGCAGCGATGATGCAGTGAGAAGGACGTTTGTGAATGGCTGCAAAATGATATGATTAGAGACCGGACGACGACTAATGGCCCATGGGGGAACGAACCTACATCAAACCCAGATCCGCCCTTGCCAATAACACCTTTCAGACCTCGAACGAAATGTCCCGTCGCGCCCTCTTCTTGTTCAATATTGCTCACCCAATCCTGCTTTCCAGTAAATATGATAACCTGTTCAGAATATGCAGCCATAGTATTCAACAAAGGCGTCTTGCGGTCGATGTCGAGATCTACGGGCGTGGCGGCGCATTCGCAGGTGGGTGATGGGCATGTTTGCGTGTACGGTATCACACTCTGTCGATACTGCGCTGAGGAAGAATACGATCGTAGCGTGTGCGTTATGCGTGCTCGAGGCACGCGCGACAATAACATCTTTTGTCGTTGAGTTGTTTATGGTGAGGAGCAGGGATTTAGAAGTTCTGGGAATAGGAATGACCGCATCGATCATGGTCGGGCTTAACGGCGTTACCGGTAGGTACCTTGCTATCAAGTCCCTCGACAACATATCGCAGTGACTAACTTTACATGTATACAGAGTCTACCGATTGACCCACAATCCGAATATCAGTTCCTCCTCCCCCCTTAGCACGCATGGCAACATCACACGCTTCTCGTCGTGCATCCTAGGTTCTTGTATCAGCTCAGAGCTCGATATGACAATAGACCGATGATTACCTTTCAATGACATACTATGTGGTGTTTTCCTGTCACTAGCTGCCCTCATGAGAGTACGAGCTGTGAATTTTGGTGCGAACATGACTTTATCGTCGAAATTGGGCCAGCTGATTCGTACCAATCTACAGTACACCAGGCCGTCCAAGTTCGGCATACGGTACAGACAATAGCATCTCTGCAATATACTATCGCGCTCCATTGAGGTACAAGAACACTTGACGCATTCGTACGATTAGAACGACGTTACCGACTGGTCTCAGGGTGTTCCTCCTTGCAACAATCTAAGAGCTTTGCGAGCAATGGCAGACAGAATACGATTGGAGAACATGGGAAGCACTACTGAGCTTATACCCTCAATTCTCAACCACCATTGACGGTGTAGATATTTACTTCTTAAACGTCCAATCCAAGTACAATGGCGCTCTCCCAATCGTCCTCACCCACAGCTGACCTGGCTCGATTCTAGAGTTTAGACATTCAATTGACGAACTCATCAATTCTGGCCTCACGGCAGCTCTCCCAAGGATACATTCCATTTGGTCAACCCAACGCTCCCAGGGTACGTCTTCTCCAGTAAGCCGACAGAATAGGGATGGTACCGGATCTTGTTTGTTGCGGAGGTCCGCGAATGGGCGAGAAAGATTAGGTGATGGGACGTCAGAGCAGGGCTCTTGAAGCGTGTATGCGAATATTCTCTTATGGAAGCGCTATGTGCTTGTCGATCCAGGCCTCTGAGACAGATGTAAAAGATCGAATATACCGTCTACGAACGCAATCGAAACAATCAACAACATGAGCAACAACGCTGCCATTTTCGAATGCCTTCGTATTGAGAAACAATGTCATTGTAAAAAAAGAAAGCCACTGGAGAAGACAATCTTGACCGAACGACCCAAACCTCATATGCACACATCACGGCTGGTGTGCTCTTCGAATCACGGACAATAATGCAATCCTCTCAGGAGATTTTGCAGAAGTTGCTAGATCGTAGTCATGCTAGTTTCAACGAAGACGCGCCGGAACTTTGCATTACAGTATGAGTCTTGTACAAGAATATAGCTCTGACTTAATTAGATTACCCTTCTACAGTCATGATATGAAGCGCGACAAGCACCACTACCTAGAAATCACCACGCTATATTCCAACGCATGCACAAATCCAAAACTCCCACCAGAAACCCCGCCCATATAATAAACAATCTACACAGCACTACTTTTTCCTCGCCTTCTTAGCCGGTCCCGACGCTTTCCGCACGCCTACAGGTTTCCTCGGCGCTCGTACCTTCGCAGCAGCAGGAGTTTTCTTCTGTCCGGCGCCCGTCTTCAACGGCGCAGCTCGGGTTTTCATCGCGTCTGCGCTTTTGCCGGCTCCGAGCTTACTCGTCCTAGACCTCGTGTTATTGCGTCTTACCACGCGATCGGCAATACTCTCATCCTCTGCCGTCGTACTATGGATCCTTTCGTAGAAAAGTACGTTTGCGTCCAAGCGGGTGGAACGATGCATGGGATTTGCAGCGGAGACTCTGGCGGGAGAATTTGTGAAGGCGTTGTTCACGCCGGGGATTTTCCAGATGCCGATGTGTGTTGCGTCGTTGCAGCAGTATTGGGTGACTGGGATGGCGGCCCCGTTGTCATTTGTGTACTGGAATCCTGTTACGCCGGCGACGTAGTGCCCGCCTTTGAGGCCACCTATGTGGTAGGTTACGTGGCGTAATTTGTAGCGCACGGGTTTGGATGGTGGGTCTTTGGTTGACGAAGTCATGTAGTTGGTCACGTCCAGGATATCTGGGATGCCGATACTTGTGTCGATCTTCACCGCTGTGTGTTCTACCACTTGTTCGAGATCTAGTTTGATGATGAGATATTCGGGTGCTGCGTCAATGGTCTTGCTGAGCGTAGCATCGACGGCCGACGTTGTGGAGCCATTGCATTCTGTGCACATGGCCATGCCATCCTCAGGAGCTGCCCATCGATCAAAAGCGGCCTTCACGCTATCCTTGCCTTTATGGAGCGGCTTGAGCCGCAAAATAGGGGCAGATTCGCCCAACGGTAAGAGCTCGTGTTCCTGCTCGCAGTGCCTGGTCACTCTGATCTGAGTTGTAAAAAGCGCATCGAATTGATCGCCACGACGCTTCCTATGCGGATCGGAACTGGTTGTATTAGCACGCGCGTTGACGTTGCAATATAGCGGTTAATTTTCCCATACTCACCGTTTGACCATCCAGCTTGGGTCGCAATGTGAGAGAAGTTTCTGCAAGTAACCGTCCGAGTCTTGCTGATCAGACATGTTACGCAGTCGCAGAGTTTTGCGAAGATTGACGAGTCTTGGTTGAAGTGCTTCTAAAGCTTGCGCAATGGCATTCGCGTTCGTACCTACACGTTCCTTTGCTGCCTCTATCATGTCTCGCTTCTGATCTGTCCAGGTGTCTGGATCTTCGCAATACCATCGATTAGCGAGCCCATGTAGGTGAGATATAGCATCGTCCTTGTAATGTATTTCCTTTGGCTTCGGCATCCTGTCGTCATCCCCTTCCTGCGGCCCCCAATACCACTGCACGAGCTGTTTAAGTAGACATGCTACGCATCCTGTAGCTTTGTCTCCAAGTCTGGTTAGATTGTCACCATTGTAGTCTGCCGCTGCATCGTCCGGTAAGCTGAGGTCTGGATCCTTAGGCCGGCAAGGCCAATTCTGACCATCTTCGGCATGTTGTAAAATCCAGTTCAGGAAACGGGGCAAATGAAGCAGTGGCTGCAGTGCACTATTTCTGTAGCAAAAGTTCCCAGGGTTCACGATCCCCCTTGGAAACGTGCTGGGCTTGGTTACACGGAATTGCCATATACTTTTGGAAATGCGACTTGCAACTCTTTCTCGGTCACGGTCAAGATGGTGTTGGCGATTACGGGAGACCATGCTTCCTTGGAACAATTGTTGTCCGATAAATACGATATAATAAGAGGAGAAAAGTCGATGTCAATTTCAAAACATTATGTGCGTAAGCTGGATTTTCATGTCGTCCAGTTTTCCGTGACAATGTCAACGGGATTTCATTGTTGGACGATTGTACCCAGAGTTGTTAATGTGTGCCTTGTATGGAGACATTGTCTTGTCTTTGTACGCTCTCTTCAGGATCAAAGCTCAATCCTTCCTTCATTGTTATACATTGTGCAAACCCTCTGACCACAGCTATGAGAGACGAACTTTGTCAGTGTGTAGCATAGAGAGTTCTCGTAAATGCCAAGGATGAAGTCAAGCGGTTGCAATCACTCAAGGAAGGCTTCGAATGGCTCGACGTGAAACCTTGACCGTCGGACGCTCTATCTTCCATCCATCGACCACCCAATGATAGTCGAGATGATCTTCAACACTTAACTTGATCCATTCGGCATGCGAACATGTGTCTGATATGAGGAGGACAGTCTGCAGATTTCCGAATTGAAATATTTCTAGACCTTCTCCACGCCACCACGCAAGATCTTCTAGTCGACGTGCATCTTCTGGCGGGTTTGTTGCAACCTCTATATGCCTCAGACAGCGAACAGATCCTGAGTCAAGAATGTGTGCTAAGATAGTGAGGTTGTTATGCTCTATTGTGTGGGCGACAGCTTGCCACGCATCTTGATTGGAGAGAGCCAAGATGTTTGAAGGGAGTGCGAGCAGGTCCCTTTCAAGATTGATGCAAATGCTGAAATTTCGATGGGTTGCGCCTGCTAATTTTCCATAACACTCCGCGTGCACAAGAATCCAGCACGATCCATCGAGCTTTGCCGCTTCGTAACGTGCCTCGCGATTGACTGCGAACAATTTTGGGTATGCACACGATATTTTGGCGGCGATTCTGTTCGTTGATGGATCATAGTTACGGAGTGATATACGCCGGTATCGAGAATCTCCTAACCCATGCTCTTCATTGATCAGAGCATGTTGCCATATGATTGCTCGAAGCTCAGCAGGCAAATGCTGAAAAGGGGAAAGGTCATGGCTGTGGTCATGTGGAATGCCCATGGCAGCACAGTGCTGTGAGATCAAGAGCGTGGAAGAGGAGAGGTCGTTTTAAGATGATTAAGCTACACTGCGAATGTTGTGCGAGTGGCATGTCGTCCAAGAGCGTTAATCAACTATGGAGTTGAGCCTAGCTCGCACCAAGCACGTGTGGTCTAACCAAATGTGGAAATGTACAATACTCAACACGTCGTCTCGCTGACACCGTGGTGGCGAACTTTGAGACTCGAAGAGCTGTTCACCACGCGAGAGAAAGGAGTTCTGTCCTTCTTCGAGAACGTAGGCTTCCTTGAGTTAATTCTCCGTGGCGGATACCAGTGAATGATGTGCGGCCGTGCCTGTTTTTATCGGCTGTAGCCTCCATGTTCACTTGCTGGCGACAAGGCACTACATACGGTTCGGTTTCGGGGACGATCGGTAACTGCATTGAATGTGTTCTACGTATCGGCAATGCAGTGGTAATCAACACATGTTGTTTCATGGTGTTTCATCGTACAAGATCATGCTGGGCCTTGAAATGGAGCAGGGCGTCTATTGGGCGAGCAGGATCTGGGTCGGATGAAGCTACTCGAAGCAGCGTAGAATGTCAGTACTGGTGCCATCTGGACTGGCCGTGGAGATTCGATGATTTGCGATTGGTGGTACCGGTATGTAGCCTTAGGTAAGGTATGTGAATGTAGGGCGGCGGCTATCGTGTGCATGGGACTTGGAAGTGGAAGGTAGCTGCAGGCGGGTCGCGTTGACCAAGACCCAAACGGCAACTAAATTGAAACCGCACCTGCAGCCAGCCCACCTGCTCCACCATAGCTGATAGCGCCATCAGCAGCACACCGCCAGGGCTGCACTTTCGCAACCGCGCCTCGGATCCTCACGCCGCAAGCTGTCCAACAGGGCAAATTCGGCAGCCACCATGTCGTCGTACCTCAACAACCTCCTCACCAATACGACCTCCCGCTACAACAACCTCCGGCGGCAGCTCCTGTCCGACGATGCTGATGGCGACTCCGAAGACGATTCACACATCTCCAGAGTCTTGCGCGCCTACTACACGGAGAAGGGGCGGCCGTTTCCGCAATGGCTGCCGCCCGACCCAAAGGCGCCGCAGCCTGCACCCACCCAGTTCGCATCCTCGTCCGGCCGCCAGCAAGGTCAACAGGCGCCGATTGGCCGCGGCGGGGGACTGAGCGATCTATGGGATAGTCCTGTCCAGCAGCAACAGCCACAGGAACCGCTCTCGTTGCGCAGAACGGCAGGCGGGAGAGGCGGCGCACCGCGGCCGTTGCAGGGACGGCCAGGCATGGGCAACTCGTTGACACCGGAGCCGCAAATACAAGGCAGGCCTTTACCGAGCCAGCGAGCAGGAAGCTACCAGAGCAACCTGGCTGGACGACCACAGGCAGATCCATCACCACCCCCGAGCGCGGGGACAGGGACATCAGCACAGGACAGACTCAAGGCGCGACTATGGGGAGGCAGATCAAATAGCCCAGCACCACGGGAGTCATCCGACTCGACCAACTCGGCTCCGGCAAGCATGCGCAACCCGTACGAACGACCTTCTCAGCAAGGAGGGCGACCACCATATCCTGACGATCGCAGCAACAGCTACGGAAGCACGGGTAGTGGTGGCGGTGGCGGTGGACGGCAGCAAGGCTCCTTTGGCATGTCTGCCAATTCACCTTGGAGCGGCAACGACGACCCCTATGCGCCACAGCAGGGAGGATACGGAAACGCACCACCACAGCGTGGCGCGCAGGGCGGTCGCGTTGGTCTGCCTAGCGGGCCACGCATGCGTTGAGTGGGAGGACCGTTTGGTGCTTTCCTCTGGTCTTTTGGTGTACACTGGGTGCCGCATAGCGTGGTTCATTTTGGGTTACGGCAGCATATGGTGTTCCAACATTGGGTTTCTATGCGTATTTGCTATCAGAACAGTTGGCAAGAGAATGAAAGAAACGCGCACTTCAGCCAGTCACTTCTTGCAAGCACAAACAGCAAGCATGTTCGCAGGCAGTTGGCATAGGTAGCAGCTTCCATGATTTTGCGGGGCAAGTCCTGCGCCACGAATGACGTCCGCCTCAGCCGACTAGCTCGACCTCGCAAGCATCACCTGCAACCGCCAGTCGTGCCGCTCGTACGCGTCCCGTCGAGTTACTTGAGACCTTTGACTAGCACACTAGGTACCTTTGCTGTCCTGCAACCTCGCAAACCCGCATAGGACCCGTATTGACGCTCCCCCCTCATACTGCGCGTGATATTGCACCAGCCGCCGTGCCCCGCATGGCTTCTCCGGCAGAGGCACCGCCATCGCCCTCGGCGTCCTTCTATGACTTGAGTGACGACGAGGAAGGCGAGTACAACACGATACGCCACACAAGCAGTGGGAAAGGCGTGAAGCTGCTATACACCAAAAGCAAGGTCGGCCTTGCCACACACAACCACGAATCATGCAGCCATTCTGACATGTGAAGGTCTACGTCCATCCGTCGCCCTCGGCCAAAGACAACATCCCCGGCTTCATCGCACTTGTCCAGCAGAAGTCGGCGCGGTCTACCAACGATGCGCGACCCACCTCGTCCGCCTCGGCTCGAAGCGTCAACGCATCTTCGCTGTTGCTAGCATGGATGCCAGAATCGGGGCTGGGAGATGCCTACGATACCTATGTCAAGGTCGATCTGTCAGACTCGTCCTCTCCGCCCAGACAATCATACCTCGTACCGCCTCCGCCCACGACTTCCGCCCACAGTGCAACCGCAGGCTATGCCTTCGCGCTACCTGTCAGTGAGATATACTCGCTGCTCGTCCGGCCTCCAAGCATAGGCTGGTGGTTCGGCAGCGTGGTGGTCAACACCAGAGCGGGCGATAGCTTTCCAGCGCTGTTTTTTCACGATAGCGAATGCCAGTCTACCATTATGCAGCGGAAAAAGCTGGCCAAGGAGAGCTTCGATCCCTTCGGCGATGGAGGCGGCATGTTCTGGGGCGGTGACGAGGTTCTGCGGTGGCTGAAGCGATATGTCGCGGTGGAGCGCTCTGGGGCGGACCCGAGCATATACCTGATTGATCCTTCCGAAGACGACAAGAAGTCCTTCGGCCAAGATATCGCACCAAAGAAGAGTAATGAGGGCGATGCATCATCCTCCAAACAACCGGCAAAGCGCGACGGCGCCATGGATCCAGTCACCAAAGCACTCAAAGAGGCAAGGTGGAACTTCTTGGAGAAACTCAGTCAAGTCACAACTTTTACGAGGAGGACCGCCCAGGCTGTTGCAGACAACCCCAAGGTGCCACCGCAAGTGCGACGACTAATCCAGAACCCGGAAGTACAGACTTTGCAGGACGAATTTGATAGTGCGCGGCTTTATCTCGCGCGATGGGCTATGGGCATCGCAGAACAGAGCGAGCGAGAACGCAACCAACGAATCTGGACCGCAAAAGATGTCCTCGCCATGGAAGAGAGCGACGTCGGCGATTTTGAGATCCTCGACATGGATAAGATGACCATGGCAGATAGACGCAAGCCTGTAACCATCAAAGAATGGAAAGGCTTCTTCGATCCCAAGGGTCGATTGCAGCTAACGCCAGACGAGGTCAAAGACCGAATCTTCCATGGCGGTCTCGATCCAGACGATGGCGTCCGCAAGGAAGCTTGGCTCTTTCTGCTTGGCGTTTACGAATGGGATAGCTCAGAGGAAGAGCGCCGTGCTAATCTCAACAGCCGTCGAGATGAGTACATCAGGCTCAAGGGTGCTTGGTGGGAGAGAATGGTTGATGGACACCAAAGCCTCGAACAGGAAGAGTGGTGGCGAGAGCAGAAGAACAGAATAGGTTAGTATTTGCCTTTTTCAAGTATCACAAGGAAAGCACGACTAACTTTTCCCCATTCTATGGGGTTCGCTGTGTAGAGAAAGATGTACATCGAACAGATCGCAATATCCCAATATTTTCCGGCGAAGATATACCACATCCTGATCCAGATTCGCCTTTCGCTGATGTCGGCACCAATGTCCATCTCGAACAAATGAAGGACATGCTACTGACATATAATGAATATAACAAGGACCTTGGATATGTCCAAGGCATGAGCGATCTACTAGCACCAATATATGCTGTCATGCAGGACGACGCCGTTGCATTTTGGGGCTTCGTTGGATTCATGGAACGAATGGTGCGTCTAAGGCTAGCTATATCTTATGATCACTGTACTGACGTATTGTTCAGGAACGGAATTTCCTTCGAGACCAATCCGGCATGCGCAAGCAATTACTCACGCTCGATCACCTTGTTCAAGTAATGGACCCCAAGCTTTATCTCCATCTCCAATCCGCAGATTCAACAAATTTTTTCTTCTTTTTCCGAATGCTACTCGTCTGGTACAAACGTGAGTTTGAATGGGCAGATATACTCCGACTGTGGGAGTCGCTCTGGACAGACTTATTAAGCAGTAATTTCCACATATTCGTCGCCTTAGCAATCTTGGAGAAGCACCGAGATGTCATCATGGCGCATCTCAAGCACTTTGACGAAGTGCTGAAATATGGTGAGCATTGAACCCTACTTACCCCCCACCTCAAGGAGCTCATACTGATACCATCTAGTCAACGAATTATCTGGCACAATGGATTTGGAGTCAACACTCGTCCGTGCCGAGTCACTTTTCAAGCGTTTTCAACGGACTGTTGAGACGATCGATAAGAAAGGCAACTTCCCTTCAGCACCACAAGCAAGACAACGGAAACTGGCAGCAGCTATAGTTTCAGGGCCAGGTCCCAATCTAACACCAGGTCCATCGAACGATCAAGCGGCATCATCCGGTATAGACAAGGGCAAGCAAGTCGGCGATGTGGATAAAGAGGAGGCTAGGGTTATTAGTCCCGAGCTTCGCAGCTTGCTGAGTCGCAAGATTGAAAGACTTGAGAAGGAGACACTTGTCGAACAGGGGAGCGGTGTTGGCAATAGCAACAAGTAGCACGATGCTTCATCTTTATTCGGCGTTTGGGAGTACATGGTCCGGCATATGAGCAGCAGTACTGCTGGCGGCCTGGGTTTGTCGTACGATCTGTTTGCGCGAACATATTTGTGAATGGTTTATCACTCTCTATCCATCTTTGGCATAGTCTGTCACCCAAACCTTGTTCCTCGCACATCATTCAACGTATATGATAACCCTCTTGAATTTTGTCAATCGATTGTGACAATTACGTCGCACCAATGTGCCCCTCTTTCCATTGTGAGCTGGTCTGTGGCGTGAATATCCATGACGCTTCACTACTGAGCGGGTAATTCAATCCGTAGAGCCGATTATTGATGGTGGGACACGTAGATATATATGATGGTCAATTGTGTAGTCCGTCCAATTTTCACGCCTGGACAACGAGCTGCCCTATGAAGTATCTCAGTCGCTTCATCGAATACTGTTCACCTAACCACCGAGGCATTCGGTTCCGCTCTGCAAACGCCGCCAACGAAACGCTTCACGCCTCGAATCATCATAAGCCTGTAAAGGGACCAGACCAGCACAAGCGCCGCAAGGTCCACAAGGATCACAAGATGACTTCGTTCAACGGGCCCTGGGCCAAAGATCTGGAGACTTTTCAAAAAGGCATACAATCTATGCCGCCTCAGTACCAGTCGCCTTTCTCCAGTGCCTCAGAGACTACACTGAAAAAGCTATGTGACCCAGAAGTCCTACACATCTGGGAATCTGATTCCGACACCGACAATTTGCTTCAGCTGACCTCTGTTATTGTTAAGCAATGCGACATCGGCGCGCGCAAGGACAAGATCTCAAACGCAAAGGCAGGAACGATGCTGATTATTGCTGAAGAGAATCGTTCCAGAAACAACTTCTCGAGGATTTGCCGCCTGGTCGCACATCTCACCGACTTTGACGGCAAGAAACACCTCGAGGGCACAATCTGCGTCTTTGGCAGGATCATCGTGGTGCGTGGCTGGGACAACTCAATTCCCTCTGGTCAGCAACGCGAAGCTCTCTCGAAGACCGTGAAGCGTCTCAACACTGCTATTGAGCGAGGTCTATACATACACTCAGGCAAGAAGAAAGTGATCTGGCACCATGGCGCCACTGTATACTTTCTCAACCACTGGATCAATACCACAATGCCTACCCTCCGCAGCGCCCTTACAGCTATAACCATCACTGGAGCCCTATCCCTCTCCTCCTCCATCGGGCCCTCCACTGCTGGCCGATCCAACACGCCGGCCGATCTCACTGCCCTCGAAACCTACGCCCGCCGCCTCAGTATTCCTGTCCTCTTCCTCGACGCGCCACACTTATCCCTAGACTATGAGGTAGGGACTTACATGTTCTTCTACGCCCACTACATCCACACCTTCCTCCCCGACTCGCTCTCAAGACCACACCTCCACCTCGCGCTCGACCACCTCGTCCTATTTGCTTTCCGTCTCCGTGGCGCGAGTACTAGCACATACGGAAGTGACGTCGTGCGTGCAGTGAAGCAGCACTTACCCGCATCAGCAGCAAAGTCCTGGGCAAGACACTGTGTCGACGCGGGCAGCTACTCCAAAGCCTCCTGCCGCAGCGCCGGCTCCGACACCGCGATCCATACCGCCGTGCAAACAGCAGATAGCCCATTCATGCGGTTTAACGGCCGCGGCGTCCCCGCCTTTGCGCGCCTCTGCGTGGGTCCTGCTGCATGCGTCGGCACCGACATACACGTCGCCGCACCCGTGCAAATCGCCTTTACAGAAGCTAAAATGCGGACAAGCAGCACAGCGCCGTTCTACATCTTGCTCCCTGCGCAGGGCCAGACCGCAGAAAGCGTTACGTATCACGTGCAAGGGCTCATGATGGCGGTGCTGGAGCGCGTTAGGCAGGAGAAAAGCACTCCGGCACTGAGCGAGGAGGATAAGGCGCAGTGGAGAGCAGTGAGCCAGGCATGTAGCTGGGCGATTGACGGGTGTGAAGAGGTGCGTATGCCCAAGGGCGTCAAAGGAAAATTGAAGTACGTAAAGGAGAAGATGGAAGGGGGGTGTCGGGGATTTTTCCTAGGTGCTGGGAAAACTGCGACGGCGCCTCCTACCGCCAGTGAACCATTGAGATCGTATGGATTTGGCCAGCAGCAGCAGCAGCAACAGCAGAATCCCGGTCTTGTAGCGCAGCACATCGCGCCAACAGCGACAATGGCGATGGGATCTGCCTCGCAGATCCCAACTCAAGGACAGCCACCACAGGGCGCGCATATGGTTCCGCCGGCATATCTACAAGGCCAAACGCCAGTTCCGAGCCACAACCAAGCACATCAACAGACGCATTCCGCATCGACGGCGTATATACCGCCGTCGCAGCCACAGCATCCACAAGCGCAACAACAACAGGGGATGAATGCATTGCCATACCCACCCAACTACCACGCCCACCCCGCGTACCCGCAAAGCATGGGCGGACCGTGGTAGCTTCACAGTCTGAGTATTCAATTTCCCAGAGTTCTGATCTCTCTCTCTCTCTCTCTCTCTCTCTCTGTGTGTGTGTGCGTGTGTATGTGTATGTACATATTCCCCATATCCGCTCTCTATCCCACATCTACGCTCTGAACACATCCCTCCAACTCTATCCCTGACCCAATGACTATACCAAGACGAGATTGGATGGACAAGCAGATGCACAAATGAACAAGCGGTATTGAGGAGGTAGTAGTAGTAGTAGGAGTGCCACCGCACCCGTCCATCAGCATCCATACTACACAAACCCCACTTGTCCGCTTGTTGTCTCGCAATTTCAATGTCCGCTGCCTCGTTTCCGTTGCTGGTTTGTCTCTCGTTGGAAGAAGGGGGGGGGAGTAATGGCACTATCTGATATCGCGGCAGGGCAGGGGGGAAAACTATGACACGTGCTGGCGTAGCGAATGTGTGGGTCTCAACAGTGCATTCTTATGGGTACATTGGTTCCCATGGTGGGTGGGGGGGGGAGACACGAGAGAAGAGGAGAGGGGAGAATGTGGGACAAGGGTGAAAAGGTTGGTAAGTAATTTTTTTATGCTACGTATGTGGTCGTGGCCTCGTGTATCGTTGTGCTTTTGGGAGGAGCGTAAGTCGGATCCGAGGATATGGTGAGGAGAAGTTGCGGAGAGAAGCTTGTTGCAGAGAGGGGATGTGGGCTTGAGCAAGATACTTTGTATGGAGGTACGTTATCTGTACTGCGTCTTGTAATGGATTCCCTACTCCTCGGTTTTTGACAAGACGAGTGGCTTCATTTTGGTTCCCGCCACGTCGTCCATGCAGATTACTTGGCGCACGATGAGCTGGGTTTCGAAGATGTCGTGCACCCGCGCCAGGTCCGATGATACCATGTCGATAGCAATGTCCTTGCCTCGTGCGTTGAGGATGGGTACCATCGATGGTTCAATGCCCTGCCCCACAACGACTCCGTCCCCATCTTCGTCGCTGTCTTCATAAACCCACTTTGTGCCAGCATTGTAGGAGTAGAAATTCATCTGTGTACCATGAAGTAAGATGCCGTATCCTTCCTCAATCCTTCCGACAGTACAAAGCGCATCAGACAAGATATCGCTGGGATGGGTGAAATTGGCTTTCGAGAGATGCTTGTAGTCCAGCGAATCAATCATGATTGCGAAATAAGTATGCGGGAGATACTTGTAAGTGACCAGACCGGTATCATCATCTGTGAATTGAAGCAACGCCAGCACGACAAAGGTTGCGATATTTCGTGGCTCAATGCTATGCCATCTCGTCTTCATGACATACTCTAGCTCTTGCTTGGACATTCCAGAAGCCGAGCCGATATTTGGCTGTGGGTTTTTGCTGTGGTTGGGATCTTTCCGTGCTCTCACATCTTTTAGCATGAAGCTCATTCCGTGCTTGACAAATGATCTTGGTGTATCAAGCTCAATCTTATATCCCTGCGAAGGCGGGTAATGAAGGTTCAGCAGAGCGTCGGCGAATGTTTTCGCGTAGCCCAAGCGTGTGGAGTTTTCGATACTTGCATCAGCGTAGCTGCTGTAGTACATTTCGTACAAAGCCTGGAGGTGATCGATATCTTTCAAGTCTGATTGGGGATGCCCGGGCAAAGCTAAGGTGGTATGAGCTCTTCGATAGTCCTCCGCAACAAGACTGTCTTCCGACACAACAGTAGTCATCGTTGTCTCGGCACATGCGTTGTCAACTCGCGCCATGTCCATATCTCGAGGTACAAATCCGTCTGTGAGATTGCCATCGGGGGAAGGCGGCGTAGGATACTTTCTGGCCCAGTCTTTGGGTAGTGTGGCACCCAATGGCCTAATGGTGTCGAGCAAACCGTTCTGCTCCACCTCCTGACCAATGGCGTTCGAGAACGCACTATCCGAGGTATATAACCATGGGTGCAAGGCAGCACCATCGTCTTGCGGTTTCGAGGACATCGAGAAGTTGTTCATGATGTTGCACAGATGATGCTTATGTGTCAGTAGCAGCAGACTTGCAACGGAAAGCCGTTGAAAATGTGTAGAAAGCGTGGGGGCAGATTGCAGATGCACCAAGGTGAATAAAAGTGCTCGTAGGTAAGAGAGACGCACGTGACCACGACTGGCGAACAACAGGTGAAAGAAACTCCTGCCAGGACGACTCGCCTGCTGCCTAATTGCGTGCATCTGGTGTATGTGATAGCATAATACGAGCTCGCGATCTCGTCGGTATTTTGATCAAATCGAAATGGCAGCGATTCTGATTCGATAATGGCAGCTATAATTCAGCTCAGTCCGAATCAGAGGCCATGACTGCGTCCTTGCTATTATCATCCGCTCCACCAAGCGCAGAGCCATTGACGGCTTTCTTTGCTTTTTCTCTAGCCTTTTTCTTGACCTTCTTCTCCCTGTTCCGCCGTGTCCGCTTCTCTCGCTCCGCTTCTTCCTTCGCCTGAGCAAGTCGTGCTTTCTGGCTTTGTTTCTCCTTGGTGACGTGCAGCTTCTTCCTGATGGCAATTCTGGCCTTCTTGCCTTTCCTTGTCCTCTTGCGCGCCGACTCGTCGAGTGTGACGAGAGTGGAAGGATGCCCGACTAGAACTTCCCTCTTCATGCCAGCCGTAGTTATCGTGCGCACCTTCCACGGGAGGGCGCAGCCTGGCCATGGCTGTCGGGATAGCTCAAGGACGGTGGGTCCGTCAATGGCGGCACTCTGAAATGCAGCTTCTTCCGCACTGGTGGGCTCGTCGGCAAAGTAGTAGGCCCGGGGCTTCTTGGTCAAAAAGCCCGGCTCTCCTGCAGCGGCGCCTGGGGACGAAAGACGTATCTTCTGAACGGTGGCTGCGTTGGCGGGCTGGTCTGCTGGTGCAGCGAACAGGCGCAGTTCAGCCTCGTCGTCGCTGGGAGCAACATGGACATGTTGATCGGTCACGTGATCATTCTCAGCAGTGGTGTAGGCGAAGCGGTCGAACGTGGACCGCCAGAGCTCTTCGAGGCGGTGATCGGGCGTTGAACGCGGCGAGGATGCGGGCGACTGGAGGTCTTCTCGGCGCACTCTTGGGCGACGTCAGCATGCAAGTCCGCGTGCCGCACCTGGCTTGGAGTATACCATACCGCTTTGCGCCCGGTGGTTCGCACATGGCATGGGCGGGCGCGGTGGATGGCACTGGTGTGCTTGTGCTCGTTGTTTAGAAGAGGTCGGCATCGGCGCTGTGGCGGGAGATCGGCATTACGTTGGTGGCTGGTGGCTGGTGGCTGGTGGCTGGTGGCTCGCTTAGACATGCAATGCATGCCCCATGTCGAGTCTCGACGTTCGCGCTCGCGACTCGACCGTCCAACCTGCAACATTGCCGGTACCGTGCTCCAGCGTCCACCCCCTCCCCCAGTCATGCGACTCATGCCTCAGCCATGCAGGCACACGCTTGCTCGCCAGTCCAGTCCGCCCGCCGCCTGTGCCCATTTGCCAGAGGCTCGGCGGCGTCAACGGCCAGCGTCAGCGCCGGCGTCTGCCCTCGCCTGAGTCGCCTCATTCCAACGGCGCTGTCCGCGGGCCGCTAGCCTGGATATGTATGCCTCCAAACCCAGAACACCCCTTGACGCGCTGGAAGGATCACTTCTCTGGCCCTTGCTGAGTGGTCCGGCGAGAGAGAGCGCTGCAGAAAGCCAGGTCGGTTTCACGGCTAGCCCCGAACAAGCTACAGCGGTATCCCTCCGCGGAAAGCAGCCTCTCTTTAGCACCGCCGCCCGTTTCGTCCCATGGCGGGTAACATAAACCCAGCGTCGGCGCGCCGCTGCCATGTGTTGATCCATAGCGCTTGTGACCACGGCCATGTTGACGTAGACCTGCAACCACCAGTCCACCATGCCGTCCACCTATCCTGAACTTGCTCGTGAGAGGGATCTCCACAGGTACATCTGTTGTCTTGCCATCACTGCAAACAAGTCCTAACCCACCGCCCGCACAGATACTACCGCCCATGGCTCGACGCACAGAGTCTGGTGGGCGCAGACCGGACTGGAGAGAAAGGCCTTACCTACAAAGGCTACCGACCGGCCGCCGGCCGCGACAGGAGCCTGACGGCCTTCGCCCAACTCGCTGCGCTTCGCCTTGACGCCCGCCGTGCCATGGTATCGCTGATAGACTCGACCCGCCAGTACATTCTCGCTGAAGCAACACGAACCGTGTCGCTCTTCTCGTCTACCGCCGAAAAGGCCGAGGACGAGGTATGGCTTGGCAACGCCATCCTGAAGAAAACCGACGCTGTCTGCTACCACACTTTCGCCTCTACTTACACCGCAAAGGAATCTAATGGGGACGACTACATTGCTGAGTGCATGATCATCCCGGACTGTCGCTTAGATCCTAGATTCGCTGATAAGGACTATGTCAAGGGGGAACCCGGTGTGCGCTTTTATGCTGGAGTACCCATCATCACCAAGGCAGGACATCGAATCGGCGTGTATGCTATCTCCGATGAGAAGCCAAGGGACGGACTCAGTGCTGCAGATGTCCGCTTCATGCAGGATGTCGCAGCCACTGTCATGGAGCACCTGGAACTTGCAAAAGATAGCCTCGATCGCAGCAGAGGTGAGCGCATGGTACGCGGTTTGACTCAGTTCATCGAACGATCCTCCGCACAAGACTCACGAGAGGATGCGAACAACAGACCGACGACCATGGAAAGACAAACAGAAAATTCTCGTCTTCAGATGCTGGACGAAGAGTTGAACGAGCATGATCCAGTCACTGTGGTTCAGGCGGCAAAGAAGCAGGCGCAGCGCAAGCCAGATGCCGAGTCTGACACCATAAGAGTATTCCAAAGAGCAGCACGCATCATGCGACAAAGTACCGAAGCGGATGGCGTGGTGTTTTTCGATACTTCTGGAGCTAGCATCAAGGTTCACCTCCATGAAACCGGAGGCTCTACAACGAGCAGCGATGAAAGCGCTACTGGTACCCACAACACTACCGATTTCGACACCGGCGACTCGACCGCAACGAAACGCAGGAAAAGAAGGCAGGAAGCTGCAAATACTGAACAAGGCAATAACTACGGCGTGTTCAACAGCAAGCCATGTCCTGTGGCTGGACTATCGCTGAGAGAAGGGACTGCAGCGCTGGTACACACCGATTTTGCTTTTACAGAAGCGGCCATGGAGAAGTACATCCACAAGTATCCGCTCGGAAAGTTCTTCAGCTACGACGAAGATGGAGTCGGCATGACGAGCGCAGATGAAAAGTCTGAGCGCTCTGAGACTGATCAGTCAGACCGCACTGCGTTGCCCACTAATGGTACCAAGAAGCCACGCAGAAAGAGAGAGCGCTTCATGCCGACAGAGTTCTTAAAGGTCCTTCCAAACGTTCGCACCTTGATATTTCTACCACTGTGGGATCCTGCTGCGGAACGTTGGGTAGCGGGCGGCTTCATATGGACTACACAAGCCGGGAGTCTCATGAGCCCTGAAAATGAGCTTCCGTATTTCCAGGCTTTTGGCAACAGTATCGCAAACGAAATCGTCCGGCTCAGTGCGCAAAAGGCTGATCGTGCTAAGACCACGTTCATCGCCTCTATTTCGCATGAGCTACGTTCGCCTCTGCATGGCATCCTTGGCTCTGTGGAATTCTTGAGAGACACCGTGGCTTCAGCTTACCAAGAATCGTTAGTGTCTTCTATTGAAGTATGCGGCAGGACATTGCTCGATACGATCGACCACGTTCTCGATTATGCGAAGATCAACAAATTGCGCAATGCCTCTTCTAGGCGGAAACAAGGTCGTGGATCTAGAAGATTACCTACTGATAACTCAATACTCGGTGTCACGTCTGAATTTGATCTTGCACAACTTGTCGAAGAAGTTTGCGACACAGTCTGCACAGGACATACGTTCCGCAAAACCCATAACAAGCACGGTTCCGCCATCTATGATCAAGCCGAAAGTGAGGGTGCCAACGTTCACTTGACACCAGGCGGTCGCAAGAATGGACTAGTCCTCGAAGGGCGAGATACCCATGGATCGGTATCTGTATCTCTCATCGTCGAACCGTGCGTGAGCTGGATCATTCGATCTCAGCCAGGTGCTTTACGACGCGTCATTATGAATCTTCTCGGAAACGCTTTGAAGTACACGGACCAGGGCTTTATCGCTATCGACCTTCAGCAACAACAGTCAAGCAATGCTACACACTTTGTGAATGTCTCGCTTATTGTACAGGATTCTGGGCGAGGCATGTCCATGGAGTACCAGAAGACAAAATTGTTCTCGCCATTTAGTCAGGAGGATCCTTTCAGTTCAGGCACCGGCCTAGGTCTGTCTATTGTCAAGCAAATCGTGGAATCACTTAAAGGTAGTATCGAGGTTCACAGCGCGAGCCAAGCTGGTACTACCATCAAGGTATCCATGCAACTGCCGTTAGGTGAAGGTGAGAAACCGCAGAACCAGGATGTGCTTAGTAAACCAAAATCCTTGAAAGACACGAGTGTCGTCATTCTCTGCGAGCCAGATACCCGCGGCGGGGAACGTGGTGTGAAGACGAAAGAATCGATGCATAATGCCTGCAAAGGATTTGACATACGGATTTTGGAAGATACTGACGCAGGAAAGTCTATCGCTGAGGTTGACTTTCTGCTCACCGATACTCTTTCTCTTGATCAGCTGATTCAAAAGTCAAACGCTAAAAGGATCAACAACTCACCTCTGTCTGTAGTCTGTATTTGTACAGACACTGCGGAGAAGACGGCCATAGAAAACCGTCTGGGCAGACAAATGCAGGCGCTGGGCTGGATCTCAGAATTGATCACTCAACCGTAAGTCTCCTCACAAACATCTATGCCTTCCACTAACAACTGCTACAGCTGTGGTCCGCGCAAACTCGCCCGAGCACTCCTTCAGTGCCAAAAGCGCGCAGCCACACACAGCACTGAGCGCCCCATTAGCCGCTCATTGACCACCGTCGTTGTACAACAGCACCAAACCCTCGCCCCGCCAGGCCAATTTGCGCAACGCAGCCTCAGTGACGCCTTCTCACAAGACATCTCCAAAATGTACATGCTTGACTCGCCCCCAGCCTCGCACGCTTTCCCTGCCACCATCACACCCACTTCACCCATCCAGACCGACACAGGCGAGTACTTCAATCCTCGCGTCCTCCTCGTCGACGACAATGCCATCAATCTCAAACTCCTCGTCGTCTTCGCCAAACGCCAAAATCTCTGCTACGCAGAAGCCACAAACGGCCTCGAAGCCCTCGAGATCTTCAAATCAAAAGCAAATTCCACAACCCCGCCATCCCGCCCCTTTGACTTTGTCCTCATGGATATCAGCATGCCCGTCATGGACGGCCTGACGAGCACGCGCAAGATCCGCGAGTTTGAAGCAAAGACTGGGGCGGCGATGCCCAGGTGTCAGATTGTGGCGCTAACGGGGCTGGCGAGTGCGCAGGATCAGAAAGATGCCCAAGAAGCTGGGGTCGACATGTATCTGGTGAAACCGGTGAAGTTCGCGGATGTAAAGAGGATTTTTGGGGGTTCTAAGTAACAAATATGATGTCTTGATGGGAAAGGTGAGGTTGTGGCTGGATGTGTCGTGTGCCTGTACCCTCCTTGCCCCTATTCCTTTTTCTTCTTTTTCTTCTTCTTCTTCTTCTCTTTCTTGTCTCTTTTGATCGGGCTTTCTTTCCCCCTTGGAGAGGGATCAGCATGGCGAGGTGTTGTTGGACCTTTTTGTCCCCCTTACCCAGGTAATCTTCTGCATGCAACGGGATTCTCGCATGGCATTTGAGGGTTCTGCAATTTTGCGCAATGTTTTACGGAAATGTATTTTCTCTCACAGCACGACGAGGATATACATGCACAAAAATATGGTCGGATACATGGCATAACGGCATCAATAGACATATGTATGAGACACACACACACATATACACATGGTTTTTAGTGGATTGTTAATGCGATTACGACCTCGAGTCCATTTGCTCCGTTCTAAGCAAGCAGCGACAGCAAGTCGATGGATATGTACATGTATGTACCCCTATATCGACCCACACGGATCAAGGCACCAGCACGGTGCAACATCACCACTACCCTGCCCTACCCTCCCTCACTCCCCAATACATCTGCCTATTCCTCGCTGAACGACTCGAACCTTGCGTACCGCCACTCTTCTCGCCCGTGGAACACCAACGGCCGCGCATCGTCACACTGCCATGCCGCCCCGCGTAGGCATGCTGATGCTGACGGAGTGGCAAAGCAACGGCCGCGGAGGGTGGGAATGGGATTGCGCAATGCGTACTGCGTCCTGAGCCAGCGGATACGTATTGTCTTGCTGGGAGGGCAGATACGCTGGCACACTTGGGTTTTTGCATGTGCTTCGAAGGCGGTGGTGGCATGTAGTGTGTTGCGCGGAGGAGCGTTCGTTCGTGTTGGGGTGGAGGAGCTGTGCATATGGCGTCAGGACTAAGGGGGAGGATGGGAGGATGGGAGGGCGCGGAGTCCTGTCGCTCGTGTTGTATGTTGTGAGGTTGAAAACACGGTGGCGCTTTCTGTTGTGCGATTATTGAAGTGCTCAGCAGGTGTTTCGTACTTGGGGTGACTGGAGTACTTCAATGTTCTTCAACATATGCAAGCGGACATGCACTGAAGACCATCTGTAGAAAAGTCGGTACCCGGTATTGTCTGTAGCTATGCCTCTCTCTCGCCTCTGGTTGACGACATCGCCGTCTGGTTGATCAGAGTGCAGCAATTCAAACTTTCCAGTCGACAAGAACGCGATGTACATCACATCGGAATTGGTCCAGCCAAGTACCGGTGTCCAGAGTGACGAGAGGATCACATATGAGGCTGGCAGAGTCGTACACAGGAGCATATATGTCTTTCGTCAAGTACTGGTCATGAGGTAATTTCTTCTGTTTGCGTTGAGCAACTCGTCAAAATTTCGGGAGCAAGAATTTTGAGGCATGAATGTAGGTGATAGGCGTGACTTAGCACGCTCACGCTGTAAAGTGCGGCGCTCGATACCACCGTCGACGTTGTACGATTCGCCTCTGAAATCATGTTCAGATCGATATCGATGCAATTCGGGTTGACAGCCATTCGCTGGATGGGCGGCATTCTATTGAAAAAAAAAGTGTCTCTCTTCCACGGTACCTTGTCTGCCGTGAAATCTGACTGACGCATTTGCACAGCGGGCCTCGCGCAATATTTGCTGTACAGAGAAACACATGACACTAGCACCACATTAATACATCGCAGTCAAGGTCGTGCAAAGCGAAGTCAACCGTAGGGGCTTGCGATAGAGCCGGCTGATACATAGCATAAATTGGAGGTGTGTAAGCGTACAATGTGCCCACAGACACAAGATCGAAGTGGGGACCGCAAAGCAGAACAAGCATACGCCTCTAGATTTTCTGTACACGGAGGACTAATACGACATCGGGTCGACCAAGCAGAAGCTCGCAGCCTCCAAAACTTGGTGTACATGTGACACAGACGGTACCAAGCTGAAAGTTGACCCAAAGAAAAAGTGGTATCGGTATTGGTGTTGGTTTTTGCTGTGACGCTATTTATCGGACTCTCTATTCGTCGTTGATCTTCTCGTTCTTGGGCAAATCCTTCTCGGACTTGCTCTGAATCATCATTCCCTTGTAGCCAGTGATAGGCTCGGTTCCTTGGGCCTGTGGACAGATTAACATGATTGTTATGAGGTGAAAATGCAACAGCGGCAATATGGCTACGGACCTTCATGTACTCCTCGGTGGCCTCTTGCCACTCCTTGGTCATGGTGCGTGGGCGAATTGGGCTAGCAAACATGCGGGTGAAAGCGAAGACGGCGAAAGCTCCAGCGATGCAGGCAGCGGAGATGAAGAAGACATTGCGGCCCTCATCCGGAGGAGGTGGGCGACGGGGGCCGTGGGGACCGAAGGCAATGTAGTAGGCTGTTGTGGCGAGAAAGAGTCAGCGCAGTGTCCTTATCAATGAGTCGTCGGTGGTTGGCGATAGCTTCGCGTGGGCGCACCACACCACCACCACGGGCTAGCCCGGGAGGCTCGACGAAAACAACATTTACGTCATGCAGCCACCCACAGCCCGAAATCGCGCTGGATGAGCATGTACGCACCAGCCTTCTTCTCCTGCAAGGTCAATTCCTTCCAGTCGGTCTTCATGCGGTCCCTAAGTGACATCCACAAGTCGGCCTGCTCCTGGGGCGGCATGTCCTCCCATCGCTTCTCGATGTTGGCGAGGGTGGGATTCGAGATGGCGTGCGCCTGACGAGACTGCTGGAGCTGGCAAGCTACCGGGGCAGCTCTGGGGAGAGCTGTGCGGGAGGCGGTCGATGGGATGACGGCAGCCGGGCTCCTTGCAGCCCGGGCGACTTGGGTGCGCAACATGGCGGCGGGTGGAGTGGAGAGTGTCGAAAATTAAAAGGGGAAGAGGAGACGCTTCCCGTCAAGGGACCTGCAGCTGCCAATGGGTGGTGATGGGGATGGAGGTGACGGTGTCGATCGGGAAGCAATAGCGAAAATGAGGTTCGACGCAACGCCAAGGCCATCGAACCACCGCATTGGCCCGAGCTAGTCAGCTATGCTGAAATCCTCATTGGCCGTGCGTAGGCTCGTGGACAGTCATCTTGCTGTCTTCAGTTGTGGATGCCACCTTGCTGTCTTCAGTCTTGCACGCGGACCGATAGCAAATAACGCCTGTCTGTGTCGTGCGCTGGCCGACGCTCACAGACGCTTTCACAGCGCGTGCTGGAAAAGGAATGCAGCTTGGGGGGGACATACAGCTCAAACATGTGAAATGCCTGTGGGGAACACAGCACCATATATATGCATGCGGAAGCACCCTGCACCTGTAGGTACCACAGCCATTGCTCAGTCGAAGCGAGCACGGTAGACAAAAGCATACCTACTGATATCACCACCACCACCACCACCGTGCCGCCTCATGTCTGCTCTCATCACGGGGTATCTGGCAGAACATGGATAAATCCAACATGACATGCAAACATAGAGTGACCTCAGCGATACCTAGCTCCAAGCTTTACCATGCGATAGGGGAACGCGTCGCAGAACAGACATGGGGAGCTACGAGATTATTTCTTTCAAAGTTCTCCATGAACGTGAACGCGTGTTTGAAAATGCACACAAATCAGGTACCTACCTACCAGTCGGAGCGATGACAGCATTTCTCGATCCGGAGCTCAAAGCTGGAGCTGGAGCTTGTCAGCCTTACCAACTTCGCAGTGTGAGCACCTGCACCTTGTCCAACGTCCAGGCTTTGCCACAAAAACAGTATGCAGGTACCTCAAGTGTTCTCGACGCCGTTGTCGCACAAGACGATCGTATGCTGGGTTCAGCATTGTTCGACCTGGGCTCTTAGGTAGCAGCCTCTGTCCACGGCCGCGGATGCGCCACCACTCACATCACATCACGACTTGATACAGCATTTCCTCTTCTGGTGGTCGCACCAGGCCCTCGCCTCTCCGCGCAGTCCGCTCCGATTGCAATCAGCCGCTTTGTTTATCATATCGAATGACCAAAAGAACTTGTAGGCCAGCAGCCGGCCGCCACTCTGCCTAGAGGATTGCTTTGGCAGCTAGTCTGTGCTCTTTCGATTACGAGAGACGTGAGTACCTCTTTCGTAAGCGTATGAGTGAGAGCACCGTGTTGCAGGGCGTGCTCCGTTCGTGTGGTTGGTGGATGGTAGCCAAGATAGCAATATGCGCGCTGTATGCAAGGCTGCTGGCTGGAGTCCGGGCACTCTACGGGCCACAGCGCGATGCTCAAGACGATCTGAACAGAGCAAAAGCTACGGAATCCGAAAGGGTCTCGGGAGTGTTATACGTCCAGTGCAGCATACCCGAGTCGTCTCTCTGTTCCGGTGCATTCCGCAGTGCTTCACGTCCACGGCGCGCCCGAGGTACGGTACAGCAGCACAGCAGCGCTTGACTACCAGGACCAAACAGCCGGCCGGATGTGTGGGAGGGCGCGAAGTATATCATTGGGCCTAGGCTGCGTTGCATATCGGATCAAAAAAACAACTGACGCTTGTGACGTTTCTCATCAATCGTCCAGCACCTACTAATAGGCTGCCCCTCCCTCACCCCACTCCACCCAACAAAACACCGCGCCTACCACAACAAATCTCTTCCCGTCTCATTCCACCCTAATTTCAGATCCATAAAAGACTGTAGGCCCGCCCACGCACACAATCCATCGTCTTCGTCCCGTTGACTCTCACAGCACCACATATCAAACATCATGGTTGTCAAGGTAGGCCTGGCCGACCCCGCTCGCGATAGGTAGCACCAGGCACTGACGTTGTCCAACAGGTTGGCATCAACGGCTTCGGTCGCATTGGTCGCATCGTCTTCCGCAATGCGTACGTCTACCAAGAATCAATGCTGTCTCTGTACACACGCTCACCAACCCCACAGCATCGAGCACAACGATGTCGACATCGTCGCCGTCAACGACCCCTTCATCGAGCCCCACTATGCCGTAAGCTTTCCTACCTTATCCCATGGCGTCTGCCATATCGATTCGATGCTCAGACCGGACATGCAACTCGTGGCCGCAGAGCTGACTCGATACAGGCATACATGCTCAAGTATGACAGCACCCACGGCCAGTTCAAGGGTGACATCAAGGTGGATGGCAACAACCTGACCATCAATGGCAAGACTGTCCGCTTCCACATGGAGAAGGACCCCGCCAACATCCCATGGAGCGAGACCGGCGCTTACTACGTCGTTGAGTCTACTGGTGTCTTCACCACCACCGAGAAGGCCAAGGCTCACTTGAAGGGTGGCGCCAAGAAGGTTGTCATCTCTGCTCCGTCTGCTGATGCTCCCATGTTCGTCATGGGTGTCAACAACGAGACCTACAAGTCTGACATCGAGGTGCTCTCCAACGCCTCTTGCACCACCAACTGCCTGGCGCCTCTTGCCAAGGTCGTCCACGACAAGTTCACCATCATCGAGGGTCTCATGACCACCATCCACTCCTACACCGCTACACAGAAGGTCGTTGACGGCCCATCCGCCAAGGATTGGCGTGGTGGCCGCACCGCTGCTCAGAACATCATTCCCAGTAGCACAGGTGCCGCCAAGGCTGTCGGCAAGGTCATTCCTGAGCTCAACGGCAAGCTCACCGGTATGGCTATGCGTGTGCCCACTGCCAATGTCTCTGTTGTCGACTTGACTGTTCGCATCGAGAAGGCCGCTTCATACGATGATATCAAGCAGGCCATCAAGGAGGCTTCTGAGGGTCCTCTTGCTGGCATCCTCGGATACACCGAGGACGACATCGTCTCTACTGACCTTAACGGTGACAACCGCTCTTCCATCTTCGATGCTAAGGCCGGTATCTCCCTGAACAAGAACTTTGTCAAGCTCGTCTCCTGGTACGACAACGAGTGGGGTTACTCCCGCCGTGTCCTTGACCTCTTGGTCTACATTGCTAAGGTTGATGGTAACGCATAGGAATCAGGACGGAGTCAGGCCACGTCTAAACTATGAGAATTTCACTACATCCTTTCAACGATTCGATTGAGATCGTAGGGAGTTTTGATTGCGTCGAGCACCCCAAAAATATATCTTGGGTTCAGTGGACCTATATGTCATGCTAGACATGAGACTATAATGAACAAATCACCACAATTGTCTTCCACGTGTTCGCCTTGATCAGTGCCACCAATGTTAAGCAAAATTAGGTACATGTACTATTGAAGTGAGGTTAGAGCTCCGCCCTTCCCCCCCGTCCGCACGCGCACAACTCCACATGCCGAGGGAGCTACCCATGTCGATTCCTTTTCTAGCGCTTCCGAGGTACAGTTTCCTTCGCCACAGGAATTCTGGGGAAAAGGGACGAAGCTGCGACACCAATTACAGCAAGTAGCGCTGAGGCTTTTCCGCGTTAGTTTCTGGTACCTGGGGGTCATGTGTTGCACGATGGCGGACTGGGGGCCACGGGGAAATACGGAACGCACCAGACGCTGGGTATCGGCGGCTTTGGCATTGGAGTGCTAGTGAGGACTTGACGTGAGTGATTGCGGGGTTGTACATAAGCGAGGAAGTGCTAGGAGGCGGTGACAGTGAGGTTGAGAGGATGAAAGTGAGGAAAAGGAGGTTTGGAGCAAGGCGTGGATGAGTGCATGTGATAGCGTAAGAGTAGGGTGTGTTGGTGCGTGTTGAGGTACGATCTTGACTACCATCCTTCAGGCACCGCCGTCTAAATTAAAAGTCCTCCAGGTGCGCTGTTTCGATATCTTGAAGACTAATTTCGTGGTATCGCACAGGGACAGAGGAAAGATCGCGAGTGCTAAGACTTTTCTGACCGCGGATCTTCGCTTAGGCTCTCTTGCAACACTTACAGATAGAGGAAAATTGGGATACAACTCAACTTGCAATTCCAAGCCATCACCTGCGCATGCTGTAATTTAGTGTTGTAGGCACATACTGTAGCACAACTACATAGGTAGGCACAGGTGTTGGCTGACAAGGAGTCGTTGTCGACATGTTGGAGGCTTGCTATCATTCTTCCGACCATCACTACCTCACAAAAATAGGACACGTCTGCATTTCGCTCCTCAGGCCTCTCAGAGTGAACACTTCCTGTCGTACATAAATGATGGGAGCTAGAAATAATGTATCTCTTACTAATGCGGTTAGCGCTGCTTATATAAACCCGAATCCCTGGTCGCGTTTGGACTTACCTTCTGAGATAGTCGTTACCATACAGCGCAACATCGTCTGTCCTCTAGTGTACACGGACGTCATCAAGGGCTGATAGTAAATGCTGCCTAGTGAGCGTTTGCAAGGCTTCAGGCACGTGCAAGTAAGTAGCCACCGCTGCGCGTTGTATTTAATACCGCCGCCAGCGCGCCAATGACAATCTCCTACTGTTAAAGCTCAACTAATCTCACAGCAATACATTCAGAACTAAGCATACTGTGCTTGGGAGATTCTCGGACCTGTTTTCTCATCTAGCAATACGAAATCAGAGAGGCTCTGTCGATTGCGAGGAAAGAACTACAGTTCAAAGCCTGAACTCAGAGACAGAACAGCCACCCAAATGCGGTAGCCACAATTCACGTAGGTCTTACCCATTCCGATTAGGTTCTTCAGTCATTGTTCGGGGTCGATAGGCTGGCTTGTAACCGCTCTCAACACAATCCCATACCAAAGCGGACCACCTGCCAACTATCTGGTTGTGATTGTTTCGACGCCTCGCACAGCTGTGGCGTGATTCGCACGATGGCTATGGCTATGTTGTCGAAATGTTTGGTTATGTACATGAGCTTCAATACGGATACAAGCTCAAACAATCTCTATTATTTGCTAATCTGATCATGCAGTTCTGGGACTAGGAGATTGCGAGCGAGACGCATAGCGTCTGCTGGCATCAGCGATTGCTGGCATGGAGAACCCCGACGTTGATATGGGAGAGGATTTCGTTATCCAGTCTACTGAGACAAATGGATACGCTCAACCACAGACTGTCAACCCACAAGAAGTCCTTAGAAGCGCGCCGATGTCAAAAAGGGAACAACTACCTTTTCATAGCCCTTCCAGACCTACGGCGTTTCTCAACCCAGGTGCACATCGCAGTCAACCAAGTTCCCAACGCGCGACACACTCACCTCGTGGCCATTCTCAAATACGAAGTCCCTCTCATTCCATGGCTGCGCGTGCCTCCAGTCCGCAAGTGCGCATTCCTCCTGCACCGAGGTCTTTGGTATTGCCGCACGCAAGTTTAAGAACAGGCCTTGTGTATGACCCTCGCATGCGATTCCACACAGAGCTTCCAAACATGAGTATGAATGCAGATGATATCCACCCTGAGGATCCGCGACGCATTCATTCTATCTTTCAAGAAATCAAAGAGGCCGGGCTCGTGGGGCCTAGCAGCTTGGATGATGATATTCGGGAAGATCATTGCTGGCGGATAGGCATCAGGCCAGCAACGCGACCAGAGATCTTATTGATCCATACCGCAGAACACTATGATTTTGTGGAGTCATTACAAAGTATGTTTCAGACACATGAGAGCTTTCCCAATTAACTCCAACCAGACATGACCTCTGAGGATCTCAGAGCAGCTGCTGAAGCCTTGGATTCAATTTACTTCAACAGTGCTACATACGAATGCGCTATGCTTGCTGCAGGAGGCGCCATCGAGGCGTGCAAAGCAGTCGTCGAAGGCTCCGTGCGCAATGCCATTGCTATCATTCGCCCTCCAGGACATCACGCTGAAAGTACGCAACCTTCAGGATTCTGCATCTTCAACAATGTTCCCATCGCTACTCGTGTCTGCCAGGATGCCTTTCCTGAGACATGCCGAAAAGTCTTGATCCTAGATTGGGACGTGCATCACGGCAATGGCATACAGCATGCATTCTACGAGGATCCAAATGTCCTATACATCTCCTTACATGTCTACAAAAACAGAACGTTTTATCCTCATCTCCTAGATGGTAACCTCGACTATTGTGGGGCAGGTCCTGGCGAGGGAAAGAATGTTAACATACCGTGGGCAGATCACGGCATGGGCGACGCAGAGTATCTTTACGCATTTCAAGAAGTCGTCATGCCCATTGCAACCGAGTTTGATCCCGATCTTGTGATCATATCTGCTGGTTTTGACGCTGCTGATGGCGATCTTCTGGGCGGTTGTCATGTCACCCCTGCGTGTTTTGGTCACATGACACATATGCTCATGCGTCTTGCGAGAGGCAAACTTGTAGTTTGTCTTGAGGGCGGATACAATCTTCGCTCCATTGCCCGGTCAGCACTGGCGGTGACAAGGGTGTTGATGCAAGAGCCGCCAGATCGACTAAGCGAGGATGTTGCTGATCCCAAGGACAGCGCCGTACGTACTGTCCAGCAGGTCAAGCGACAGCATTCGAAATACTGGAAGTGTTTGTATCCCAAATATCTAGAGAGGACGGACCCCGGCTTCAAGGATGCATTCAGGTTGAATGAGATCATCCGGCAGTGGCAAAGTCAGTGTTTGGGGGAGAATCATTCCATGACACCCATTCAGATTCACAAGGCGGGCCTTTCTCAGACATTTGAGCACAATGTGATTGCAACGTAAGTTTCGATCAATTTGGTGGACCACACTTTAACACTCATAGACCGGACTTTGTGGGTCGACACCCTCTTTTGGTCATCTTTCACGATCCGCCAAGCTTCCGAGATAATCTTGATCCGGTGACAGGCATGAGGGAGTTACATAATACTTGGCTTGTACGTATGGCTTGTTACTACAGGCTTGCGCCGTGTTTCCGCTGACGAAATGGTCGAAGACTGATGTTACTAAGAGCTACATTGAATGGGCTATCAGCAACGACTTTCAAGTCATTGATGTCAACATTCCGCGTCTTGTAGCTGTCGATGACGTAAGTTAAGTTGGTGGTATGGAAGAGACCTGGCTGACATGATGTAGGCTGACGTTGGTTACACCAAGGCAGATGATTCTGCCGTCAGAGCACATCAAACACGCGAGCTGGCCAATTATATCTGGGAAAATTATATAGAGCAAGTGTACCCCATGAGCTTCCACGTTTCGACACTGACACATTCAGACCTGGTGACAGCACACAAGTATTTTTCATGGGTGTTGGTGATGCATATCTTGGTCTCGTAGACCTACTAAGCGTAAATGGTAAGGCTGGAATTCTTGCACTAAGACGAGAGTAGGAACGATACTAATCTGGTGCAGAAAACTGCACAGATGAAGATGGGATTGTCGAGTGCCTTATTGGCTTCGTCGCGGACAGCACGATTCAGTCGATCAAAAGAGCCACAGACGACAATATATCTAGCTGGTACCATGATGTGAGTGTAGTCGATATTATTGATAATCGAACACACTGACTAATGTCTGTAGCACTCGATGATTTTTGTGAAGAACAGTCACTTTGTCTGGGATCCGTCTCGGCAGCGCAAGCTGCGCAAAAAGCTTGGACGTCTAGTACAATCACCAAAGGAGACATTGGACGATATGCTCGAAGAGCATCTGGAGGACGTGCAGAACTTGCTTCTGGAAAGGAAGAGCGAGTTAGGAGAAAGTGATGACTATTCAAGCCGTACTGACGATGGGGCCCAGGCTATGGTCAGTGGACTGCGAAGTCCTCCTCTACCAGGCGGGTCGCACACGCCAAGACGATCAGGACCGCCGGAAGCCTCGCGAAGTCCATTGCTACCTCCAGTCGGTATGTGGACTGTACCCGATTCAAGAAGTCCTAGGAGCCCCATGAGGAGGGCCTTCTAATTTCCTTTTACCAAAACGTCTCATCCTGTCGACTTTCATGAACCGCTGTAATGCATCGGGTGACCCCCGACTCATTTCCAGGAATGTACTATCGAACACAGTATCAGTAGGAACAGCGAGCGCATCGTCCGAAGGGTCCAGTGGGTTCATCTTTTGGGATATATGAATGCCAAGTTTCTCCAGTTGATAGCTATTGTGACGACGTTCGCGATGCCGAGAATCTCACTCTGGACAATTCGAATTCTTCCGCCATGGATCTTGCATTCTAACACCAGTTTTTCCAAGTCGAATGACTCGCTCTGAATGGGCTATTCATCAACGACCCGATGGCTTCTCGTGATGTTGTTGCCTCACGCAGTTCACCTGAGCGGCACGATTTGTTATTCCCAAGCCGCATGACCGTTGTATACCACATGCACAGACAGTATCAAGCGTCGCCGACTGGACTTCCGCCCTTGCGCGCCGATTGACGATCCTGGCCATTTCTTTGTCGTGAGATTGGTCGAGTTATATGCTAACCATTCTCAGCGTAGTCATGACAACTCAGCCCAACTACCAGCTCGAGCTATCCCTTGTACTCCACTTTCAAAGGAAGACTTGAATGCGAATTACGAGCTAAAGATGCAGCCCTACATAGATCCAACAGTTGGTCTGGGCTACACTTCTCACTAAGAGCTGTTTGGTTGACGATTATGTATACGTCTACCGCAAGCTTAGGGCGTGCTGCAAGATACGAAAATAGCAGCTGTAAGTAGGCCAGTAGGACACAACACGACTCGTGATCTCACTTGTGTCTTACTATTCTTATGCTATCTGTGAGGACCAGTTCATCCATGCTGACGGCGGGCGGCCCCGCTTTCCACCTCCAACCCATATGCTGCTTTGTTACACCAGCCTTCGAGAGAAGCGATCCATTCAGCGGTCGCGATGTCCGCCACAGCAAAACCACCACACTAGTGACAATGAAAGTGATTGGCAAAAGACTTTGTTCAGGCAGTGTTATCAAGGATGCTGCTGCCGAAGGAGACATATCTGACCTATGAGCATGAGTCGAGGCTGTGGATCAGGGTGGTAATGGGCGGTCTTGGAGGCTGAAGAAGGCATTTCATCTCCCTGGTAGTTGACGCTATCTTATCCCAAGGTCTGTCTTTGAGGTCAGCCCTACTACCGAAGTCCCTTTTGACTACTCCCCCCTCCCAGTCTTGTATGACCCTCTTCGTGTCTGCTTGAAATAACACCTCTTCATAGAAACGACGATTAGTACACCGGATATAGATCGAGGATCTGGATTGTGCACTACGACAACACCGCAATCTAAGTGGCACCACTATACGACACTCTTAATCCCAGACAGACACCATGATTAGGTCGTGGACGGCCATATTGGCAGCCAGGTTTGCAGTGACCCAGCTGCTCTTCCCGGCAGTTTTGGCACAGATTGCGGAAGTCGTGACTGACACTCCGCTGCTGTCAAGTGCTCCACCTTTTGGGTCCACGCCAACAGGATCGCCGATGGTCTCAACAGTAACCACGTCGGCATCGTCAGCGACTGCATCGCGGGGCGCGCAAGTGCACACCATCAAGGCTGGAGCAGGAGGATTCAAGTTCACACCACAGAGCATCTCAAATGTTTCAGTTGGCGATATCATTACGTTCGAATTCTACCCGCCAGATCACTCAGTTGCGAGAGCCGCATTTGGGTCTGCTTGTGTGCCATATGAGTAAGCAATTGGCATGTTGACTTGTGCTCGTGGTCACGGCTGATCATACAACAGATATACAGGCAAGAACAAGGTCGGTTTCTGGTCTGAAACACAATGGGTGAACAACACTGATGAAGTATGAGCTGTCCTAGAGCCTCAGTCCACAGGAAAGATATCGCTGACGGTTATTTCAGATCACGTACTGGAACTTGACGATTAATGACACTGCACCAATCTTTTTCTACTGCGCTGCGCCGAATTCTTGCACCGGACAGCACATGGTCGGCGCCATCAATCCCAACGCCACTCAGACGATCGACGAGCAAATCAAGGCCGCAATAGAAGCAGACTTTCAAGTCGAGCCCGGCCAACCCGTCCCCGCGGAAGCCAGCTCTACCCTCGTGAATGCGCCCACATCCACGCCACCCAGCACCGCCTCACACAAGCTATCCGGCGGAGCAATCGCAGGCATCGTCATCGGCTGCATCGTCTTCCTCGCCATCTGCGCCGCTCTCTTCTACCTCGTCGGGCGTTCCAAAACGCTCAAAGAGCAAGTTGACCGTCAGTCGGGCGGCATGAAACCCTCGCCGAACCCACAGCATCAATCCATGTCTTCCTACGGCCAAGGCGGACTGGGCTCGCCCTACCAGTCCTCAGGCTTCCCTTCGCCTGCACCGTACTCTGCAGCTGTCGGCGCCGATGGCTTCACTGCGTTCACCAACCCCCCGCAGTACGGACAGCATTATGCAACGGAGCAGCACCCGAGCGGGTGGACGAGTCCCGGGCAGCAGCACACGAGCTATCTCAACGAGGGCGCGAGAGTAAGCCAGCAGCAGGTAAATGAGATCAAGTACGCGGCGGGGACGGCGACAAGCGGGCAGCCAGTCCTTGCGGAGCTGCATAGTCCGACGCCGGGACAGGCGGAGTGGAGAGGCGAGTTGGACGGGGGTGGTGCCGCGACGAAGCAGACGTGACGTGAGGTATTTGAGGCAAGGACTGTATAGCTTTGAATGTGTGAATAGTATCATTGTTGTTGTTGTTATTGTTTCTTCTGTAAGTAAGAAAATAATAGGTACGGCGCATGATATGCTGATGTTGTATACATATGCATATACACTTTCTTGGCTACAGCTATGTGTGTGTATATACTGTTCCTTGTATTACCTTACCTTATCTACGTATCCTATCTCCCTGACTACGTGCCTCTTAACAGACCATCCATAACAAGATACACCCAAAACAGCACCTCACGAACTCGAACCCATGCTAGCGCGGATCTGTACTTTTTTCTTTCCCTTTTTCGTCTTAGCGCAAGTCTACTCGCTAGAATATAAACTGCGCGGCTTATCCAGGCACTGGTAAGCGGCCAGCGAACGAGCGGAGAAAGAGGTGTAGTAGTTGCTTGGTGGCATACTGTACCTGGCGGTTGTACTTAGGTTAGGAGGGTGTATGTGGACTGTTGTAGGGGGGGAAGGCAAGGACGCACGGGCCACTAGAGTGTACTTACGAAGTAGATACTGCTTAAAGCTGATTGGGTTGAGGGTGAGGAGGGTCTGTTTTGCTTCCTTTGAGGGGTCGGGATGGATGATACGGTGACGCAGGTGTGCAAGTGCGTTGACACGGTATGGATAGGTGTCGAGATTAGTATACATGTAATCACTGGAATGATCGTGTGAATGCGCGTATATAAGTCTTGTGGTGTTGCAGTTGGGCACTAGTAGAATGTTCCAAAGATAAGATAGGTACATGTAGCTACCTACATAGTACATGTACCTATGCTTTCGAGAACTCGGACTGGTACACGAATTACCGGGTCTTTGTTGTCACGATTGTGCGAGACGTGAAGGTACACGTATTTGATATCTTAGGTCTTGCTATGGTACTGATGATGTCGACATCGGACACGCCAAGTCGGAGGCCCACTGTTCGGTGGTTAGAGTTTGTGCGGCTCTGCAAATTTTTGTATGTGCGTGGAGGCTACAGCATTTTATCTGCATGCACGACTGCGCATGTGTGTGGTCAGAGAGGCTGGTCGGTAGGTATTGCTTGCGTTGACTTGCATGGAAATGATGGAATTCTCTGCATACATGTAGTACCAGTACCGACATGTTGCCAGGGCTGATTCGCGGTGCAAGACCCCGACCGGATGACGACGTCGGACGGGCAGCAGGCTGGCCCGCCCGCCGCTGCAGGCCTGAGGCGGTGCTGTAGCCTGTAGCCCGTTGGGTGCGCGAATGAGCGGAGTGCCGCGTGCGGCGTGCGGTGTGGATTTGCCCAGCCCAGGCCCGGACGCCACAGCAGACACAGTCACACTGTACACAGAGCCACAGGCGGGCTGGGCTGGCCGTGTGTCATGCACTCATGCACTCATGGCGGGCGCGCCCAATGGCCGAGGCCGTCCGCACAACGTGCCTGGCCAGCAGCCAGAGCACACCCGGCGCCGCAGCAGCCAAGCAAGCATCCCAGCCGCAGCATCGCGGCCTCTCCACTCTCCCGTCCCAATGTGGCCGCCGCTGTGCTTCTGCCGCACCGCTTCCTCTGCTGCTGCTGCTGCTGCTGCCGCTGCTGCTGCTCCTCCTCTGCGTCCTCTCCGCGTCGCTGCTGGTTGACTATGACGGTATTGGCCAAGTGCAGCGAGCCGGCCAACCTCACTCCTTGACCGACGCGCGCCCACCGTCGCCGCCTGCGCCCTCGACATGCTCACGTCCTCGCCCACAATCTCCGCCCCGCCCTCGCCCTCGCCCTCGACCTCGTTCCACGCCTCGTCTGCTGCCCGCCGCTCCTCATACCATGCCTCACGACGCACCTCGGCATCCTCCAGCGCCCCCTCCCCCCCGTTTCGCCGTGACCAGCGCCGCCGCGCGACGCTTCGACGTCCCTCCGAGTCCCAGGCCCGCCACCTCTGCGCCCGCCGCCGTGCCTGTCGTCGCCTCCTCCCCCCAGGGCTGCAAGAGGAGCTACGCCGACGCCAGCACCCAGTACACCCCCCCCCGGGTCTCCCACCCACCTACCGCCCGCGGCCCGACCACGGCCACGGCGCCGAACAAAAGGACGACGTAGACCCTGCCCCCTTGACTGCTCCCGCCGTTGCGCACACGGAGCGGGGGCTCACCTCCGCCGTGCTTGCCGTCACGGAGCCACCAGAGCCTCAGGTGCGGGTACACCCGCCACCCACTGCACCCGCGCAGCATGCCCAGCCCCAGCCTCGGCCGATGCCCAAGGAGCTCCCAACGCCAGCAGACTCGGCGGCGGCCCTGAAGGAGGAGAGCACAGTGCTACAGGTTCCTGCCTCGCCCGCCAAGAGAGCGCGCCCCCAGGAACCCAATGTTCAGATGATGCCGCTGCACTACGAGACATGTGACGTGAAGGATCTCGGCATCCTCATCTCCGACATGCTCATGGAGCTGGTGCGTCTGAATGATGGCTATCCGCTGCGCGACGGGACTCTCACGCGGTTTCACTCCAGGTATGTCCGTGTCATTGTATGCTTGTTGGTGCAGGCTACTCACACATCCTCGATAGGGCGCCGCCTGGCATCTCGGTCCGCGACTACCTTTCCCGTCTCATCGTCCATGCGACCCTGTCTCCCCCGATTCTCCTATCCATGGTTTTCTATGTAGACAAACTGTGCGCCATGTACCCTGCATTCACAATCAGCAGCTTGACTGTGCATCGATTTCTCATAACAGCAGCAACGGTCGCGGCCAAAGGTCTCAGTGACAGTTTCTGGACCAATAGCTTGTACGCAAGGGTAGGGGGTGTCAGTGTGCGAGAACTGGCATTGCTTGAGCTAGAGTTCCTTAGGAAGTTGGATTGGCGCATTGTGCCCAAACCTGAGGTCCTGGTTGACTATTACAAGGGCCTAGTCGACCGTGGTAGTGGATACATGATCGAAAAAGAATCCGAGGCAGTACCAATCACGACATCAGATCAAGCCAGCAATTCGACGGGATCTGCGACTGGGATACACACCCAGCAGACGAGCACATAATTGCCGGCCGTGGTTTCTTTGCTGATTCAGTTGCTATGATTTGCCGTCCCAATGCCCACCTGCCATTCAAATTCCCCACACCCGTCGTCTGAGCCTCCGGACATGGGTCGGTCCACCTGGCGAATTTGATCGTCACTCAATGCTCCTGAAGCATGGAAAGCACAGTCATGCTAGAGAGATTTCGAGGGATGCATGGCTTGAGGCTCGTGGATGCAATTCATGCTCGAATTGGTCGAAAGAGCTATGCAGAGGCATCTGGAGCAGATGGCACATTTTGGCTTGACACGTCATGAGAAGAGACTTGCGATTATGTTCTGTCTTTCACACGAGCTGACTCGCCATGCAGCTCGGTCTGGCGAACTGGCTTTCTGTTTCTGATATCAGCGCAAGCATAGCACGGCGTTGGAGTTGCGCTGGCATTTGGCATAAGCACATGGCGTATAGGGATGGTTGGCGCGAACTTGCCTGCGCATCCGGCATCAAAGTGCAGGTGAACCTGCAGGAGTAGATAACGTGGACGGGCGTGCCCATTGGTACTTTGACGATGGTGGCATGGAATAAAATACCCTATTGCACCGGAAGCATTTCGAATTGGCATAGCGTGAGGAACGAGCGACTAACATGATCCGTCGTGAGTAACGTGGACGAGTAAGAAGTCCCGCGCCAGCGTCCCCCCGCTGCACGCGCACGGCTTCGCAAAGAGTGAGGCTAGAACTCCACCTTCCATGGCCGTTCTCTGCATGTCGTCGAGCATCGCTCGCTGTGCATTCGGAAGAGGGTCTGCTAGGGTCCGGAGGGCGCTGGTGAGCGAAGAATGCTATCCTGGCTAAGGTACATGTAGGTAAGGTACCTTGCCTATGCGACAAGGCCGACTTCGCGACCCGACCTCACATGAAACCACCCACGCTTCCACTCCACCGCAGCCGCAACCAACCCCCACTACCTTACGAAACTGCATTTGCGAGTTCGCGTCCCCGCTCACCACGAGATCTGCTGCAAGTCAGGAGGCGACCCTCGTGTATACACCGCGGCACACGCGTCTTCTGCTTGTAGTCGGCGGTAGCAGCGCGACCATAGTGCTGTGAGGGTGAGTTGCCGTCACGAGGGCTCCCTCTAGATTGCTTGCCATGTCTCACGCTTGCTGTGCATCCGTCTCACCCTGTCGTGCTTCTCCCTGAGCCTCTGGACCATTGACTGACCTGCTGAACAGAGGTACATGTAGACAGTAACTTCGGTCCTTGCTATGTCGACGAGATGAACTCAGAACTCGCTCGCTGGGATCATAGCACGCACCACTACGACACGAAATGGGGACCGCGACTACCCGAAGCACCACCAGCGCCCTGCGCCCTGCCATACGCGTTCCCTGAGCCTTTCCCACAGCTTGCCGCCGACTTTGGGCAATTGCATGTTAGCAAGCCATCCAAGACGCGCACGACGCCCGTAGTATCCCGCACACGCATCACCAGACATGGCTCGCAGCCGAATCCAGTACGCCCGTCGTCCAGTGGAGGCGAGGCTGGTATGACCGCGTACCGATCCTTTGCCCCGACTCGTCGCTCCGGATCATACTCACATCCCACCCCACTTGAAGAGTTTCGCAGCTCCAGAAGGTGGCCGCCGAGCGGATACAGGCAAGATGATGAGCTGAAGCCGGAAGACGCAGAGGATCTGATCTCTGCTGGTGCATCAACATTCAAGGGCTATTCGGATGAGATTAACAATGCTCCTGCGGGCTACGACCGCTTCTATGCGGTCATGGATGCTGAACATCAAAGTCGCACAGATCGTGCAACGTTCCAGCAGCAAGCGTACAAGGCTATGTCGTCGAATATGACGGGCTCATCTGAAAACGAGTTCCCCTGGACGTCCCTAGAGCAGCCTTGCATGGCATACGCATTTGGGAAAAGCGCGGGAACCACCACTCTCAACTTCTGGGTGGGCAAGTCGGGCACTACAAATCTCCCAACGAAGCTTGCTGGTGATGTAAAGCCGCGGAAGATAAGTCTCTTGCGGATTTTGGACCGACTTCAGAAGCTTGAGAGTGGGCTTGACGAAGATGTTAGTCAACAGTATTTGCCGTGAGCTTTTTGGTTCAGTATACCTAATCATCCACAATAGGATCCCGAGGAGATGTACAGATACCTCTACAGTACCCTTATCGAAGATCCTGAGCGCTTCAGCGACAATAGACACATCCATATGGACGAGCAGATTGTGGACCTCATCACAGTGCTCAGCGGCTCCCAGTGGAAGGACTTTTCTCTTCCCAAGAACCAGGTCATCGCAAAATTCTTCGATGCTCCCGACCAACATAAGAAGCAAGAATTCTTCCATCAACTACTTTTGTCGGTCGAGTTGTACCTGCGTATCCATTCAACGGAACACTCAGACAAAGCAAAGCGTAAACTGATCAAGCAGCTCCCACCCATGATCACTTGGGATCTCGCTGTCGCGCAACGGTGGTCAGAAAACATGCAGATTACAAAGGAACGCACTTCTTCCTCACAAAGCACGTTTAGTTTCGAGTTGAAAAGCAAAAAGAGACAGAAAGAAGCTTTGCGTTCGTTTGCCGCCACGCTCAAATGGCCAAATATGGACGAAATTGAGTATATTCTGGATGAGACTGACCCGAGTGAAAAGGCTCTAGAAGATCGCTCAGCCGACGCCATGTCTTATTTCTCAGGGATCATATTACCAGGCAGGACGCTACCTTGGTTAATCATGAACAGCTTGATCGATTGCGATCGGGATACCGGATCTGCCCTCTCTTATCTGACGCACATGCATCCAGCCGCAGGCTTTCAGTATCGAGCAAACACTTATTGGTCTGCTCAGAGTATTGTTGGTAAAGTGCTGGGGGCAGCTCGAGGGGTCAAGCAAATCGCCGGCTGGATTGGCCCCTGCATTTACACTCCAGATTTGAAGCGAGCTGAATGCGTCAAAGTCAGACAACTCGAGTGCCCGGATCCTAAGCTTGTCGCTTTGGACGTAGAGTCCATTAACCAAAGGACAAACCCCCTTGGAGGCGAGTATGAGACATATCTTGTAGAAGATTACGAAGTACCCATGCCAGATATAGAAGATGTAACAGATCTAATACGGATGGAGAAGCTCAAGTGTATGCCAGCAAAAGAGCAGCCCTCGTCTGCTAGGAACCCTTCTGGTGCTCCATTGCTGTTTGATACCGCGATTCTTTTCGCATGTGGCGGGGAAAGCTGGCCGATGAAGCTCAAATATGATGTAGACTTTATCAGCGCCTTTCCCTGCCACCAAGGTCCACATGGTTAGCATAAACTCCGTGTGACCCGCGTCGATACTCGAACTGACTGATCCATAGTGCTTTTCTACGACTTTGAATACCGAGCTATCAAGATTGATGATGGTCTCGTAGACATTGATGACTGGGGGCGCCAATCTGGCCGCATCCCTCGTCCAAACTCCTCGCGCTCTTCACCCGGAAAGAAGGCTCTAGCCCTGACCAACGGACCCAATACTTCAGCTCACGAGCAAGTTAAGAAAGTGCTTGCAATAGAGGCACTCGGAGTTAGCGACAATGAAGTATTTGCAAGAGCTTGGTGTGCGCATCACGGCCATAGCGCGATCATCGCTAACATCAAGGAAACATGCATGGCCTGTGCCATCCGAGAGGCGTACGCGGCTTGTATCTCAGTGGTCATTCTTACTGAGGGTGGCATCAACAAGGAGAATGATACCGAGTTGTGTGGCTACGCATGAGATGTATCCAAGAAATGGGAAGCTGAATGTCCGGGGTTATGCGGCAGAGGCGCTTCATGGGGATTTGTCTGTGGACGTCCTACGCTTCGGCATACTTGTAATATCGCATGGGTCTCCTTTGTCCCGATGTTGGTACTTGTGGCTGCGGCTGCATTAGTGGGGCATGTTCCAGGGCGCATTTGCTTTCAGGCATGCATGATGTATGAATGGATGGGCGGGCGGCGGCTTTTCTATTTACTTATTTTCACGGCTGTATTGTTACAACACGGTGGCATGGACTGGTGGGGCATGGCTATGGTTGCATTAATGATCATGTGTATATGACTTATGAACATGCGAAGTTGCTTCATGGCTGGCTGTCTGGAAACGGCGATTGTCACGTGCTGATTGAGCAGACGCGACGTCAGACGAGCGCGATAGGTGATGGCGGAGAGCAACTAGCGCCAATTGCTTGTCGTTGCGTGTGCACTCACCCGCATGCCATCTGTTACCTGCAGCGTGCTCTGAGCGGCTACTTGCTTCACACCCTCAAACCTGCTCCTCGATCGTCTTGATGTCGTCCACGTAGCAGCGCCAGTTTGGTGCGTTACGAAGAGCTGTATCTACTGCCAGACACCGGTACAGCCACTTGAGACAGCGGCTTGGGGCGCATCTTGCAACTCTCTGCGACCACAGCAGATTCGTGCGCATCACACTAACACTGCAACGCATGCAACTTCTCAGACACCCGCGATTGCAGCAGACGGACAAAGCACCAACGCCTCGCCGGCCCTCCGTCCTTTGCCATTGTTGAACCACACCATGGGCCGTTCCACAATTCCTCCTGCGCTCGCGGAACTTTCTAGTCCTACGTCCCCGGAGGCCCAAGTCACGGCGCTGCAGGCTCTCAAGAACGAGATAGTTGGACATGAGCAGAGAAAGGAACTTGCCGTCCTACATGGCATTATCAAGCCTCTGACCGGCCTGTTGGGCGCAGAAGCACGTCGAGGAGGCAAGCGAAGAAGGAATGGCACCAATGGGCCCGCCTCTGGCTTCAAATCTGACGATAGAGCAAGCCAATCAGAGTGGACGATTGAGGATGAATTAAGGTTCCAAGCTACGCTTGTCGTCGGCAGTCTCGCGAATGGTGAGCCAAATCGAATGTACACCGAGGATATGCTTTGACTGATGCATGAGACGTACAGGTGGGCCTGCCTTCATCAACCCCATCCTCAACGGCAACATCCTTCCGCCATTACTCGAGGCACTACGACCAAGTGAAACCCCGCCAAAACTCGTTACAACCACTCTCAAGACGCTCAACCAGATTGCAGATGCTGTTGCACAGGAGAGGCCATGGGATGACGTGCTGGAACCGTGCTCAAGAGCATCTCTCGTATTCGCAGTCAATGAGTCGATATATACCGAAGTGGTCATTGGCAGCCTGGCAGAGATCTTGATGCAGCCGCCAGGATCAACAAGAGTCCATCAGCAAACTGAGCTAGTCGTGAAGCTCATAATGAAGACATGTCGAGAGCATACGCAGAGAAAAATGCTCTTTGAGCTCGGCATATTAGATCTTCTGGCCGATAAGCTAGTTGCCATTGCAGCTGCTGACGATCGCATTCCGTCGACCGGATCTCAACCCTCAGATCGCGAATACTTTTCGCCGACACTTCTAGCCGATGTCATCGAAGCTATATCAGCCATCATCAAGGATTCGCACTTCTACACTGCGCGGTTTCTGTACGCCCAATCGATGCAGCAGCTTTTCGGATGGCCAAAAGAACGGACGACAGCTTCATATGACGCCTCGCCCCGACCCACATCATGGGACAAGCTCATTCCGCGCGTCCAGACTATGACGAGTAAATCTGATCCCTACACGAAATCGTGGCCCGCTCTTGGTGCTTATCCTTCCGCGACTGGCGACAATTATGCAAGATTACCAAGCATGGAGACCTTACAACAGACTTCCAACAAAAGTATCATCACTGATGAGTCTGAATCTCCTATATTCATCTGGCTCATGTACGTAGCTCGGCGAGGTGAAGGCCGGGAGCGGCTTTCAGCTTGTTGGCTTCTAGCGTTGCTAAAGAAGTTCTGCGAGAGATGGCCGTTGAACGACCCCTCAAAGACCACACGAGAGAGACATTTCTCCTACCTGATCATACCGCTAGTTGAAAAAATGATCGAAGACTCCAGTCCAACGTCTGAGCAAGCGAAGAAGGCAGCGAGCCTGAGCCCAGCAGCAAGAGAGGAGATGCGATTCGTCTTGGAACGATCGCCTCTTGTTCTTGCAGAACTTATCGCTGGGAATAAGTCCCTTCAGACTGCAGCTGTACATCAACGTACTCTTCCCATGCTGATACAGATACTCAAAAAATCATTCGATATCCCTGCGACATCGTCAAAGCCTCTTTGGCAGCCGCGGGCCTCATCGCACGAAGTCAGAGACCCAACAATTGACGCTGCATCATCGACTCTGGGAAGACCAGGTCTCAATCCCGAATTATTACATGCTTTCAAATATAGGGAGAGTGTTCTACTGGCATTAGCTGCGATAGCGGGCGATCAGGACACCATGCGAAAGCTTGTCATCGAGATGGGTGCTGCAACACACATCATCGAGGCTCTTGTTCCGTATAGCGATAATAACATTTCTGGTTCTGCGCCATCGGCCAAAGACGGAAATCCTGATGCAGTGCTGATTGCAGCTTGCAAAGTGATTCGCTCACTTTCCAGATCTGTCAGTGTGTTGAGGACAAGTCTCATCGATCATGGTGTTGCGCAGCCAGTCTTCGAATTGTTAACACATCCAAGCGTGAAAGTGCAAATCGCAGCTACCGAAGTCATCACTAATCTCGTGCTGGATGTGTCACCCATGCGAACTGCAAGTACATGACGTCTTTCTGGAATGGCGACGCTAACATTTGACAGGAGATCCTTGAATCTGGTGTGCTCAAGACACTGTGTGAGCAGTGTCGGTCAGCAAACTTTGACCTACGCTTTGGCAGTCTCTGGGCTTTGAAACACTTGTGCTTAGGGCTACCTCATGCCATGAAGATACAATGTCTCGAAGAACTTGGTGTAGGCTGGCTCGTGCAAGTACTCAATGGTGAGCCAAGCAAACCGGCCATGGGCACGCCCAATGCTGCTGGCGAGCAAGTCGACCTTCTGAACGCAGTTGATGAGCCTCACATGGATGTTGATGATGAGCCTTCGTCAGAAGATGAAGACGACGCTATGAGCGGAAGCATACCGTCTATGCGCAGGCATCGACAATTAGGCTCGCGATACACAAGCGCGACCAATATCCGGGATCGCTTGCAACAAATCAAGAACGATGAACAAGACAATCGCCTCAATGGAGAACGAGATGATATTCGTATTCAAGAGCAAGCACTAGACTTCATTCGCAACTTCGTCTCCGAAGACAAAGCCTCCGGCGAGATGATTGACCACCTCCTCAAAACCTTTGGCCACAGCCGTTTCTTCGAGCTGCTTGACGCCAAACTTCGCCCTAAAAGCTCCTCCCTGCACATGCCATCTGCAACCAGCCTCTCCTCGCAACCCAGTCCAACCTACTGGCAACCCTCCACGCACCGCCAAACTTCCCTCTCCACCGCCTCCCCTCTTTCGTGCACTCCAAACTGGTCCGCCTACCCTTCCACCGAACTCATTCTCGCCACCATCTTCATCCTCGTGCACCTCGCCAACGGCCGCCCAGCCCACCGCTCCCTCCTCATTTCACAAACCCACCTCATGACACACGTTTTGCCTCTCTTTACCCACCCTCGCCGCGACATACGCGTTGCCTGTGCCTGGATGCTGCACAACCTTGTCTGGGTCGAGGACCATACCGATGAGCCCGCAGCCCGCGAGCGCGCGCTCAGTCTGCGCCAGTTGGGCTTTGAAGAGGGCGCGAGGGTGTTGGGCCGCGATATGGACCTTGATATCAGAGAGCGCGCGAAGACGAGTATCGAACAGTTTGGTAAGTTGCTAGGTACCGTGGCGGCGGGGGCTGGGGAGAGGAGTCAGTTTGCGGGTACGGGGCCGTATGCAGGGGAGGCTTTGGGCGGACGGCTGGGAGGGCTGAGCGGATGGGGACACCATGGGTCGAGGGGATGATAGAGGGTCATGGAGTGAATGATGGACGCACGGATGATGGGGAAGAGAGCGCATACCCAGCATGTTATGCTTACTGCTGTCGCGTGTAACACCTGTACGAATGTCAGGCTACCGGGAGAGAAAAGTTTCGAGATGCGCCAGCTGTATTTGTATATCTAGCTTTTTGCTATTTCTAATCAAATCATGCATTTTTATCTTCACTTGATCTTGTTTTTGTGGAAAGCATCCGTAGATGTTTCCCTTCTTCAAAAGAAACAGCCCGTTCACCATCACGCCTCCTCTTGCGAACATTCTATGTTGGTAATCACATTACTACCACCACCACCATCACCACCTTTATCATCATCTCCCATGTGTCCCCTTACAGCGAACTCTCCAACGCCAGCACAATCGCCGTCCTACTTGGAATGTACACCTGCATAAAGTTTTTGCGATTATTCCACGCAAACGGCGTGGTGAAGAACCTCGTGCTCTCATCGATGTTGCCGTGCCCGCCAAACGCCTTTGAGTCGGTGCTGAGCACAATCTTATACGTGCCCTCCTGCTCGACACCGACCCTGAAGTCGGTAAAACTGTTCTGGGGGTGGAAATTGAAGATCCAGAGCAGACCCGCGCGCTCAAACACGATGACCTTGTCGGACTCGTTTTTAAGGCTGACGTAGGCCTGTGGGGAGTGGAGCCAGCCGTATTTTTCCTCGGTCCACTGCATTTTGCTGTCGAATTCGTTGAGGAAGCGGTAACGGAGGAGGTCGTCGTCGACGAGGTTGAATTGGCGGCGTGCGTAGTGGAACGAGTTGCCGTTGCCTTCGCGGGGGAAATCGAGCCACTCCGGGTGTCCAAACTCGTTGCCTTCAAAGTTGAGGTAGCCTTCGCCTCCCAGACCGTGCGTGATGAGGCGGATCATCTTGTGCAGGGAGAGACCACGGTCGATGACAGGGGTGAGTTCGGATAGCACTGACATATTGGTGTACATTTGCGCATCGCACAGCCAGAAGAGAAGAGTCTTGTCGCCGACAAGTCTAGTTGTTAAAGTTAGAGGTAGGCGGAGCACGGTCATGGCTTGCACTTACGCTTGATCGTGACTCTCGGCATATGCTATGGTCTTCTCGCCATGTCTCCGGTTTGTCAGTGTGAAAACGAGAGCACCCATGTCCCAGTCAATGTCCTGCTTTTCCTTCAACCACTTGATATAGAGGTCAGGAACAGCCATGGCAAGTCGGTAGTCGAATCCTATTCCGCCCAACGACAGCGCTACGCAAAGACCTGGCATACCTGACACATCTTCCGCAATAGTAATGCTGGCGGGATATAAATTGTGTAGCATTTCGTTCGCGATCATGAGGTATACAACCGCATCTTCGTCGACGGATGGGCCGAAGTACTCGTGGTATCCACCTGAGAAGCCCCTTTTCGTTTGTTAGCATTCGAAGACAATATGATATTTCAAGACTTACGTGCCAATGCCGTGGTGATGATACAGCATACTGGAGACTCCGTCAAATCGGAAACCGTCGAATTGATATTCCTCCATCCAGAATCTTAAATTGCTCAGTAAGAAACGCAGCACTTCGTGGTGACTGTAGTTGAACAGTCTGCTGTCCCACAATTCATGACGGCCCTTGGCGCCCTCGTGGAAGTAGAGGTGGTCGCTGCCATCGAACATGTTCAGACCGTCAAGAACGTTCTTTGATGCATGGCTATGCACCACATCCAGCAGTACTGTTATGCCCATCCCATGTGCAGTGTCGATGAGCTCCTTCAGATCATCCGGCAATCCATAGCGACTGCTTGCCGCGAAGAAACTGTTGATCTGGTACCCAAAACTTGCGTAGTAAGCGTGCTCCATAATCGCCATCAATTGGATGGTATTGTAGCCCAGGTGCTTGATTCGCGGTAGGGTGTTTTGTGTAAACTCTTTGTATGTGGCGACCTTGGGATCGGGCGATGAGATACCGACGTGAGCTTCGTAAATCCGAGCGCTTTGAGGCTTCGGCGGGCGTTTGTTCTTGAATACGTACTTCTCTGGCGGGTTCCAGAAACGCGCATCGTACACGGGGGAAACATTCAGGTCTTGGGTGACTCGGGTGATCCAGGCAGGCAGGCGCTCCTGGCGGGCGTGGTCGTTGGGAGTAACAAATGAGACCTGAGGGATGTTATAAGCTCATCTTCCAACATGTTCCCAGAACTCGGAGGATGTACCTTGATTTTCGAATCGTGTGGAATCGCAGGTTTTCCGTTTTGGCCAGGTACGGTCACCTCGAAGACGCCAAAGTCGTTCTTGGTCATGGGGGTGGCGTCACGGTCCCAACCGTTGAAGTCGCCTATGAGATATGCTCTCAGGGCATTTGGGGCCCATTCGCGGTAGACGACATCGCCATTGTGCTGGGTGATGAAGCCGAACCGTTCGTAGCCCTGCAGATATGGTCAGATCGAGTCGCTGGTACAAGGAGGTTGCAACCTGCTCGTGAGAATTTCTCTAGCCCGCCCTCTGTCTGCTCAATTGTCTTTATCCACTTTTGTGCTTTTGAGAAGCGACTCTGAAGCGCGTCCTTGTAAGGTTCTAGGTATGGGTCGAGCTGGACAATGCCTGTAGGATATGCAATTAATGAAACGCTTCAGCTGAGAGCACGGCGATACTGTACCCGTTCCATCGTTTGGTAGTTGTCCTGGTGTCTCTGCGAGTGTCGAGTTCGCTGAAGCGTTGTTGAGCTCCATGGTGTGAGGAGGGGTGGAGGGGAAGTAGCGGCCTCAGCTTGGAGTCTTCTACCAGGTGGACGGGCGATAGCAGCGAGATATGTGCGAAAAAGACGGCTCTTAAGGACGACTCGGGCACGCACTTGTGTCTCGAGATACTGTGATGAGCAGAAAATCTATTTGCTATTTGCGGGGTCTTGCCCAATTGCTGAGGGCTGCAGCTCTCAACCAAAAGTCGTTGCCAATCCAACCATCAACGTCATAGCTTAGATGGCTCGAACAGGCATAACGCCCACGCCACGGGTTCCCAACATGGCGCGCAGATTCCCAAGTGCCGGAGGGATTCGCGCTGCAAGCCGTTGGGATTGGCGTCCCCCTACTGCCAGAGCCTGGCGGCCTTGCAGGCGTTTCTTCTGCGAAGATGAGTCTGCTCCTCTGCTGTTCTGGCCTTGTGTATGGCGGCGGGGGGACTACTGCTTAGCAGACGGGCCGACAGACTGCTTATCAGATGCCGCCGCACCGCCACCGCACCGCCACCGCCGCACCGCTGCACCGCCGCACCGCCGCCACGCGTGGGGAGCGCTGCTCCTGCCCCGCAATATCGCATCGGCTCAATGCGGAGAGCTGGCCCTTCCAAGACGCGCTCCCGACTCCGGAGTCTCAGCGTCGACATGTGAACACTGAATAGTGCTGCAATCCTTCCTGCTATTCCCCTCTCACCATGATACTCCGAACACCTGCCGTGCCCGTCTCACCGCAGGCGCGTGCGTCCTACCTCGCCTTGTACAGCATTGGCCGCCGTTCCTTCTCGTCGCGATGCGCATACCGCTCTTCCTATAACCGCTCAGACTTCAGCGGCCAAGGCTTCTCGTCCTTCTACGATGTTGACCAGCCCACGCGAGGTCCATTGGGCGGCACCAGCAATGTGGGCGCCAGTCACATCACGCCCAAAGGGCTGAGGCATCATCTGGATCAGTTCGTGGTTGGCCAAGATCGAGCCAAGGTCGTCCTAAGTGTCGCGGTCCATGAGCATTATTTACGCGTACAAGAGCTTCAACGACAGAAGGATGAGCAAGCCAGATTGGAGGCGCAGGCGCAGCGACGAGCTTCGTCATTTAGACATCCTGTAGAAGGTAGCTTCCAACTTTCATTGTCATCATCGTCGTCATCCATTGTGTCACATACTGCTCTTGTGCCATCGCGTGTGACTGAGCAAGACAGACGAATTTCCAGGTCAGCAGCCGACGGTCGAGTTGCATGATCTCGGCGACCCTACCTCGTATGGTACCGAACCACCCTCATACGCATCCTCGTCGCCGCACTCCGATACCGACCCATTTGACACGACTTCACATCAAGTGCTAATTGAGAAGTCCAACGTCTTGATACTGGGCCCCACAGGTGTCGGCAAGACCCTCATGTGCAAAACCCTGGCAAAGACATTACGTCTTCCCATTTCCATGTCGGACTGCACGACTTTCACCCAGGCGGGTTATATCGGGGACGATGTCGAGCAATGTGTGGCCCGCTTGTTCTCAGCCGCCAATTACGATATAGAGGCGACGGAGCAGGGCATTATCGTGCTAGATGAGATCGACAAAATAGCTGGGGCAAAAATATCGTACGGCAAAGATGTCGGTGGCGAGGGAGTGCAGCAGGCCCTGCTCAAAATTATCGAAGGTACCACTGTACAGGTGCAGGCAAAACCCGAAAGGAGTGCGAGCAGACCCGGAGGTGCTTCAGGCAGAGGTGGTCCCATTGACAACCCTCAAGGTCCGCCATCTGGTGGTGGGAAGGGCGAGGTATTCAACATTCGAACAGATAATATCCTGTTCATCTGTACAGGGGCGTTCTCGAATCTGCATAAAATTGTGCTCGACAGGAAGTCCATGGGTAGTATGGGCTTTGGAGCATCCATTCGGCCCTCCAATGCCCATGCCGCAGCTGATGGTGTAATGCTGACCGGTCCCGAGGCTGCAGCCTTCAAGAAAGATTCGCCATTCTTCATTCCGTCAGAGGCTGAAGCACCCAATCCGTTCGCTGTCAAAAGGCCGCAACACACAGAGAAGGTTAATGTGCTCGACCATGTGCAGCCAGCAGATCTGCAGAAATATGGCATGATTCCCGAGCTAATAGGTCGCATCCCGACAGTCTGTGCTGTCTCGGCCTTGGATGAGGAGGCGCTGGTCCGTGTGCTTACCGAGCCCAAGGACAGTCTCGTCAGGCAAGAAGAGCACAAGTCCTTCTTACGAAATGCCGAGCTTCGTTTCACGAGCGCGGCGCTGAAAGAAATTGCACACAAGGCGAGCAAGATGGGGACAGGTGCCCGTGGGTTGCGGCATGTAGTTGATCAGCTGCTCCTGCAAGCCAAGTACGAGACGCCTGGTATAAAGATCCGGGCCTCATCATGAAACATGCACACTGACGGAATTTAGGGTCCAACGTCAAGCATATCCTCGTAACACAGGATGTCGCTCTGCTCAAGCGGGCACCCTTGTATTTTCATCGAGGCCAATCTGCCGCATTCCAAGCGACTCTTGCCCAGGAAGAGGAGAAATGGGAAGAAGGACTTCGTAACGAGGAGGACCCGTCCATTGCAGCAGTGAACAGCTTCGAGGAATATAGAAAAGCTCGGGCTGCAGGCTTTTAGCCTAGAGTTGGCAAAAAACGCGCCACCCACATCCTTACAAGCCGGTCATGATAGCTTGCAACGCGTGGTCACGGAGACCATTGACATCATACATAGTACATACAGTACCCGTCTTGATGTCCGACTTGTTTGGTAATAGCTGATCCACCGCATACGATAAAGCTTCAACTCGGCCCGGCCCAGGTACCCGACTAGACTCCGCGATCCGGAGCTTGCCGCAAGTGATGAGGCTCTCCTGGGGTTTCCCAGCACTTTGACGCGAAGATACTTTATGTTGGTAGCACAACATTGAGCATTTTGATGAGCGCCATCTGACTGTTATGGGGGCATGCATGTTCTGTCATCATGCTGTTTTCCGTTTGACATGAAGAAGTCCTCGACCATGTCCCGGTAAGGGTCTATGTAGGAAAACTGCATCGCGATTTAGCGCATCTAGGTACATACGTTCTAGACAAGCCATCACAACCGACCAGCCCGCTCGACTTAGCAAAGCCGCATAGGTATAACATGCAGCAAAGGTACCTGGCGCCCGCAAAAAAAAAGGTGTTTCCCCGCCCAACTTCCCAAGGCTACCAGCGACCCTTATCGTACATACATGTAACATACATACACAATACCTACCTATACCCAACGCACCCACCTCTTCGTCTCCGCCTCGGTAAACTGAATTCCGCCTTTTGTTAGCTCGCTCCCGAGCGTGCGGTGTCGGGCCCACAACCACACACCACCACCACCACTACACATTGGATCCTGGAAACACCCGAGCGAATAAGCTGCCCCATCGTCGCCCATGCGGTACGTACATGGTAGTCACATTACCTTACCTTAGCTTTTTTGGAGACCTGTAGGCCTGTGAAAGCTTGCCTCATTGCCACACCTCACCTTACCTTACCTTTCCTTGCCTACCCCAACGGCCGTCGTATCCTTGCTAACAAAGAAACAAAAAAGGGTTCGTCCTTGCGCGGTCACAGGGGCAAGATGAGGTGATGCGTATGTACATGTACCTAACCCCAGAGGCTAGAGTAGCATGCATGTACGAATACTAATAGGACCGCCACGCTCTGAGACTGCAGGCCAAGGGGCCTTGTCAGCGCCGGTGCTTTGACATGCACAACACTTGTCTGCTGCTGCTGCTACTGCTGCTACTGCTGCTACTAAGAGGTCTGTGCAATCCATCCTGCTCTCGCCGTTTTCTTTTGTTTTTTTTTGAAGAAGATCCCGAGACCAAAAAGGTACACGAGTTTTGCCCGTGTGGAGGAAGGGTTTTTTGTCAGACATGGGTTGCACGATCTACAAGGATGAGAAAGAGAGGAGAAGGGAAGGTACGGCCCTGTTTGTACAACCCGGTAGGAACCCGTAGCCGCGGCCGTAGTGCTCCACCGTCTCGAGTCTCGGACGACTATCAACTTTGTTCGATAGAGCATGAGAGGAGCCCGAGTGATCTCGAATAGTAATGTGATTGATTCTTGCTCATCGTGTGCTCGTGAGAGCAGCAACGCGGCAGATGAATGTTACATGGTTTGGTTTAGTCTAATATTAAAAACATAAGTGTCAAGCTTTGGGGGGGGGGTGGGGGGCGGGGGAATCTATTAGTCGCAACAAATACAAGACTCAACAATCAGAACCTTCTCGAGTCCTGGAGAGAAACAGAATACAAAGACAGACTGGCAACTGCATTTCCGGATAGCTGCAGCCGTGATAGTAATGACCGTTGTTTCCAAGATTCGTGATATGCGTTCCGCTGCTTTCCAAGTCAATCCAAGACCCCAGTCGGTAATTCCAAATCCCGAAACCGAGACCCGTCACAACGCCACACAATGCTTACACCCGCTATGCAAGATACTGGATTTCCATGTTCGTTAAGTCGTCCTGGCCATCAAGACCCTTCATTCCTCGTCATAATCGTAGAGCTCGAAACCTCCCGGCCCGCGCATCTTCTTGGCGCCTCTGCCATCACCCCATGTAGGTGATGCTGGTCGTGACGGTGCACGAGAGGGAGGTTGCGAAGCGAAAACGTGAGGTTGCGTGTATGATGCTTGATGAGGGAATTGAAAGTTCCATTGAGAAAAGCTGTCCAACGATTGCGGACGCTGGAGTGGGAAGCCCGACTGCGCCATTTGCTCAGCCTTGGGACTAAGCATTGTTGGCATGAAATAGCTTTGACCCCGTTGATGTGTGGGATATTGTGGAGCGGGCGCAGGCGCGGGTACATTGGCGTTGAAGCTCATGCCGGCCTGGGAAGTGACAACATGATTGACCATGCGTGGATATTGTGCTTCGCGGGGGAAGAACATGCTCTGTGAATGTGGAATACCGGGAGTTTGAGACACCACTGGAGTACTGGGTAGGGAGAACCCAGTGTAGACAGTTGGGGAGTAGTCGTACATGGGGACATTGTATTGAGAGGGCACGGGATCCTGAGGACCAGTGGGAATCAACAACGGACCCATGGTTTCGGCCGGACTTTCCTTGTTCTTGTGATCATCTGTGATTTGGATGATGTCTGATATTTCTTGAGCCAGAACATTGTCACTCTTGTCCGTGAAGGTGAAGACTACCCTGTAGCCAACGGGCGATTTATCTTCCTGATGGCGACAGTAGCATGTAATACGCATGACAAATTCTACCTTTTTCGCATCAGTAGGGTGGTCACGATCTTCGTCTGCATCCTGCCATCTTTTGAATTCCTTCTCGTTGATCATAATGATGCGCTGGTCCTCGTAGCTATTCCATTCCTTCTCTTCATCTGCATTTCGCTTCTTCTTGCGGTTGTAGCGCTTGGCCTCGCGCTCTTTGCAGCCTTCGCAGATCATGACGGCACCGCCGTTCTGAGGATGAGCAGGGTCACTTTTATCAATTTCGGTGACTGCAGTCTCGCGTTTGCGTTGAGGAGTAGGTTCAGCGCCTCTTGCGCGTCGATAGGCACGCTCGAGGCCATCGGGCTTCTCGACTGCGGTGGCTAACACAAGAGTAAGTTGCAGGCGGACAGTGCTGTCCTTGCTCTCGTTGATCTCGACCTCTTCTTCGGTTGCCAGCTGCTTGGACTTTGAGAGAGTGTGCCGCGGGAAGCGGACCCATTGGTAGTGTGCGGGAAGCGGGTGCATGGTGATCTGGGTCTTGATTTGAGTCTCCGCCCGAGTCTTGGTCTTGTCGAGATGGATAGCGACCTTGACCGGATCGGTCGACTGCGGAATGGCTATCGCAGGCCACAGGTCGTTGTTCATGGAGTCGTTGCTCGTCTCTGGAGAGCTGGTTTGGCTCTGGTCACGGAAATGGCCGCGATAGTCTCGCGGCGAATTTGCAGTGCTGAAGACGGCGTCATTGCCGGGCGGTGATGGGGTGCTCGAGGCAGGGGGGGAATACGAGGTGTCGAGAAAGTTGCTGAAGTCGACGTCCTGCTTGATGCTCTGGTAGCTGGCCTGGAAGGTGGTGAGGTCGACGGCCGAGTCCTGGCTCCGGCTGGTGCGGTCGTGGAAGGCGGGCAGAACAGCGTCGGCCTGCAGCGAGGTCTGGTAGGCAAACTGGGGGAAGAAGTCTGTGTCGTGGAAATCGCCATTGTTCTGCAGATCTGCGGGGTTCACGAAGGTGGTGAAGTCGTGCAATGGCTGATCCATGGTGGGTGCAAGAGTGGGCAGAGTGGGCCCGGGGCGGCAGGGCAGAGGCGGCGATGGAGGCAGAGGCGGCGATGGCAGGGAGGACGGGCAGAGGAGAGGGCTCGCGCAACCGTTTAAAAGTGCGGAGACGACGGCTGCAACGGCTTCGGGTGGTTGCAAAGAATGCGAGTGGTAACGAAGGTGCTGAGACAGCTGCGGAGTCAGTCCAGCAGCCACTCGGGATCGGGAGTCGGCCAATCAGGGGACGGGCCCAGAGGCCAGCATCGGCGGGCGGCGGGGGCGTGGCAGGGGCGGAGGGTCGGCCCAGGGCTGCAGGCTGGCAGCAGCGCAGGCAGGCGGGCGGCGGGCAGTGGGCGAGGCCGGAGGGCAGCGGCGGGCGGCAGAGAGGGCAGCGCGCGGGGGTGGAGGAGGGCAGGACTCAGGAGTGCTGAGAGCGCTGTGCAGTGTGGAGTGAATGGGAGCGCCGGCCTGGAGAGCGCCGACTGGGCTTTTCACATTCTCGAGCAAACACCCCACTCCGACTGAGGCAGCCGTTCGCCGCAGCGTTGCTACGTTAGCCAACGTCAAGCTGCCAAGGGGTGAACCCTGCACCGACGAGCGAACGACACCACCGAGAGCTGGACGGCAGCCTGTAGGCGGTCGACGGTGGGTAGAGGTACTTGGACGACGGTGCTGCACCCTCGATGCCCCCCCCCCGGCTGCCCAAGCCGGCACGCGGCTCGCCATGGCCCTCGACACTGGCAGAAGCGCAGTGCACACGGCGGCGGTGCCCTGATGCGGCCGCCTCGCTCGCCGGGCGCTCGCACGCAGCACGCTCGCTGCCCTGTCCTTTGCAGCCTCCGCAGCTGCGCATCGCGACGTGCAGACTTGTCAGCGATCCGCCGCGGGAGATGTACCTGAACCTCAGCGCCGTCGCGCGCACGAGCCGGCACCGGCTAGCTGCAGCGTCTGGCCAAGCCCATCCATGTCCACAGTCGACGTCTTTATCGCGCTGATGTGCCCGCTTGATCCTGACAGGCGCAGCCGGCCTACTGCTGTGCGACCAAGCCGTTGTGTCCAAGGGGGTGGTGGGCCTGCGGGCTGTCGCCTCAATCATCAATGCCATCCATGGACCATGGACCATGATTGCATACCCAACCCCTAGCCATGCGGCCATGGCCCATGCCTGTGCGCCTCCGATCCACACAAGGCCGCCGCTTGGCTCGACGCGGTGCAGCGGAGTCGCATCCGAGAGCCAAGCGCTTCCCAGTCGCCTCGAACCGCCAGACTATCCGCGCCAGTCCTGCCAGGCTGCCAGGCTGCCCAGTGCCACTGCCAGGCTCTGTTCAAACTTCACAGGGCTGATGCGAGAGGAAGAGCAGCCCGCCGCCCCGAGCCTCCAGAGGCACCGGCTCCCAGCGGGCGGCTGGACAAGGGCGTGCCGACTGTGTACAGGCCACAGCCCGTCGTCCCACGCCTGTCGTGCTGGTACATAGCAACATGTGCGTCGCAGCATGCAATCCAATGTGTCCCCCCAGGCACAATGTGCTGCGTAAGACTACAGTGTCATCTTCCCTGGACGCAGTTAGCCTATTCCACTAGCACGCCATCGTGTCCCCAAGGGCCAAGCACGGTGCAGGAAAAGTCTGAACCCCAGGATTTAGTCTGACCAAGCCCCCGCTAGCAGTGGCGATGGGCGCCACACCACCGCTGAGTTTTTCGGAGTCCAGCGATTCACAGCTCGTCGCTTTTTCAATGACCATTACTCGAGTTTTGCAGCTATCCAGAACTCGACCATTCGTCTGTTGTCGGTGTCGTCGCGGACAGGGCGGATTTCCACATTCGGTCACTCCTCCTCGATTAGCTCTCAAGCAGAAGTTCCGCAAATCGCCTAGGCCGTTTGTACCTAATGTTTGATCTATATCCCAGATATATTGATGTATATAGTCCTTACAATTATTAAATGACCTTTTCGTCGTGCCTTCAACGGCCTTGCAAAATGGGGCAGTTCGTATCGAGCCTCAGATCACTTCTTCGTCAGAGGGTGCTGCCGTCAAGGGCTTGAACAACGCTTTCAATCGAATCCATGTCATTATTCACGCGAGGGTCTCTCCAGCCTCATAGCCATCTATACCTACCTCCTCACTATACGGGTACCATCGTTGTCTACATGACTATCATGCAACATGTGGATGACGACTCCGTCACGTCAGCATCCCTGCTACTTGACACTCTATCTTCCAAAGAGATATACTGCCCAGTATCGCGGCCCAGAATTCCATAATCAGTCGCAAACATGGCAATGTCTGCTGACAGTAGAAGATAAACTAAGAACATACCGTGGAGCAACTTCACATGCAGTCTATGGGACGGTCACCTCGATTTAGGCCCAGATACAGTACCCATGCAAACGAGTGGCTGACGTGGAGGAGCATGGCACCGCCCGGCAGGCCGAAAGAGACGATATCCAAGCTCATTGCCGCCTGCCGACCTGAAAGGTATCACCAAATTGGCGTTTATGCTCCCGGCCCCGCATTGATTTCCCAATGGCGGCGTGGTCTAGGGCTTCGATGCCGCGTACAGTGGAGCATACAGTTCGGGCACAGCATGGGGGAGTTTCTTTGCATACCGGCCAGGTTCACAGCATCCACGAGCAACTGCATGATGTTCTGCCTAGACTTATGGTGCAGCAGACGCATGACACCCTATCAGCCATCGCTTCATAGCTGACCATGTCCGCCTTCCACCGCATGCCTGTCAATCACTGCTACTGGACAGTGTAGCAGTCTCGCAGTCCTGCCACACGCATTGGGCCCATACCATGCCGATGTCTGCGAGCAGGGCCTCGCAATTGATTCAAATGACTGCGACATCGTAGCAAGCCATATCTATTCCACGGAGATCGACGCGCTGCAGGATCGAGACCGTTATGCAAACAGTATTCGCAATCGTTCGCTTAGACGCCAGGCCACCAATAAGCGCACCTTGCCGACCTCCCACTTCTCCAAAGAGTACGAACCCCTCAGCTGCAACTTGCAAGCCTGCAACACGCAGTCTGCACCCAAGCCTCGCCTGCATCTGCACACTTAGCTTTGCATCGCTATCCCCTGCCCAACATCATCAATCCTCTTAGACATGGCGTCGTCCACCTTGCGCTAGGCCGCACGCCATGCCTCAAAGGAGCGAGCACGCGCTTTGAGCACACTCAACGGCCTGACGAGAGCTCAACGGGCCCAGTGACGGGCAAAGGGCTGGCTCCATGAGACGGGCTCGGGAAGCCTAAATGACAGATTCGATACAGCCTCTACCCCTCCTAATTGCACCTTGATACTGATTGTTTGCAGCCATTTCGCGCTATCTTATCATGTGTGCGGGCATCCGGGCTTCTAAGTGGTGCACACATAGTCACTGCGCCTCTTACGTTTTAGAAACCGTTCTGGACACTGCGCATCACCTAGCGCACGCAAAAGCTCTGCAGGACGCGTACAGCTTTCCAGCGAAGGTACCTACTCATCCTGTTAAGATGATCGACCATACACAGCATACGAGTCGCGCAAATGGCTCTGCTCCACTTCCAAAGTGTCTCCTGCATCGTGCTTTCACACTGCCGCAAACCTCACGGCGATAGCTGTGAGCTGATGTTCGCACAACCTGTGTCTCGAGTACCGCTCGCTTGCAAGCAGCCACAAGCAAGCCTTCGAGCAGAGAGGGAAATTTTGCCCGCCACCAGACGTCCGACCTTTGCGCATCCTGCATCCGACGTACGGCTCTACATGCCTATTTCCGTAGGTATTCCATTGTTACTCACTTGTCATGCGATGCCTTGATTAAGGCGTACTCTATGCCAGAACCTCGAACCATGAATGTTAGCGATCAATCTGCATATTTTTCAATGTGTAGCGTTAAGCTTTGGATGCCAAGCACCCATTGTAGTCGTGCGGATACACTTCCGGCATCTAAGTGAGGGAGGAGACTGATACGGGAACGGATCGCAGGTTAGGACCATGAGCAACGGGAACCATTAGTCTTTGGCGGAAATTGACACCGGCCTGTCATTGGCATCAACATCTCCACGAATCCCCAGCTGTCTTTATTTCCAGCACAAGCGCAAACGGCCGAATGAATCACTCGTCCTTGCGTGTGTCGGATAGGCCCCGCGTTGGATTGAGAAGCTCCTGAGAGAAAAAGCCTCAAGCATCAGCGATGATGGCTGGGCCCGGATGCAAGAGCGGGAATTGTAGGGTGCGAAGCGCTGGATAAATGACTCCGAGGCGAGAGCAATGAAAAGGTAGAGATGCAATCATACCGGCAAGGTACCTGTGTACCCAAGTATCTTCTGCTAGCGGCCACGGAAATCAAAATGCGCCGTCAAACAGGGATTATATCTTCACCCCGTAATTCCCCGGACACTATACCGAGATTCGGACATGCCGAAAAGGCAGTGATAACTTGTCATCATCTCAGCAACGCTTACGCACCAACATCAATCATATGACGTGGTACAGTTGTAGCACAAGATGACCTGTCGGCCCGGCATAGAACTGTATCGGATCTATTTCGCAACCCTACATCTTGAGTTTATCAGACGATGTTGAAGCAAATATCAAAATGAAGTCAGTATACCTCGTTAATATCTAGCGACATTGCAGTTTCGAAGTGGAGTCGAGCCCAAACCTTGTCAATAGAAGTTCCTCACGTCGACAACCCAGGCAAGCATAGTAAATTCTTTACATCCCTTCCAAGCATGGAGATCAAGGCTCTCCCGATTTCCTCCGAAGAAGACATGTGACTTTGATAGTTGTGTTTTCGAACCTGTATCTTCGGTCTGCGAGCGCGTGTTACGAGAATACCTTGCGGATCTGGAAATACTTATGAGCCATATCAGCTGCTTATTGAGCATCAAAGTGTGATAAAAATCAAGAAGAATATTGACTGCTGGATTTCTATCTGGAGCGAGAGTACCATTGCTGGACATGGTTTCCGCGCGAGGTGTAATGTGCTTGTCCCTGCAAACAGACAGTTATTCACCCTTGTACTTGTACTATCTCATCGCGCGACGTAGAGGTTTGCCATGCAGAAACTATGATATACTTGTATCTCAAAATACCAACAACATGAAGACTCCGCGTACGATCTTTTTGGGGAATTTGGGTCATATATGCGTACATGTATGTTCCTGTAGAACTATAAGCCATCCCCTTCTATCCACCCACTGTTCTTAAGTAATGTGTTCGGTGTGAAGTATCAACTTGGAGCTTACAGAACAGCCATGATCTATCGCGGGGGTGTCATGTGTCCGTTATGAACCAAGCTTATGTGCAAGGGAGAAGAGGCTCGCTGTACTCGTGGTACAGTCTAACTTGATGAATCGCAATGCGAGATCTTAGGCATGAATTACCCAATCGTAGCTTTCGAGGTCATGTCGTGTACGCTTTACTACTTAGAGTAAGAACCGAGGTGGTGGGCCACTCCATCGCAACAGCCCCCACGCACAAAACAACGCGTCGACGAGCGTGTGGATACATATCACGTACGATCAATCAATGTTTGCAAGCAGACAAGGTGGCAAACATGTATTCGTTACCTATGATTGCGCCGCGGCCGGTAAGTAGACATTAATCCCTCATTGCGCAAGCATGACGACCATTCCCACTACTGCACCAATCTCATTCTCTCCAGGACGTAAACTTCTGGCCCTCACACCGCCAAATACACACTGCATTTGACGACACCGCTTCCCAATCCCCGCCACATAACACAACAACCTCGCACCAGCGTCGAAACTCCCAACACGGCGCTCATCAGCACAATGCACATCCTTCCACCCTCTACCTCGCAGCCCTCACCAATGACGAAAACACGATCGAGCAACGCAAGCAGAACGTTCGCCGATTCGGCGCCGGCTGGCTACGCCCCCCTGGCGTCGCGAAAACACTGCAAGCTATAAAAGATGAAGAGCTTGAGCGTGAAGAACAAGAAATGATGCAGCGCCGAGAGCAAGTCATGCTGGACCTGGCCGCCGCACAGCAAGATACTGCGAATGAAGCTGCAAGAGAGGACGGTGAAGCCATGGAGGGGCAGGAAGGAGAATTGGATCTCGACGACGACGTACCTGAAGCAGAGGAAGCGAGCGATAGCGATGTGTCTGCCTCTGATTCCAACTCTGACGAGGAGGACGGGGACGAGGAGCAGGAAAGCACTGTGCCTTTTAACGAGGACTCGTTCATCGAAGGAAGCATGCTCGAGGCCGAGGTCAGTCACATGCTGGAGATGGAAGAGGCGGAGATGGCGGGCGTGCTGCAGGACGAGCGCGATTTAGACGACGACGTACCGGAGGCAGGGAGCTACGAGCACACGGATAGCGAGCTCGAGGACGATAGCGATGCGGATAACAGTGCGCTGCCGCACTTTAGCTCTGCGAGGTCGAGACGCATTTCACGACGGACCAGTGGAAGACTGAGTTCCGGACGGAGAAGCTCTGGCGCGCCGAGTGGTGTTGTAGGAGGCGTGCCTGGTTTCGGAGCTCCTCGCATCAATCTGGGGGTTAATCTTGGGCACGGCAGGAGTAGTTTTGGTATGGATGGCAGCAGTTCGATCATGGAGGGAAGCTCGTTTCTACGCAGCTCACCTGCTGGTGTAGCAGCAGCAACAAGAGGCAGTCTGAGAGACCGATTCCTCGGCGCCGCACGTGGCGGGCGGAGAGGATGATTCTGGAGCAGTGCACAGACAGCGAATTTGATACCCCAGCGCCAAATGATACCCAACCCGATATGATCTGTCGAAATGCGCGATGAGGATAGAAAGATAATCCCAGTTTTTTTGTTAGGAGGAAAAGCCCTCAATGCCGTCAATTAAAACTCCCTTCTCCTTACACATGATCCTTGCAGCAAGACAGGTCCCCTGACCACCCATCAGCTAGTACAGTAGCATTTCCCCCTCTCTTTCCCCCCCCCCCCCCTCCCGCGAACCACCGAACTGCTCACAAAAACAACAGCGAACACTTTTGACTCCCCCAGCACCCTCCCAAGACACCGACGTCGACGCCTTGTCCAGTCTCACTCTCACATTCCACAGACACTCCCCCCTTTTTTTCTCTGCAAATGCAGGCCCAGAGCTTGATTTACATACGTGTTTGCGTTTCAGACTCGAGACGCGCTGCACAGTCTTGAGGGGAGAGCAAGATGCGTACTGGAGCGTAAGTTTTGCTGTGAGCAAGGGGGGCGATTGTCCATGTGAAGATGCAAGCGAGGGGGTTTTGACAACGGAGAAAGCAATATTGTGGTAAAAGGGTGAAGAGGCTGGGGAGGTTGGCTGGCGGACTTGGTAGATACGATTTAAAAGTACTGGCGAGGTAGGGAACTGTGAAAATTAGTGGCGTTGGGTGGGGAAGAGTTTTGAGTAGACTGCTGCTATTGCATGGCTGGTAACTTGCTGCTCGGGTTGGGGTGTTGGGCGATGGGATCGGTTTTGGGTTTAAAGCTAGGCACGCGGTGGGGATGGGTCGGTGGCGGGAGAGACGGGATACGGATACGGATGCGAAGGTGCAGAATGGTGAAAAATGCTACATGGAAGAAGAACACTGTTGGTGCTTTCAATGTTAATGGTGATCAGCTTAGTATCAGATTCAGACTGCTTCACGCGAGCATCTTCCTTGTAATTTGCTTCGTTTGGAGTGCCGCTGGGACGTTTTCCTCTCAGAAGACATTTGCACGAAATGAACTTGGAAAGGTTGAATTGTTGACCCAGAGTATATGTACAGAGTTCAGTGAGACGCGAAAATATTGCTCTTGCGCAAATGGACTGGATCTTCGCCCTTGGGCGTATCTGGTATCTTCTTCTCCAAACCCTAGGGTCATCAGCGGATGAGGTAGCAGTCGGATGTATGTCACGCACCAGCTTCTCGAATACGCACTTGTTCAGCTTCCTCTCTTCTGACCTGCAATTCCACAATTGCTGGTTGTGGTTTTCTAGACATTGCCAGTGGGTGCGGAACTCGCCAAGGCAGGTTTCGTTGATGTCCTTGATACTGCGGCCCGGTCAGTCTCCCATATTTTGTACTATTACAGTCCAAGCCCATACACGCTTGCCGCACATCTGGTGACCCTGCGGCCCTCTTTCATGCACTCAAGCTCGCCTCGGCCGTTCGCCTCTGTCTTGCACTGCATGTAGTCGTCGTTGTAGGACCTGCATCGCGCACCGATAAAGAAGGAAGCACTGAGGAGAGGCGCAGAGCTGGATCCAAGCTCTTTGACCTTGGGGATGTCGTCGGGGAGAGGGGTGGTGTCGATGAGGGCTTGCTGGTTGAACCTGCGCGCAATCAGTCTGGAAACATGCAGAATGGGGCTGCAAGTATTGTTCACCTGGGCTGGCGCGACGACATGTTGTGTGCTGTGTGCCAATGGCGTGCAAGGTGCTCCCAGTGTGAGCCTCGAGGTTGAAGTCGGAGCTGCTCGTCACGGACGTCGCGGTCTTGGCATGGACAGGGATCTTGCGGCTTGTGCCTGAACTTCTTTCGACAAAGCCGCGCTGGACAACAAACCAGCCCGTCGTCCTCGCTACAGGTACTGCAATCCAGAGCTGCGCATCAATTGACTCCCTCTCGCCAGCAAGACCCACCGCTGACCGGGCCCTGGCGAACTCTCGTCACCACTTGCAGCCGGCCATCGTTCACTCGTCGCGTGCCTAGTCGCGTCGACCGACAGCTACCACAGCTCATTGCACCTCCTACACAATCGCGCACCCACAACTTTCCATCCCTCCTACCCAGCTTTTTACGGGCGCACATCTGCGATCTAGTGCATCATCATGGCTTTCAGTTTTGGCAACGTCGGCGGCGGAGAGAAGAAGACCGGCACATTGTTTGGCAGTACAACAGCTCCGGCTGGAGGACTCTTTGGTCAGTCGCAGAATCAACAAGCCCAGCAGCCGAATGCGACCCAACCCAGCCTCTTCGGCTCGACAGCTGCCGCTCCACAAACAGGAAGTCTTTTCGGTGCACCACAGCAACAACAGCAGCCTACTAGCCAGAGCTTGTTTGGGCAGCCCCAACAGCAACAGCAACAGCAACAGCAACAGCAACAGAATCCTGGCACAAGCCTGTTCGGCCAACCACAGCAACAGCCTCAACAGCAAGCGCAGCAGCAACAACAACCCAATCTTAGCAACAGCTTATTTGGCGCATCCTTGAATCCTGCACCGGTTCTGAACAACACCCAGGCGCAGAGCTTGCAGCAGCAGCAAAACAGCTTGCCGCAGTTACGGCAATCCTCCACTCAGCCATTCACGAGCTCTACTCTCAGCGGCCACAGTATGTCCACTGGCCCTCAAGATACGTCACGCTAACATCATCCAGGGGAGAAGTCAGTAGTCGAGCAGATTCGTGTACTCAACAACAAGTGGGATCCCGCAAACCCGGACTGTGTCTTCACGCACTACTTCTACAACGCCGTCGACCCCGACAAGGTACCTTTCTACGGCCCGGCGCCAGGAGAAGATGAGAGGAAGTGGGAAGAGGCCTTGTCGAATAAGCCTAGCGCTGGTGCCATTCCTGTACTGGCTCGTGGCTTTGAGCAGGTTGCGGAACGCATTAGACAGCAATCAGCAGCCGTTGTCGCCTTGCGAACCCGTCTACACGAGATCAATCGATGCCTAGGGACTCTCAAGGATACTCATGAGTTGACAGTGGCATCGCGCATTACCGAAGCAAAGCGCAAACACATCGTCTTCACTCAGCGGACACTAGCGTTGGCTACAAAGGTGCAGATCCTGAGAAATCGTGGTTATGTCATGGACCAGCAAGAAGAGGAACTAAGGAAGAAGCTGGTTCAGCTTGAGAAGCAAACATTCGACCCCGTGCTAGGAGGACGACAAGAGGAGATCTGGGCGCGCATGTCTGGTGTGCGCGAGCGGGCACGGATACTGCAGGAAGAGACAGAGAAGCTCGGCAAGGCAATTGAAAGGCAACAAAATGGGGAGCTACTCTCTGAGGAGGACCAGAAGGCGCTGGAGAAGGTAAGATCAGCCTACTGTTAATTGACGGAACACATATTGACATATTATAGCTCCTCAAAGACTACGATCGACAGCTTGAGCACCTCAAGAAATGGGTTGACGATACCAAAGAAGAGTACGATGAATGGGAGGCAGCAAAGCAAGTACGCCCTGCAAAACGATAGACACTTGTCACAAAAAGGCGCAAGAGGATGTACACTTCATAGACAATCTAGGGATTCAATCACTGGCGCATTTGGGAGCATTGCAACTGCATGGCGCAACGAACGACACAAGAGAGGAAATAATACAAACAAAGCATGCAACGTTAAAGCGAATTCGCAGCCCAATCGTATGCGTCAGATATGCCACATTTTGATCTCAACCTGCCATGTCCATGATCATGACTTCATTCATCATATTCTTACACGCTCGCCCCTCCGTCCTCTTCACGATTAGCATGCCGTACATAATACACATTTTCCTCAATCCCAAATTTCCAGCTTCCCAGCACAAGGTTGCGCTACTCCCTGCACATTGTGTCATTCCCCCGCCGCTGCGTCGCGCAATCGTCTCATTCTTTCATTCGGTTCTCCCTAAAACAACTTCGACACATACTCCACGAGATGCGGTGCTGTAACTCTCGTCAGTGAACTCTCCTCTCTTCTCTCCTGTCTTTTCTCCTGTCTTCTCTTCTTTTCTCCCCTCCTCTCCTCGCCCTACCCAGCATTCTCCCTCATCATCTAAACAAGCACGACCCGTAACTTACAAAAATACAGCACCACGGCGCTTGCGGCCGTCCATTTTATATCGCTGAGCGTTTGTGCCTCGGCGGCGCGGAGTTCTTTCTCGGAGGGTTGGGGTGGTGCTATTGGTCTTTTTAGTCTCTGGGCGGCTTGCGAGGACGGGGAGGCGGGGGGAGAAACGGACCGCCGAACATTGTGAGGATTGTTAGTGGGTTAGTCCTGGTTGTGGAGAGGTGTGTGTTTTGGGTGTTTGTACTACGATGATGGACATAAAATGTTGGAGATGTCGGGATGTCGGAGGTTGGGGGAGGATGCGCCGATGATGGTCACGTGCGAGCAGGCGGGTTTTGACGCGTGATGAGCAGGCACAGCGCTTGGCTCATATGACCAACTATATCATTGCGTTAGGCTCAGATTCCGTTGGTGGTTCTGGGAGCTGTGGTTGAGCTGGCCCGTTTCGAACGTTCAATAATGCAGAAGGAGGTAACGAGTCAACGTGCTGATTGGAATCGTAGACCTTCGATGTGGTATGTGAAGATATCAAGGCTGATCTTTGTGCTGTAGCTGTTTAACCTGTCGCTATGGATCCTTGCAAACGTTTCTGTGATGTTTGCAGAATCTCTTGTTGAGCAATTATATGTCGATGTAGACTGTATCAATTTGTCCAGGATAGGATTCTGGAGAGTGTCCGAAATAGAGCAACAGAAAACATGAAATACCAATGCGTCTTTTCGAATCTTAAATTCTGAGGGGAAAGATGCCAGTACCCTCTAGGATCCCGTAGTAAAAGCCCAAAATTTGACACTGGCTCCAGGCATATTTTCGCCATAAGTTGCAAAGAAGGAGTCCTTTGAGGATGAGGTGCCAGGTCATGCAAAGAGCAAAGATACCGGTCTGATCATACCCAGTAAGGCTCAAGATTGAGAGTTCATCTGAAAGAGTCGTGGTGAATACGTTTCTAGCTTACCAGCGTAGAGAGCTATCATTCGAAGACAATAGCGACGTGGATAAATATATGGCTCTCAATATAGCTCAATACCGCATTAGCCGCGTGTATTCGTAAAATTTAACATGAATGGAAAACTAGATAGGTTTTTTTTTGGCTAGTTTTCTGAGATGATTCGAAGGAGACTCACCGCCTGATGGAGATTCACTAACTTAGCAAAGCTCGATTTGCTTTGGATGTAATGCTGATAGCGTAGCGATTAGTATAATCGTTGTCAATGATTGAAAAACCACGAAGTCGAATATCCTAAGCATTGAAAGAGGTCCCCTTTTTCGACCTAACCATCCGTATAATGTCGTCTTTGGGCATCCAAAATTGTGTTAGGGAAAAGACAATGGATGCATTGGCAGTTGACAGCCCTCTTGTTTATGGCATGACATTTCTTTGAAAGATGAGACTATCGGGGCTCCAGACCTGCCAGTCATCTCATACTTGAGTATGATTACACATGAATTGGTCTTCGTCGATTCATTACAAGCCAACTTGGTCCTACAACTCAGAGCTACCTTGGGTATTAGGCATTTGACCTGTTCGGGTGATCGTATTGCCTCCAACATTCTTCCGTTGCAGTTCTTCACTGGTCGACTACTTTTTTTTGGCCGTATGTATCTGCGCGTTTGAGTCGTCCGATGGCCACCGCTAGAATGGATGCAGTTGAGACTTATCTTCTGTATAGCATGATCACCAGATATTTTTCATATGCGCCTTTCGAATCTCATCTATTAAGCCAATGCAACATCGGATGGTAATTTTGGAGTGCTAAGTAATAGATCACCTCTTCTAGGAGTTCGCAACATCGATGCATACTCTGGCAGTCGTACCGTCATCTTTATAAAGCATATTCCTTGTTTTTAGTCCCACTTCGTTTCCTGCTGTTGAATGCCACGGTGGTTTTGGTAATGATCGCGTCAAGCCTACGGTCCCATCGCATAAGTCCATTGAAAATTACTTCGTCAGTTCTGTCCTACAAAACGAAAGAACGCTTTAGTAATCAATGGCTTCGAGCTCTTGACAACATAGCCTCGATGTCTCATACCAACCTGAAAGATCATGAATTCAACCCTTCTGATAGTGCAGAGTCAATCATGCATATCCTGATCGAAACGAGACGTTAACCTCAAGTCTCTTATTTAGAGTCTAGAGACGCGCATTTAAGATCTAAGCTGCCTCGACTAGATCAATGGCAAGATCGTTCTCTTCTTACCGACCTCCAGTATCTATGTTGTGTAGATTTTTAAAGAGCGTGCTAAAGAATATTCAGCGTAATAATGGACATAGTTTCAGGATCTCGACACTAGTGCTGCCTTCCGTCACATTCGGAGCCGGGCATCTTAAGCAAGGGAGTATGTCGGATCAAATGAGCACGAAACATACCGGGACGTTGTGTGTTCCCAATATTGTCTCATACATCCAATACCGTTCTTGGATTTCAGGAATCAGGTCCATACTTGTGCTAGATAATCGCGGAATTTACTGTGACTAGCTCAATTCCCACGAGAACTACTTGTTTGAGAATACATGAAAGTTTACACGTGTGCTCTTACAATTCAAACTTCTGAGTTCCACTCCTACTAATGTTGAACTTATCAATTACCAGAGGCTCCAAATCTGAGAACAGCAGAAAGTCTCTCAAAATTGCTCCCCTAACGGTAAAGGGGTATGGATGGCCTAATGGCTCGAACGGCTGCATTGCAAGCAGCCTGCAGATTTGATGAACATTTTGTATGCTTGCATACTGAACGATCGATATCGCTGTCGTGGTTTCGAAGATGCGAACGCGTAACCAACTCTGCACAGTTTGCACAAGTGGTCTTTTGGAATCATGTAGGACAGTTGAAGCGCGCGGGGTAATGTGAGGCTATACCTATGGCTAGATCTTGAGTTCGACCAATCGCTTCGAATACCAGTTCAACTCACGTAGCGGTATATATTAAGAATCCAACACGAGGACAACGTTTGAATCTGGTGTATGGCCATGATTGTTCTCTTAGAGTGTGCTGTCCGCGACGCTCCGAATGTTGAAGCCGCACATATCATTACGAGTCAATTAGTTCTGCTCGAAGCCATCGTTCAAGTTGCCCTGATGTCTGCAGACTATTGCCTGCTTGAACTGCTGGTGCTCAATTGGCACAGCTCGTACATGGACGCGCAATGATGTTGAAAACACGAGTAGTTGTGCACTGGAATGAGTTTGAGACGACACAGCTTGACTCGAAATATCTGCTTTTTGTGACTGACAGGATCTACCAGAGATAATGACTCGAAAGGTAAACGATACTCGTCGAACAAGTACAACACCACAACATCGACAAAGAGTTACAGAAATTGTCTCACCTGGAGTTTATTTTGTATCTGCGCAACCAACTGGAGAATTCAGCCCGCGCCGCGTGGCTCGCGGCTATTGGCTCGCCTCTGAAAACTTGGTCTAAAAGCCTGGCCTCAGACGAGAATCTGGTGGCCTTGCTTCACCGGTTTTTGGGATCTTGAAGAGGCCTTAGCATCGTCTCCCCATCCCGCTGAATGGTCCTGTCGACTGTTGCAACGTGTATTTCGACCGCTGTTGGTGATCTAGACATTGTATGAGCAACCTCGCGCTTAAGACCAGCACGTACAATGATCACTTGTTGCTCAATTTAGTCTGTTGTTAAATATGGACTCAATGATGCATCATAGAACATACACGTGGGCAGTCTTTGGCTGTTCTCGTGACAGAGCTTCGTGAAGAGCTTCTCGAGAGCGAACGGTGGATCGATACCATTTACAAAGGAAGCGTGAGGAACAGCATTGAGGGGGTGCTGTGGAAGGACAGCCTTTGCTGAATCGTTGCCGGTAGGATTGTGGGCATACAGGCTTCACCTGCCAACCATAGGTTGCTGCGCGACGCTCCTGATCTTCAAGAAAAAATGGCGCAATGACTCGAATCGCGGCTCGACAACACTCCGGATTATGAGGTTATTGAGAGGGCACATTCTTGTCACCACTTTTGTACTGCAGTAAATCTCGTAGCTCGTGTAGAATCCTTGGGCCGGTGGACGGGACGTCTCGCCATCAAATCAATGTAAGTGGGTTGCGTACCCTGATAAGTCATGCATTTAAACCCCCTAGATTGTCATCAAGCACGTATCGATGTGTGTCTCACTGTGTACACAACTTTTCCGTGCGGCAGGTCGGACATGATCTTAAGGAAAGTTCACCGGCTGCAGTGATGTTCACCTTATCGGCCCGGTACAATAACGTTTTTAACATCCTGGGGATGGCGTCTCACGCAGATCGATCGTCTGCACCGAGATGGCACCGAGGTCAGATACATCGCGCAACGGCTTTCGGGACAGGAACCGATCCACCAGAGCATAGGCGTTCAATATGAACACTGGTAATTCAGTTCATGACTTAAAGAATCACGTGCACTGAACTTCGATACGCGCTTCGACACCTTACGTCGATCCCCCATGTCATGTACAAAGCATGACTCGACAGACGTTACCGAAGGAACAGCAACGCTCTGCTTATTACCATGCAGCCACGGAAGCAGGTCTCAGTGGCAAGGCCGTAGCCTGTTTAGACAAGTCAGGGACTCGCCTTCGGCAGGTCGCAAGCCATTTTGTAAGCCATTTCGCCATCTTCCAGTATCCAGAGGAATTTCCATGGCTTTGTTGCTAGGCGAAGAATGTGCATGATGCTGTTCTGAAAGCGAGGTGGAGCCTGGAAGAAGGACCACTCCGTCCTAGAAACACCCTAAAGAGTGAAAGCGATCTGTGCCAAGAAATCCCACCCACGCTAGCGTACCGAGTGACCAGCGTTTCGGGCCGGGATCTCCGAGAAAACAGTGTACGCCACATCTTACACCACCAATATTCCTGGATACTCTCAGGTATCTAATTAGCCTTCTGAATTCCCATAACCAATGCCCATGCAGTTCTCCGGGACGCCTCCAAAGCACTGTCAATCCTGCACGGTCCATGAGACAATGCAGGGTCAATTCTTATTCTGTAATGAGATGTGGAAAACAGCACCTGCTGCGCCTTGTGTCACTCTTGCAGCTTGTTACATACTAAGCTTCATCCAATTCGTAGCCTTCGAATCCCTGTTTGGATCATCGTTCATCCTGCATTTGGATCAGTCTTCGTGTCGATTTACAGTAAGACGAGGGTAAGCACGTCTCTATCGTGAAACGCGAGCGCAAGGCTATGTACAATCAAGACAAGACAGCCCCCAATGAAGAATTTACAGACGAACTAGACCTGAATGCCATGTGCTTAGTCGTTGATATGACACTGATCGGCGAGAAAACCATGCATGCATACGATGTGGTCCGTGGAGAACACAAGCTGTACGTGCTTCAAGCGCGTGTCACTATTTTGCCATGCGACCTCCGTTCTCGAGATGTACTAGTTGAATGGTGCTTCGTGCAAGTAGTACGATCACGTGAGACCTGACGACATATTCGGTCAAGAGCAAACCAGAGAACGTGTTGGTGGCGCACACGATCCTCCCGCTCTGTGTGGTTGCATCAGGAGGATCTAAAGCAGCTCGAACATCCTGATGTCCAGGTACTAAACACAGCAAAAATGTGTACCGTGAATCAATTTTACCAAGCAACAAACCAGTGGTTTCCTTCAATCGACTCTCGAGTCATAGACTAGTGCCATGAATGCATCGCATTTGACTCCGCAGCACACCATCTTCGAATTAAGTTTTAAACGCTGCTGAGCGATGCATACTCACCCGCCTGCACAAGGCTCTAGCGCAGCACTTAATGTCACGGAGTCGCAAGCGAACACCAGTGAACGGGGACCAATTTAACCGATCAGGAGAGATCTAGTCTAAAATGTCGCACCTAGCCGTCCTGATCTTAATGCGGTTACGCCTCGCTGACGTACACGACCTGTGCAAAGGCCATGTTGGGACAGTCGCAATCAAAACGGCAATGAAATTTGGCTTCACTGCATCGGCCTTGATGTGGTTGTGTTAGAACAGAAGATCGCTGCCTTGTGTCTCGAAGTGTACCGGAACCACGTTCATTTTGGCGAACCCACGGTACCACGTTGCAGACCTAATTGACGGTGAGTCAATTACGCATAATTCAACCCCACAACCAATGTTGAAGCTTAAGAGGATTTCGCCAGATCTGAATGTTAGAAACTGATTGCTGGGCCCACCGCCTGTCTTGTCCCACCGGTTCTACGGCAGGGATCATTGGGTACGATCTCGGGGGGAGATAAATTCTTGCGTAACACGGATGCACCTCAAGTTGGCTCGTTGACTGTAGCACCTGCATCACCTTACCCGGCAGGCGGTTCGTGTGCCCTGTTCGTCATAGTTCACGCGAAGTCGCATTCGGATCCCCGTCCCGATAGCATTTGTCCATAATGCCATCAGTTGTTCGTGAGTGAGCTGCACACAGGCTACTCTTATGAGGCCCTCTGGAGACCCTTTGAAGGCATGCACATGGTAATTCGTCGCTATCTCTAATGTAACAATGGGAGGCTCATTTCGAGAGAAATTCTACGGGCCGAAGCGCGAGGATGAATTCGTTGGTTGTCAGTTGGCTCAGTGGCGACGGGTGGAGTCTAGCTACCCAGTAAGGGAACGTGTTCCCCAGATCTCTGGACAGGCATGTGCGGAATGCCTGCCACTAGATACGATTAAAGTTTCGGACTGGGGCTTCGAAAGCTTCGTATCCCAGCTCGTGCGCGCTGAAGCGACAGCCTTAGAAGGCCATCTTGCTGCACAATCCTCGTGCTGGTCGAAGCCACACAGCGTGATCTGCTGTACCTGGTCCACTGCTACTTATGTTCAGGTATTTTTCCGGTTCATTCAATCCCACAACATCGACCAACACAAGGCAATCTTCGTGGGCTTGATCGGCCTAACGGTGTTCTGCGTGGCAAAATGGACTCAATGACTTCTGAGCAGCTGGCCATCCTAGCGGAAGAGGATCAAGGACCTCTCACCAAGTCGTTAATCATTACTTTCACTATCATCTCATTCGTTTGTGTGTGTCTTCGGATTTTCACACGAATCAAGTACATGGGAAGAGCAATTGGATGGGAAGATCACACAATCGTTGTCTCCATGGTCAGTCTTAGCAGCCACGGTCCTGGTCCCTTTCTGACATCCCTACAGCTTTTCTCCATCATCACTGCGATCTTTCAGATCCTCCGTATGTTTTCGATGCTCAGACCACTTTGACTGGAATTGAACCAATGTAGAAGCAAATGCTGGCAATGGCAGACATGCGATGTTCATACCGTTTCCAGAAGGAGTAATCAGGATCTTGAGAGTCAGTAACATTATCCTCTTTGGGAGAAGAATGAACTAACGGCATCAGTATCTCTATTGGAGCATTATCTTTTACAATCTCAGTCTTACGTTCACGAAAATATCAATCCTGTTACAGTATGGTAGGATATTTACAGTACGGGAAATGCGGATACCGTTACACATAACGATGGCTATCTGTATTGCTTGGGGCATTACGACGATTCTAACGTCAATCTTTACCTGTGTGCCGGTGAATGCATACTGGCAGATTTTGGAACAAGCGAAAGCAACTTGTATTCGCAATAAAACGTAAGAATCTCTTCTAGTGCAGTGGTTCTTACTGAGCACATCTAGTATCTGGTATGTCAACGCCAGCATCAATATCTTCACAGATGTAGTCATCGCTGTGTTACCTGTTCGGGTCATCTGGCGATTACAAGTTCCTATGAAGCAACGAGTCGCCCTTCTTGGTATCCTTACAATCGGTTGGTTCGTTTGTATCGTCTCTGTTCTCCGCCTCCACGCGCTTGTCGTGCTTGCCGCCCATCCAGACGACAATACCTGGTACAGTTCAGCGACTGCATACTGGTCAGCCATCGAATCGAACCTTGCTATCGTATGTGCATCGCTACCGGCACTAAAGCCCTTGATTGTGAAAATCATTCCTGGATTCTCGGCTCGACACAGCAGTCGTGGCTATGGAACAGGTGTTAGTGATCGGCACAAGAGTCAGGCATTCGAAAGAAGTACACACCATATAGCTGATGATACAATCGAGCTAGATACGGCGGTAAGCACGAAAGCGTACCCATCTATGTCCACTGATAGTGTCTATGGCAAGAATATTTATGTCACACGGCAAGTCGAACAACATTTCGAGGAAACTGGGCATGGTAGCGACAGCGAGAGCCAAAAGGACCTTGTTGCTGTGCCTGAGTCAGTACTTGAGCAAAGATGAATCTGATTCTATTGTCAAAGTATCTGTATATAGTTTTACCGAACATAGATCTTGACGATAACTTATATCACTCTCTTCCTCTTTGTGGGCAATTGCAGATAAGAAAATTCAATGTAGCGAAGTTCGACCCTCATTGGAGACTAGTGATTAACCTGATCAAGCCTATTTATTCAGGAAGGATCTTCTGATCGACATTTCTATTGAACGAACGCATTTCATCAAGCTCTCAAGTAGCACATGCTCATTCACTGGAGACCATGCACGAACTAGTGAAACTTGTATCGAAAGATTGCGAAGAACGTGACCTGCATATTAGTGTTGTGTAGGGGAAAATCGAAAGATGGCTACAGCGCCGCGCGATCACGCGAGAACGTGCTTTGCGCACATACCTATGTTGTGCGCTCAAAATTCTCCGTACCGCATGCATTCGGCCCGACAATGGCGGCTTTTCGGTGCACCAAGCGGTAGACCATGAAGCCGGATGCTGCAGGTTCCAAGCTCGTCACGATAAAGAACCATAGTGTTGGAACGTGCCCTGCCTACTCGTAAAATCTGTTCGATCCTTCCTTCTGATATCGCTCCCGGCGGGATCTGATCTCCGTTATCAATATTGACTTTTCTCCTTGGGAAGCTGACAAAGTGGAAGAATTCTATTGCTATACTTTAGGATATATACCAGCCGCTGTCATAAGTGGCAATGTCATCCAGGAAGTTATAACGTAGATAAAGGCTTGAAACCGCACTGCTGTATGGCTGAAATCCTGACGCCAATCAAGCACGAGAATTCGTCTGAATCTTTGACAACCAATTTATATTTCCGCTAAGCATGAGCATTCTTTGGCACAGACTGATCGGCAGGTTCAAACTGTTCAGTGCTTGGTGCCAGTGTACTCTAGATTCCATAGCATCTAAATCAGTTGACCATGCTATAGTAGCATTCGGTAGGTACTGTGTTTCAATGACTATCATGTTTTCCGCTATTGCAAATCAATACTACGCCATAATTAGAAAAATCAATTCTAAACTCCATAGTCATTATTCATGTGTAGAACGGCGAGATTCTTGATGATGATGCAGATTTACCACACCCAACACTCCGTCACGATCGCGGCCCTTCGAGACCATATTCCCGCACATGTATTTTGAATCAATGTAAAGTTCGCTCAGCGATGCTCAAAGTCATCATTAAGTGCATTGATAGAGCTATAGCCCTACAACTCAACTCGATTGCGAGTGGCTATCGTTATCAGACATATACGCGATTTGGCTGGACCTCTACTTACTGTGTTGATATAAGATAAGGAAGGATACAGATCTGCCTAACATAAGGATATAAAGCGCCTAATTGAGCGGAGCATCTATGTATTATAACAGATGTTTACTTATGTAAAGAACTTAATGAAATGACTTTTACGCTGAGGGGCCCTTCGTAGGAGCTGCATGCTCTGGTAACACAGCGTCCACCCGCTCCGAATATTATAATCAATCTATAAAAACGGACTACACTACTAGTAAGCAACATTACCGATATACTACTTTGTGTGACAACTCTGATACAGTAGTGTAGAGGTTCTAGATACTTGGGCAACTTATAAGTACTAGCCTAAGCTTTCGGATATTATCGTCGCCCCGGACGGTGTGTCTCGCTCAGCCATGGCGGCCGTCCACGGAACGATCTCTGGATCTACCCTTTCCGCTGACTAGGGCGACAACGTGACTATACACGTTACAACAAGTCTTAAGACTTCTCAAAATGGCACCAGTATCTACTGGCATAGTCTTTGTAAAAAAATACACTGACGATTAGGATAATGTAGTTTCTATCGCGTAGTGCTCTACTGCTGTTAATTATACCAAGACGTACACTTAGAGAGCGACTCAGTATAAAAGTCCTTGATATTGCTCTGAATTTACATTGCAAGCTTGGTAGGGTTTCCTCGGAGGTATTGTTATGAATGGCCCTGCTACAGAAAATTATGCCGGGGACCTAGACATATGAGTTGTTCTGGCATGTACACTGTAAACAAGACACACTAACTTCGTTCGCCTTTCCTAGGCCCTCCTTAAATGATTGGCTTCACTCCGTGAGAATCACACCAATGCTGAACTACCCTCACTGATCTTTCGACACACCATTGATGATCTCTGTTGCTCAGCCCAGTTTTCGGACTGAACAGTTCGTGATAATGGTTTTATCAACGGCGCCCGCCTGAAATTCCACCGCAGACCTACCCAGTGGCTGCTCTTCCCCTTCGACGGAACGGACGACTCCATTGACAAGACGAATACGGTAAGACATCCCAGAGACGAACGACGTATTGTAGCGGAAACCGCCATCCTCATAAGTATATCTCGGCTAGTGGCACAAATATTCAAGACTACTAAGACCAAAGTATCCGCGCACATGACTAACTAAGCTCGGAGTCATGACAGCATGAGTATTTACATACTCGCATATCTTCACAAAGGTAAGCAAGCTATATGAATTAAGCTCAATCTTCGTATACAATTTCGCCTCTACCTGCCTGCCGCGCAGATAAATGTGGCAGCTGCTGCACCTCTTGCGCCCACGCGGCAGCTCCGTATGGCACCACATCGACCGGAGCAACGTTCTCTAGGACTTTGAGTCTTTGACCACCTTGGTTTCCACAGCGCGACGCACCATCTCAGCCAGCATCTCGATCGTCGATGCTTCTATAGATATGAAAATCGCCCTGATGCCTTCAATATCATGGCTTTTCGCAGTCTGCGCCACGAACTTATCGAGAAATGATCATAATTCTTGTTTCGAAAATTAGGATTATAATATCCCGTCGACAATGTGATATCCACCTTTGTGCAGCAACAGTTGCAACTACTGGCCGAACTGTGGTTTTCGCCGCATTCCGTGCAAGATTCATTGAGTACAACAAGATGCGTTTGCAAATCAACCTCTACTTCCATGAGCCAGGCATACGAATAATCTTCCTCGAATTCAAGAACGAGGATGACGTTCAGGGACATCTATCTGAGGGATATTTCAGTGCTCGACCAAGATGACTGCCAACGAGCAAATAGTATCCCTGACAAGCAGCCCCACGAGATTTGCTAGCTCGATAAGGAGGGTTGTTACTATGATCGCTAAGAATACTAAGGTTAGCAGTTGAGACCTTGATGTGATCTATAATCGACAGAATCAATAAAGAGGCATATCCTGGTGCGTATCTAAGCTGCTTCTTAACTGGTCATTATTGCAACACGTTGAAACTTAAGTTTTGCATTCTTAGTGTCTCAACTTCTTCCCGATATGTCGAAGCAGTGAGCAGTGTCCTTAAAATCTCAGATACTTTTCGCTGGCAGGAAAGTGTGATGTCTCATCGTCGCCTGATGTATTGTAGCAACTTGCGATGACTGTTGTCTCCGTGAAAGATAATCAAGTTCGTGGTGATAGAAGCCGTTCCTCACCAATTGATCTGGCTGCCATCTCCTTATCGTATTGATAGTTATCTCCTCTTTAGCACAAAACAGTAATAGCCATCGATGTTTAATGTTAGGATCGATAATGTATCTAGATTAATAAGGCTAGCTGCAATCGTTGTACCCCTTCAATTGCTAACGCATCGCAAGAATTCCCCACTAAATAGAACGTAGAGTCTAGAGCTTCCCCACAATGTCAATGTCCGACACGAACATCTTTCCGAGAACATCGACTGGGGGCTTGGATATCTGAACGAAGAGTTCAAAGATATATCCTGGGACGACGCCTCCAAGGACCGCAGTAATGTCCGTCTCGACAAACTGATTTATTCGACTCCTGAAGCAATGTGGATGTTTGGCTCCGTGGAAAACTATGCCAAATATCCCTGTTATGCAGCCTGGAACCGGTACTTTGTGGAATTACGAGATATGGCTGAAAGAACGGGCTAAGTAGACTGGCAGTAGCAGCACAAATCCAGCGTTAGTAAAATACCCCTTGGCATATCAATACAAAGGTACATTATCAGACAATATTCTGCGGGTTCCTAAGTATTCGAGGTAGGATAACCTGACTAGTACCAGTAATAAAAAGAAGATTGTATACACATCTCGACTAGATATGCATGTACATGGTGCCGTCCCCTGTCCGAAAGGAAATACGTTAGTTTGAAACGTGATTCTATTTAAGAGCCGGCTAATAATGAGACCATAGGACTGTGGTAATTCTGATGCTTCCTTATTCAAGCGTATAGTAGATCTGTTAAGACAGATCTTGGTTACATATATTTCACTAGGGATTCAAGACGTGATTGGGTTCTACGACACTTTCTTTGCGTTAGACAAGTTCTAATATCTTCAGGAGATTGTAAATGGCGAAAAGAGAGCATTTTTCGACATTCGTAATCTTGACACCTACGGAAATGCCATTATCCACGAATCTTTACATGCAGACATTCTCTAATTCAGACATAAAAATAGTATTAAACAGCCCTCTTATTTCTTACTAGTACTACTATTTATTAAATCCAGTTAAAAACCTTAAAGACTCTTTGTAGATCGGCTCCTAAGACCCGGTCGAAATCTACGACGACTCACGATGTCGTGATCATGCGCGAAAAGGTATAGGTGGGACGAAGGGGCCTCCTACGATAGCACTTAAATCCAACAGTATGTATTCCAGGCATAAGAGACAACTCACATTGTCTCACTAACGTATTCGAGTAGCTAATAGTTATTTCTAGTTTTCTATGTACTATTACCTTAATAAAAAGTAGTGCTAGTATCTAGGAACTAAATATAATAGACTAAAGAAGAGATGCTCAAGGACTACGTAACGCTAGGAAGTAAAAAGAGCGCAGACCTTAGGATCATCGTCCTGTTACTAAACTAAGCTCGCTACAAAACGACTTAGATATAGTAATATTAGAAGATGTGCCTCCATACTGTTATGTAAAGTCACAAGCGAGGAGGACGACATTTAACCGTCTCTCGTAGCCGTCATACTAGTGGAGATAGACAAGAATTGAGTAAGCCATACCGATTGAGCTCTAATTGCGAATGATCGTAATTTTTAAACATTTCAATATCTCTAGCTCTATTCGTAAACTGAAAGAGTTAAAAGATCCAATATCACACTTCCTTTGGCTCGAATGGTGTCGACTCTAATTGTACTTGGAAGTGCGATGGCTCAGCAACACTGTTGCGAGATGACCGCCGTGTCGGTTTTCCTAGGGTACTGCCTAGTAGGCGAGTCTAATCTATAGAAGTTAAGCGGATTAGTCCAGCCTAATAACTTGTACGTGGTTGGCCATTCTTTATTATCTAGGAGATATTCTTATTACCTTTTACAGTTTATAATAGATACAAATCGTAGTTAAAACGTCTGTCTAGTTACGCCACTAATTTCTTAAACCTTTGTATAATCTGCTTAATCAATAGCAAAGTTATAATGTTCCTCAAGTACGTAAATCTAAGCTTTGAAGTCGATTTTATGTTACTATAGCGAAGCTCGTTATCTATGAACAAGACCTTTGCAGAGAATGTTTGCTTCACGAAGTGTTTATAATATTATCAACTACTTTTAGTGCATAATTGTAGTATATTCTAGTGCTTCTTGGCCTGGATACCCTTTAAAAAACTAGTATAGGCAGGCTTCTTGTTGTAGTTCTCGTCCCACAGCAGAGCATCACCCTCGTTTGTGAAGACACCAGGGATCCAGGAGTACTTGTCAGAAATACCCCAAACAGTCATACCAACGCATTTCCTCACAGCTAAACAAGATTTCGCAACGCGCTCGTATGCGTCAGCCTGAGCCTGGAGCTTGGCGGGGGTTGAAGGAACGTTCATGCGAAGATCGATCTCGGTGTAGGCAACATCGACGCCGAGGTCGGCGGTGGCGTGGAGGGCAGCCTCCAAAGTCTTCTGATCGGGAGCAGCACCGGGGGCGGAAGCAGTGGCCTCACTAGCAAGATGGGCCTGGTAACCCACACCATCGATCTTGACACCATAAGACTTGATGAGCTTGACAATGCGTGCGGCACCAGCGGTCTTGCCGGCGTTGTACTCAAGGTTGTAGTCGTTGTAGTAAAGTTCGGCCTTGCCCTTGTTGTATTTTTGGGCCAAACGGAAAGCGATGGGCAGGTAAGCCTCACCGATGGTCGTGTACCAGACGCTCTCGCGGTAAGTACCATCCTCGTTCAGAGCCTCGTTGACCTAGGGAACGAGTAAGTACTAACTCTGTAAACTGTATCCAATTTGATAAACTCACCACATCCCAACGAGTGCACACATTATTGTAGCGTGTAACAAGATTCTTAATGTGGTTCTCCATGATGCTGATCAATGTCTTGTTGTCAAAACCGCCGCTAGAAACCCAAGCTGGTAATTGGCTATGCCACACGAGAGTGTGGCAGTGAATCTCCTTGTTATTCTTCCTGGCGTATGCTGCATAGCGATCGGCATCCGCAAGGGTGAAGTTGTTGCGAGATGGCTCAGTTGATTCCCACTTCATTGAATTCTGCCACAATATCAGCATGTAACAGATGCAGATACTGTTGGTGAGCTCTTACCTCAGGTGTGAAGGAGTTGAACTCCTGCTTCATGATTTCATCCTCACGAGTCTCGTTGCGGATGGTCAATGCTGTGCCAATAAATTCGCGGCCAGCCTTCTTCATGGCCTTGTACAGGCTGTCTTCCTGTGGAGCACTACGTGGTGTTAGTGTTCCTATGCCCGAGTCCAGTTTGAGGGGACTGAAACCCACGGATGAGCGAAGACAGAGCTGGCAAGCGCCAGAGAGGCGGCAATACTCGAGAGACGCATGGTGATCGGGACCCTGAGATGATGGTTCGTTCAAGATAGGTCTGTCGCGAATGTCTTTATATTCACAGTCGTTCACCAGTATATATAATGTTCGACGGTTATTCTAGGATTCTAGTGCATGTCGCCGCAATCAATCTGCCCATTCTTGCGGTTCCTCCGCAGCGGTGTTTAACCGGGGTTGTGGCTCATGTGCAAATCTTGCTTCTGTTGTTGGAAGGTCCCCGACCTGGCTGCTCAGCGAACATGGGATGCGGTGCGGAGTCGGCTCAAGCTGATCCACAAATCAGCCGGCTTGACCCTCGGCGCCTTCGAAGCGCTTGACAGCTTCGACCATGCTTCTGGGGTAAGGAAGTCTAGGCGCCGCTCTCATCTCTGTAGCAAGACTTATCTCCGGGATGGCTCTACACGTGAGATGCAGGTCCCACCTTATGCCGCCAATGTGTGTGCAGGAAATGTCTTAATGAAGCATGGTGGCTGGCCGGGTAATCAGACATCGAACGCCATGCTAACGTCCCTCAGGTGGGAGCTTCCGCTGGTCCTCAAAGTTGCGTAGGAAATCGTGGGAAGAACAAGATGTCCTGCTGTCAAAGGCCAGGTAGCTGGGCCGAGTCAAGAACCGACACCACGGTTGATGAACACGATGCGCCATCATTTAAAGTGCATGACAGATGTCGTGCAATTTGCGGCTGCATCTGCTCCATGTAACCCCGACCGGCAACATTAGGGACGAGGTTGTTGCGGCAAGCCCATGCCATCGTAGCATTATTCGAAGAAATCCCTTTGGCGTTGAGAGATGATTGAAAATTTGCCGAAATGTTGTTCAGGTGTTCATGACGAAGTGAGCGTCGATGGGGAATTTTCCCGTCCCCGATCGATCGTTTCCTGAATTAGCGCAAGGCTACAAGCGAGTGGAAACAGCAGGCCAATTGCACCACTTGTTTGATAGCCGTTCTTCCTCCCCACAATACATTCTCCAGGTATGGTTCTTGATGCTATGGATCGACCCGGCAGCTACCGTAGCAGTAGCGACTTTCTGCGTGGCGGACTCCTTGTACCACCAATGACATAATGCATTCAGCAATAGCCACCACATAATGAATGACAGAGTTACCGTCACGCCTTCGTTGTAGTTTGGCCACAGCTGCATCGTAGGTATGCAGATCGCCTGCCACTGTAATTGCACGGAACATTTCCTAATATTAGAGCTTTTCTATAAACTTCTTTGTGAAGGAAGATCTAGGAACTATTACTGTATATTTGTACGGCAATATTTACAATATACCTACAAATCTACAAATATACCAGTAGGTACGAAGACAAAGTTCGTGTTAAATCGATACTCGACTAACCTTTTGTATTCGCAGATCTTATATTAATTACCCAATTTTTATTTAACATAAATATATTTTGTTTTGTAAACGGTCTGAATTGTAGGTAGTTTTATCTATAAGCTAGAGGCTACACGTAGCAGGCTACATACCTTTACCTAGGCCTTTGTAGGTAGGCGCTTATAGCTAGTAAATATAGTATTATATAGACATTTACGTTTAGTATTAGCTCTTACCTTTAGGATAGACTAAAGGGGTATATAGCTTATTTGCTAAAGAAATAGAATGTGTCTAATCCTACTAGTAAGGAAGTAGGTACACCGCTACCACAAACAGATAACTAAGTACGTTAGTTCAAAATTGAACTTACTTTTATCGAGCATACGTCCGAACAAGGGCTAAGAGAATCTCAACTACATGTACCTACTTCATGATAAGTACTACTGTTATTGCACCAGCCGTACCCTTCGGGTTGTGGAGCATGTGGACTTGAATACCGTCGCGTATCCACCTCACTCCTTCAATCGTCTGCATCGACAAAGGCGATTTCGTTCTCTGGCATGGACTAGTAATTCTCGGGTAGATAGTCGGGTAGATGGCGCCGTATCCCATTTGTTACGTAGGAACGGCCTACGGTGCTTTCGTACCCTCAGCGAGTTACCATAGTTGGTTGCTGCAACTGTGAACGCTCGTGTAATGGCAACTGCGCAAGCTAGCGCTCCTGTAACAGTCGTCAGGCAAGTATGCCCTAGTTGCGCCATGATAGGAAAACAAAGTGATAGTTACTTACATACAGCAGCGAGTTTCATCCTTCGTGTAACGTGCAATAGGCACCATATCGGAATCCAAGTGCTATACATGATATCTGTTAACTATCGCGAACATGCCCAGCCATAGACAGACGCGTCCCAAGTCCCAAATTCGAATCTTCCTCAAGCGAATGGCACGCCAAACGACTCAATGAAAAAACAGTCGCGTCGGCCAGAGGTAGTGCGATACTGGCGACACTGTGCCAACGAGTATAAGCAAGCCCAGTGACTCGCCAGCCAGTTTCAAAAATAAGAATAATCTTGAATGATCCCGTAGGATCGTTTCTGGGAGGAATGAGCAAAGCTTTGATGGATGACTTGGCAGGCGATGACGTACCAGAGATTAAACTGAAAAGAACAGATACTACACTTGATCTAAGCCAAAAGGCAAACTGGAGGTCATTAGCAAGGCGGACAGCAACTGGTAGAGTAGGAGTACGAACGAGAGCTAATTTGTGACGAGGGGACGGGGGCGGCGCGGTATTTATACTTGTCGTGCGCTTGGCGGCGCTAGCAAGTTGGCTGCAAGCTCCGGTATGATAAAGGTGTGGTGAGTGACCACACGCGAACGTAGGTGACCGAGAGTAAAGCCTGGTAAAACGATCTTTTCCGTAGAATCAGGCTTGCGAGACCTTAGCAATAGTAAAGTTCCACGAATGGTGGAGGATAGATGCTTTTCAGTGACTCGTATGCAGAGAAAGCCTTGCTGTCACTTCAACTACCAGTACATACCAAAGTCGTCCAATCTGGCCATTACAACTAAGAAGATCGAAAACACCGCACATCATCCCGTGCACCTTCCCATGCGCAGTCACGTTTAAATGCCCTCATATCACGTGGAAGACAGCTGTTAAATACTCAGTTCCCATATTATGCACAACACAAGCAACTATGAACATGCCGCCTTCCTCCATTATACTCTCCCCAAGGATATGAACTTCCGCAAACGCCATCCATACCTGCTGAACATGGTGCTCAAGCTCTTGGATCTCAGTAGCAGAAGAGTCGTGTAGATATGCCGCTGTTGCTTTGAAGCCGTCGCTCTTTGTAATTTAGGCTGGTATCTTCACCTGCACACATGAGGATGCCTTCTAAAGGTTCATGCAAGCGCTCAACCATTATGCTCGTTAGCTTTCCCGTCGAGCAGCTCTTATCAAAAAGAAGAACTCTGTCAAGTACAGCCAGTCTATTTGCGGAGGAGGCTAGGACATTTAGAACAAGGTCTTCCACTAAGATCGTGTAACAGGGGGCGAAGAAGCCGGAGTACTTTGACACCGCATGGCAAATGCTTCGTCACGAGCTAGTACTGACATGATTTGCTTTACGCTTTCGTTGTTGGAAGCTTCCTGTAGGTAGTCCATGCAGAATATGGCTTTGTTCTTCTCTGTCACCGTAGTAGTGCCACGACACCACACTCATATGCTGTAATATCTAGTGAGGTCAGAGTTGTTGGAGGTTTGATAGTCATGTCCGAGACACATGTAGTCTGCTCTCACATCAAGTCGAAACGTCCTGATCAAGCTTTGCCAACTGAGCTGATCAGTTGCTCACTCTGAAATCCATCCGTATATCCTTGGTTGGCTGCATGTCTATGCGGGAAAAAATCGTCTAAATACTACTTAGAACGAAGACAAGTTGGGCGATCCCAAAATGCGATTCAGACATCGGGAATCTAGCTCCCTATCGTGGAGACGCCTTTGCAGTCGTCACATGTCCATGTTCGCTGCCGGTAGCTCGATTGATCTAGTGAGGATCCTGTCTGCTTTTCTATACAGACTACGTGAAAGGTCCGTCGGATGCAGTGCTACCTATGTCAGTAAAGCTTTTCGATCATCTCGATTCCACCAACAAGACTTACGATGCTGCTACAAGAGATTGCAGGTGAATTCGGAAGACTGCATGAACTCAAAGCATCTTCGCCGCAATAGCACTGATCAAAAGGAGGGTCCACCGCCTCCATTGAAAGCTTTTGCTTGACATCGGTGCGCTGGAGGGCTTTGGCCTTTCCCTTCCTGTCTTTGTGGGGACGGGCAATCCGACGTTGTGTTGAAGAAGTGGAAGAGCCAGATGCACGTACCTGCAGGTCTGGAAGACTCTGTGATAAGCGCAGAGATCGAGAAACTGGTTCGTTCGACCGCACGATGTCCACACAGCCATCTTTGACCTCCCGAGATATAATATTGTCCGCAGACAAGCTTTCGAGCTTTTTCTGAAAGTTCTCAAATACTGCAGCATCCCGAAGCAATATGGCATGTTCGCGTGCGAAACGAACGACAGAATCGCCCAAATGCACGTCTGACTCGAGATTTTCATTGCCAATGAAGATGTCAAAAGCTTTGAGAAACTGTTTTGTGTCCTCTGAAACATGCTCTTTCTCGATCTCTGCACACTTACGCTGCTGTAACCAGGCTTCATCCAGCTCGTCGTCGCTCTCGCTGATAGCGTCCCCAGCCATAAGCGGTTGCTTTGTGACAGAGCGGAAAAACATAACATTTGGCGGAGCTTTTGGCACAATGTAAGTTCTTCTGTCATTCGTGGGTCTTGCCACTACGGCTCCTGGTAGCTTCCGGCGAGGTCCGCTACGTTGCCCCCTTTTCTGATTTGTCACCGCTCGAAGATTTGGCGGGCGTAAATGTTGTGACTGCCTTGCTGTATTTTCCCATGACAGATCACCTCGTAAAGACTTGTCTAGGTCAAAGATCTCGTCGGGAGCCTCAACAAGGTAATCACGTGGATCGTCCGTTCGATCGCTTGCACGTTGCGTCGTATCAGCATTCGATAGAGTGCATATGACGGTGTAGTGACAGAGCCCATTTTCGTCAAGTTCTTCTTTACCGCAAACATACTCGTGCATATAATGTGTGTTTCGTAAATGCATTATGAGCTCCTTCGTGTTTCTCACTGTTCGACCACATCTGCTCTGATGGCATGACAACCCGCGGACTTCTTGTTGTCTATCATTGTCATGGCGCCAAACATACGTTACACGAAAAAGCGTATCCAGTGGCGCCGTAGAAGCTTGCACATATCTGGAAGACCTGGTATGGCGACTATAGCTTTCGAGAATCGACTCCTTGGGCGTCTCAGCACGACCCATAGCGACATCAAGTCCTAAAATCGGATCATTCGCGTGGTCCACTAGCCGCAGAGTTGCTTTTGCGTAAGCCATATCGATGATGTTTCCTTGCTTAGCTTCTAGCCTTGTTAGACATGACAGTACTTTGTCTAGGCCCATGTAGGCATACACGTCTTTTGCATCAGACTCTGAGGCAAAATTCAGACTGAGAGATAGTCTGCACTTTGAGGCAGCGGTAGTAAACAGTTCGTCATGATTTATCGTAATTCGCTCCATAGCAAACGTAACTTCTCGTGTCCTTGGCTCACCATGTAAGGTCGCCTCGAAATTGGCCGGGCCGAACACTTTTTGACCATCATTGCGATGAACAGTAATCTTAATCCTACAGTGGGCTAGAAGTGCCTGTCGAGCCCTCTTTGTGTGACTCTGCACGAGGCTTGCTTTTACGGGGTTAAGTTTGGTCAGTGGCACTAACTTCTGCAGATCCAGAACAAAAGATCCTTGCAGATCGGCCCGCTCAACCATTTGACAAAGGAGATCCCGCGAGGGTGGGTTCCAATGGCGTCTTGATATGTAGTTGTCTTCCGGAAAGTCCTCTGCGTTCCCGCCAGAGAGGATGTGCTGGTTTGTTCGAAGAAATCGGATCAAGTTACGCTGTAGGAAAATCGGCGTGCGTTTGGTGGCGAGATACTCGTATAATAATATGTTGCCAACGGATGGGTCTTTCCGTGCTACCATATCTGATCTAGAATTCGAATCAAATAAGTCACAAATTTAGACGCAGCTGTCGCTCACCAGCAAGGATCAGCTCTGCATTAATGTGTCCAGCCCCCTCAAGTAAATCAGTCAAGAGGCGTGCTTAGAGGACTTAAGGATTATTTTTTTGCAAGATCCCTGTGGAAGATAGTCTCGCCTCTAAGCAGTGCCTCCGGAAAGAGCCGATTGCAATAAAGTGCGGCGGTTCTGGTACAAGTGAGAGAACCCGATTGTTGTTGGGGGCTTCTAACAAGGTAATCCGCCCAGGACACTACTAGCGAAGACTTGATCTTGCCTCAAATTTCAGCAGAAGTTTGTGACGGGTTGGTGTTTCTGCTCGAGGGGTTTCTGATTGTTTGTGAATGAGCATGCGATGGCGTCCACGCGCGGATGACAGCTGCGACCGAGGCACAGTCCGCCATTCGCCAGGGTCATGCTCTAGAGGCGTTTGTAAAAACGCTGCATGACTACTGTCAGATCGACATGGCATACTGAACTGCTGTGGAGCACGGTGAATTTTGGACCCTGGTTTATGCTTCAACACGTGATAGCGCATTGTTGCCAAGAGACACTAAAGCGAACTGGTCCTACCGCGGCGACCCTGCCCTGCGTCATTTCAGAGTCGCTTCGAGTGCACCAGAGATACGCAAGCATCCAAACGCCGCGCACACAATGCCAGGCACCCACATTGCGTCTGCTCGCACCTCACCGCCCAAGATATTCCGATGGTGACGCGATCGTGGTGAAAGCGCAACAAGCCGCCGTAACTTTTAGTCCGCCCCAGTACATCATCTTTGTCGATCTTGACTGGACAACTGTGCCAACATGGCTATCACGCTCAAGCGCAAACGCGGAACTGTTTCTTATAGAGAGCCAAGTAGCGACGAAGATCCCATTGGTTCCAGTGACGAAGAGATACAGACCAGAAGAAAGCACGCAGCGCCGTCCCGGCGGTCTGCACGGCGGCGGCTATCCAACGCTGAGGATTTGAGTAAATCTGCGTCGCCCGAGCAAGATCTTGCCATAGATTCTCATACAACTCCTCGGGTATGTCGTGGTCGTAGTGGTCGTAATGGTCGGAATCGTGGCGGAGTCTCATACAAGGACATCAGCACGGATGAGGATGAGGATGATGATGAGGATGACCCTGATGTAGACTTCGAGTTCGAGCCACAGCACATCGATTTGCACCGCAAGAAAACGAGAGTATCTATGAATCCTTCGCCTCGATCACGGAAGACGGTAGGGCGGAAGGCACGAGCAGGAAGGACACTAGTCCTGGGTGGCGTGTTGAAGCCCAATAATACGATCGAAAGTGAGCAGACGGCTGTCGATATTCCGACGGACGGTCATGAACCTGTAAGTCAATCGATTCTACCCAACGATGGAATCTCACACTCATCAGGATTGGGCCTCGCTACCATACCACGTCCTTTTGCAGATCTTTGTTTATGCATCGCATCCATTACATGACGAGAATCTCAAGCCCTTTCCTTCTATACCTTGGCTGGTCAGAATGGCCCAAATGTGCTCATCCTTCACAAAGCCAGCACTTACAGCGCTATATCGCAACCCGCCCATCTTTTCCACGCGACAAACCCGAAAGGACCTTGTGCGCCATCTCACAGCGCCGCCTGAGACAGCAAAGGAAGACTATCGCGTTATGGTCAAGCGCCTGGAACTGGACGCTACGCAGATGTCTGCCCTGACTGATGCTACACACAGTTTGGCTGATCTTGTATCACTCGTACAATCTCTAACAACACTTCGAGAGATTAATATCTTTGACCCCTTGGACAGACCACCTTTCCGCGGGCGGCTCCGCCGTATACGTCGATGGACATATCCCGCTGAGCTATTTGAGGGCTTGCGACGAACGGAGTTGCGTCTTCGAAGTTGGCATTGGAACAATACTTTCTGTGAGCAAGATACACTATGGATCAAGAGTATTCATGGTGACGCCGTCTTTCAAAGCCTCCGCGAGGTTACGCTCACAAAGTTTCATCCTGAGCCTATGCGTGAAGAGAATGATGATCTCGAGGAGCAATCGACTAATCCAACAGCAGAGGAGCTACTTGCCTCTGCATTGGCAGTCTTGCCTCATCTACGATCACTGACATTCGAAACCTGCGGTATTGTGAGTGGACGCTTACTGTCGCTTCTGCCTAGCAATCTGGTCAGTCTCAGCATCGTCAACTGTGGAGAGCTTCTCTCGAGTGCTTTGCAAGCCTTCTTAGCCACCCATGGAGGAAAGCTGGAAGAGCTGACACTCCATCACAACCAAGCGCTCGATTTGTCTTTCCTCGTCGACCTTAAGCAATCATGTCGTCGTCTGGAAGTCTTGCGTATGGACACGACGTACTATAGCTCTTTGGTTATGTCGTCAGACAACGAGCCGTTGTACGAAACACTTCTCGGCCAGGATGAGATACCTTCGTGGCCGACATCCCTTCGCGTTCTGGACATGGCGTACCTTCGTAAATGGGATGCAACTTCGGCGACAAACTTCTTCAGCTCATTGATAGACTCGGCAGATTCACTACCTTGGCTTCAGTCAATCACTATCATCGCTATGGTAGATACAGATTGGCGCCAACGAGCAGAGTTTAGGCAGAAGTGGACTGCGAGGTTCAAGACGGTGTTCGCCAGACCATGGAAAGCTCCAGAGCCCCGACTTGCTTCTTTACGAGCCTTCCGGGAGTGGAAAGAAGATGCTCAAGGGTCTGAGAAGAATGATTCTGTCCTTGAAACTGCCCCGAGAGAGACTACTCAGACACTCGGTGGTTTGCAGACTGACGATGAAAGCGACAGCGACGTACTACTGCTCCCTATTCGGTCGAAGAAGCAGATAGGAGACGATAAATGGGACACGAAGCGCTTGCGATCGCGAGCAAAAGCAGCCGCTAGAAATGACCAAGGAATGGATGAGGACTCTGGGCCATCCTCGGGGGATGAAGCTTCGGATGATGAAGCACTATTTGTGCAAGGGCGGTGCCATACAGTCATGTTCCGCATCGATAACTTCCGTCCTCGCGAGGAGATATACGACGAAGCTGATTTCTTAGATGCTGAGCCAGATGATGACGAGGAATGGAATGGCAACGATGACAACGACGAAGGAGGTGGCTACGCGTGGTGATGGGTCAAATCAATCAGAATGAGACTACAATCTGATGGGTCCCACATTTCCGAGCCAGGCGCAAGATAGACAGGAGCATCACATGGCAGGTTGGGAGTCATCAGCATACCTACGGCGTTTGTAAATGGGTCATTCTGCATTGGGCTGGTGTTGGATGCGTGTTTGTATCCTTGTGCGAATATTGGATAGTACCCCTGATGATGAGATGTGTCTCACCGAAGGGGCTGACGAACAACACGAATACAATCAAGTCGCAAGAAGTGTTGGCTACGATTTGCTGTTGTTGGACTATATTAATCGATACCTGGTAGGTATTCAGGATGGTAGGAATTCCCCCTCAAGCCACACCTCGGTGCGACTAAGAGAAAAGCCAGTACATACAGTTATGATGCAAGGGAAGAGCGACGGCGGCCGCTCGGATACTCCGACGCCGGACTGTCATGTTATGGTCTGGGTTCTGGTGTGGCAGAGTGAGGTGGTGTGAGAGGGGGCGGCGGACCATGCCAGCTGAAGCAGAGCGCTTCCACCACGGACAGCGCGTCATGGTCTTGCACAGCCTCGTCAAAGCATCCTGGCCAATCCCCACCACCGCTAACAGGGTCAGCCCATCGTGCAGTGCTCGCATAATTCTGTCACATAAGCACTGCATTCGGTGTTGACATCGCCGCGCCTCTCCTGCCCCCTCCCTTCTCATATCATCTCCATCTGCACCCTCGTCTGCTGTCCTTCTCCAGGCGCGCCCATACCCCGCAGCCCCCAAGCGTCGACACCAAGATGGCGGCGCCCACGCCTCCCGTGCATCCTGGATCTCCCGACTCAGGCCCCACAGATCCCACGCTGCCGAAGCTCCCTGCCGGATGGATAGCACAGTGGGATAACTCGTACGCACTCCTCCTCAGCGCCTGCTGCGATGCTTGTTGGGCAGCTCCGCCATCGCATCGCATCGCATCGCATCACATCACATTGCATACCCCGCGACACAGCTGCTGACAAGCCTGCAGATCCAAGAAATACTACTGTACGTAGCCCCAGCCCCCTACCGCACCGTGTCCGTCGACCGTGATGTGAAGCTCACTCGGCTCTGCAGACGTGCAAATCAGCACTGGCGTGTCGCAATGGGATTTGCCCACTAGCGAGGCACCCATTGGCGGCGGCTCGAATCGCAGCACACCCGCACAGCCCGCAAACCCATACCACAAACCAGACGGCACTCAGGGCCCGGATGCTGGCGATGGCACGCGCGGCATGGGTGACGGCCCAACCGGCGACAGGGCTGGTGGCCTGGGGGTAATGACCTGAGACATTGGGCATCAATGACGCTGGGCTAACCACAGGCGCAGGGTTTCGCCATGAATGCGCTCATGGGCGGAGGCAAGCAAAACAACAGTGGTCATGGAGGCGGCTCCAGCAATCTTGTTGGTCAGCTCGCTGGCTCGCTGCTTGGTGGAGGGAAACAATCGCACGCCAGCAATGGGCACGGAGGCGGTTCGAGCAATCTTGTCGGTCAGCTTGCAGGGTCCCTGCTAGGAGGCGGCAAGCAGAATCACGGAAGCTCCTCTGGCGGACACAACAGCGGCTCTGCGCAAAGTGGCGGACTCGGAGGCCTTCTCGGGGGTGTCTTGGGTGGTGGTTCATCAGTACGTCGTGACGACCTGGTCATCTGACTATCAATGTGAATGTGTCCGGCTAACAGCATGCAGCATAACAAGCCCAGCAACAATGACTATGGCTACAGCCACACCTCGGGTGCATCCTCGGGTGGATCATACACAGGTAGCGCACCACCCACCTCGTATACTCCAGGAGGTCAATCCAGCCATGGTACGCCTAGTCAAGGAGGATACTCTTCGCCTCCGCCTGGACAGTATGGTGCTCAGCAAGGCTACGGACAAAACCAGAACCAGCACAGTCCTCAGCAACAGCACGGCCAACAACATGGCCAACAGCACGGCCAACAGCACTACGGTGCCCAAGCTGGCTTCGGAGGACAGTCTTCTTACGGCGGTCCACCAGGCGGCCACCAGAGTGGACCTCAAGGAGGACCTCAGGGAAATTACGGCCAAGGCTATGGTCAGCAGGGTGAGATCAATTGTATTCGCTATCAGTTTTCGTGTCAATGCTAATCGTTCGTAGCTGGCTACGGCGGCCCTGCAGGCTTCGGCGCACCCAGTGGTCCCTATGGCGGTCCTCAAAATTACGACAACCACCAACACAACCAGTATGGTGGCGCGCCCACACCACAAAACCAATACGGCGGCCAGCAGTATCCTTCCCAACCGGGACAACAGCAACACGGCGGTCAGAGCGGATATGGTGGTCCTGGTGGTCCAGGGAGCCACACACCTCAGCCGGGCTGGTAGCGAAACAGAATTGGCATCCTTTGGAAAGCAAATATGCGTGTGTAGAGCTTTCGAGTGTTTAGCCAAAGTATCAGACCATATTTCCGCGCTGGTCTGCACGATCAAACGGGCGAAGCCGTCAGTGTGGATATGCCGAGAATGAGTTCGTTCCAAATACCTCAATCGCCCGTTTTGCATGAGCCCTTTTACATTCAAATCCGCAACCTTCTTTTTTTCGTTTCCCTCGTCTCCTCTTGCACACTCCCTTGCTTTTCCTCTCAATCCCCAAACAACGCCATCCCATCTCCACCCACAACCCCCAACAACACCGCGCTCTCGCCCACCACCCGCCACGCTACCTGCACCCTCCCACCACTACCCCTCACCGCAGCAACCCCAGGCACATCCCCCGCCTCGCAACCCCCCACCCAATTACTCAGCCCTGCGCGCACCGCCCGCGCATCCTCCCGCGGCACCCGTATCCACACATCCCTGCCCCGCGTTTTCAGCACATCGATTGGAACCGCCGCGCCCGTCGCGCCCAGGTAAGACGATAGCGCTGTAGTGAGGAGCGACGACGCAAGGAGCGGCGATATACCATCATCCTCAGCATCACCACCATCACCATCGTTTGAAGCCGCGGGCATAGCTTGATTTGCAGCGACGCCGCGTTGCGACGCCGAGCTCGTCGCGCCCGGCGTGATGAGGCAGATGTGCATGTACGACCAGGCTGGCTTGCGGAACGTGCTGGTGTGCAGTATGTGCTGTGTGTCTTTCGTTTTGCGCTTCTTGCTCGCGGGCCGGGGCGGGGGCTCCGAGGAGGAGGAGGAGGGGGGGGGGGTTGTTGTTCTGGGGCGGCAGGTTCGGAGGGAGCGGTGGATGGAGGGGCGGGTAGGTGCGCGGAGAGGGTTTCGTGGAGGGGGGGGTGGGGAGAGCATTGGGTGGAGAAAGGTGAGGGGTGTGAGAAAAGAGTGTGTGTCGGTGGTGGGATTCAGGGTGTACGCGGTGGAATGAGGATGCGCGAGGTTTCGGCGGGGTTAAGTAGCGTGGGATTTTGTTATCGCCGGGGAATGGTTTGGCGCGTTTGTATTACGACCATGGGCAATTGCAGCCGCATAACTACATCCCTAAACTCAAATGCAAGACGTCGGAAGTCAAGTCAGGAACAACGCTTCAAAATGCTTTGTGCAATGATGCTTCTACTAGCGTGTTGCCATATGCTACAAGCCGTTCATTTCCTATACAGAATGGTTCCAAAGTCGGGAAAAGATCCTTTGGAAAGCGAAGACACTGTTGAAATTGAGAAGATATGAAATAGGGTATCTTATGCGGTTATGAAATGGAAAGAAAAGTACCCCTGAACGCCTTGAGAGGTATTCGGAAAACATGCTTGTGTTTTTAGAAGTGCAATGTTTAGATTGCTTGGCCGTCCATCAGAGGACGGGTATCTTTTTCTTGGTGAAGCCGTCCAACCCATTGCGGTCTCCCTAGAGCTCGTCTTTGTCAAACGATGATACACTTGCCTTTCATCTGCTTGTACCCTTTTCTTTACTCGTGCTGTTGTTGACAACGCCCATCGCAGCCTGCTCGTTGAAAACCTTTGACAACGATGACGACTTGTTAAGATCGAGGACCCATCGAACAGAGCTGGAGGAAGACCCTTGTTGGAATAGTATCGCATCGATTATTTGTTGCATCTGTGCAACGACTGCGTACAGTACGCCAAGATACTGCAGGAATGTTTGATTAGGTTTGATGTACTCAGCATCAACGCTATCAAGCTGTGCCTGTAAAGTCGCAATTTCTTGACTGACTTGTTGTATCTGGGTTGTAACACTGTCTGGGTTTTCCGTGTTGTCGCTCGTGCTAGTCCCTGCCTGCCTAGAAGTCACCTGCATTTTCTTGAGGGCCGATTGCAGCCCTTCGACGGTGCTTTGTATTGCGTCAATAACAGAGCCTTGCTGCTCAGACGTTGACTCAACGGACTGGATCCGACGGAGCGCTAAGGTGGCGTCTTGCACTTCCCGATCCATCCTGGTCCGGAGATCAGGAAGCTGCTGCTGACTTGCTACAGAGCCGGTCAGGGCTTGTGTATGCTTGAAGTTCTGTAGAACAATACTCAAGTCTTTTCTGTTGGACTGGATCCAAGACAATTCAGTATTGAAAGCACTCAGGCTATTCATCTTCTCTGTGAGCGCAGAGATTTGTAGGAGCATTTGCGCTGTAGGATACGTCTTGACGAACCAATGCACCATTTTGAGGTATATTTCGTCGGTAGAAATGTTGTTGTACTGGTCGTTCAGACTATTGAGTGACATCTTGAAGGCGTCCATCTGGTTACGAACATCGTCAACATCAGCTTTGACGGAAAGTTTGCCAGCTAAAATTCTGATGTCATGCACTCGAGCGCTGACCTCAGCGTCGAGAGATGTTCGAAGCTGAGTGCAATGGCCCTTGAGTGCCTTTATATCCACACAGAAAGCATCAATTTGAGCTACCTGAGCTGCTGATAAGACCCCTTTCAGACTAGTGATATCCGGCTCAATTTGTGTGGTTATATGTTGCTTTAGTGCCTCAAATTCGCGCTGAAGACCATCAAATTTTCGACGGAACAGGTCAGGAATGCTCTTTTCAAGAACTGCGATGTTTAAAGTATTGCTTTTTGTTTTTCTCTCCACGTCGGCAAGACCTTCAGTCATGCTATGGATATTGGTCCAGATGTCCTCCAGTTGTTCGTCGCGATCATTTGCTGGCTTTACATTGGGATCACCTTGCAGATTATGCAAGTCCTGAAGAGAGGCCTTTGCATCACTCGCGTGTTTCTCAAGCTGACTGAGCCGCTCGCCGAGAACCGTTTGCTTCTTGAAGATTTGACCCTGTTCGACCTGCAGCCTTTCTATCTGTGCTGCATACTCTGATGGCTGACTTTGCGTGCTGCTGATCTGCTCAATGAGCTTTAAAAGTTTTTCTTGTTCGAGAGATCCTATACGAGAGTGCTGCTCGTCTTTTAGAGCAATTCGCAATTGGCCGATTGCTTCACTTGCTTCTCGCGCTGAGGTGCGTTGCTGCTCCTCGATACGAGCGAACTTGTCCTCGAACTCCTCTCGCTGTGCCTTGAGCGACTTGATTTCAGCTTGTAGATCCGAGATCGTGCCGTTTGCAGCAGTTGTGGTATCGTTTGCAGCAGCTATGTTATCGTTTGCAGCAGCTGTGTTATCGTTTGCAGTAGCTGTGTTATGTGGCAGACTCCCATCGATGGGGTTGTTTGCGCGGAGAGCAATCTCGCGCTTCCTGTGTTTCAGCCTCTGCAGAGCTGCTGACGTTAGTAGCGAATTGCCTTTTACAGCATTCTCCTGGAGTCGCAAGGTATTTGCTGGTAGGCTATGACCCCTCACAGTTTTATCGCTTGTGGCTGTGGGTAGCATGGATGGCGCCTGAGGTGCAGGATGTGTTGACATTGAGGGACTTGCTGGGGCTGACCGAGCATTGGCATCAGGCTAAGAGTCGACACTTAGCTATTATCACACACGCCTGATGGCTGCTCTCACCTTGGGATTAGTCGATGCAGGCCGGCCGAGTGGCCGAGGCCTCTTGTCCGGTGGGCTGTGGCCCCGCGAGCGAGGTGGTGGTGGTCGCTTGCGAGGGTCCATGTTGATGAAGCACGTGCAGGAGGGTGAGAGAGAAATTTGAAGTTGTGGGACAAACCGAGGATGCTCCTACTCTGCATTAGTAAAGTTGATGGGAAGGTACGATGGATAGACGTTGCTCGTGACCGTGCACGTCCTCGATTGCATCGCGACTTTCTTCCGATCCTCTGGTGCAGCGGGAAGTGGTAATGGCCGACATAACAGTAGTTGATTGATAACACTACTTAGGGCTGACTATGCGCGTGGTTGACAACAAGAACGTATTAATTGTATCCGAACCACAGATTGCATAATACTGGTGCGGCGCTGGTATGTACGTACCTGATGCAGGCGGATAAGTACCTTTCATGACTGCCTTACACGTGGATCCCAACGCTGTTGCTGTGGCAGTGGTGGTGTGTTGCTGTTTCTCGCAAGCTCAAACCACACCACCCCAAAACGAGCCCGCGGCAAGTCCGCTCGATGGTAGAGCAGTGACTAGAATGCGAGGGCGTTCGAGTTGTGCAGCTAGTAAGCTACCCTTGTTACTTGTAGAGTGGCATAGTGGCACAGTCAGCAGTGGTAGTGCGGAGAAAATAGGGCTTCCTTATATAGGTCTTGGTCTCTTGGGCCTGGAGTCCTACGCTAGCAAGCTAGCGCAACGTCCGTGCACGGCAGCCTTGCGGTGATGGGCTGTCGGGGCGCCGGGGCCTGGCTGCGACGCGCTAGGGCGACGACTGCAGCTGGGAGCTTTCGTTTCTCGCGCCCGCGAACTGTTGCTTCGGCCTCTCCCCTCACCACCCTGACACCGCCCACACCGCCCGTATCGCCATGGCAGCCGTATGTTCCAGCACGCGTGACATCCTGCGGTCGAGTCTGCTGACGAGGAACAGCCCATCACCACAATCGCCGAGAGCAAGGAGCTGCGCGGGCTCAACCTTATTGCGGCGCATTCGCACATCCGCGGCCTCGGCGTTGAGCAGGACACTCTCGAGCCCAAGGTATCGTCGCAGGGCCTCGTCGGACAGGAAAAGGCACGGAAAGCGGCTGCCGTGATATTGAAGATGGCTCAGGACGGCAAGATCGCAGGACGTGCAGTCTTGATCGCAGGCCCGCCAAGCACAGGCAAGACAGCCATTGCCATGGGCATGGCCCAATCGCTGGGGCCCGACGTGCCTTTCACCATGCTTGCTTCGTCGGAAATCTTCTCGCTCGACATGTCCAAGACCGAGGCGCTGACACAGGCATTTCGCAAATCCATTGGGGTCCGCATAACCGAAGAGAGCGAGGTCATTGAGGGCGAAGTCGTCGAGATACAGATCGATCGCAGTGTCACGGGGGTACGTCTGAGCCGCATGCATGGGAGAGACCTTTCTGACCGGCTACGCAGAGCAACAAGCAAGGCAAGCTTACCATAAAAACTACCGACATGGAGACCGTGTATGACATGGGGACAAAGATGATCGATGCAATGACCAAGGAGAAGATCATGGCCGGCGACATCATTTCGATTGACAAGGCCTCCGGCAAGATCTCCAAGCTCGGCCGCTCCTACACGCGCTCGAGAGACTACGATGCAATGGGAATTGATACCAAGTTCGTGCAGTGCCCGGAGGGCGAACTTCAGCAACGCCGCGAGGTCGTACACACAGTTAGCCTTCACGAAATCGACGTGATAAACTCAAGGACACAGGGTTTCCTGGCGCTATTTTCCGGAGACACGGGTGAAATTCGAAGCGAGGTACGAGACCAGATCAATACCAAGGTTGCCGAATGGAAAGAGGAGGGCAAGGCCATCATCGTACCAGGTGTACTCTTCATCGACGAGGTTCACATGCTCGACATCGAGTGCTTCTCGTTCATCAACCGAGCACTCGAGGATGAACTGGCACCAATCGTCATCATGGCCAGCAATAGAGGAAACACGCAAATACGGGGCACAGACTACAAGTCACCGCACGGTCTACCCCTTGACTTCCTCGATCGTGTAGTTATCGTCAGCACACACGCATACTCCTCAGAAGAGATGCAGCAAATCATCTCAATTCGAGCACAGGAAGAGGAGGTAGACGTCTCACCTGATGCCCTTGCACTACTCACAAAAATCGGCCAAGAGGCCGGCCTGCGATATGCTAGCAACCTCATTACAACCTCAGATCTCATAAGGAAGAAGCGAGGAGGACCCGAGGTCACCATTGAAGATGTGCAACGCAGCTTCGCACTGTTTTATGACCCTAAACGAAGTGTCAAGGTAAACCAAGATCCCCTTCCTATTCTGCACACAGCTAACACTACTTTGCTAGTTCGTTGCTGAATCTGAAAAACGTCTTATTGGGAATGCAGGCGACGTCACCTTCGCCGTCACAAACGGCACCGATGCGATGGACGTGTCCTAGACATTCATTCAGTCATTTTGTAGTGGGCGCAAAACAGGTTGTAGTTGATTTAGCGTATGCGCATTCATTTGGACGTGCGTCGACATGGAAAAAAGTTGTGTCGTGTAACATTAGATAGAGCCACAATAATGAGAGACTAGGATGCTCAAAGCACTAGCAAAGTTCACTGGGTGTTCATTACTTGTTCGCGGTTGACGCCCTGGTGAAAATCACATGATCAGTTCAACCCTGTGTTGGTCGCGTGTGCAAGCACACTTAGTAAGATGTCTCGATAAAGAGCAAGCGGGCTTTGACTTGGTAATGACACCTGTGACAGGGAAGATGTACCTATGTATCCTTAGCAGGACCCTTGATATGTGTCTCTGTACGAATATCACCTGGCGCGCTACTATGCCACGTGCCACTGTTCCTGCACTACACATAAAGCTTGCAACGCATCTTTATCAGAATAAGGCCCTTCTTGTCGCCAGGAGCTTACTTGTGATGCGGCTCCATCCAATGTGACACATTTGCGCCACTTGCTTTTCCACCCGCAGGTGGATCGCTGACGAAGCCTGAGGCATCGAAAGGACGCGTTCCCTGTTTCAGCTAGGAAGGTATACGACGTCTAACATGGAGTACGTACACCCTGCAACATATCCTGCGACTGGAAATGGCCGGAATTGGCGTCCTATAGCGCTACATGTACGCAGTAAAGGAGGTCTTCGTCTGATAGACAGGAAGCGTCAAGATGACAGGCTCACGAGTCACAAGGCTTGCTACATGCGTCCGGAAGTGCTGCATCATCGCGATTGCCAGTTCTCACCGGCAGGTACGTTCCGATGACGAACGGGTCGCAAAAGCTTGGTAGGTAATGGCCGCGTATCATTGCGAGGAGGCCCAAGACAAGCATATCGTCCCGGATGGAACGGCGGCACCACAGCCGGGAGAGTTGCTGCATACGGGCTGATAGCGTGGATGTGGCCGGCGGACTGCCAGAGACACGGCAACCTGGGAGCGGGTCGCTGAATATGACACCCGAGTAGGTAGGTTGTCGTGTGCTCCTGCCGGTCCTCCTCGCATTCATATTCATCTTCTGTATTGTACCTAAGCTCGTAGCTCCACTTTGATTCTCTCCAGTCTGCGCTTGCTTCTACTAAAACGAACTGCTCGACGCCTGCTTCCTTCGACAGATTCCGCCTCTTTATCTCGATCTGATGACGTGACCTGTTTCCGACTGACATCAAGAGGATCAAACAATCGATCACGAAGTGCTACGATAACCTGCGCGAGTATACTATATCATCTTGGCTAAACCCTTGGACTGGGCCTCTTTTCCCTCCATCCTTCTACCAATATAGATATCGAAATCAGCGACAACAACCTCCTCACAATATCCTCTGTGCCACCATGCGGTTGCCGCCATGTGCGACTATCATCGTCTCAGCTACACTTCTCACATCAACATTGGCTACGCCTCTAAGTAGAACAGCTGACGCCATACCAAAATTGCTTGAGCAATCAAGTGATAGGATCCAAAGAAGAAACGGAGATACAAAGTATTTCCACGAACCTGGGTATGGCAGACAACATCCAGTCGTTCTAAGAAGGATTTAACACCTTGTAGTGGGGATGATACACTCGGCCATTATGATATACGGTACTTCCATGGCGTTGTTTCGGACGAAGAACGAACCGACACGCAGTCGCACATGGCACGCGCATACTTGACTTTCTTTCGTGAGAACGAGTTGGACACATGGATTGCGCATGGGACACTGTTAGGATGGTGGTGGAATGGGAAGGTAATGTGGTGAGGGTCATGCGTGTATCGTTCTGGTCCTGACAACTACCAGCGCTTACCGTGGGACTTCGACTTAGATACACAGGTATCCTACTCGACACTACACCATCTTGGCGAAGCATACAACCAAACTAGGTACCACTACATTTCGCGAGATGGTGCGACGAAGAGAGAATTCCTGCTCGACGTCAACCCATGGATATGGCAGCGCGAACAAGGCGACGGGCAGAACATCATCGACGCACGGTGGATCGACATCCGCAACGGCCTCTTCATTGATATCACCGGCCTGGCAGAGACAAAGCCAGAAGAAAAGCCGGGAGTATGGAACTGCAAGAACAACCACTTCTATAAAACGACTGATCTATATCCTATGCGCGAAACGATGTTCGAGGGTGTCCTAGCGAAAGTGCCATACGAGTACGACAAGATACTCGTTGAAGAATATCGCGAGAAGGCATTGATCATCACGGAGTTTGAAGGGTACAATGCAATTGAATGAGACGCGTAGCAAGACTGACATATTACAGGCATCGCTGGGACGAAAAGCTGAGAGAATGGGTACCTACTCAGGCGACCAAAGACCGCAAAGCTGCAGAAGAACAAAAACAGCAAAGAGAGGCTAGAACAAAAGCCCTGGAGAGAGCGAAGCTGGATTAGTGGGCTAGCTGGCCATGATTTCGAGCAAGATCAGCTTGCAATTTGCGTTGATTTGAAGTCTGCATATCCGGCCTTTGGTTGCATTGCTGAGCGTACGCATGTTGATACCCTGTTGTGCTTATCTTTGTAGAAGCATCGTGGGTGACGGCACTTGACCTTACGTCCCTCTCATCTGTATACCATGAATCGAGCACTCACCGATACCTACCATGTTCGAGTGACGTGCTGTTGCGCTTATGCTCTGTTGGTGGTTAGTGCGATGACAAATCGCTCCCGGGGCGACGCCTCAGATGGAAGCCTTGGAGAACGTCACCGAATGTCCATAGCACCAACGGCGCAATGTCAGCCACACGTTGCGAAGCTTCAAATCTTGATCGTCCATTAATCCTCAGCACTAACCATAGATTCAGAGGTATCTCAATAGAGGTGTTCCCCGACCTGTCATACACAATAACGCGTACATCATGACAGACCTCGACTCGCAACCAGCACCGCCCACATCGGCAGACGAGGTTCAGGTCACACTCACATACCACGGCAAGCCTGTAGTGCTTGTCTTTGCGCAAGATGCCACGATTTCAGATCTCTCCGAGCGCGTTGCTGCAGACCTGTCCATACCATGCACGAACCAAAAGTTCCTTGTCGGAGGGAAGCTAGGTCTACAGAAGCCGCCCTTCAAGGACGGAACAATACCCATTGCGAGCTTCAACTCCCAAAAGATCACACTCATGGGCAGCACTAGCGCAGAGGTGTCCTCCCTGAACGCCAGCATATCCGCCGCCTCCGCGCCACGGCGGCCAGGTCCCATCAAAGCCGCCAAACCATCGCGCAATCGTGACTACAAGAAGATTCAAGAAGAAGCGCAGTACACCTTTCAGACCCTGCGTCCGCTCCCATATCTTCCCAATCCCGAGCGCTCCCTCCGCTTCCTCGAGCGTCTTCGGGATGATGCAGGCATCAAAGCCGCGATGCGCACGCACAAGTTCAGCGTGCCTCTCCTCACAGAAATGGATCCCGCTATGCACACCACACAAGAGTCACGCACGCTCGGCCTCAATCGCAATCGTGGCGAGGTGATCGAACTGCGCTTGCGCACCGATGCGTACGATGGATATCGCGATTATAAAACTATCCGCAATACACTTTGCCACGAACTGGCACACAATGTCTGGGGCCCGCACGACCGCAATTTCTGGAATTTGTGCAAGCAGATTGAGAAGGAGGTCAATCGGGATGATTGGAAAAGCGGAGGGAGGAGTGTGGGGAATGAGACGTTTTATGACTATGTGCCGCGTGACGACGAAGTGCATGATCATGGGGGCTGGACAGGCGGAGAGTTCACACTGGGAAGTGCGGCAAACGGCGGCGAGACGGCGCTAAGCGGTGCGGGTGGGAGCGTGCCTGCAGGGAGTTTAAGTAGGAGGGAGGTACTTGCGAAGGCTGCGGAGGAGAGAATGAAGAGAACGAAGCAAGCGGAGGAGGAAGCGAGGGGGAATGAATCTAGCTCGTGATTGCGATGCTGACGATGTGATGTGCAATTTGGTGACTTGCGTAAATACGTTTTCCCGTAAGCATGAAGTCGGGTTCGCTCGTGGAACAGTTTGACAGCGCCCTACAATTCAAGCGAGTGGGTCGATTACCCGTCTTTGACCATCATACAACACTTGTTCGGCATCTAAACGTGCCCACCAATTACTCTCTCTTGTCAGCTAAGCAAACTGACAATGGTCACTACAAAGTGACGAACCAACAAAAACTAGTCCCTTGAGCAACTCTTGCCTGTGATCTGTTTGTTATCCTTTTAGACACCCTTACCCTTGCCCTTGTTGCTTTCCGTTGTAGCTAACAAGAGGCAGCAAACACCCCTCTGCCGATCTAGATCGTCCCTGCCCTTCGGATAGGTACAATCTCCCAACCCAACCCCAAATACCCCACAAACTTGGCTCCATTCCCACCCATAGCGTCACACTAGCCGATCACCTCCGCATGCCCATCTCCGCTAACGCCCGCGTGCTAATTCGTCTTTCCTCGCCGCCCCGTTATTCCAACCTCATCGTTCCTCGTTCCACATCTCTCTGTGTTTTCCGTTCCTCGGGACCCTCCTAGAGTTTCTTGTCCTCCCCGTATCCCGTAGATATACATACCGAGTTCCCGATATATACACCACAGGTCTCCGTTATTTCTTTCCACCGAAACCCCACCGCAGCTATAATACACGCTTGGTAGAGGACAAGATGTCATGGTTCGTCCCGTTCCTCATCGTCATGGCGCTGGCGTGGGCGGTCGTTGGCGTGCTGCTTGCGCGCTGGCTCAAGCAGGCGGGGCACGCGAAGCCGTTCAAGGGGAAGGAGTGGAGTAGTCGGGAGTTGTATGGTGGTGGGGTTGGGTTTGGGAGAAAGGGCGGAGAAGCATTCACCGGGGCAGGCAGAGGAGATTGTGAGTTTTTCTTTTCTTTTTTATTTTTTTCTTGGTCGGTGCCGTGGCTCGTGGACATCTGGGTTGGTGGGGGTTGGGCTGATGGGCGTGTAGATTCGAGGTTGGGAGAGCGGGAGGAGAGGCCGATTGCGTTGGGGCGGTTTGGGCAGGGGAGGATGAAAGGTATGTTGGATTATGGGACGAGGTGGGTTGTTGATGTACTGATACTGGTAGGGATGTGATGTCGGTCTACGTGTTTGGGGATGGTGTGCTAGGGAGGCTTTGGGGGAGGTTGGTTCGATTACGAAGTTGGGAGTGAAAGCAACCCTTTTCGACCGACAATATCAAAACACCATCGTGAATCTCCACGATCACGATTGCGAAAAGTCTATCATTGATAGGCTGAGTACGAATATTACGCTCGGAACGGCGTTATGTCTGATGTTTCCACGCAATCCTAAGGTCGCTGAGGTTGAATCGGCCACAAGGCCACATGAGCTCCTGCCGTCAGTCTTTCATCCCATCTCAGATGAGATCTCCATGAGTTACCGGAACGCAGAGTTTTCGGTTAGCGGCCACAAGACACTTTGCGTCACCGCGGCCACGGCTGTTGTTTCTCACAACACTGACCATTGACTTGAATCAACTCAGCTTTTCCACCATTATTCAGAGCAAACCACTTACCGTTCGAAAACAACAACCAAGTTCACCCACACGACTGCCACTTCATACACTTTATACTTTCAACTTCATATCTGCCGCTTCTATAGTGCACCATCATAAGTCACCTCATCACAAGGCTCACTCAACATGTCTCACCACGCCATCACTTTCATTAGCTTGGCCTCGACATCGCTCGCTTCCAAAGCCAGCAAATCCTTATACAAGACATGCGCCGCCCATGCCAGCACCACAACAGGTATCCTCGCAGCCACTGTGGCACCCAGCACAATTGCCGGCCCGCCTCTACAGACACAGCTTCCGTCACCGTCCCTACCGCTTTCGGAACTTGCCAAGTCTATCACGCGCCATCTTTTTGGCGAGGGCATCGTCCCCAATATCCTGCAACAGTATACACCCTTCATAGTGCTCTTTGCTGGAGGCGTGGCGTTCGGATCTGGCATGTATCAGATCATCCAGAAGTACAAGAGTGATAAGAAGAAGATACAGCTTGCGGTATTCCATATCTTGCGCGTCATTATGTGCACACATCAGGATTGGGATAGACTTGTGCGAGAGGAACCACACAAGCTTGTGAGATGTATCGACAAGGAGATGGTGCTCATTGCTGAGAAGCTTCAAATGACTGAAGCTCAAGGTATCAAGGTCTCGAAAGAACTCAAACGCCAGCTCGCCGACTTGTCGGATGCCGTCACAGGTGGGGAAGTCAAGAGACCACGTCGAGAGGACGCGCCAGGACCATCATCCTCCAAGAACCGCAAGGCCATCGGTCGATTCAAGACGCAATTGAGAGGACGGCCATATACACCACGCCCACTGGCTGTTCCACACATCAAGATGAGCTCTGATCCGTTATCCAGCTCGCCATCTGTGGTTGTAAGTCCACTGCAACAAAAGCAGAGTCGTGTGTCATCGTATGAGGATGATATGCAGGAGACTTCACATAATGAGGGTGGAAATTTAGATATTGAAATGCCGGATGCATCGCTCGAGTTGGAGACACACGTTGAGGAGGTAGCAGACAACCTACTTCCTCTTTTATCTCCCGATCGACTTGCTTCGGAAAGTCCAGTGCAGACCTTGTTAGAGAGCCAAGGTCAGAGCACATATACCGTGTCATTACCCTCTAATTCCACGCGTGGCTCGGTCAACGATATCTTGTCGTCAGGTTCGCCAGACCTTTTGTTCTCAAGCAACCCCACGCCTTCACGTGTTGGTAGCTTTGGTCTGGATTATGATGTGGACTATACCTCCTCTCCGGATACAAATGCAGCATCACCAGCATCTCAATCGGCAGTCAAAGAAGTGGCTTGGGACCAGGATTCACCAACGAAACTGCAATACCAATATCAAACGACGCCTCTTCCTAAGGAAACATTGCATGCTAAGGATCTAGCGCAAGCAGGTTTCTCAGATGCTTCGCGAAACACAGAACAGAAGCAGAACAAGCCTATACCTCGTTCGAACGATGCTCGAGTAGGCGGTCAAATTGCTCTTCAACAATTGCTCAACGCTCCACGGTCAACAAGCAAGAGCGAGCATATCGGACAGGCACATCCACGAAATCCTGCACCCATCACAAAGCCAGTGTCCTTTGCATGGATGTACGACCCGCCTCCTGCCAAGAAAAATGGCACAGTGCTCACAAAGGTGCTTGAGGGGCAAAGTCCTCATATCAGTCCTGTGGTAGGCACGACGCACCCGCGTGTCGCAGAAAGCAAGAAGCTTCATAGCCAACTAGCAAAGGAGCGCCAGTTTCGACAACTGAGTCGCAAGTATGGTTTCGCAGGTATCTATGAGCAACTCGAGACGAAGACCGAAGCTACGATCGTCGACTCAATTGAGCATGTCGCTGTAGTACATGCTCCTGCGAACGCATCTGATACACCAATAGATTCGCCATCGTTCCGTCGCAATGTATCACCGACACCATCATCTAGAGCTCAATCACCAGTCATCTTAGAACTGTCTCCGAAGGGGCAGTCATCATCACTCAGTATACCAAGCACGCCAGATTCGTCCGATTTCTACTCACCGTCGAGCGCAAAGAGCATGTCACCGCTCGCCAACAAGCAAGCGAACCTCATGGCCAAAGAGGTATCGCTCTCTCCGACACCGTCCAAGTTTGCTTCACCTGTGACAAGAACAACCAAGCGTGGAAGATCTCGACAGCCTTCCAAAGCGCTGAAAAACCCGTCACAGGTACCAGCAAAAGCGACGAGGAGATCTACAAGGAAGAAGGAGTTCAGAGGGTCTTACGCCTATTAGACACGCGCTTGGGTTTTCGAAATGTTGCAGGCGTTTTGTGTTTCTTTCTTGATGTACCCTTGTACGTCGTCATGTTCCTCTGCTTTTCTAAACACGCGAATGCTTTTTTGTTTAGATGTATGCTTTGACAGCCTTGATGTTTCTTTGCTTTTCTTACCCTTTTTAAAGCGTATGTCGCCAGCTTTCTTTTACATAGCTTGCACGATATCATTCGCTTCCTGTGTATCCTCTAGACGATAGCGTTGACTTTCTTCTCTGTAGTAATGCAAGACATAAACATCGAACCATCACTTTGCTACTAGACTTGTATACGCAAACCCATTCGCCCATGTACCGCGCCCCTCTTCTTTAACAACCTTCTCGCGTTCTGCTCTTCTAGCTTTTTATTACCCTACAAACCTCTCTCCATGGGCTTGCTGAGAGCAGACAAACCATTACTGTCGCGACCGGACTATGATAAGCTACCAGACGAGAACTGCAAGACCTTTACGGTCTCGACCTTGGAACAGACTCGGAATCTTCTGCCGTTGCTTTGGCGACTGGTGCCCCGCTTGCAATCACTAGTTGGTGCGATACATTGCCTTTTCGGGGTGGGGTGTGTCTTACCCACAACTAACATAGAACCCATTCAGTCCGATGCCGTTCCAGGCCTCAAGAGCCGCCAGGGATAGGACGATGACTGCTACTTTAGTGTTCCCGCACTGAGAACGCATGGTTGGAGGACCGCTGACCACCCATGATTCTGTGGAGAAGGAGTCGTTTAGTCGCACAACATCACAGCAAACTGCTGGGACGAAACATCCTTGGAGGATTGGAATAAGCGTGTGCAGCGGAACTTCCGTCTTTTTTTTTCGAGTAGGATACTCGTCATATCGAATTCACGGATGAGCAGCGCAAGGCTCAGTAGTACAAACGCATTACTGATAATGTTTGCCACAGTAGACGCTTCTTTGTCCCCAAGATGGCTGATTTAGGCTTGGTGATAGTGTGTGCATTCTGCTGGGCAGGACTACTCCTCTTATTCTAAGTGAAGTTAGAAGCAGATCTTAGAGAAAGTAGAGTATAGAAAGAAACGAGGAGCAGCGTTATAGACTTTTGGGCGAGACCTTCGTTGATGGGCTGATGTATTATGAAAAGGATATTAGGGACGACATCAGTAGTAGGAAAGTTAAGACGAAGTGGTTCCACCTTCTATAACAGGTATGAGTTAACCAGTACTGGGTCACATGTAATGTAGTTTTCCGCTAGTACAAATCCCAGAGCCAGAGTAGCCCTAGCCATAATTTGGCTTTGTTAGACCTTCGTGATATCTTTTGAAAGATGGGATTTCATCTTAAATGTACACCAATACATCTTGTTTGTGTTCCGTGCTGCCGTGCTGCGAACTTAGGATGTTTCTTGTTAAATGCATACCAAACTCGAACGTTCGAGATATTTGCATATGATTAGCTAATTAGAGACTTGTACCTAATCATGTAATCGAAAAGGACCTTTAGCTGTTCTGTCTTGCAAGACTACACGCTCAGGCAAGTTAACAGACTAATTGATCTATACATAGCAGTCTATTCTTACTCCTCGCTGTCTATTAACAATACTCTATATTTCTAGTTGGCAGGTTTAGCGCTTCCATATGGAACACCTTTAACACTTTCAATATCCACGTAGCCATATGTGTTGCCGCTCTTATCGTCAGCAAACCCTTTTTGCCAAGTCCCAACATCCTTCTTGAACGCCTCCAAGTTCTTCTCATCACTCAGATCGATGGGCTGTTGGTCCTTGCCGAGTTGTCTGATCTGGGTGCCAGCCGCAACATTGCCCGTGCCGAAGTCATTGTCGTCAATGAGCTGGTTGATTGCGGCATCGACTTCACCGCTAATGATTTGTCTCGGTAGCTCGGGTTCCAGACAAACAGGGCGAGCTAGACCAACGCCGTCAACGGTACTGAGAGCTTCAGCCATGGCTGCGGCGGTTCTGAAACCGCCTGTAAGATATGTCCGAGTCTTGGACAATGATGGAGTGATTTTCTCGGCAAACTCCAAGAAGAATGCTTCACGCTTCTTCGTAGACTCGCGTTGATGACCAAAGGCAAGCTTTTCATAAGTTCCACCAGATAGTTCGACGAAATCGAACTTGTTGTCTTCGAGAATTTTGCAAAGAGTAGCAGCTTCTTCTGTATCGAATCCCTTGTCCTGGAACTCGACAGAGTTGAGCTTGATGCCTAAGACGAATTTGTCTGATGTCCGGCGTTGTACTTCTTGCCCAATCTCAACGATTAGTCGTGCGCGGTTCTCTAGAGATCCACCGTATTTATCGGTTCTCTGGTTTGTAGTTGGCGATAGAAATTGTGCAAGCAAATAACCGTGTGCGCCATGAAGCTGGATGCCGTCATAACCGGCTTTCTCGAGGTACTCGGCGGCATGTGCAAAGCCCTCGATAACATTCTTGATATCTTCGTCGGTTGCTGCTCGTGGCTTGGCAAAGGTCATGCCCATAACGTCACCCTCAAGCTGCACATCAGAAGCAGAAATTGGGTGCTTCTGGATCTTGTCCTCAACCTGACGGCCAGGGTGACTGACTTGGCCAACAATCAAGGAGCCATGCTTCTTGGCTTGTGTTGCAAGCTCCTTGAAGTTTTCGAATCGTTCGCCTTCATATTTGGAGCCGCGAGGAATGATAGGATTGCCAGCAGCTTCGAGATGATCGTACTCAATCATGATGTTGCCTGTAAGAATGACACCAAATTCGCCCTCACCCCAGCGCTTGTATACATTGACAAGGTTCTTGGAAGGTACTCCACGGACCTCGAGGTTTTGAGCGTCCCATGAAGACAAGCGCTCGGTCATGGCACCCTTCAAAAATCGGTTCTGTGCGGTCACCTTCGAAAAGACGAAATTTAAAGGTTTGCCTAGTCCGCTGACATCTTTCTTCTCAGCTTCGTACCGTCGTGGACCGCCCATATTGACTCGTGAGTGGGATTGGATTGTTTTTTCTCGTTGTGTTGATGCGTTGAATGGGGAGCGTGTATCCGTGACTCGGGAACAAGAGACAGTAACTTCAACCACGCAATTTTGGAATGTATATGTATGGGGAATTAGTACACAATATGGATTGTATTTCTAAGCAATTTGCGTGCGCTTGCAAACCAACACCGATCGTCAGAGCCAAATTGAAACAGGCGACGTCATAGAGGGTACGTTTCGGGCCATCGCGCGAAATAAAGCCTCGGCAGATGTAGGCGAAACAGTTCGATCATTCCACGGAGTGCGACCCACGTTGAGCTCGACCAGTGACATATGTAGACGATGATTCTCAGTAAAGTACCATCGTAAGATCGGCTTTCAGATCTTGTGTAACGGTGGCGTCGCGATCGCATCACGGAAGCTCTGTAATCGTGATGCAGGTTGCCGTGCCGCTAGATTAACTTCAGAAAGACGCCTGTTCACGGGATTTGAGGCTATGATACTTCCGATTGGCCACAATTGTCAGTATCGATTTGCAACGCATGGCGTCTTGGCACATTTTCCTTCTCCATCTGTTCCTACGATGTGGCGTTGAAAGCAAGAAACGCGTAAGTTTAGACTATGCGAGGGGAAAAATACGTACATGGTGTCAACATCTAATAGACAGGAAGATATAACACATGGAAAGCCTAGCACGACTTGTGGAACCCCTGCAGGCTCTTACCTAGATACTACCGGGACAGATTTCAAGAGATGTAATTAATCGTCAGCTCGCTAGGTAACAGTCGTTATGTCTTACCGCTTCATCAGTCACTCGCCAGAGTCGGAAACTACTACGTGAAGCATGGCGGCAGGGGAGGAAGCGTTCTGTAGCAACGCTCTATTTAGCGTATTCTTGCCTAAGAGATTTCGTAACGTACAGGACAGTAGCAGTAGTAGAGCACTATCTCCTAGAAAAAATAAGCAGAATTCACTATATAATCCAACGCTTAAGCGAGACATACATGTGTATCGGTCCGATTCCATAACTACTTTTCCTCGATATCTATCTTATTTTGGACCGTTCACTCCAAATGACTCTTATGTATACAAAAGGTAATAGTGCCTTTAACGTCTTAGTAGGTCTCTCCTTATTCCTTTCACAGCCTTCACGATGGCAAACCTGCCATCCCAGACAGGGTAAACAATCACTGCGAACATCGCAGCGAAATGCCAAATGATCGCCATAGTGACCCACCCATCGAAAAATGTCCTTGTGAAGATGTAGTCTCGGTATAGTGGTAAAGGCCATAATACAACGGTGACCAGAACATTGATTACAAAATACGCGCTCGCAATTTTGAACCAGCGCCGAATGTGACGAAGAACAGATTCATCAAAAGGATGCACGACGTCCTCGATCGAAATTTGCGCATTGCATACGTGGTTATGAATGGAGGCATGTGGGTCTTTCTCGTTTGCAAGATCGTCACCTGGAGGTTTGCTGTCACTTAGGGTTTGGTCACCGGCAATACTTGCGGGTGGTGTGCTTTCGCCAGAGCGGGTTTTGTCCTCGATGAGATCGATCCGAAGGAACTCGCGCCAGTCGAATTTGCTAGGCCAGAGCAGAGATATAATGACTGAGTACAGTCCAGGCGAAAAGAAAGACACACAGGCACCATACAAGCCAGCAAGTTGCGTTTGCGTGGTATTGATGTTGATTGCTCCACCATAGTACCAGGACAGGCTTAGCCATGTTGCGATACCTGAAGCCAGGCCAAGGAGTGGCGCGAAAGTGGCAGCCAATTTGGTTTGACGATCCCAAAGCAGCGTAAGGACGAGTGGCAAGATTCCCGGGCAAGCAATCACAGGGCGAAAATAAGTCGACCAATTATTCGTGGCACCAGCATATTCTAGCATGATCGCGAAGCCAGCCATGAAGCAGCCGTGAAGCACGACTCCCCAGTGACTTACCGAAAGTGTCTTGCGATCGGATGCTTTAGGATTGATGTAGGTGCGGAAGAAATCGAGAGAAATGATACTGCTGACCGCAATCACAGAAGAGGATACGGTGCTAGTAATTGCCATGAAAATGAGTACCAGGAGTCCGGTGGTGGCACTTCTACCAAGCAGAGATCGAACAACGTATGGCATGACCATACCGGAATTTACTTGCGTCAAGGTCAGGGTCTCGGGATAATTGAACCATATTGGCGTGTGCTCGATTGCACGAGCACTGAGGCCGATGATTGTTCCAGTGCACCTGGAGCGCAGTCAGTCGTTGAATCTTGTGCTGCGCGATGTTGAGTTATACCATGGAACAGCGAGAATGACCACTGATACAATTACATAGCTTGGGACAGTCGCCTTGACGTCGGACGCGAAAGATTTCTGCCAAAATGCAGTGTCCATAAGTACAAGAGCAAGATTGCCAAACTTGAGAACAAGACCAAAAAGCAATGCTGTTTCATCGGTCAGCAAGTACGTGCAAAAATACCTAACACATCTTCTTACAGCTTTTTGATTTTAAAGTAAGTAAAGATCCCTCGTAGTTGCCAGGAATGTTGTTGTTGGAAGCTTTGACTTTCTCATACCTGAACATCGTCATGTAAAGTCAGCATGCGCCTTTCATGTAGTTTTACTTTGTACATCGAAATTACGTACAAGCCGCCAACGCCACCAATATGTTTATTAGTTAGTACCGCCAAAGAGAAATATATGAGGAGAATCAGTGCGACCAGCGTATGCAGGAAATCAGTGAGGAACGTGGCCTTTAATCCACCCATCACGGTGTAGATGACCACTATTGAAATCTGTTTAGCAAAAATCGAAGAACATAATCTGATGTAACTTACCTCCTGCAGGAATCAGGATGCAAGCAGCAATAATATGCATGCCGGTCATACCGGTAACCAATTGTGCACCAGCTAAGATCATGCTTCCGCACCCGAAAATATTGTTGATCAAATTTAGCAAGATGAAAAGCCAGTGCACGTATTTGCCATAGCGAATCTTCATAATCTCAAGTGAAGTATGCGCATACGGTACCCTCAACTTGGCTACTATTCCGAGAACGGCCATGAGCGCAATTTGGAATGAGAGGCCGCTAGCCCACCATATTGGCAGGGCGATGCCCCATTTGTAGGTGTATGCTGCTGCGAAAACACTTTCGTTGATCCACATCCTTCACAGATCAGCAATAGTAATTGGCTTTTTTAAATGTGATCACTTACCAGCTGGAAAACACAGCAGATGCGGTCAGGCCGGTACCTACTGATCGATTGGCAACCATGAACATTTCAGACTCATCGCTATCTTCAGACAGATATCTCTTTTGAATTTGAACCGCAGCAACGATGATCAAACAGAAGAGTATTGATAAACCGACGATGATGCCATAGCCTTCAGCTTGGGTCAGGAGTTGCACGGCCATCTTGAAGCCTTTCTTGGCCGTGGTGTGCGAGTATACAAGCAATTGTCAAGGCAAAGACAAGACCCGATAAGAAAGATAGAATTATTTCCAAGGCGACATCAAAGTTATCTTGCTTCCATAATTAGCGCTTTTTGCGGAATCAATTCGTCCTAACATCGGAATTTCGTTGACGTGCAGATCCACACACATGGTATCATTAGAGCCGTCCATACTACCTAGTAAGCAACCAAAGGGAAAGCTTATTCATGATAGGCCGGATAAGCCAGTATACAAGGGTCGCCAGAATAAGCGACTGAACAAGTTTTGCCTTTCATGTCGGCCGCTATGTGCTAGCGTGATGTCGAAATCGAGGTGGGTCAGCACGCGAACTGCCACTATGAAGTAGTCAGGTCAGCCCATGGTACACGCATATATCATACGAAGTCTTGCAGGGTCAATTGTCCAGCCGTTATCATGGGCGCATTATCGCTGGAGTGGGTACGCAATCTGCCCTTGTAGATACCATATATCCAAGAGCCCAAAGAACCTAACGGCCCAGTGAAGGAGAAGAATGGGCTGATATTGAATCAACAAGCTCGCAGATCCTGGAGTAGTGTAGGAAACTGTAGATGCGCGTTCAGAGTGTCTCAGGCTCAACACTGAACGGTACCGACCGCCGGAGACGGACTTTGAATGTCATCCTCCGACCTACAGCGAATTCATCTCAAGAATTGTTCGACTAATCATTGGCCCAGAAAAAGACCTCAGACATGACCCTCCATACCTTCAGATCATTGTAGTCTCTTGGCGTTGTCTTGCCCTGTAAAGTCTTATGCACGAAAGGCAGCACATCCGCGTATCCACTCATATCGCAATAACCACCGCTAGCAATACTTATACCTAGTCTGTCCCTAGCTCCCAACCAGCTATAGACAGCTCTTGCGGCCGGAATCGTAATCTATGCAGTGCCCTTGGAGTCCGTGAATTGACCATTCACATTTTGCGACAGGATAACAGTTCGATAGCTGCGACGATAGTGTGAGCATCCTATCCGAGCTGTGTAGATTTGCCTACGAATTGGGAGATCCTCCCTAAAGATGTTCACCAGGGCGCACACGATTTCGGCAAGACTCATCACTTAATAGCTCTCATACGAACAACTTTGCTATACGGTCGTTGACACTGACAACTTGGCTAAGGGTCACTTAGGAGGGAGCCGGGGTTAAGCACATATAGAGAGATATCTAAGAGGCCGGCGAACAAGTTCATCGAATAACTGACCAAATTGTCATCGCGAAGGGATTGACCCGCGGACACGAGGAAGTTAGACTAAGTACCAAGTCCAGTGCGGTGGTATCTTAACTTAACCATCAAATATACCCGGCTTTGCTTGTGAAGTCTTAGTTTGTATTCTGCTTTGGTCAAGCATCTAAAACAAGATCAGCATTAATCCATGTTGCGCCCACGGACTGGTTGAAGGTTTCACAAAATAATTCGTTTTAATGATTATCTTTCCTAAATGTGCTCACGTCCAATTAGACTCTAGGAGATGGCTGCTACCTAATGCTGCAATCGATCCAGTCGATAAGGGTAAAGAGCGAAGGCGTGTTCCACATTCTAGAGAGCCCGTTTGTGGGGCTAGACTTGGTATTCGAACTGGCGTAGGTTTATGATATCAAGACAATATCTCTGAGATGGCGAGAACTATTTGTGCTTGAGTCCTCAGCCCTTCAAGGATCTAAGCTCGATCACGTGAGAACGCGACCACTCTACTGACGCGTTCCGAAGGTTGTCCACCCAGTTGTGATCATGATGAAGTACCGATCAAGATGTTTTCTACGCTTAAGATTATCAAGGATGGCAACGATTAGGTCGTCTCGTGGCGACTTGGGTGTTCTCGTTTGATGACGAAATAAGATCTCAATAGGTAGGCCCCTGCACGCGCGGGGATGATGCCGCGCTGGCCGCCTTGTTTGCCTCGAAACTTGATCTCATCGTTACCGTACAGCTAAAAATTGAGGCTTCTACACCACAATGGTGTACTTACTCCACCTTTTCCTCGCTGGAATAGTCAGCGCAAAATGTTATGAGCCGCAGACTGCGCATCCACCTCCAGATTATGATCCGTATGACCCAACACTCCAAGACGCCTTCGCCGAAATCAACACGGCACTGACCATAGCTGTCGCCGCACCGGAGTTTGCAGCGCATTCTTACTCGATAGAAGTCACCTCGCAGAAAGAGACACTATGGTCCACTCATCATACAGCGCGGAAGCGTAATGCATCTCGACCTGACATACCAGAGGTCAATGGAGACGCGCTCTATCGCATCGCCAGTATCTCAAAAGCCTTCACTGTGCTCGGTCTTCTGTACCAACACGAGGTAGGTAATGTGAGTCTGGACGAAACGGTCAACACCTATATCAAGGAACTGGGTGAAAAGTCGGCGGGTGGCATACCATGGAAGGATATCACATTGCGAAGTCTTGCTAGCCAGCTGAGCGGTATTCCGCGCGAGTGTAAGCTGATCAATGGTGGCTTCTCTGTTACCGGATGCTATAGTGCTGAAGGTATGTAAACTGACTATCTTTTTAGTTGCTCAAGGCGACATTCTAGGCAGCATCCTAGACCCGAGTCAGTTAGGTCTGCCGCCTGTATCGCGCAAAGGACTACCTAAGTGTGACGAATACTCAGAGAACTACAAAATCCCATGTACCGCCGCTGGTGAGGCTGAGACTCGCCGGATTATATGCAATACTGATACCACCTCACAGACATGCTGCGCGCCATCGATCCAAAGCCGCCGCTCTTTGCACCCAATCAGAAGTCGTCTTACTCGAATCTTGCGTTCGACCTCCTTGGACTTGTCCTATCTCGAGTGACGAATCGAACGTTTGAAGATTACATAACTGGCACTATCTTTGAGCCATTGAACATGACAACCACGACACTATCGCTACCGCCCGATTCGGCTGGCGTGATCCCTTTCGAGCCCCAGTATTGGGATGTTGATGAGGGCATTCAAAAGCCAACAGGCGGCATCTATTCTTCCTCGAGTGATCTCTCCAAATTCCTGCGATACATCTTGACCCACTACAATGCTGTCACTCATGCTATCAATTGGCTCCATCCTGTGTCGCCTTCTCGTGGCCTGAACTCTTTCTACGGCATGCCGTGGGAGATCTTGCAGACAGATCGCATACTTAAGGACTCCAGGCGTACCGTTCAGTTCGTGACGAAGGGAGGCGGCCTGCCAGGGTACACTTCCATGATCATTACCATTCCCGACTACTCACTCGGCATCACCATTCTTGTCGCAGGCGGACGCCAAAATCTAATGGCCAGAATCTTGGAAATCGTAACAGTAGCCACAGTGCGCGCTGCCGAACACCTCTCCATTCGTCAATTGAATGAGCGTTACGCAGGCACCTACAAATCACTAGATCCTGCACTTAACTCCACAGTGCGTGTCGAAGCCGATCACCGCGGACTCATCATTTCAAAGTTCGTCTCAAATTCGACCGATTTCCTGACGAGTCCCTTAACCAAGCTTCTCAATGCAGACCATTGGTACGCTCAGCTCAGTCCCACTTTACTGTATCGCGACGAAAAGCACCAAGAAGGCGAAGAGTGGCGGATGCTTTTCGCGGAAGAGCGACAGGAGAGCATTGGAGGGATCTGGGACGACTTTTGCAGCGAAAGTATTGACAGCTCTATGTACGCCGGTATGCCACTAAACGAGGCCGTATTCTGGGGCAAGGACAAGAAAGGCAGGTTTACCACCTTGGAGCTTACTGCTTTTCGGGTGAACCTGACCCGCGTGGAAGAGAAAGGCAGGGATAACCGGATGGATGAGCGAGAGATGCTCGAACTGTAGGATACTTGAATTCGATTTGCTCCGGTGTTACAGGTTTACGTTGCACTGAGCTAGTGTTCAAACCCGACTTTGCAATACCATAGACTTCGTATGACGCCGATTCATGATTATGACATACAATGAGCAGTAAGTGCCAGAAAAATCTTGACACCTACTGTAAGTTGAATTGCAAGTCGTAGGGTGTAGTTGCTAAGGGCGTGATATGAAGGAATACACGGATGGAAGCAAATCTATCAGCATCGTAGCCAAGGACGGGTCATTGTGCTCAAATTGGCGACTGCTGTGTCTATACTAATGTCATATCATAGAGCTTACCAAAATCATCCTGAAATCCTTCACACACACACCAGTCTCCAGCCTCAATACCATGCCGATTCACCCACCAGTTTGCAATTCAGTTACAACGCTCTGGGAGAAGTCGATACCATATCTGTAATGAGCAGTATAGTCGTTGCTGTAATAAGCTCGTCCAATAGACACCACCTTAAGCATTTCATACACTACAAGACCACCAGATCCAGCAAGAATCGATAGCCATTCGATCGAAAAGTCTAGGCTATGAAGCCGCCGCACCATGCCCAAATGCGGTCCAGACTACATCGCCATGTGCCCGAGAATCGATCGCACAGTAATGTCCGCGGTCTGGGTAGAACTGGTTTCCAACAAACGTCATCGACACATGCCCACGTTGTCCTCACTTGACGAGTGAGCCGTCAAATGGGATATTCGATCCGCGCGTCACGAAAACAAAACGCCTTACGGCATCAGCGACCATTAGCAGATATCTGCACCTGGCTACCTATGGTTTCCAGCTTTTTTTTTGGTCTCCGTCCTCGATCGTTGCAACGACTCACCAACTTCAACGTAACGTACCAAACGCTTCGCACAACTCGAAGACAAGCGCTCCATTTCCCGTCAATGACAGAGTATTTGTCAAAGTAATAAAGAAAATTGCGGGATGATGGTGTGCGGAAAGAATGGGTTTTTCGAGTCTCTACGGTACTCGTGGCGCTTTGCCGCGAGGAGGTCGTTAGGCATGGGGACCGTTCTCAGCAGATTCAAACGTTTTATGCCATGCAGTCCCATCGACGGGCCTTGAGCACAATGTTGTGCTGAATGCCGTTTTCCTCCATCGTACGGCGAGTCTAGCTAAGGTTGTATTCGAGTGTGCTGTTATTTCTCTGTATGATCATGCGTAGGGATAGATCAGCGCGTTGCTAGTAAAAGTCTAAGAGGAATTGCAAAACCTTGGTGAATATGTTTGTAAATAGCTAGGTAAATATCTGAAGCGCCACCTGCGATTCAGTCTCGTGACGCCGAGCACGGCTTCGATAGACTGCATTGCGACATAGTACGCGCCGCTATTGGACAATAGTAGTCTTTGCAAAAGGTGTAACAGATAGGTAGGTAGTCTGTGCTAAGGCTCATTGGGCGCACGGGCACGCTACCTACTAAACCCATGCCTTTTACCTGACCCCGTCTACCCGCCATCCCAATCTAGATATCACACACCATCACCTGCTACCAAGAAAACATTTACCTCAGACCTATCGAGAACTATCAGGACACGCTTTTTGCAGGTTTCTTTATGTTCAAACTTGCGAAGGCGCTCTTTCGAAGACAACCATGGGCCCGACTCAAATTTCCTACATCAGGTTATGAAGTCGTCAGCGAGGCGGTATTGCTTGAGGAAGAACAGCTTGAGGAGTTCCACAGGGGCGTCTACTATCCAGTCAACATAGGAGATGTCTTCGCATCGAAATACCAAGTAGTAGGCAAACTTGGTTTCGGCGTTACGTCAACTGTGTGGCTGGCCCGCGATCTACAGCAAGTCAGCATTCAGCAATGGTGCTATTTATATTGATTTCAAATCAGTCGCCATGCTTATACGACCTTAAAACTTTTCACAAGAGAGGGAATGGATGAGGATGAGTACAACATGTACAATATCCTAAGCAACGCCAATGCTTCGCACCCAGGATACAATCACGTCCGGACAGCTCTTGACTTGTTTACTATTCCCCGACAAGGTGGCGATCATCGATGTCTCGTCCAGAAACCAATGTGGGATAGTTTCAAGGATCTCTTGAACAGAAACCCTGCGCACCGCTTCACGGAGGAGCTGCTAAAAGCTGGGTTGTCGCAAGTGTTTCTCGCGCTCGATTACCTTCACACAGAAGCCAAGATCATACATACAGGTACGGCCTAATACATGTCTTGCCGCGACTCTGTTGACAAGAATGTAGACATCAAAGCCGACAACATCCTGATAGAAATCGAGGATCAAGGCATCTTGAAAGCCTTTGTTGACGCTGAAATGACATGTCCATCGCCTCGAAAAATCGTAGACGGCAAGCCAATCTACGCGACACGCCAGTTCGGATTGCCGAAAGAGTACGGTCGTGTTGTCCTCGGAGACTTCGGCTCTGCGGTGCGTGGCGACAAACCTCAGGTCCATGACGCGCAGCCAGATGTCTACCGATGTCCAGAGGTCATGCTGAAGACTGAATGGGGTTATCCAGCTGATATCTGGAACGTTGGGGCGATGGTACGTTCCGTCTCAAGCCCGAGGCAGATTGATACATTGACCGAGGTGCACAGATCTGGGATCTCTATGAGGACAAACACCTCTTTCACGGTATCGATCCGACCGAAAAGCGATATCTGACCAGAGCTCATCTCGCGGAATTAGTCGCGATGCTCGGTCCGCCGCCGATGGATATGCTAGAGAGAGGAGCGCGGAGTAAAGAATTCTTCGACGCTGAAGGTGAGACTGCGCTCCCAGAGTACCGTCTGAAGCTAACCGAAGTTCTCCCAGGGAATTGGATAGCCGAGACATACATACCGCAAGGCTTGACGTTGGAGAGGTCGGAAGAGAATCTAGATGGAGAAAAGAAAGAAGAGTTCTTGCAGTTTGTGAGGTGCATGTTGCAGTGGAGGCCTGAGGATCGGTGGACTGCGAAGGAGTTGCTTGGGCACCCTTGGATAAAGGAGGACTCGTAATCAGGTTGAGCAAGTATCAAATGACTTGAGGGTAGACGGTCTGGAGCTAGAAGCGTGGTTCAGAAGCTCTTGTTACACGACTTTGGTGAGTCGCGAGTCAAGCTTAGACGCTAGATTCTCGCTGCTGGCTGTGACGACCAGAGCTCTGGCAGTTTTTCCAGAGACGGGGATACAGCTCTGACATGTTTGGATTGACGTGACTCGTGACCGAGATTCCCGTCAACGTGACGCCATCTCCATCCATGATAAAGTAATTTCGACGCGATTTCCGGGGTCCGCCGCACTCCTCGTCGACTGAACGGACGGGGCAAACTGAGAGCGGGGAGGAAAGGTGGGCCTGTGGTGTTGACAGTCGAGCAGTGAGGGGATGGTTGCACAGTTTCTTCTTTCGACGATGCTTAGCAATGTGGTGGTGTGTATGACTGTGTTTTGCTTTCCTGGTGTTGATCTGGTGGTGTCAACGCATTGAATCGGTCACCGGGTGTGATCAATCCGAACGTCAGCTTCCGATGTGTTGTTCGATGAGATAATTGAGAAGCACGGATTTATTACAAACGTGTAGGTATTATAGCTGAAGAGCGAAAAGGCGCTCACGAAGAAACGCCGAGCAATGCCAGTCTTCCTCCTTCTCGTTGATGCCTCTGTATACAGAACAAGCAGGATGCGTGTGATCAACAACAGCTTCCCCAGCCTTGCTGTTTGCCCTTCTTTGCGGCGTCATTTAGGTTTACATTTGCGCGATTCGCTCCCCCACCTGGACCCTTGACACCGCTCCTCCGGTCGTTAAGATCATATTTACCAGCTTCGATATTTTGGTATATTCTCTCTGCAACCTCCAAGAATGCGCGTTCCACTCCTTCTCCACTCTTGGCGGATGTTTCCACATACTGCATAACGCCGTTTGCTTTACACCATTCTTCGGCCTCCTCTTTTGTGACCTGTCTCTTATTTGCTGCTTCTGAATCTGATACGGTTGACGAGCTAGCAAGATCGGATTTGTTTCCTACGAGCACGACGATGATGCCTTCCTCGGCGATTTGTCGCAGATCATGCAGCCAGCTTGTCGCGCTCAGGAAGGTGTTCTTGCGGGATATGTCGAAAACGAGGAGAGCGCCCGAGGCGCCGCGAAAATAACTCCTTGTGATGCTTTTATATGTTTCCTGGCCTGCAGTGTCCCATAGAGATAACTTCATGTGCTTTTGTGGGGGATCTTTGGCCGATGATGATGGAGCTGGCGCTTGTGTTTTTGTAGGGTTGTTGACGTTCAGGGTATGCGATGCCGGAGGGCCAACAGGTACAATGCGGGAGCCAAACTCGACGCCGATGGTGACATCGTGATGTGGTGAAAAGCGGCCTTCGCAAAGGCGGACTGTGAGCTGCAGCAATTTAGACTAGAGCCAGTACCTAACGCCCTGTGAGCAGACTACGCACACTTGATTTTCCGCACCCAGAATCACCGAGAGAGACAATCTTGGCTATGTAGTCCCATGGCTGAGACATGCTGCTTTGCGACGCTCCACTGCGGGTGGCTTTGTTGATCGAAGAGCTAGGGAGGGGGCGTGGGACGGAAGTGTGGTTTGTGGTTTATTTGCCTATGGCGTTTGCAGTTGTTGCAGCCGGGCGGTGGTCACTGTGAGCGGAGGTTGTGTGTTGGAAAGCGTGGAGGATGCAGATGCACGAAGGATGTTGCTCCACACGATGCGGTCATAGCACCCGTGGCTGGCTCGGCAGGTCACCGTACTGTGGTAGCTAGTAGGTGCGGAGAGGGCACAGGCAATCACATGTCCACGCAAAGATGGACCCTTGCCTGGCCGAGTATTTCAGCTGTCGAAGCTGTCTGCTTTGACCGACTTTGACCGTTTGCATTCCCATGCGCTGGCAGGGATCGTGTAGTGGTAGTTCGTACACGAGTGCCGTGGAGCATGGATATCCAAGTTACCTATGTACCATGGATGGCACAAGACCATAGGACGGCACCACCCGCTTTACAGCACTCTGGAGCTGTAGACTACATAGACCTAAGCCCCCGCGTGCACGCAAGATCCCACGCCAGACGGGCCATGCAGCACGCGATAGTACATACCGTGATACCTACTACCCAAGTGCTAGGCAGTGCGAGCACCGAGGTTCCTCCGTGGGCGTTATCGATTGCGCACGCCTCACTAGCTAGTTACCCAAGTGCTACCTCCCCAGCTAGCCCGTCCTCTATGGTGAAGCAACGACACGCGCCTTCGGGCCATATCTCGTCCCTCTTGCTCCTCTGACCCCCCGCCGCATCCTGGCCACATTCTTATCTTCTGCCCCGCACGCCGTATTGCACTCCATTTCTTCGTCTCCCAGCACGCCTCTTGTCGCCGCCGCTGCATGTCTCTGCCCTGCGTCATCCGCGGCTACCTCTTGCATCTCGCGCCCTCACCAGCGGGCTTGCCCGCCATTTGAGTCAGCCCTCACCTCAACGCTGCACCCCCCCGCAACCCCCCCGGATCGCCAGCGGAGGCACATAGACGCAGACGCCCCGTTGCTGTCGCTGTCGCTGTCGTGTGTTCCCCATCATGTTCTCCGAATGTAAGCTTTCCCGTGCCTCGCCAGGTACATGTGACCGAGCCTGGGCGCCGCCGTCTCGAGACCACCTGCGAACTCGCGTGACTGACCAACGTGCTCTGCAGATGCCTCCAAGTTCCTGTCCCAGTCTCAGTCGCGCCTGTCACTGGGCCAGCCCGAGTCGCCGTTCAACCGCAACCCGTCCGACAGGCAGCGCCCGTCTTCGCGCGCAGCCCAGGCATACCTCCAGCGCCGCAATATGCCAAATCCATACAACTCGCAGGCCATGAGCCGCTTCGCCTTCGCATCGCGTACGTCCAACGCGCCTGCCCCGCTGTTTTACTCCGCCACCGACGACTTCCGCGAGGAAGACGACCATGTCGAGCACGACCGCGAAATGGCCGACCACTATGCACTGCAGCGCTCACGGCGGCAGTTTGGTGCAAGCAACCTATCTGAATCCTCCGAAGTCGACGACGACGGTGTGCACAGATCCGACAACACAATAGGGGCAGACCGAGACGAGAACGAGACCCCCGACTATGGTCTTGGCAGAGGAATCAAAAGCTCGTGGAAAGGCGACAAGCCTGCACGCGGAAGGTCCACCGTCGTGAGTGGGACAGACGATGTAGAGAGGGAGCCAAGCGTCCCGCTATCCGAATCGACGGATCGAAGTAGTCGTGGTCGAGGCAACCTAGTAGATGTTGAGCTAGAATCAACAGATCGCGGAAGCATAGAAGAGCTGGATAGAGGCGAGGCTCTTGGCCACAACGATGAACTGCCGCCTCCATTCCAGCAATTTCGCAACATGCCAAGACTCAAACGTGGTCGCAGCCCGCTCCGGACTACTCTGCCCATACCGCAAGAGACGGACGAGGACGTTTTGCTTGAGCATCCACGACCAGTAAGCCCTGATCGCCAAACCGTCCCAGACGTCGTACCAGAGAACCCCACCACGCCACCCAGACATAACTTCTTCTGGGCAGAACTGTTCATCATCGTGCAGTGCGCCATCATCGGCACATGGTTCATCTCGTTTCTGCAGGAGACTCCCCCGAGTGGAAAGAATCCTCTAGGAGATACTATATACACCGTCCTGCACTCGTCATTCCACCTGATTGGTATATACTCTCTCGTCTCGATTCTAGTAGGACTGTTGTGGTTATCATTGCTTCGATCGTTTGCTCGGCCTTTGGTTAGCTTGATGCTTCTCGCGGTTCCGGTCATATCGATATCGTTCTTCTTCTACCCATTTGTGTCAAGCTTCAAAGGATCGTGGCATGGCGATAGCGTGCAAGATCGAGCTATGCGATGGCTGTCTCTTGGCCCGCTCGGTTTTACCATCTTTTGGGTCTACACGGTTTTCAAAGCTCGACATTCTATTGAGAAGGCCACTGGTATGCTAGAATTCTCTAGCGAAATTCTGAGGACACAATTTCCACTGCTCATTGTGGGGCTCGCAACACTGGCCGCTGTCATATTATGGTCGTGGATATGGATACTTATGTTTACTCGCTTATTCCTCGGAGGTCACTTCGCCAGCAACAAGTCTAGATGGATCATCGACACGAGCACGTGGTGGCTAGGCATCGCGTTTTTCCTGAACTACTTCTGGACCCTCGGCGTGATCGCAGGCGTGCAACGCGCCACAACAGCAGCAACCGTCTCGCAATGGTACTTCCACCGCAACAGCGTCCCTACACCAGCTGCTCGCACTGTTGTGCAGGCCTCTCTAGCCCATGCGACTTACACGATGGCTGGGACGATCTGCTTGTCTACATTGATTTCTCTATTAGTCCGGCTACCACTCATTGTACTGCCACGACGACTCGCAGGCATGATCAGTATGTGCGCATACTCACTTGTGCCAACGCCCATTGTCGCATTAACGAATCCACTTACACTGACGTTTGCATCGATCCATGGCGTCCCGCTCAACCAGGCCGCACGTGGGCTCTCACAGCTCAACTTCATCTCTGCCGCCTCACCCACCACAACTCTTGGACCGACATCATTTAGAGATCACGGAAAGCCATCTATTCAATCCTATCGTCTAGCCAAGCTCCTTCTCCATGCGATCCGATGGATCATAACACTATCTCTCGGCTTCGGGGGCTGGGTATCGACAGCACGGATGCTGCAGATTGGCCATGAAACTGTGCCTTACAGGGGTAGCTTGTACGCCTATGTCGTTGGAATCATTAGTGCAGCAATTGGCTGGGGGGCATTGGGTGCTATGGAAGGCGTGCTCGGGGGTATTCTGGATGCAGTGCTGGTGTGCTGGGGAAGTGAAGTTGGAAGAGATGGTGCTGGGGAGGCAAGGTATTGCGTCGACGCGGGAAGGCTGTTCGGAAACGAGGTTCCAGCTGCGGGCAGAGGAAGATTCGAGGTCTGAGAAGACGTGCATTCTTGGCGTTCAACACACTGGAGGGTTGAGAAGGGGAAATTGGCGCTTGGGTATACCTATCATTATGTAGACTGTCTTTGATTTCCGATGACAGAGGCCTCACAGTTGGATGGGTGATGCCTTTGCTGACTCGAAATATGTCGACCTTGTACCTCTGGCATGTGAAGGCTTCATGGCGGAGGTGGAGGCATTCAGGTACCTGCGTCATGGTCTTCCCGCTAGCGGCACACGCGTTGGGGGAAGTGGGACCCGACAACATGGACTACTGCAGCCCAAACATGCATGCAACGCAGCCATCTCTACACATTTACATACAAACCTTGGAAGCGCTTCATGGAGCAACCTGCGCGCCAACATGTCCTCGCGCAATGTTCCCGGCATGAAGGTCTCGTCTGCTGCTGAGAGACGCCCCACCAATGCCAGTTACACCTCCGCATCGCGACCCCGCGTCGCATCCGGCGAAGAGAACGACCCACGCAGGCCCGGCACCGCCTCGCACAGCAGGAAGGCTTCAGCCCCTATGGACGGCACACGCGAACGGCGCGTAGAAAAGCGCGAAGTACGCGAGAGAGAAACCGAAACACGGCGTACACGGAGTCCGCTCAAGCACACCACCGAAAGTCGAGTCAACGCCCGCAGTCGCACAGAGAAGCAGGCGCGACCTGCTGAGAGACCATCGCGCAGTGCCGTCTCACAGACACCGTCGCCTGAAGAGCCCCAAGCGCCATGGGAGCCCCAAGCCTCGCTCATACCACACACAACCGCTCCGCTTGCAACGCGCATATCGATACCCCCGCTTGCTTCCATCGCCCCGGCCACCATTCAGGCTGTATCCTTAGCACAACTCTCACTAGACGCACAGGAAAAGGCCATCTTGGAGGACCTGCTATTTGTCTTCATGGGATTCGAGGGACAATACATCAGATTCAGTGATGTGTACAACCCGCATGACGAGAAGGAACGGCTTGTCGGACCGCAGTTCCGCATACTTCCAGGGCTGGATCCAAGTCTGCGAGATCTGACCAAGTCCATGCTGAAAACTGCCTCGCACTACATCGCCGTAGAAGCTTGTGTGGAGGTGCTGAGTAGGGAGGAGTACGGTTCCGTCAATCATGCGCTTTGCGCTCAAGTGCGAAAGCTGCTCAAAGACTACCTCACCCTAATCGCCCAACTCGAAAACCAACTTCTCACCAACGACGCCTTCACACTGCATGTGCTCAATCTGCATACGAAGCAGACTAGTCACATGCTATTCCAGCTCTATACCACAGGAATTGAACTACTCAAGGCAAATGGCATACTGGAAGATGACACAGACGAGGACTCTGCCGACGATGATAGCAACGACTTCGAGAACATTTTGGAATCGTTGCGCGAAGGTGGGAACGCGACTAAGAAATTATGTAAAGGCGGAAGCGTGCTCGGTCTTATTACAAAGCGACTGTCGTCCATGTCTGGTGATCCTGCCGCGCGCGCACTACTTACGACGTTACTACGAGAAGCCAGCAAGCCATACATGACGATGCTGAATGAGTGGCTACACCACGGAGGCATAAGGGATCCACATTCCGAGTTCCTCATCAAGGAGCAGAAAAGTATAAAGCGTGAAAGACTCGACCAAGACTACACAGACGAGTATTGGGAAAAGCGGTATACCATCCGGGATGCAGTAGTGCCGCCACAGCTCGAGACTTTGAAAGACAAGGTGCTTCTTGCAGGGAAGTACCTGAATGTTGTGCGCGAGTGTGGCGGCGTTGACGTGAGCAAGATTGTCCAAGATGCACCAACAAGTTTTGATGATCCACTGTTCCTCGACAACGTGAACTCAGCATATGCATACGCAAATTCCTCACTTCTCAACCTTCTACTCACAACGCATCAACTGCCCGCTCGATTGCGATCTCTTAAACACTACTTCTTCCTCGATCGCTCCGACTTCTTCACCTATTTCCTGGAGATGAGTGAGCTCGAGCTCAAGAAGCCAGCAAAACACGTCAATGTTGGCAAATTGCAGTCTCTACTCGATCTCGCCACACGACATGCCGGATCTGTTGCCGTGGAAGACCCCTATAAAGAGGACATCAAAGTTCAGATTAATGATACTGGACTGACGAATTGGCTCATGAAGGTCGTCAATGTGCAAGGTCTCGACCAGGATGCTGCCACAGCTACCATTTCGAATTATACGCCAGCGAATGCGGCACCTATCACGGACGATACGAACATTACTGGCTATCAAGCCCTGGTTTTCGACTACGCAATGCCATTTCCACTATCACTAGTTGTCAGCAGAGTCACACTGACGCGATATCAATTGCTTTTCCGATACCTTCTAAGTCTCAAGCACTTGGAAACCGACCTAGCTAAATGTTGGGGAGAGCAAGGGAAGAATGCGGCATGGAAGCACAGATCCAAGAACCCTCGAATCGAGCTGTGGAAGCGAAAAGCATGGACACTGCGAGCTCGCATGCTAGTATTCGTCCAGCAGTTGACATACTATTGCACGTCCGAAGTCATCGAGCCCAACTGGACCTCACTCATGTCTCGTCTGAATGAGCAAGGGAAAGACGATAGCAAGGGTAAAGGCAAGATCATCAGTGATGAGACAGTAGTAAAGCGTACAGTCGATGAACTCATGCAAGATCATGTTGACTTTCTGGCTACTTGTTTGAAAGAATGCATGCTTACTAACAGCAAGCTGCTTCGAGTAAGTTTGTCCCGTTTTAAAAAAAAAAACACTTCACTTTCATACTGACTGCGCCACAGATCAACAACAAAATCATGTCTACATGCAGCATGTTCGCTTCTTTCACTTACTCCCTCTCCCGCTACCTCATCACCAGCGACCCCGACCTCGTCGCCCAAGTCAACGCCACCCTCAACCCCCCAGCTCCCTCCACCAAACCCTCCCACGCCTCCAAACCTTCGGCTTCATCAATCCAACCACCATCTTCTCATCGCCACACAACGCAATTCATCTTCGATCCCCAACGCGTGGACAAAATGTTTGACATGCTGGCCAAGTACGAGGACAATTTTACCCGGCATCTTAAGATTCTGCTGGATACGCTGAATTACCTCGCTGCGACGGAGACGGTTGTGTTTTTAAGTCTGTGTGCGAGGTTGACGAGTGCAGGGGAGGGCTTGGAGGGTTTCCAGGCGCCGATGGGGATGGAGGGGTTGATGTAGTGTAGAGCGTCGGGGGGGGGGGAGTAGAATGGCGAAAATGGAGTGAGATGATGCACGTCACGACCATGATGCATAACGATAATCCTGAGAGCAATAGTAAATGATACCATTTTTCTAATTATCCACGCACACAAGAATAAGTCCTGGCCCGGGTATGTCCCTCATCACTAGTACATTGCCAACGGACACCCTTTCCCCACACTCTCCCCCCCTCGTCTTCGCCCCGACCACCTCCCGCGTCAATTCCATCAGCCGCTCCCCCAGCTGCACATCATTCGCCAGCGCACTCCCCGGCTCCACAATCGCAGGCGGACACACATACTCGCCGCTGCGCAGCGTCGCCGTCGCGGCAAACATGGTGCTCACACAGCCTTCCAACTGCGTCTTCTTGAACGGCGCGGCGCCCACGCTCATCCCGTAGCCCAGCAGCGGGTACGCGTCGTGTATGTGCTGGGCCGACTGCCGCGTGTCGACGATGCCCGGGTGCGTGGCGTTGGAGAGGATGTTTGGGTGGTGCGGCGTCAGTGTGCGAGCGAGATAGCGCGCGTAGAGCACAGCGGCGAGTTTTGAGCGGGCGTACTGGGCCTGCGGGCCCAGGTCTGTGTTGAGCTCGGCGGTGCTTTCAAACTTTGTGTCTTTGGGGGCTTGTTCGTGCAGGTTGGAGCCGAGCTGGACGATGCGGACTTTGGTGCCCGAGGCAGCGGTGGATTTTAGCAACGGGAGGAGGTGCGAGGTTAGGACGACGTGGCCGAAGTGGTTGCCGGCCATGTGCAGGTCGATGTCGTGCTTGGAGAGCTGGTACGACATTATGCCGCGGCCGGCGTTGTTGATGAGGATGTCGAGGCGGTCGGTCTGTTTGCTGATCTCAAAGGCGGTTTTGCCCGTGGCGTGCCAATCCGACAGGTCGCATTGCAGCCAGACGACGCGGGCGGCTTTGTCGTCGCCCAGTTCTTGGCGGATGGCGCTGATGGCGTCTTCGGCGATGTCTTGGCTCATGGAGATGATGAAGAGCTTGGAGATGTTGTGGGTGAGGAGCGTGTGTGTACAGCCGTAGCCGATGCCTTCACTTCCTCCTGTTACAAGAGCTACTTTGCCAGATAGGTCGGGGACTTGTTCCAGAGAGAATTGTTGGTCGGCTGGTGCCATTGAGTGTGCGCCTGGGATCCATGTTTCGCCGAGGTTCTCTGCAATGGTGTTCTTGATTGCCTGCATGGTGTTGGGGGTTGTGACTGGTCCTTTCAGTCTGTCTGTGTTTGCTTTCGGATTGTGTTCAAAGTTCTTTTCAATATCCTTGGAAGAGTAAGCTCTTGTGGTGTTCTTTACAAATCTCGTGCGGAATGTACGTTGTCTGCTGAAGGAACGACGAAGAGGGGCAAGGGTTGATCTAAGTATTGTACAAGTCTGCATGGTTACCGCATGTCTGACTGGCGGGCGCGCCGTTCCTTGTGTACAGATCTGAGATCTGCCAAGGGGTCTGTGACGTGCCTGCGCGGTGCAGAGTACCAGTAACCTTGCCCAATGCCATAATGTCTTGATGTCAGCATAAATCGTTCTCGCGTGTTTCTGGAACTGTGGAGTGCTGTGAGCGCATCGCTTCACAATGACGTGTGGATATATCGAGAGCGGCTATGCTGAATGCGGTATAGTCAGTTTCGCACTACAACGCGATAAGACTTGTGGAACACGACTTCCCGTGACCGCTCATCATCACCCACTGCTGTCTTCAGAGGACGAACCTTTCAAGTCATTTGAAAAGTTGCACCAAAAAAACTACATAGCCGTCGATTCGTCTTCAGCGGCCATCGATATTGCATCGCTACCGTTCGGCTCAACTTTCAACATGTCCAACCTTGCGGCAGGCAGTGCTGCCACAGCCACTAGTCCAGTCCCTTCAGATGTAGCCGCTGTGCGCAAAGACCAAATGAATCGTGAACTCATTACGATGTTTCAGCGTCCATGCCCTCCAAACACTGTGCCTGCGCTCCAAGGTTTAGGACTCTATACTCACATCGAAGGCTCTGACGGTACGCCTCAATTCCTACCTACCAAAAGCGACACGAAAGCACAAGATATCGCCGATTTTGAACGTGAGGCTACTGAAGAAATAAAGTTAGTATGGTCTGAGCTCAATGAAGCTGTTTGTTCGGAAGAGCGCATCTTGGGCAGCAGGCGCCTCTCGCCTGAAGAGCTCAAGCGGAGATATGAAGGCCTCGATAACCCTGGCAATATACCATCCACCAGAAAGCATGACATTCAAACCCAGAACGCTGCAATGCCGCAAAACATCTCAGGTCAAGGTCACCCATCTGACCAGACGAAAGCGTCTCTTGGTAATTACCTGGCTCGCAGCGCTCCAGCAGCAAAGTCTCTTCCCACGGGAAGTCGGAATGAGTACGAGCCCAGTCGGGACCCAAGACTGCAAGGAAGATGACCGATGACCTTACTGCAGCACCTGGATGTAAACTCAGAAGACGTAATGGGACTTGAATGAACTCGTGTTCAGTGGATGAACACCTCAGGCCATTACAAATGCCATGCCGTCAAGCAAGGATCAGACCTTGGTGGGCCATCCTAAAAAATACACTTACCAACGTACAACGCTCGAAATAATGCGTAGCATTCGATGGATTGCGGGGCAGCTAAGCACGCCAATGCTCAGCTCATCTCCACACCATACGCCCGGAGCTAACGAATAAAGATGAGAAGCTTGTTTCAAGCATGCCATACGGAATTCTACCGTGGTGTCAACCGCTTACCCGTCCTCATACCTGGCTACTTCCGCAGCTAGCATGGTCCAGCCGTGCTTACCGGGCCGCCCTCGACAATGACATGCTAGGATGAGCATTGTATAACACGCGCACATAGTGGCTGGCCTGGCTATCTCTCTTCATTGGTTGTGTCCTTGATAGGGCCCTTGCTGCGCCGCAGTCATGCTGCTGTTCCTGACGCATCTTTTACTCAGTGTGCACGGGGAACGGTATGTGAAGAGCACGGCTGGGAGAAGCTTCTAGATCCTGTCTTATGCTATTCATTGATTATTTCCACCTGCGAAAAGGTTGGCTCTTGCTCTTGACCATGTTGATCTTGCCTCACCCACTGTGACATCTCTATGCTTGGTAAACCACACAATCCAACGCCATGGTCGTGTCATTCGAATCATGCAGCGCAGTGATTCCCTACTCTTCGGCTCCATGCCGGGACAGTAGGTAGAGGTGGGTCTGAACTTCCTTGTATCGCTGTCTACGTAGCCACTAGTGCCCAGCTGATATTGTCAGATCGCTATGCGTGCTGCATCGCCACACAACGGAAGGGTTATGCATATCGGCCACGGCTTACGACATGCTCAGGCTCGCTGATTTAGCCGGTCTCTACAGTCCCAGAAAACAGCTTGTGCTAATCAAGGGGGAAAGGTTGGGTGTACGTTGATGAATCTCACGACGTGGCTTATGCAATCTTCTCTACGCTTCTTCTCCTCACAGGAAGGTACACTTAAAGGTTACAGCTCGAGATACTAGTCACAGCGCGCTGGCAGCGTCACGGGAAAGACTAAAGGGGGAACGCCTACGAGAAAGATGAATATATATTCTTCACTACTCGACTTCGCAGAATACCATTGGAAATCTTGCTTTCGGGGTGCACCACAACAGCCACAAGAAGACCCACACATAACCAGCACACCGCTCGAAGATTGAAACCATCTTCGGGTGAGCTTTTGGAAGCCAGTTTGATTGTAGTTTCTTCCAATGGTATGAAACGAGCCCCTCCACTACAAATGCTATGGGTTGCAGCAACCAGTATTTGGCGTCTCGGCCAGCACATTGATCGCCTACCCGCCAGCTGATCAGGGCGTGGTTGACAGCGGAGAGAAGGAAGACGAGCGAGTTCTTCAAGAAGCGGTGCAGCGCTGTCCTGTGATTCATTCCGAGGCAACCGAGAAGCGCTGTTGCGTGCACGTTGAAAGATTTGTAGATCAGTCGGTGCCAGAATATGGACCAGTACCGCCGCATGGTGTAGGCCTCGGTCACGGGTCCGAACAGCGGCGGCCACTCCCAGTCCTCGTCCAGGCCTGAGGCGATGAAGATTATGGCAAAGATGTCGTGGTACATGGATAGTATCAGGTAGTCGTGCACGACGGATGCTGCTACTGCCCATAGCCGGACGCCCAGCTCTCGTTTTGTGAACGGAGGGAGCGTCCCGTTACCAAGGGACAGCTGGATAGCTCTGAAGAAGACACTTTCTTTTTCTTTAGTGGTGTCTGACGGACGTAACTGTACCCACAGAGCAGGGTCAAGTATTTCGTAGTAAATGCAGAAAACAGTAAAGTTGAGCAGTAGGTACGCCACGCGCACAGCAACACCGGCCCAGCGTCCCCGTGAATGAAGCTTTGCTTTCGCACTGGACTTGGCGATCACATCTCTTCTTCCGTTGGTGGAGTGGCTGTCTGGTACATCTCTCCACAGATATGGCATTTGCCAGTCAGTTCCAATGCCCCGGCCGTTGAACAGCAACTTGTAACCTCGCAGCCACAGATTCTTTGGCGGCGATAGGAATGCATCGTGTATGGTTGCAGTCTTCTAACATTCCAATGAGTACAGCGGAGGAGTAGCTCATGTGGTTGTACATACCGTAGAGGACTTTTCCTCGCGAAATACGAGGTACAAGAAGTAGGAGAGGTAGATGACAAGAGTGCGCAGGTAGACGAGCTCTACAAAGGAATCGGGGAACAGCTCATCTGAATTGAACCACGCGGCGCCAGCCAACGCGCCAACAATGGCGGCAGCTTCGTAGCGGTGCACTCGATTCGGAAACGAGAGGTATACCAGACTCGTGAAGAATATCGCCACAGTCAACAATGCAGGTCTGAGTGCTTTTGTAGGCGACCAATCGTTTGCAAAGTCCGCCATGATTTCGCGCGAGGAACCAAAAAGAAAAAGGGTTGCCAAAAAGCCAGAGTGCACAAGTAATGTGGATAGGAAAGATTCAGCAGCGTGTGGCCATTATTTTCCGCGGACTCGGCCGCGATGGTAGTTTCCGCGTCGCGGCGCCCAGCGATGGGGTCAGCCCTGCTGGATCCTTCCAATATGTGTACATGATGGAGGAGCTCCTGTGGCTGTGCGGCTCGTGAGATTCTGTCGTCGGGCGCAGCTTAGACAACAACGCCAGGTTGTGATTATCCAGAATAGATTGCACGTAAGCGCAGGACCCACTACCTGGTTGTACCTAGGGTGCCTTGCTCCAACACCAGAACCCCCGCTCCGGCTGTCCAATTCTGCGCTGGGACACCACGAAAGTGGTCCTACTGTTCCTTGGAAGCTTGAGGCTGTTGTTATGCCATTGGGCCATGTCGGAGGGTTGGGACAACAATTTCCTAGCATCTGAATCGGCATCGAACACGTTCTCCCATGGCCGGCGTTGGACTACCTTCCGAAAGGGAAAATCCTACGCATGCCTAGTCTAAGACGCTTATGTTACAATATGTAAGAAGGATTCAGGTCCAAGAGTACGTCGTAGGGGGACAGTGGGGCGGGTCGTCGAAAGCGACGTACCGTCAGCGAAGCTACTCCGCTTTCAGGGCCGACAGTCAAGTAGACAGCCGTCCAACCCTGCTTGGCTGGCGCATGTCTTGTATCTTGTTATGGGTCCGAGTCTACTGCTCCAATGCTAAGGCGTAGCTTGCTGTAAGGCCAGCCGCGGGTCTCACGATGCTAGAGTATCTACACACCATCGTCACTCTAAGCTCCCGTGCAGGGCTCGACTGGTCGCCCGAGACACCGTGCTTGCATGACAATGCCACGGAATCGATACTTGCTGCCGGCCGATGGGTCTCCAACATGGCTTGGAGGCTCACCGCAGCACGGCGCGAGGTAGAGCATAAAAGGAAGACCAACGACCGCTCTTCTGTCCCATCATCAAGCACTCTCACATTCTCATCAATCACTTCACTCCCACAATCACTACCTTCGAGACCTCCACCTCCCTTCCATCCATCACCATGAAGTTCTTCGCCGTCGCCGCTACCTTTGCCCTCGCTGCCGTTGTCTCCGCCAACAACCCGTGCTGCAACTACACCAACGGCGGCCAGTGCATCACCAACTGCGGAAAGCGATCCGTCTCCATTGCTGGCCTCGCCACCCGCTACGTACACGCCATGCGCAATGCGCTTCCCGAGCCAGAGGCCGAGGCCGAGCCCGCGGTCGTCGAGGTCAAGGCATAGAGAAAAAACGCGATATGAAGACGTAAGCACAAGCCGTTGTTGACCCTGTGCAATGCTAAGACGATGATATAGTAGCTGCATTGAGAATCAGGCAGAATGAATGGATGGAATAGATGGACATTTTTATCACAAATTGGAATTTCCTGTTGGCATTGTACATACCCGACCTTTTGTCGCTCACTGAAGATATATGGTCCGCATGAGAGAGATTGTTTAGCGCGGAATAGGGTGTGTTTTTTTCCTCCGGTTCGACTCTGCGTGGGAGTGGTGGCAGGTCACTCCTTTGTGCGATTTTTATAGTTCTTTGCCGTAGCACAGAATACGAAAATGACACCAGACATGTTCAGAAATTCTCTCATGGCGGTGGGGGAAAAATTGCAATGCGTATGTGATTGTGCCGTACTCTTCCCCCGAACTTAATGGAAAAGACTCGTGGATTGCAGAGATGAGTGCTTTAGAGGATTTTCAAACGGCCGAAATCATCGTCCCTAGGGTTTCTTACATATCCAATGGCGACGGAAATGAGACCTCCTGCTGCGATGATGACACCTGCAATTGTCGCCGCGGTCTGCACATCGCCTGTCCTCGCGCAGTAAACGATGGCAGTGACGACCGCCACGGAGACAGAAGCTACTATCATGAAGAATGCAGCTGTAGGAAAGGACAACCGTGGAGGAGGCGGATCATACATGCCTAATGTGCATCTTTCCTGAGCGAGTGTCGATTTCCGTTGGCTGGATAGGTTTTGTAGAACCGCGTCTGCCTCGACACCAGCATTGTCACTCGTCTGCATCGTCTCCTTGGTCGACGGAAAAGCCAGCGAGTACAGCGGTTGATCCTGCTCGAACCAGTTCTTCTTCGCCGAGGCTTTCTTCTTCTTCAACGGGTACAGTTCGTCTTCCGGGGTCTTGAAGCCGGGACAAAACCCTTGCCACTTGTACATTTGCTCATCCAGGCCTTGGAGGTGGGACTTGCATTCATCGAGCATTTCCAGCCGATAAGGTCCGAGCGAGGTGGTGTTTTCGAGAGATGTTGACAGCGCGATGCCGAAGCCGTGTATGTCTGCTATGTTCTCCTTCATAAGCTCGGTGAGCTTGGTGCTTGTGCTCCTGTGCCAGGACTCTAGGTAGTCTTCCATGATGAGGATGAGTCGCTCTAATGTGGAGTCGACGGTTGACATGAGGCTGGTGCTGAACCATGATAATCGATGGATTATACGGCTGGTTTTGAAATTGTACCATTGAGATGTGCGGTCCTCCAGCATTGCCATGTCAGGGAATATCGCAGACACGTCCTTGTCTGTCAGGTCCGCGAACTCTGCAATCCGCCTTTCGACAAGCTCCCTCACGGATTGGAAGGTTTCGATGCAGCCGAGCAGCTCTCCGACACGATTGGGGTCCATTGGGTAGCCTCCCAACATGCCCATAGTCTTTGGCATGATTCCATGGTTGACTGCCATTCTTGTGGATGGAACGTTGATGATTGGAATTTTCAGGAGGGTATGAATATAGTACTACGGGTCTGAACAAGGATTGCATTTAGGCAGCAGGTATTGAGCGAAAACAGCCTTTGACTTGACTCAGCCTTGTGACGTGTTAGATGGTGGGGGCGTTCTGGGCAACGACAAGAACTCAGCCTTGTGCATCATCGTCCATGAGAAATGTTCTCCCAATCGATAGCTAGGCTGCTACAACGCAACTTCGGTGCATATACCCAGGCAGTTTGGCTAGCACCATAGGTAAGGATGATTGTTCTACGGTCGCCCGCCAGATGACGATATTCAAGTTCTCTCTTTTTGAATCTGTAATGGTGTCCACTCCAATTTTTCGCAACAAGGCTCGCGGCTGAAGGGAAGGCAGCTTGATTTGTCGATGAATGTGAAGGAGTCGGTAGAATGATAGAAGGAATTCACAGAGGCGCCATTGAAAGGGATAGTAAGTTGATTAGAAGACTATGGAAGATAGTCTGCGATAGACATGCAACCTGGCATTGACAGGTATTTTTCCGGAACTCCTTCGCTGAATGTTGTTTGAAGCCAGACCCCGAGAGATGGAACCGCCAATGGTCATGGGATGCAATTCTTTTCTCATATGAACAAAGTGAAATCTAGTCCTTTGGAAGCATTTCCTGCTCGCTGCCGTCCCGAGGGATGTAGGTGATGCCAGCGTTTTCGACGGCGGCAATGACGTCCTCGGGAAGCATGCCCTCTACCTGTGTCGCATACACACCGGGCACGTAGTCCTCGATGCGCTGATAGCGCGCAACCCAGCTCTTCTTGGGATCAGCGAGGGTGATGAGACCCTCAAAGACCTGAGATGTGCAGTCGTTAACCTGGTCCGGGTTGCCAATGAGCTCGAGGACGTCTTCGCAGTTGGGGCAGCCGGACGTCTGGAACTGGTGCTGGGTGCGCACGATGGAGCAGACCATGCAGGCGCGCAGGTTGCGTTGCTGGTTGGGTGGGACGTAGGCGCCTCCAGGGATCGTGTTCTGCTGCGCCATGGGTCCTTCCGGCGAGCGATCAGGCTGGCGGGCAACGTCTTGGGGGGTGGGCTGGCGGGGTTCGGTGGGGGAGGCAGGATGGCTGCCGACCGCTGCGTTTGGGCGGGGTGCTGGTGGTGCACGCTTCCGGGGCTGGACCGGAAGGCGGCGTCGTGGTGAAGATGCAGCTGGGGGCGGCTTTGCGGTGTCTCGGGTGGGGGTGCGGTCGTGTTGGTGTGGGGGAGGAGAGAGAGCAGGAGCAGCAGCGTGGGCCAGCTTCAGAGGACGGCCTTGGCGCACGGTGGCAGAGGCTTGGCGAGGCTGATGGGGCTCTTGCGGCCGCTTACTACAAGGGGCCGTGGTCGCAGTCGCAGTCGCAGTCGCAGTCGCAGTCGCAGGCGCAGTCGTGGTAGCAGTAGTGCTGCCATCGTCTTGGGCTAGCTGCTCGCGTGCGCCGTCGGGATCGACGTTTTCCTGGTCCCAGTCCGGCGCCCGCAGCGGCTTGGTTGCAGTCTTCCTGCTGCGGGCGCGGGGAGAGGCGCTGTGCTGCTCACTGCCACTGCCACTGCCGCTGACACTGCCGCTGACACTGCCGCTGACACTGCCACTACCACTGCCGCTGCTGGAACTGGTGACCGTGTTGCTGTCCGAATCGACCGTCTTGTATTTGTCTTTGCGGTTGGGCGTCTTGACCGTTGCCGTGCCTTTGCGGGCCATGGCCGGGAGCGGCTAGGGTCGCCGCCGGCTGGATGCGTCACCGGTAGTCGTGGCAGGGCGAGGCGAGGCGAGGCGAGGCGAGAGGGCGGGACCGAAACGATCGCAGATCGTGATGGAGAACTTTTGACCGCCGGCGAGCTTCCACGCGCTGCACGCCGTCCTTTCACCCTCCAGCATCTGTGCCTGCCCTGCCTCCCTTCCTGCGTCCTCAATTCGCCGCGGAAACTCTCATCTGCGTGCCGCCACCGCCTCCTCTGCGCGCTGCCGTTGCGCCTTCTCCAGCCGTCCACGTCTGCCTCGCACTCACTCGCCAGCCCGTGCCCCCCGGTGCAGCCGTCATCATGGGCAGCCCGCCAGACGAGGCTATCAAGCTCAAGAACCAGGGGAACGACGCTTTCAAGAAGCAGGAATGGGACAATGCCCTGGCCTTGTACACCAAGGCCATAGAGGCGTATGATGCGGAGCCCTCCTTCTACACAAATCGTGCCCAAGTACGTGCCCAGTCCTTGCACGCGACCATGTACTTTGCCTTGCACACGACCATGTGCTGACCCCCCTCCAGACCTACATCAAGCTCGAACAGTACGGCTACGCCATCGCAGACGCCGACAAGGCCATCGAACTCGACCCCAACAATGTCAAGGCATACTACCGCCGCGCCTCCGCCAACACTGCCATCCTCAAGCACCGCGAGGCTCTCCGCGACTGGAGGCTTGTTGTCAAGAAAGCCCCAAACGACGGCAATGCAAAGCTGCGCATGGCAGAGTCTGACAAGGTCGTCAAGCGGGACGCATTCCTCAAGGCTATCGAGGTCGAAGACGCACCTTCCGCGGTCGAGGGTCTGGATCTCGACAACATGGCGTTGGAGTCCGGCTACGACGGCGCAAAGCTAGGCGACAAGATGACCCTCGAGTTTGTCGAGGATATGATCGACCGCTTCAAGACCGGAAAAAAGTTGGCCAAGAAGTACGTCTACCAGATCATCGTTGCTGTCTTGGAGATTGTGAAAAAAGAGCCTACCATGGTAGAGCATGACGTCCAGGAAGGACACGAAATCACCGTCTGCGGAGACACCCATGGTAAGTTGCACAAATTGCAAGCGGTTCACTCAAGCTCACCGGTCTGCCAGGCCAATTCTTCGATCTCATGAACATCTTCAACCTCGCAGGCAAACCCTCCGAAAAGCACTCGTTCCTGTTCAACGGAGACTTTGTGGATCGAGGTTCATGGTCCACCGAGATCGCCCTTCTCCTGTATGCCTACAAGTGGCTGTACCCCGATACCTTCTTCCTCAACCGTGGCAACCATGAGACCGACGACATGAACCGCATGTACGGCTTCGAGGGCGAGTGTCGGGCAAAATACACAGAGCGCGTGTTCAAGCTATTTTCTGAATCCTTCTCCGCACTCCCGCTCGCTACCCTCATTGGCAAGAAATACTTCGTGCTCCACGGCGGCTTGTTCTCAGACGACAAGGTGACACTGGATGACGTTAGGAAGCTCGATCGTTTTAAGCAACGCCAACCCGGTCAAGCTGGCCTGATGATGGAGATGTTGTGGACGGATCCTCAGACTACGCCTGGTCGAGGGCCTAGCAAGCGTGGTGTAGGACTGCAATTCGGCCCGGATGTCACCAAGCGATTCTGCGAAAACAACGGTCTCGAAGCCATCATCAGATCGCACGAGGTGCGCATGGAAGGTTACGAGGTTGAGCACGATGGCCGCTGCATTACCGTCTTCTCCGCTCCCAACTACTGCGACAGCACACACAACAAGGGTGCTTTCATCAAGATCGGGCCAGAGTACAAACTCAAATTCACCCAGTTCGACGCCGTACCGCATCCCAACATCAAGCCCATGGCATATGCATCAAATGGTATGGCCGGCATGATATAACGACCAAGAAGTATGATTGGCGTTGGGTGGTCACTGGTGAATGCTTGGTTATGTAGCGAGGCATTACTTCGGCGTTCTTTGGCGCATCAGCATTTCAAGTGAGGGTTGGGCCCATTGAATGTTACGCATTGATTGGGCGTGTGGATATGTACAGTAGGGCCGGACGAGCCGGCACAATATGTGCAGCACCAACGCAGAATATCTCTCATCTCCATCAATCTCTGTACCTCCTTAGCCCTTGAGCGCAGACGCGTCGCGTCCTGGAAGTGGTGGCTTTTGGGTTTGGTCAGTGCGTTGCCCCTCCACGCGACCCCACGTGTTGCGGAGGCGCCCAAGCCAGTTGCACGCGGCTCTGCACGACCTCACAATACACAGCAACAGCCCACAGACTGCGGATCGCGATGTACAGAGAAGGCTTTTGGCGCCCCCCTTGCAACTCTCACCACGACCTCCTTCCTCCTCTACGCCCTCGACTCCTTCGAGACCACCGCCCTGGCACTCACAAACCTGCCCCTTCCCATCGTATGGTGCGATGGCGCTTGAGATCGCATCCCACGAGTGGAAAATGTTCCGATTACGCTTTCTGCGTCTTCTCGCTGCGGTTGCGGGACCTGACAATCAACATGTACCGTGCCACCGGGGACAATCCCAGTTCCAGAACCACCATTGTTGCATTAGCACTCTATCTGCCGACGCCACGCATGCGCTTCCCCAGGCGCTCCCCCGCATGGCAATTTTTTGACGTCGGAACACAGTCACGCCATTGGTGGGAAATGGTCGTGGTTTGACACACCAAGACCTTAATTTCTGGCTGCGATCCGTCTAACCACTTCAAGTATACTACGAACTGTTCAAGTGACTTTGCAAGCACAAATCGTTCCACTTGGGCACCACGCCGGGACTTACTCATTGGAGGCTTTTCAAAACGTCCTTTCATCTCAGCGATGATAAATTTGGGACGCGCGTGAATCGAACATGTGTACTCTGCTACTGATGGGCCGTTTCCACAATGGCGACAGGGGAGAAGAAAAAGTTGTGCATAAAAGATCGATATACCAAGCATTGAGGCTTGAAAGCCAAGCACCAACAAGCATTCTCAAACGTTGATCTTAGTATCAATCCCATCCACAATGGTTGCCTTGCCTCTCAGCCTACTCGTTGTCTCGTTTGCAGCATCCGCTGCCGCGGCCCCAGCTGCAGGATCCCAGATTGTTCCTGCATCAAAAGTCCACGTTGACAGGCGTGCGGCTAGTTGCACATTCACTGGATCTGCTGGAGCAGCAGCAGCCTCCCAGTCCGCCGCATCATGCGCCACAATTGTGCTCAACAATATTGCCGTGCCCGCTGGCACGACGCTTGATCTCTCCAAACTAGCTGATGGCACCACCGTCATCTTCCAAGGCACAACCACATGGGGCTATAAGGAGTGGGTGGGACCTCTCTTGAGCATCGGCGGTCACAAGATCACCGTCCAAGGGGCATCCGGCAGTGTGCTCAACCCAGACGGTGCCCGGTGGTGGGACGGCCAAGGCGGGAACGGAGGCAAAACCAAGCCAAAGTTCTTCTCCGCACACAGCTTGACAGACTCCAGCATCACGGGCCTGAACATCAAGAACACCCCTGTGCAGGCTGTCAGCATTGCCGGGTGCAAGGGCCTCACCATCACTGACATGACCATCGACGACTCTGCCGGCGACACTGGCTCCCTTGGCCACAACACCGACGCCTTCGACATCGGCACCAGCGACAACATCCTCATCGACGGCGCAAAAGTCCACAACCAAGATGACTGCGTCGCCGTGAACTCCGGCTCGGTACGTCCATCCCCCTTCGCTCCCCCCCTAAGTTAACCCCCTCCCACACCCGCATCCCTCTAATCACCCCCCCCTCAGCACATCACCTTCACCAACGGCCTCTGCTCCGGCGGCCACGGCCTCTCCATCGGCTCCGTCGGCGGCCGCGCCAACAACACCGTCGACACCGTCTCCTTCTCCAACACCACCGTCACAAAATCCACAAACGGCATCCGCGTCAAGGCCTCCGCCGGCACAACGGGCTCCATCAACAAAGTCTCCTACACGGGCATCACGCTCGCCGCAATCGCAAAATACGGCGTCCTGATTGAGCAGAACTACGACGGCGGCGATCTGCACGGCGCCCCGGACTCGGGCGTCCCGATCACGGGGCTGACGCTCAGCGATGTCAAGGGCAGTGGCGCCGTGGCGTCCGCGGGGTTCAATGTCGTGGTTACGTGTGGCAGTAGTGCGTCGTGTGCGGGGTGGACGTGGAGTAATGTCGTCGTCACCGGCGGGAAGAAGTATGCGAGTTGTGCGAATGTGCCGAGTGTGACGGCGTGCTCGTGAGCGGCTGGGGTCGTGGTGGGATGTTGAGAAGGCGTTGGGGTTGTACATGAAGCATGAAACTTTACTCTTTTATTTTTCTTGGCTGTAGATATTTCCGGGAAAGTGGGGGGGTTGATAAGATCAAAGTTCACTCGGGTGCACAGCTCTCGTTGATTCTTCTACGTGGCATGGGTAAGACGAAGCATCGGCGAGAAAAGACTCACACGGCACAAACTCCTCACGAGATTTAATTGTGTGTGAACTATCGTGACATGTACTTGTGCTAATAAAACACCACAATCTCATTGCCCAACACTCTCCAGCCAAACCACACTCTTCGAACTACCCAAGCTCATTTCACCTATTCCAACCGTGCTGCTCCTCACATCCGGAATCACCGTAACACTCTCTCCATAGCTCAAGTAATCCGTCTCGCAATTCAGTATATCTGGCTCAGCCTTGCTCTTCTCGGTCTCCTCACGGGGCTTGATCCTGGCGCGGATTTCGACGTTCGGGAACAGTGTGTGGCCCTGCTTTAGTGGCACAAGCAAGATGGGCCACTCGAGCTGCTGGTCTTCCCGCGCGGAGAAGTGCACGCGCCGTTGGCCGGCGACGAGCCAGGTATCGGGGTTGGCGTCGAGGGTGTACACGAAATCTATGGGATCATCGGGTGCAGAAAGATTGGCGGCGGATAGGAGGCTTGTAGGGGCAGCCCAGCGGCGGGTGTGAGAAATGCGTAGCGTGGTCATGAGTGGTTGTCCGACAGTTGCAATGTTGGTTTGCTGTGTTGGCGATGAAGTTGACGACAGGGATGCAGTATGCAAGATGTGTGTCTGTGGTATGGAAACAGTAATGACCATGCGACGTGGGGGATATGGCGATGGAGGTGCGGTTGCTGGTTCGCTGGCGCCGTGACTTGAATCTTCCGAGAGAAAAATGGTCTGATGCGTCTAGGAATGGGATCAACTAGAATGTTTGAGACGCTGACAAGGAATAAGGCTTACCGTGTGCCACTTCTGTAGCCAATTGCGAGTATCATCACGCACAACAATCGGTAAGCTGTCCAAGCACTCGGACCAATTCATGTCCTCAAATGCACCGAGATCCACCCTCTCTAACAGGGCAATTTTTTCAAACTGACGAGGTAGGATCGCATGCTCCACACGATCTGTGAAAGTGTCTGTCAAAAGCCGGGCAAGCCGATGAACCGGGCTCGACTCAACGGCGTCGGTAAACAGTCTTCGCAAACGGTCAAGAACGTCCTCGTCGAGACATCTGTACTCAACAGATAATGACAGGCTTCCTGCGGTGAAACTGCGACTTTGCCGCTTACCGGTAGCACTGATGGCTTTTTGTGTGATCTTATATGTTACCGCAACAGGCTGTTTGGGAAATACGTGTATAGCTTCTTTTGATCTCCTTGGCGCTTGAACATCGAAGTCGTCTGAGCCCTCCAGAGCCACGTCAAGCAGCGTCAAGGGCACATGATTGGCCGTCTTAATGTTGAACTTGGACAAGAGTGTCTTGCTCTTGAAGTGATCGTGCACATTCACGTCCAGCGGTAACTCTACGGGGATCGTGAACGAGCCGAAATACTGAAATGGGCCTTTCTCCGTGGAATAATCGACTTCAATCTTGACAGTAAGATCCTGCAAGATAGTCTCCATGTCGTACGGTACTTGGAGGGTAACGATTTTGTCAGGAGAGACAGCTCCGATTGTGATAACACCCGGGCTTGACTTGTCTTCGATGCCGACATCTCCTGATACCATGATCGCATTCGCTGTCCTCAGTCGTAATCCTGCTGATGCACTTTTGAGCCGAATCTCCGCGGATTGGATCTCATTTCTCCCGCTTGTCATTTCCACTTCGATATGTCGTGGCTTGTCAATGTGAATAAAATGCGAAAGGAAGATGCGTGCTTGGAAAGCTTCAGACCGCGGAAAGCAAAGAATACGTGCTTTCTTTGCAGCTTTCAGAGACTGTGCTGAGACTGCGGTGATGCCAAGAGGTGTAGTCGTTTCGGCTTTGGCGAACGGTTCGTGAACAAAGATGATGCGCTTTGCTTCCAAGACAATGCGGTCGACCATATAAGGTCCAGTTGTGTTGATCTGTCGATCAGTCAGTTTCAGCACCTAACGAAGCTATATATCCTTACTTTGCAATCAAGCCAGACACGGTTCAAGCCTCTCTTCGACCGTATTGCTTGGGGTGTTTCGAGCCATATGTCCTTGCCCTGCGTGTTTGCCGTATTGACCAATCGGATCTTGGCAGCTCGAATCTCTATTTCGTCTTCGAGAACATGGCGAAATTGGAATCGAAGCTGAAAGCCGTCTTGATCATCGTGATGGCGCACGTACGGTTCCACAGAGATATCTCCAAAGTACTTCTGCATCTGCACAGTGATATCGTATGGCAGTTGCTGAGAGTACTCGATGAGTTCGTTGAAAACATCTGTGGTCTCGACTTTATCGTCATTCAGCCAGTTGCTCGGTTGTTGTTCATCTTGGCCAGAGCTGGAACGCTTTGATGCAGCCTTGAAGGCCATAAGACTCGAAGCGGATTTGGCTAAAAGGTCCAGTAATGTGCGCACATACTCGTCCTTGCGATTGAGCTTTTTGAGACAGCGTGCATGCATTTTAAGCATCGTAGCCTCTACTGTGTTCCATCTACTTTCGGCGAACAATGAAGCCATGCGTCCAAAATACATAGAGGCTGCTCGAAAGTCGCCAAGTTCGCTAGTGTTGTTAGTATCGAAGCTGAGATGACCGTTGACGGCTGACTTACTATCGAAGTGCGGCCAGGTCACCTAGCACACTCTCAGCTGACTTATTTTGACCGGCAGCCATGTAATGCTTGACAATAAGATCGCTCAAGACCTGTCAAGAAATGAGAACTTGATAGAGAACATCAGATCGGAGACCTTACCTCGTAGAATTGCCTAAACTTCTCGATGGAAGCTAAGGAAGATTTCAATGTATCCGCGAAGATACCAAGCGTGGGGTTCACAATGCCGCTACCATCTCTCGTATCTGCTTCTACTATACTTTCTGCTTCAACATCTTCCTCATCCAGGCTGACATCTGCCATGGTTTCCTTTTCATTCAATTTTGGTAGAATGGCGGCCCAGCCAATATTCCATCCTTGGGTCTTTCCGCTATGCTCAAGCAGCCGTCGCTGGATAGCGAGAAGCTGAGCTCGCACGCTCGCCAGGTCTAAGAGGCCATTCTTGGCGGTATTGATGACACCTCCTTGGTTCGGAGCGGGTCGTTCTTGATACTGACCATTTTCGAAGATAACTTGACCACTGGGGGTTGGCTGAGCATAAGGCAGTTCTGATGACCTCCCATGCAATGACGATGACCGAGATGGATGAATCATGGACTTTTGCTCCGCAAGACTCGTCTTCTGTTCTTTGTTCCGACCGCTGAATGAGAGGCTTTTGCCTGAGGAAGCAACAGATGCATCTGCCCCGAGCCGCGTGAATGGAAGTGATGTAGTGGAGGTCTCTCGTAGTACTTGCTCGAGTGCAGCAAAAGTCCATGAACGGACAACATTGTCGATGACATGCTCGGGAAACGACTTCTCGTGTAATTTCGCACTACAAATAGTTGTCAGTCATGATATCTGCTGCTGAGGTACGCTTGGTTACCCATTGATCAGATCGTCTCGCAGCAGCCGTCCTGCGAAAGTGACAAAGTTGAGGGCTCGTGTGCATAGCTCAGCAAGTGAGAACAGATCTTCAGCATCGCTCGCTTGTCCACCCGTTTTCAGACCCACAGCACTATCGTCTGATGCGCGCTGCAGCGTTCCAGCACCTGGCCGTGCCTGGATCTTGTTTGCCAGATCTGATCGCGCTGAAAAGGAGTTGCCGAGTCTTAGCAGTAGATACATCTGTCGTGCGAATATGTACAGTCTGAAATCGAATATGGATATGTTATTCGAGAGGATCAAGCCACGATAGTCCTTCTTTTGTGCGTTGATAGGTCGATCATCATGCAGCGGGGATAACGCCTCCTCGTTCTGCTGGGACTCGCCTTTCGAGTGCTCTGCAAGTTCTGCTACCTTGGAAAAAAGGTCTTCCGAATAATTGAGCAAAACACTTCCTTGTGCCTGATCGCTTGCTTGGTCTCTTATGACGGTGTCTAGGCCAATGGAAAGTTCGTCGTAACCAAGGAGCGCGTCTTCAACCAACCCAACGCTCTCAAACCCTCTCGCCAGACCTTCCTTCAAGATAAAGAAAGTATTGAAGTTCCAGCCGGGAAATGAACGCTGGGAATCGTTCTTGCGAATGTCTTCCTCATACTGACTGACTCTCAGATCAAAAGACGCAAGGATCAAGGTCTTGAATTTAGCAATCAAGTCTCCCCAAATACGGTCTTGTTCTTGAGAACTTTCGAGGACAGGCGGGGGTGCGCCAGATGCCGGCGTGGGGACGACATGGGCCGGAACGCGTTCTTTCGGCAATCTGATTTGCGCGACACGATCAGGAGCCGACTTTGACGCTACATTAAAGTCTGCACGTAGCTTCTCCAAAAGAGTTGTAGAACCACGAGTCCACTTCAAGCCGGTCTTGTCCTTCTCGCCAGCCGTCGTGTTGGAGGACCATCGGGGCTGGCTCGCGGCTGGGGTATCTGGTACCACAACGTGCAGGATCATCCATTCGTACGCATCGTGGTTTTCTTGTGTGCTTGTCGAACTGCTTTGCGATGGTGGAGTGTGCTCCTTCACCCATTCTCTGATCTGCCTGCGTGCTGTCGCTTTGTACGTGTCGGAATCATCGCATCTCAGTAGATAGAGTTTCAAATATGGCGTTTGGCGCAGTCCGGGGATTTGGTGCCTTCTTTCCTTCTCTTTTACCTGGGGTCGGAGGATCTCCTCGGAGGTTTGTGCTGGTGTTCCTTGTCCACCTGGTGCAGATGATTGTGCCGAAGGGGTTGCTGCAGCAATCTGGGCAGTCTCTTTACTGGGGATGAGATCAACATGGAGAGAATCAATCGATCGCAATGGCCTTGTGGGTGCCTTCCAATGCAGGTTCCGTAGAGGCAAGCGAGCGGTGAGGTCTTCTTGTATCAACGCAAACACTCCTGAAGGGTCATGGTATTCGACTGCAACAAGTAAGTATCGTAATTGCGTCTTATGCTGGGCGATGTAGGGCCCTGCATACCCGTGACCTTTGAGCTTGATAGCCCATCCATCACCGTAGCTTCAGCCAGTTTTGGCCTAGACACATCCTCTGCTGCACCCAAGGCTGGCGCACCATCTCCAGCCACGCTCATGAACTCCGCGCGCTAATATTGCAAAGCGAAAAAAAAGGGCTCGGAAATGGAAAATGACGTGTGTGAATTTGCCGTGCACGTATATGCCGCTGAGAGATGAACGTCACGCTCGGCTGGCTTGACCGCCTTTGATCTACTAACTCGGGTCCGGTCATAGCGTATCCGCTAAGCCTCGCCTTTCACGTGCTGTCCCATCCTCCATCCAGGACTCAGGAGCAATGGCAGGCCATGCCACGAGACTTCATCGCATGCATATCTTCCGACATTGGGCACAGATGTGCCCAATCGTGGCGGACCTGAGTACAACTCCCAGACATCAAAGCATGCAGCCTTCCGCCACGCCTCGTGTTACTGGTGATGCCTTGCTTGCGCCTGGCGGGCTGACGCTTCGCATACTTCGCATTGTGGATTCTATGGACATGTCGCATATCAAGATGACTTCTTCCTCACGCCTCAGTCCAGGCACTGCATGTTTAAAGTGGCCATTGTTCTCGTGTTTCGCTTCGCTGTGCGCCTTGCGTCTTTTTGACCTGACATATATCAAGTCCCTGCAGCCTCCTTGCTCTTGATCTTGATCTCTTGGAATAGAGGACAACATTGGATTTTACCTTGAGGTCACTTCCTTTCATTAATCACTATACTCATTTTTCGCTTCCTCTGTCTGTTCTTCTCAGTCATAGTCCGTCGTCGGTCCACATCGTTCAAGATGGGCATGGGAGACTATTCACCAGGCAGCGTCTGGTTCTATGCTCCCAACAAAGTTGCCCCCATCATCTTCATTGTCTTGTTCCTCATATCAGGCGTCATACACACATGGCAGACCATGTAAGTCTGCTCAGTCACGTTTCCTTCTACATGCCCATCAATGGTCCAGCCCGGGATACTCCAATCCACATCCTCTAACTCCGCCCAAGCATACATAGATCCTGGCGAACAACCGTCCTCCTCCCCTGGGCCTCTCTCCTCATGATCTCCGGCTTCACAGTCCGCTTACTAGGCGCGTACCACCCCACCCGGCTATCCTACCTCATCGCCTCCACCGTCCTCATCATGTCCGGCCCACCCGTCTACGCTTTGATAAACTACCTCATCCTCTCCCGCATCCTGTACTACATCCCGTACCTCGCGCCCCTGCACCCCGGCCGCGTAGCAACCACCTTCGTGGGGCTGGACGCCGTGTGCGAAGTGCTCATCGGACAGGGCGCGTGGCGCATGGCAAACAGCAGCATGACGCCTGCCCAGCGCCGCCTGGGCGCGCGCCTCGTGACGGCCAGTCTGAGCCTGCAGGCCGCGCTGTTCGGCGCGTTCGGGCTGCTCGCCGCGCACTTCCACGTGCGTGCCGTGCGCGCAGGCGTGCTTCGTCGCGAGCTGCTTGTTGTGCTGCGCGTGCTGTATGCCAGCGCGGCTATCGTCACCATCCGCTGCGTGTACCGGCTCGTCGAAAACGTGCAAGGGTGGGAAAGCAGGGTGTATCAAGATGAGGTGTACTTTTGGGTGTTTGACGCAAGTCTCATGCTCTTCAATACTGCGCTGCTCAATCTGTTCCACCCGGGGAAACGCCTGCCGCGCTCCAACTCGGTGTTCCTGGCGAGAGACGGGGTGACGGAGCGGAAAGGGCCTGGGTGGGGGGACGATCGCCCGTGGCTGGTTACCGTGTTCGATCCATTTGATGTGTGGGGATTAATTCGGGGGAGGGATAAAGAGATGCGATTTTGGGATTTCAGCGATGAGGAGTTGGAGAGGGTGAGGGCGGAGAAGAAGAGGGGAAAGAGAAGTGTGATTGTTGGGGTGCTGGATCCGTTGCATCTCTGGGGAGGGAGAGGGTATATTGGGAAGCATTTTTCCAAGAAGGAAGGGAGAGGGGAGGGACAGGCTCATGCTGCGGGGATGAAGACTGACCACCCTTAGTATGTGTACTACTTGCTAATATGTTGTAAAGAGGTGAATAGTCCACCGTCGAATTATCAAGTTGCATTCATCAATCAGTACAAGGCTCGATTCGTCACTTTCTAGATACCGCTCTCAACCTCATTGCCTTCGGCCTCACCTTATCCCTGTAGCATACGTCGCGCCCGTCGGGACACGTCGTTACGCAGGCAAGGACTGACTCGCGGCTGTCAATTCTGCGATACTCGGAGCACGAACGCCCCCCACCCCTCCACACCCGTATGACGTACGTACAGGCGTGCGTGGACATGTATAGCACCGGTCCAGCCCTTATAGAGCGCTTTCCACCGCACAGTGACCTGTGGCACAGACGGGCATGAGACTTGCGTGACGCGTCATCGAGCAGTTTGATGACAAAGCGCGGAAAACTGCAGGTTCGTCTATCAAGGCCATGCTGAACTTCGAGCAGAAATCAAGAAAAGAGTATCTACATGTTAAGCAGTATGCGGTTGAGGTCATAATCATTATAGTATGTACATGAAGCCAACGCCGCATTGAGGCAGTGGGATCTCGCATCTTGCACTTCTATGCTCTCATGAAAGGCCCTCTAGAACTCCGGCAATGCACAAATCTTTTGCTCGCTCAAAGGAATTGCAGTATGACAAGACAAGTCGAAGGGAAAAGATGGATTACAAGATGCTTCAGAGACCGTTGAAGCCCATCATGAGACCTGCACCTGCAAGTGCGGCACCATGTATCCAGGGGTTAGACGTCATGGCAGGCATAGCGCCAGCCGTAGAGGTGTGGGTACCTGTGACGGTTGGACCATTGACACGGGGTCCACCAGTGCCTACTGCAGCAGTACTGACAGCGTTGGGCACATCCTCGGCGTTCGGTACACCTTCGGCACCTGCTGTGATTTCTTGAATGTTCTCGGTTGTAGCATTGAAGTTGGTCTGAGCTAGCGAGATCTCGTTGTTGGCAAGATCGTAAACAACATATGCTGATCGGAGAAAGGTATCACCCAGGACAGAAACTGAATTGCCGGCTGGTCCGATACCGAGAATGCAGATAGGCCGACCGCGCGAGACTGTGGCGACTATGACGAGTTCATTGAGGGGCACCTGGATGTTGACGCCAGAGAAGACAAAGTCGAGAGTGCCTTCCTGGTTGGCCATGTCGCAGTCGACGAATGCAGCACCTTGTGTCGCGTCATACTGCGCATCGAAAGTGCGGTACAAGGAACGGACGACATCGTCGGGCAAATACATCAGAGAAGAGCCCGAGTCGAGGAGAACTGCGACATTTGAGTTGTTGAAGATTGACCCGTTCTGACCATTTTGGCCCATACCGGTCAAGGCAATGATGAACTCGGCGTATTGGCCCTGTTCGGGGATGATTGGAAGTGTCTGGAGCTCGCCATGGAATTTGTCGCTGTCCACGCCGCCAAACAAGATGCTACCGGTCGATGCGTCCAAGTCGTTCAACCAAAGGGAGTACGCATTGGAGTTGATTGTACCATCGTCAACCAGCTTCTGTGGCAGGTTGGGATAAGGCTCTAGTCCTGCGCGGCCGACAGCCACTTCGTTGATGGTATATCCGATACCCAGAATACCTTCCGGAGAGCTTGAGGTGTAGCCAACGCCAAACTGCAGGTCTTCCACGGTCTGACCGCCAAAGCGAAAGGTTTCTTTTGCATAGTCGCCTGACGCGCCCGAGCCGTCGACATAGGAGATGTTGAAGACACTGTTCACATACTGGTAGGTCGAGGAATCATTTGCGTTGTAGGTGCCTGATTCGCCGCACTGGTTGCCACCAGACTGGCACAGCTGCGATGTGGCTGCATTGACCCAGAGATCACTACTGCCTGTGTCGATGTGCAGCCGGAAGTTCTGTGCGGGGGTGCCTAAGCTCGCGTTGGCGAAGTAAAGTGTTTCGAGGTTGTCGAGTGTCTGCTGGACCGTCTTGGTGCGTCTCCGGAGCTGGTCATGTGCGATGGGATTGACGACACTCCGGCGGTGGGTGTCAAGGCGGACTACGTTGGGGTTCTGAGAAAATCAGCATCGCATTCCGACGAGGACAATCCGGGTTGCTGGGTTAGGCCGCACGGGAGGATTCGCGCCGCAAGCACAAGTATGGAGGAGGCCAAGAACTGTACTTACCTCGCGCGGCACCAGCTGGACTGCGACTGCACATGACAGCAATTGTGCTGCCCAGAAAGAAGACGACTTCATTACTACCGTCTACGCGTGCGCCCTTGTTGCGTTTGTTATTGGAGCGGCGGGCTGTGTACCCAAGTATATATGGCGACCGGAAAACAAGGTGTGGCTTGTCAGCGCCTGACGCACCAATGGTCGGAGTCGGCTGGAGGAGCCAGGAACCGTTTCAGCGTGCGAATGCTGCAAACGAGGAAAGATGCGCAGCAGTACAACTGTACAAGTCAAGTACAGCAACAGTAAATAAGGAAAGAAAACAATGGGGAGGAAAAGGCGAAGAGGCGCAGGTGAAGGGAGAGGCGTCCGGGGCGGCCAGGTCTTTGCTAGCCCCGACCATTAGCACTTGTGCTGACGACGCGTGTGATGAGGTCAGTCGAGGTGTTGCGGATCCTGTGCGCTTAGCGCAGCGGCCTACCTACATACCTTACGCAGTACGCATCATGCAGAGCAGCCGCCCACTTTGCCGGACAAAGAGGCACTGTCTCGTCAACACTCAACAGGACGCTGCTTTTGCGGCCAGGGCTTGCGTAGGCTGTGGCGGTGCTGCGCATTGCGACGACGGTCCGATACAGGGCTCCATGTCAAGCACACGCTGCTGGCAGCTGGCATTCGCAGAGAGCTCGCCACCAGCCATCAGATCTGAAGCAAGCAAACCCCGTGTTCGATCGTGCGAGCGCTTGCCCTGCTCCAGAGTCCAGACTCGCACAGTGGTGGCGCACCTGCACACGGCTATCCGGCGCCCCGAAGGGAAGGGTGCTACAGTACCTAGGTACCTATGTAGGCGGCTGTAGCTATGTCCCAGTCCTGCGTGCGCAAAGGCAGACTCAAGAGATCCATGTGCTCGAGCCATATGCGTCGGTCAGCCTCCGTCGCATTGCATGGCGCAGGAAATGGTGACTTCATGGGCCTGGACTCTGCCACGGGACAAGCTTTTCGGACGGGCGCTTAGGGCTGAGACGTGCGATTTGACATGCAGGCACTTTGCCCAGGTCCAGAAGCGCTCGGCCATTAGGTAGCACACGATGCCGGGAGGAGGCGTGCGACAGATGCGGGGATGGCCGAGATTTGTGTAGGTAGCACGAACGAGATCTCCGTCTCAATTGCTGGGCAGCTGCGGAGAGCCAGGCCGCGACTACATACTATTATCTGTGCAGTGTGCGAAATAGACCGTTGCATGCATGTTCGTGGAGTCAAGCTTCTGGGTTGCATGTCCCGAGGTCTTGCAGGTGAGCACGGTGAGCACGGTGAGCACGGTGAGCAATGGACTGCCAAGCATACCGTTCGAGGCTAAACTCAAAATGGACGACCCGTCACAGCGCGTTGCACTCCTCGCGTCTCTCGCGTCGGCCCTTGCAGCATCATCGACAACCACAACCACAACCACAACCACAACCACAACGGCATCGACAAAATCATGGCAAAGGCCGAGTCTTCCAAAGCGGCTGCGAGCAATGGAGCCCGGCCCAACCCAAATGCCGCTGGTGGTGCAAACTACGAATTGCCCTGGTACACAGCATTCGACACCAGGAACATCGGCTGCGACTAACAGTAATGCAGGGTCGAGAAGTACCGGCCTGTGTATCTCGACGATGTCGTTGGCAACACCGAAACCATTGAGCGCCTCAAGATCATAGCAAAGGCTGGAAACATGCCCCACATGATCATTTCCGGTATGCCGGGAATCGGCAAAACGACGTCCATCCTCTGTCTCGCACGCCAGATGCTTGGAGATGCATACAAGGAAGCAGTACTCGAGCTGAATGCCTCTGATGAGCGTGGAATCGACGTCGTGCGCAATCGCATCAAAGGCTTCGCACAGAAGAAGGTCACCCTGCCGCCGGGCCGGCAGAAGCTGGTGATACTCGATGAGGCAGACAGCATGACCAGTGGTGCTCAGCAAGCATTAAGAAGGACAATGGAGATATACAGCTCGACCACGAGATTCGCTTTCGCATGCAATCAGTCCAACAAGATCATCGAACCTCTTCAATCGAGATGCGCCATCCTCCGTTATGCTCGCCTCACGGATGCACAAGTCGTGCGCCGAATCAAGCAGATCTGCGAAGCAGAAGATGTGAAATATTCAGACGACGGTTTTGCAGCACTGATATTTTCAGCTGAAGGCGACATGCGACAGGCCATCAACAATCTGCAATCGACCCACGCGGGATTTGGCTTCGTGAACGGAGATAATGTGTTCAAGGTAGTGGACAGCCCGCATCCCATAAAGGTGCAGGTCATGATCAAGGCTTGCCACGAGCAGCGGATAGACGACGCCTTGATTTCACTGAAGGAGCTGTGGGATCTTGGCTATTCGTGTCACGACATCATCAGTACGATGTTCAAGGTGACAAAGACAATTGATACGCTGAGCGAGCATGCAAAGCTCGAGTTCATCAAGGTGAGTTCTTCAAGGCGCGAGCATAATTGTAGCTGACACATGGTACAGGAAATCGGCTTCACACATATGCGCATTCTCGAGGGTGTACAAACACTTCTGCAACTATCGGGCTGCGTAGCTCGCCTGTGCAAGATCAACATGCAGCCACAACTCTTTGCTCTCCCATCCAAATAAAGAGGTACGAAAATTCTGGGAGATCCTTCGCATAAATTATTTAGCATGGCGCCTGGAGTTATGTCTCATCAGATCTCAACCCCGTCCAAACACTAGGACCAACACAATCCGCACGGTACCGTTCTTCTCGTTACCTCAAATCGTTCACCAGGCTACGTCACTGTCTGAAGTACACCACAGGGCTGCGTGTTGATTGATAGCGAGCGGATAGTATATCGATTGATACAAGAGATGGACAAATCAGCTAGAGCACCTGTAGCACCATGTCGCTAGCCTGCTGGGAGAAGTATGGAAACACAACTGCAAGCAATATGATTAAGCTATCAACCGCCGCTGGTGGTTTACTTGGTCCAGTTCATATCCAAAGGCAGGTCGCAACTGAGCCCTATGTGCACAGCAATTTCTCCCATTTCTGAACCACCTTGACTCAACACTTGAATACACACACAAAGCAGCCAATAATCCATCTAGGCTGTTGTACTACATTACATCGCAACGGTGTACAATCCCGCTGACGAGGATGAAGTGCGAGCCTCGGAGCGGTTTCTCAAGAGCCTGGTGAAACCAGGAGAAGAGGCGCGTCGGATCTTTGCTCTTGGGAGGGTTATGGCGGCGTGGTATGATCTTGTGCTTGATGGGGAGGGGAAGAGGAAAGTGCAGGAGTATCCTGCGGTGCGGGGGATGGAGTGTGAGACTGATACTGGGCATTGCTGAGGGCTGGATCGGGTTATGTAGATGGAACGTCCCTATCATGCGAGATAGAGGACATACATGTATTTTCCCGTCTATGTACAAAAAGTTCACTGTCTCCGGCGTACTTCTCACCCACCCAGACAGGTTTTCCTTGGCCTTTTGCAAATCCTCTTATTTTCATGACATGACGACTTGCCCGAACACCCCCGTTCACACTTCCTCCACAACCTCGATGCCTACGCAGAACACACATCCTCGCCGCCGCGTCCCCATTCTAACATCGCCTCGAAGCGTAAACCCCCCCCCCCCTTTTTGACCCGTCACATCGGACCTTCTCCCGTCTCGCTATTTCTGTTAACAACCTCGACCACGCCGAGGCGGCAAAAACGCGCTTACGAGCCACCCCGCCGCAAACAACCAATATGTTGCCAGGATCTTGTGGGCATTAGTGTGCTTGTCTGTACCGTTTTACTGCGGCGGTTTTTTCGTGTCTCTAACTTCCAGGGCGCGCGTTGCAGATTGTGCGGGCGCCTTTTTTTTCTTTTCTTTTTCTCCTGCCCAGGTTGAGTGATTTGACCGCGGGTTAGGTATTTGCGGATTAAAGTTTTTCACTCGTTTCACGCGCGTCGTGCGATCATCCTGATCCCGTGGTTTGATCGCATGGGGAGGGGTATGTGGGGATTGGGCTTGCGGCGTGTGGTGCCGCGGGATATCGTCAGCGGTCGAGGTTCAGGGCGGAGAATGGAATATTCATATACACTGCTGATGTTCTCTTTACAGGAACAAGTGCTTTGTCGTTGAGTGAAGTCCTCCTTCCTGTTCTGGGACGCCACCTGTACTCCCGGTGCGTGCAGAGCCAGCGGTGGCCGATGCTGGGGGAGTTGTTTTTGTGAGCTCGCCAGTGAAGTCGACTGCTCTAACATTTATAAGGTGTCTGCTTGCCTTCCCGCACTTGTGGCAGTGTGTCATTGAACGGGCGGGGTTCAGCCTCGTTTGCGGAAGCGCGCACGAAAGGTACGATAGGTCTGAATAGCTCCTTGATATAGAGGACCATCATCAGCTGGAAAACTCATTGGCCTTTGCGGCTTCCGGGGTTATGCTTTCTTCGTGCGCGAGGGATATTACCACTACACTTCGATATTGGCGATCTAGATTGGTCCGAAGGTCGTCAACGATAACCTCTAGTGCACCTGGAATGTAGCCAAATTTCCAAAAGAGCTTGACTGGAATCAATGTAGCCTGCGAAACTGTGTAAGCATACTATAATGCTCAAGCTGGTGTCTACATGACATCAAATATTAGTTGAGTGTACAAGACAGCTCTGTACCTCTTTTGCGGCACCATATAGCTGTCTCACAGCTTGGACGCGACAGCCGTACCAAGTGGTCCAGGATCTCCATCAGTCGCCGGAGCTTTATGGGCAAGGGAGATCGCGGTCTGTGACACTGGGATGACTTCATCTTCGAACTCGGTGTCTCTATTGATCTGAAGCGTTAACTCGTCTTTCAGACGGAAAACGCCAAGCGGTGCTTACATTCTTCACATTGATTTGTATACCTTCATCAATCACGTGCACGAATGTTATAGCAGAGCTTGTATCACGATGTATGCGCAGCCTGTGCCGCGGGCTGGGTAGAGTCGTGCTGTGCCAGTTGCTCGCCGCTCCTCGACAGCTCATAGAAACATGCTGTCGTAATTTGTTAACCACTAGATCTGTGCCTTGAGTTGTCTCGTACAAGGCGCAGGATCATATTGGCATCGCTCTGGAAGTATTCGCAAGTTGAGTTTTCTGGTCATCACGGCCTTGACTGGCACCTTCGGTGTGGCAGGCAGTGATGTTGTGGCGTAGGTAGCAAGAAGTTTGAAAACAAGATACACAGGACAATTGCAGATATAGAGTTGAGAAAAAAAGACACTTACCCTATGTATTCATCCGACATGCTCCACTGAGAGTCAATATCAGAGAAATATATGTTATAGTTGTACGAAATGTGAAGCTGATATTAGATCAATCAGCGAGCTTGACTTCAAGCACAAGGCTCCATGATGACTAGAAGTACGATGATTACCGCGATGCGTGCGCGGCGCACTTTCGCATTTGAAAAATCTGTGATAGAGGAATACAACGTGAATCGGTTGATGCGGGGTCGAAAATGCATGCACCTACCACGCCGCAATCAATACAATACTCTGCACTGATCATGTGGTTCCACACTGCGGCCCTTTACTGCGTTCTCCGTGTTCTAGCGGTGTTCTCATTGGGGGGGGGGTGCTCAAAATGCATCTATGCTTAGAGCGACGACTTCCAGGCGTTGTGATAACAGACTACATGTTACAAAGCGACTCGCGGTGGTCATGTCAACATACGCGAAACGCCAATGACATACTTTCTGATTGCGATATCTCCTTTTGGATTGTGGCATTTCATCTGTACCAAGTATTTTGTGCATCAAAGTCGTGGCATGCTGGTGCGGGTGCTCTATCTGCCTAGCTGATTTGGAATGCCCCCGCATCTGTTGATCTACCACCAGCCTTACCACTTACAATGCAGCGCCTGAGTTTAATTGAGCATGTCGAGCCAACTACCAAGGCAGGACTGCGGGCCGGAATCTCGATACTCCATCCGTCCATCTACCAAGCTATGGCGTCACCACCAACCGCAAATGCTCGCCGGCTACGTAGGCCTATATAGTCTCCACTGATGCTATGATGGATTCTCATACTACTTCTATTTCCATCGTAAATAATGGCGGACGACAAGAAGAGACAAGCCCAGCGCAAAGCTGCCGAAAATGGCGTGTGAGTAGTGACGGGGTCTAGTGCGATTGATAGTGCTGACTTCCGTCTAGTATCAACCCTGCGGGTGCGATGGTATTGGCCGCAACGCCTATGTATCTTGCTCTGATACCTGTAACGTGCGTCTTTGTCTCTACTCGAAGCCATCGGTATCGGCATATGACTGATACAAGACAGGACTTTCCTCACGAAGCCTGACAGCATCATTCAGAGCCTTACACATGCCCTGATTAAGCTTCTCCCTGGTGTAGGCGTAAGTAAACTTGATCTGATACAAATCTGTTCATAGCTTGACAGTTCTCGTCAGACAACAGCCATCACTTCTGGACGAGCGATCCCAGCACTTTCAGCATTGTACCTGTTTTGGACATTCGGTGCATCCGGCGCAGCGTCGGCTGCAGGTCAAGCCATGGCCCGCGAGGAGGGCCTGGACAATGACCACCCTCGTAAACACATTCACAACCTTGATGGCTTGCCGCTGCGATTGAGGAGCGCCCACTATGCCCTCTTGGAAAATTTCCCAGCATTTGCACTCTCTGCGGCATTGGCGCAGGTCATTGCTCCTACCGATGCGCAGGTTGTGAATTTGCTTGGTTTCCATGTGATCGCGAAGCTGCTGGTGCACTACCCGGCATACCTCACTAATATTGCGGTTCCGCGAACTTTCGCACACCTGGGTGCCACGGCAGCTTTGATCAATGTTTGCTGGAGACTTGCGGCTGGCAATTAGATATGTACCTAGTCAGCATTGCTGCCAAGTCCGGGGTCGACGTTGGTAGGTGATAGTGTGGTACCTCTCCAACAAGTAGAAACATCGTGTACAATGGGGAAATATCTCTAGTACTCTTGTCCATAGCTATACACTTCTTCATGTGTGTACATAGGAGCTTGGCACGGCGTCACGATTGGGCACGTCACGAGTTTTCGCGTTCGGTCCGCTAGCGTTCCCAGCGAACAATCGGTAGCTTTAAGGGGAAATCTTTATTCGTACACATCAGTCGACATCCACAATCCGTAATTGCGTTAATTTTGGAACTACTTCGTACAACCCCAAAACATGCCTGACCCAAAATGGCCAACAGTGATTCCTATTCCAGAGGAGACGGGGGACTACCTATCTCCGGACACGACCAAAACTACACGAACAGACTTCACCGACTTCTTCCTGCGCTTCAAACATGCTGAAAACGCGCATCCAATCTACAAGCAATTGTTTACTACACATCAGCAGTTGGCGAAATTATGTATCGAGCACCCGGCGATGCGGCCGAACTTGGAGCAGACCTTTTCTACGCGTGAGCATCCTCCTTGCTCGCCACAACACTGATGCCGCCACGATCGGCTAATGATATTCCAGCTGCAAATAGTAAGAACAAGGTGTATTTTATGTGGGACTTTCTGCTCCGGTAACTCGATCAACCTCGAACTCTCCATTGCGCACAAGTTGAAGCCAAACAGAACATTCCAGCAACTCGTCGCAAAAGTGAATCCTCAAGACCCGTTCCGCTCACGGATGCTTCAAGACGTGATCAGCCGCGCAGGACTCGCTGAGTCGCTCATCATCGACAACACCGGCAAGCTCGAGAGCATGAATGCCTCTACGGGCTATTCCGACGACGAGGGCGTCGACTTCACGGACGAGATCAGGACGCTGGCGCTGAAATTAACTGATCTGCCGGAACTGTGCGCCGGATGCACCAAGCCGAGTAGAGACGGCGGGAAGCCGTTGTTGATCTGTGCTGGGTGCAAGGAGGAGAAGTACTGCTCGGTGGAGTGCCAGCGAAAATCCTGGAAATCGCACAAGAAGGAGTGCAAGAAAGCCCAGAATAGTGGTTAGGCGGGCTAGGTACCTAGTACATGGAGCTGGATGAGGATGTCTACGACTTTTTTTGGTGTATTGTAGGTCATTGGATTGAAAAGTAGCATACATGAAATGGAAATACTCCGATGCTTCTGATCAGATGGCACTCGAGAAGCATGTATGGACTTTGCAAGGATGCTACCAGTACGGCCGATACGTTACACAGTATGCTTCTCTGACGGAATTCTACCCTTGTAAGTTGTAGGCCCCTAGGCTTCGGGACCGAGGCATTTTCCCCATTTGGGCTGGACAGCGCCCAGCACCTCCAGCCAATCAACAACCACGCGAAGAAGCGTTGTCCGCCGCAAGCAGGGCTTGGATCGCGTCCGCCGTCTGCGTGGGACCCCCGATCTCAGACATGTGAAAAAGCGATGCGCGCGTGACGCATGGGAGGTGAACGACTGCGTTGGCATGGGCGCGCGAAGTGCTCGACGGTTCGGCCTGTCGACAAGACTGCGGCCTAGGTATTCCTCTCATGCTGTAAGACAGAGTATGTAGAGTCCATGCCAGAGTCTACTGTCTGGGGAAGACGGAGAGCAGCCTCGGGGGTCCGTCTCCATTTGGAGGGACTGGCAGCGGTGCACCGCCCAAAGCAATCAAAGTCGTCCGAGTCCAGAGCTTGGCTCTGACCCACATGCGCCTTAGCGCATCATCATGGGTGCCGAGGCACGTTTAGACGAATGTGGGCTGTGGCCTTTATGAACGATCCACCGTGCTTCAGGCGTTGCTGCGTAGTCATATCGGCCGGATCTGCGTCTTGTTGCTTCCTGTCTCTCCTCTCGCGTCTCTGTCCTGCAGGAAGTAATCCCGTTGTTGGACCTCATCGTTCTGTGTCGCGCTAAGCCCCAGGTACGTCGTGGGAGCTTGGAGCCGGAGCGGTCGGACATGCTGACTGTCGAAATGAAGCATATTCCCCTCAAACTCGGTCGCCATCTCTTCGCCATCAACCTGCGAACTTCAGTCATCAACTGCGCCGCCTGCGCCACAGTCACAACGTGAATCAGGCTTGCCTCTGCTACCGCCCCCAGACGTCACACGCGCAAGTCCAGGGCTAGACCACGATGCTGTTCGGCTCAGTAGATCCTCAAATCGAGCGCGCGAGGGAGCTGCATGCCCCTCCGCTCCAGGGCAAGCCGTACAGCTTGCCCATCCCCGGCTCAGCGGCACCAGGACGATCCGCAATCTACCGTCATTGGAACTTTGTGGATAAGCCGCTGCTCGACGGCCTGGTACCTGAAATCAGAACGCCGCACGAAGCATTCGAGAATGCTGTGAAGCTATACCCCAAGAACAACTGTCTCGGCCATCGCCCATACGACCCAGTCACACGGACATTTGGCCAGTATGTCTGGGAGAACTACACGGCCGTTGCGGAGCGAAGGAAGAACTTCGGGGCCGGTCTCGTACATCTCCACAGGCAGGCTGGCGTGACAGCGCAGAAATATGGCATTGGATTGTGGTGCCAAAACCGACCCGAGTGGCAAATCACTGATCTTGGTGCCATGTCGCAAGGTCTTTACACGGTCTCAATCTACGACACACTGGGCCCAGATACTACTGAGTACATCATCAACCATGCCGAGCTCGCCTGCGTGGTTACTGGCATGAACCACGTTACAGCACTGCTGAAGCTGAAGCCACGAATCCCCACTCTGAAACTTATCATTGTGCTGGACCCGTTGTCAGCCGGAGAGCTTCCTGGAGAATCAAAGGGCGATCTGCTGAACTCCCTAGCCCAGGAGCTTGGTGTCAGCATCCACTACATCCGCGATGTCGAAGCTTTGGGCGAGGCGCAACCACTGCCCATGAGTCCGCCATCGCCAGACGATATTGCGACCATCAACTATACTTCTGGAACAACAGGAAACCCCAAGGGAGTTGTCCTGACGCACAAGAACGCGCATGCTGGCACTTGCGCCTCGATGGTACTCCTTGGTGGTGGTGTGAGCGAGACCATTTGCTCCTTCTTACCGCTTGCCCATATCTACCAAAGATTAGGCGAGCACGGTGGCCTCGCTGGCGGCTCAGCCATTGGATATTTCCACGGCAACATCGCGGAACTCGTAGACGACCTGAAGTTGCTTCGACCTACCATGTTCTCTGGTGTTCCTCGACTGTACAATAGATTTGGCTCAAAGATCAAGGAGGGAACTATTCAAGCCACTGGTGTCAAGGGTGCGTTATCCCGTCACGTTGTTTCCACCAAGCTGGCCGCCATCAACGACAAGCATAATCCCACCAACAAACACCTCCTTTACGACCGCATCTGGGGCAAGAAGGTTGCTGCTCAGCTCGGTCTCGATCGCTGCCAGCACCTCGTCAGTGGCTCCGCCCCGATAGACCCAAGTCTGCACCAATTTCTGCGAATCGTGCTCGGTGGTGCCAATTTTCCTCAAGGATACGGTCTTACCGAGACGTACGCGGTCGCGCTGGTCCAGCACTCGGGAGACTATTCCGCAGGAAACTGTGGTGGTGTAACACCAAACTCTGAGTGCGCACTAGTGGACGTGCCGGACATGGAATACCTCTCTACTGACCTGCCATATCCCCGTGGAGAATTGGTCATTCGCTCGACAACGCTGTTCAAAGAGTACTTCCGTAACGACGAGGAAACCAAAAAGGCGATAGATGCAGACGGCTGGTTTCACACTGGTGATATCTGCTCTGTCGATGAGCTTGGGCGCTTCAAGATCATTGACCGCAAGAAGAACGTGCTCAAGCTTGCTCAAGGCGAGTATATCTCACCCGAACGCATCGAGAATGTCTATCTGGCAAACTGCGGCTATCTTGCATCTGCGTACGTGCACGGCGATTCACATCAGTCGTTCTTGGTGGCGATTTTCGGCGTGGCGCCCGACCAATTTGCTCCTTTTGCATCCAGGGTACTTGGCGAGAAGATTGGCGAAAGCGACATCGCAAAGCTGAAGGAGGCGGCGAAGAGCAAGAAGGTTGAGAAGGCGGTACTGAAGGAGTTGGACAAGGTAGGAAAGAAGAACAAGTTCAACAGCTACGAGCGCGTCAAGTCTGTGAGACTGTTCCTGGAGCCTTTCACCATTGAGAATCAGCTTCTCACACCCACGTAAGTTTTGAGCCACGTCTTGAATTTTGAGTCATGCTGACGACCTCGACAGACTGAAGTTGAAGCGTCCACAGACCGCAAAGGCCTTCAGGCAACATCTGGATGATTGCTACGAGGAAGCACTGGCAGAAGAGTCCAAGCCCAAAGCGAAGTTGTAGACTCGCTTGCGGCATTGTTGTCGTTGCGTAAATATCAAAGGCTGGCGTGGTGTCACGTGGTTGCAGCTTGTAGCGCCGCGCCAGTCTTGGCGTTGCCCCTGTTGCGGCTGCACCGTGTGGTCGGGTACAATAGCCAGGCCTTGTACCTTGTAAACATATCATGTAGAGGAGCCAGCATGCTGCCTCAAGCAAGTCGATAGATGCATAGGATTTCCTAAGCCTTTCCAATTTGATCCAGGACCAGAAAATGACATCCAGGATTCAAGGGCAAGACATGCGAGACAAGTGCAGAATGCTCGTGCGGTGAGGAACAATGCCAACTCATGCATGACGCAGGGCCCCCAGATATCTGTGGGACTGTCATACTCTCCGCTCCCCGACCCAAGCTGGAGCTCCCCCAACCCAAACAAACACTCGATCCCCGCATTCCAGTCCCTTGCAACCACGCCCACTGCCCTCGCGGCACATTGTCATTCCAGCACCTCGCTACCGGTCGTGGATAGGCAGCATTGTAATCCGATTGGCCGCACTGCGTGTTGCCCGCGATGAGTGACGAGACCGAGACCCCGTCCACACGCCCGCGCACGTCGCGCTTCAAGGAGCACACCAACACGGCAAACAGCATCAGGCCGCCGCCAGAAGAGCTGTGGAAGGACCTGGCCATCGAGAATCTCATCGACCAGTTCAACGAGGACAACAAGGCACCGCCGACAAGGAAGGCCTCGGGGACCAGCACAACCTCCGGCGCACGGCCTGGTGTCCTGCGCGGCTCGTCCAACACATCGAGTCAGGGCACCTCTTCTGCGAATGGCGGCAGAAACGCCAGCACCTCTCAGCCACCTACGCCGGCCAGCGAAGGCGCGTTCGGCCGCTTCCAGCGCGTATTTGCTGCCGTCTTTGGTGGTGTCCTGGGAAAGCGGAAGGCGGGAAATGCAGACGCAGAGCGCGACAGGGAGCAGCAGGTGCTGGATGAGCGCAAACAGGCCGCCGAAGCTGCGTATTACGAGGCAAAAGACCGCGGGCTATTGCCAACGCCCAAGGTCTTCGTACGGCCAGGCCTGGCTGCGAGATCTCATAATTGCGGTATGCATCCCTCTTCCTACGCCGATACCCACCAGCACTGCGAGTGAACCAGGCTGACCATGCTTAGTTGCCGACGCAGCGACTCCCAACCGCCCACCCCGAACTCCACTCCTCCGCCAGACCCCGAGCAGAAAAGACCTGCACAAGCAGAACAAGCTGTCCAAGCGCGTCTCCAACCTCGAGCACAAACTCGCCTCCGCCCGCAAAGAACTCCAGTCTGTTCTTGACACCAACGACGCAACCATCCCTCCTGTCCCGCCCCTCCCTGCTTTCCTGCCCCCGACGCCCCCCGTCACCAGCCAAAGCGACACCGAGCCCGCGCCTCAATTCCTTGCGCGCTCCTCTCCACCGTCACCAGAGCCCTCACAGGAGCGCCACCGCCGCCGCCACTCCAGCAACGAGACCGCTAAAATCAGCAAAAAGCGCAAAGCTACCGCCCAAGATGATCTCGACGGCGACTACATCCCGCTCCCCACCTCCAGCGACCCAGACATCGACATGGACACCGACATTGCCATGTCTGACAGCGGCCTCTCCAACGCGGATGCCCCACGCACCATCAAGCGTGTGAAAAGTACCTCGAGCAGAAAGAAAACCGGCTCGCGCCTGCAGAAGCGCAGGAGCAGGGCGGACGCCAAGGACAGACCGGTCACTGTGGTGCCCGATGGGGTTTGTGTGCCATTCGTTCCTGCCGTGCCTGTTGTATCCGGTGTAGCCGGTGACATGGAGGTGGATGGCGGTGATGTGGTGCTAAGCAAGACGACGACGACGACAACAACAGCGACGACGACGATCAAGGAAGCGAAGAAAGAGCAACACCAAGAGAACAACGCAGATGGGAAGATACTCAGAGAAGGCGATGACGGGTACGGCGGCCTGGAACATGAAATGTTCTGAATCTCTGCCTTTTTCTGCATTTGATCTACTCTCTCTTTCTCTCTCTTCCTCTTCCGCTTCCGCTTACCACCACCGCCACTTCACGTGGATACACATCAGCCTGAAACACAGCGACTCCTCCATCCGCCGCCCCCAGCCGATCCTCAACATTCTGCTTCCCTTTTCAGCGAATGCATACATGCACAGCAGCCCGGTGTTTTCTTCGTTCGTTCCTTCCTTCCATGTTCTCCGTCACTCAAATGGCATATCCCCGGCGTTTCCTTTTTATTTCTTCCACATCTTCCGATCCTTGTTACATGGAAAAGTGAGAGGGGGAGAGGGGGGTGTATAATGAGTACCATTCACGAACGACATGTCTTGCATTGCTTTGATATTGTTTTTTTTTTGCCGGGGGGGGGGGGGGGCGGAGGGGGAGTTTGGGTATCTTTTTCTGGGTCGTTGAAATAAAAAACGTCCGTTGCTTTGGTGGGGAGAGAGAAAAAGGGGGGGGGGTGGAAGGGAGAAAAGTGGAAGGAGCGACGGGTGTGTATAATAACAAAGTGGTGATGGGAGCAAGGAATCATTCCCATACAGTATGATATTGCATCTTTCCAGAATTCAATTTATACAGTCTTGATGCACCGTCTAGACACTCTATTCTAGCTCTACTGCATTCCCCCTCCTTTTCATACAAGTATACTGCCAAAACACAATATCTACTTCTTCCTCTGCTTCGCGCCGCTCTTGGCTTGACTTCCACTCGCACTCGCAGCTTCCTTTTCCTTTTCCTTTTCCGCCTCCAACTTCTCCACCTTCTTCGCATCAGGAACCTTGAGTTCCTTATCACCCCCAGCATGCGCCCTCAACGGCATATTCGCATCCTTCTCTTCGACCTCCTCGTCGTCGCCGCCCTGGCCAAATTCATTGACACGGTTATAGTCCACCTTGTACTTCCATGTCTGGAACAGGTACACGAAGAAGATGACATCGTCTCGCAGCGTGGCCAGACGGTGCAGGGTGGGCATTTTGATCGTGAACGCAAAGAGATCGTCGATGAAGGTGTTGAGGAATTTATATGTCATGGCGCGGCCGGGCATGTGCGCGACGGACTGGAGACGATAATTGATGTAGAGCGCGGGGACCATCATGAGAAAGCCGTAGGCGTAGACGGATCCGACGAGAGTGGTGAGGATAAACGAATACCATGATTTATGTGTTTCGTATTTGAGGCTGTAAGCCGCGTAGGCGAGGAGAAGGGGCACTGCGACCATGTAGAGATATTTGAACGCGATTTGATCGTATTCTTCAGTCTTCTTTTCTGTGTCGGAAAGCACATGCTTGTCTTCGAAGACGACGGTGTAGGGGAGGAAGGAGCCGGGAGGTGTAGGGCGGACGCGCACATTGACGGCTTTTGTAATTTTCCAGGCTTCAATGGCGATACCCATGCCTTGGCCGAAGAGAATCATGTAGGACGTGTTGTCGTTGTTGTCGATGAGGTAGAGGAAGATGACGCCTTGCATGAAAACGTTGGCGAGAATGGTGCGGACGGAGGTACCCACGTTGTCTTTCTTCTTGCGCCAATGCTGGACATCGTTCTTGAAGGCCAGCATCTCAAAGATCATATGCAAAACAGAGGCAACTGCGGTCAGCGCGAGGAGGTACGAGTTACTGTCGATGAGGATTTCCTTGAACATTTCCATCTCTGAGCCGTCGCCGCCACCAGGGGTAGACTGCCCAGCCTGTGCGGCTCTAGCATTGGCATTCAAGTTCTCATCAACCGCGGCGAAGATATTGTACTTCCAGTGTGCCAAATTGTTGAGCTTGACATTGAGCGGCAGAGTCTTCACAGTGTCATTCAGCTCAATCATGTCCTTCTTGAGCTGCCAGAACGTGTTGGTGAACAAAATAGGATAGTACCATCCATTTTGACCAGTGGCATCGCGGTGGCCAGTCTGCTCGAGCTCGACGTACTTCCTCGGACCCGCGTGTAAGGTGGCGTACTGAAGTACACCAGCATCCGGAACCAGGGAGATGGAAAAGTTGGAGTGATAGTAGCTCGCAATAACCTTTGGTGCCTTCTTCTCTTCCTCAGTCTCCTCATCTCTCTCAGGCATATCGCTAAGTAGGTTCCTTGTTTTGGCAATCTTCTTCTTGGGGTGGTATTTGGTCAATGGCCGGATGATATGATACGCCTTGTCTGTATCATAGCCCGGCTGCGTAGGGTCCAGCACACTGCCGCTCTTGGCAACGTAGAAGTGCGCGAAGAGCGTAGCATTGTGCTGAACTTGCTCCGGCACGTTGAACACTGTCTGGATCTCCCTGTTCTCCTTGTAGTCTCCAAACTTGAAGTTCTTCTCCTCAATCAGCAACGCATCCTTGGGCATCGACTTGAGCGCAGGCAAGGCGACCGACGGCGAGATGTACATGGAAATGTCGACCTCGGTGCCGACATCCCACATGGGCGCGACATTGTAGGGAACCACGCTGAACTGTGTATTCGGTTCGTAAGAAAGAGGGCGCTTCTCCCACACGGGGATGGCGACATTGGCTCCGTTGGCGGATTGAGGGGCGGCAGGACCACCTTGCGCAGTGTTCACAGCATCGGGCGCAGCCGGTTGCGGTGCGAATTGTGGAGCGACCTTGGGCAAGACATATTTCATGCCACCCTGGATGAGCAGGAATATGCCTACCGATTGGATAATGGTCTTGAACGCCTACCAGCCACCGAAACATTAGCAATCAAGAGCCACACAACGGGCTGTTTTCCATCACGTACGCTCTTCTCCTCGGCAGGAGCCGCGGGAGCCTGTGCCTCAGGCATAGCTGGCAGACTGCACAATCAAGCGATTCCCTTTGTGGTGATACGTGTCAGTGCAGCGAAGGGGCGGACGAGTGCGATAGCAGTCTGAGCAGTGAGGGACCAGCAGCATACGCGGAGGAGACCAACGTATGCCAAGAAAAGCGCGGCTTGACGGACGCCCCACTAGCGGATGGAGCTGCAGCCAACGGGAGGACGAGGCGGCGGCATGCATGATGTGCATACATTGGACAGCGTTGATCTGAACTTTTCGGGACGGTGACTTGTGCAGCGATGAGTCGACCACAGCTCTCACCGGCGTGTGCGCTTCCGCGACTGCGTGCGGGAGACAGCATCATATTCTTGCCCTGACCTGCCACCAAAAGTTATTCTCAATCGCCCGTCTACCACCCCCCCGCCAGCCAGGAAACTGCCCTTTCCGAACCCATTCCGAGCACTTTCTCCCCTCTACCACCCACCATGGCGACCACCAAGCAGCCCGTCGTCTGCGTATTGTGCGTTCCCTCCCTCCCCTCCCCTTCTCCTCACACACACAGCCAGAGAGAGAAAAACAAAGAAGCTAACCCAGCCCCAGCTGCGGCGCCTCCCCCGGCACCTCCCCCGTGCACATGGCCGCCGCCCGCGCCCTCGCCACCGCCCTGCACGCCTCCGGCACCAAGCTCGTCTACGGCGGCGGCACCGTCGGCCTCATGGGCGAAGTCGCACGCACGCTCGTGTCGCTGTCCGGCCCCGCGAGCGTGCACGGCATCATGCCCTCGGCGCTCGCGTCCCTCGAGCAGAACCACGACCCGGCCAACCCCGCCGGCCACGGCATCGACGGCGCCGTCTACGGCCGCACCACGCTCGTCAAGGACATGCACACGCGCAAGCAGATGATGGCCCGCGAGGTCATCGAGGGGGGCCCCGGCGGCGGCTTCGTCGCGCTGAGCGGCGGGTACGGCACGTTTGAGGAGCTCATGGAGGTTACCACGTGGAACCAGCTGGGGATTCATAGTATGCCGGTTGTCGTCTTCAATGTGGATGGCTACTGGACGGGGCTGATTGAGTGGGTGAAGAATGCCGTGTCGAGTGGGTTTATTGCGCCGACAAATGCGGGAATATTGGTCGAGGCGTTGAGTGCGGACGAGGTGATGCAGCATTTGAAGGAATATGAAAATGCGCCGGGGAGGTTCAATTTGACTTGGGACGAGCAATGAGGTTGAGCATGTGGAGAAGGGAAGTGATACTACAACGGGCAACAGGCAGCTATGGTTACAACAGTATACTTTAGGATCGTCATAGGTCCATTCAAGAGTCGATCCATGACCCAGCACAAACTAGAAGAAATAACACAAGAATCCTGTTCGACATGGGCTATTGCTCATGATCATGCTCAACTCTCCACTCTGCATTTTCGCGCACAATCTGAACTGGAATGCTGATACTGCTGATATGGCGAATGAAGATTCAATACTACACTACTTCAAACTCCACACGCCAAGTCAGATGATGACATTGAACGAAGACAAAGCTGCCACAACTCCGTACAATGCATGCTGAGTCGTGAATCTGCACTAACTAAAAATCACTGCTTCTCCTCCATACGTATAGCTGCAGGATAAGAGAGCTTAGAATCCTGGAAGTTGAAATCCGAATCCTGGGACGGCCGGTGGTACAGCAATGCCTTGCTCCGCACGAGGAGAAATATGGCGAGGGTCGTTGATAGGTCGTTCTAGTTTTCGGAACTTTGGCTGAGGGTTGTCAAATCCGTTGTTGGTACCGTTACTGTTGTTCCCGCCTCCGCCTTGTCCACCAATTTTTCCACGTCCAGCGAAGCCGCCACCCCGCCCACCACGGGGAACGTCAGTGGGCACTCGTCGACTGATGGCTTTGAAGTGTTAGTACTGTCTCTACGTATGACATCGTTGGCTTTTACCTTTTGATGAAACTCCGGCACCAATCTCAATGTCAGGCTCCTCGATGACCATGCCTCCCTCTAATGGGCGACCGCCTGTGCCTCCATGTTCGGCATTCAGAGCCCACTTACGATCAGCATCTGTAAGTCTAGAAATAGGTATCACGCTGATACCAGTCTGATAATCACTGCAATCGCGCGGTCCAAAACCGACGCCCCACCGAGTCTGCACAAGTCAGTACCAGTGAGTCAATTACCACAAGCTGATAATCTTACCTGTCGCGCCTTGGACTGAGCAACAGGATCGTTCAGGCTGTCCATGCCATCCTTGGCTGCCACGGAATCCGGACGAGTCATCATCTTCACAAAGGCATGTCGCTTATCCTGATTGACTATGCATGTCTGGACTCTGCCGAAGCGCGAGAATATGCTTCGAATCTCACCTTCGGTACCACCTGCACCACCTACGAATAGTGTTCGGCTAAGGACCCTAATGTGATCACGAGGCAGACTATCGTCCCAGTCGATGAACTTTGATTGTCCGTAAACATTTCTAGGAGGACTTGGTTGTCTTCGTGGTGGGCTGCGTTGTCGATACTCATTTTTAGCACCTCGCTGCTTACCCCGACCTCGACTCCGGTCGCCTCGATCACTTTGTGCGTTCCCGTCGGGACCCGCATTAGGATCGTAAACACCGTACGTCGGGCTATTTCGACGATTCATGTTCGGAGGGGATCTATGTGCTGGCGAACCATTACGATGATAATCAGGTGAGCGACTACGGGCCCGCATGCTACTGTCGTTCGGATCATATCGGTCAGGCTGACCACCATTGTGTAAACTATTCTGGACTTGTGGCAGTGGCTGGACGCCGGCTGCGGATTGCAAAGGCGGCAATGGTAAACCCCCGTTCTGGGCGGCAGCCAATGCATTTAAGATGGTAATCGCTTGATTAGGAGCAATAGAACCTGCACTCATAGCTTGTATGATCTGGCCTGCTACGTCATGAACTCCTGCGGGTGGTGGAGGTAGTGCAGCATGAACATTCGCGCTTGGTGGCAGAGGAGGCACAAACCCGGGAGGCGGTGGAGGCGCCGAATTCTGAGCAAAAGGAAATGCAGATGTTATTGCAGGTGGAGCACTGCTCTCAGGAGCCTGTTGGCTGTAGTTTGCAAGTGCGGCATAAAGTGCAGCCGGATCCTGATGTACCTGAGGTGAAGGCGCAATTGGCAGCTGATTAGTCTGAGCAATGAAATTCTGACCTGCAACATTGGACTTCGGTGGACTAGCTGGCGGCTGCCTAGCGACTGTGGGGCCAAATAGTCAGTACGTACGGCGGGCGTTATGTGTATGGCGTTGCTTACCATTCTGACCGCCTTTTAGTAATTGCTTGAAGCTTACAAGCATCTCATGAGGGAAGGTGTGTCCACGCTCCCAAATGTCTAATAACTTGGAAATCTTCTCCTTTTGTGCTTCCGGCGCGGAATTGACGAGGTTGCCTAGCAAAACTGGTAACACGTCGCGTACCAGTTGTACACCTGAAGCATAAGTCCCAGGTGCGGCGTGTTTAGTCACGGCTTGACCAGCACTTTTAGCCTTCTCTACCCACTGTCGGGCGACAGCATCTACGACGTATAGTACTCCAAGCTTATGAGTGGCAGCGCTTTTCTGGAACTGTTGCACGATGTTCTGGACGATGACTGTCTCGGACTACAAATGGAGAAAAGACCTTAGTAATTGATCCCGTAGACAAGAGATGGCTCGTAGGTGAATATCGCAGCCGGCATACCTGAATGTTATCGACACAAATCTGTGTGATAGCTTTGATCTTGGTTGGCGTGATGCCTGGGGGCTTCAGTGCCTGCAGTGATTGCAGCTGTATCCCTAGCTCCTCCATTGCTGCCATAATTAGGTTGGTTTGCCAGATCAGACTCGAGAAGAAAGGAAACTAAGAGCGAGTGATGTTGTGCTGCAAAATGCTAGGCCTGTGGTAAGAGAACCGAGATGGCAGACACGCAGTGTACTCGAATTGGCAAATCAATACCTGGAGCAGAAGGATCTAGTTGTACACAGAGTACAGTATGAAAAGAAAGACGACCGATCCGGAAGCAGGATTGCTAGTGCAGTGGCAGCGGAGAGCTAGGTGGAGGCGCTGAAATTTTGCGCTGATGAGACCTGCGATGCGCTTTTACTCTAAGGCGCGACCACACGGTGAGAGCGGGTTTCGCGAGCGTTTACACAGATACGAGAGAGTCGCGGCGATGCAGCGTATCAAGGTAACAGTGGAATGGAGGAGCAAGGTGAGTTGATGATCTACGTCAAGCGCGCAGGCAGTTGACCTTGCTGGGTGTTGCCGCAGAAGTGGCTGGAGGGTGCTTTCCATCTGGACAGGCGAAACGGCGCTAGACGACACGTGACATGGACCGCCGCAGGTCCGCTGATGCATGGATGCACCTCGGATCTGGTCAGCCGTCAGCGTGTTGTTGCAGCCAAGTGGCGCGCCGAGGGCATGTAAAAGTTTTTCCTTGAGCGAACGATCATGCCCCAGTCCGCATGCCGAGGACTGCAGATAGGTAGGACGAGGGAAGCCGCATCGCCATGGTTCGCTGGCTCTCCTCTCAGGCGGTGTGGTAGCGTTGGAGCGCACCTTTTTAAACAGATAGGTAGGTACATATACAAATCAATAGGTACTGGACCTGGACCCATACATGGAGGCTGAGAGGGCAACCACCGTCCCGAGGCCATTGATGGCCGCAGATGGGACCGGAGCCTGCACTCACACGCACTGGGCGGTAAGAGCGGGACCTGAAATACAAACAGGCGGGCCCTGCAGGCTAGCCGCGTCCCAACGGCACCAGCATGATGCATATGCATCTGAAGCCTCCGGGTGGACGAAACCACAAACTGTACATGCTATGTAGTATATTCCTGGCCAGCCCAAATTCGTACGAGCCATGCAAAATTTGACGACCGCAAGCCGAAGAGGGCGTCCGGTGCCGAATGTCGTTCCGGGGCGGGCGCAGAGCTGGAGCTAGTCATCCCGCGCGATGACGACCGTGCTGAGAGTTCCTAGCACATGGATCTCCACCGATATTTTCTCGCATCATTCCGTAACCCGTTCGCCGCCTTTTCTCTTCACCTCCCGCCCACCCGCACCCTGCCTCCACTCCCACACCTCACACAATGGCTTCTGCTCTGCGACTGACCAGCGCCTTCCGCGCTGCCGCTCCTCTGCGGACCACTGCCTACAATGGCCTCCGCTGCTACTCGACCGGCAAGACCCAGGTATGCGTCTGCCCGCCATGTGCCTATGCCAGGACCGCTGCTAACGGACCCAATTGCAGTCGCTGAAGGAGACCTTCGCCGAAAAGCTTCCCGGCGAGATCGAGAAGATCAAGAAGCTCCGCAAGTATGTCTACTTCCACGGCACTCCCGCGGGGCGGGCGAGGCGCTATCGTCGCCGCCGTAACACACACTGACATTACATCACAATCTAGGGACTACGGCAGCAAGGTCATTGGCGAGGTCACCCTTGACCAGGTCTATGGCGGTGCCCGTGGCATCAAGTCGCTCGTCTGGGAGGGCTCCGTCCTCGATTCCGAGGAGGGTATCCGTTTCCGCGGCAAGACCGTATGCACGACCATCTGCTCACAGTACATCACAATGCTTATCCGCAACAGATCCCCGAATGTCAACAGCTCCTGCCCAAGGCCCCCGGTGGCCAGGAACCTCTTCCTGAAGGTCTTTTCTGGCTCCTGTTGACCGGCGAGGTTCCGTCCGAGCAACAGGTCCGCGACCTTTCTGCTGAATGGGCCGCCCGCTCCGATGTTCCCAAGTTCGTCGAGGAGCTCATCGACCGCTGCCCAAGCGACCTCCACCCCATGGCTCAATTCTCCCTCGCTGTCACTGCTCTCGAGCACGAGTCGAACTTCGCCAAGGCCTACGCCAAGGGCATCCACAAGTCCAAGTACTGGGAGCACACCTTTGAGGACTCCATGGATCTCATTGCTAAGCTCCCCACCATCGCCGCCAAAATCTACCGCAACGTCTACAAGGACGGCAAGGTCGCGCCCATTCAGAAGGACAAGGATTACGCTTTCAACTTGGCCAACCAGCTCGGATTCTCCGAGAACAAGGACTTTGTTGAGCTGATGCGCCTGTACCTCACCATCCATACTGACCACGAGGGTGGCAACGTCAGCGCTCACACCACCCACTTGGTTGGAAGTGCTCTCAGCTCCCCTTACCTCTCTTTGGCTGCTGGTCTTAATGGTCTCGCTGGTCCCCTCCACGGACTGGCCAACCAGGAAGTCCTTGTCTGGCTCCAGAAGATGAAGAAGTCCATTGGCAACGACCTCAGCGACCAGAACATCAAGGACTACCTCTGGTCCACGCTCAAGGCCGGCCAGGTCGTTCCCGGTTATGGACACGCTGTTCTACGCAAGACTGACCCCCGCTACGTCTCCCAGCGCGAGTTTGCCCAGAAGCACTTGCCCGATGACCCCATGTTCAAGCTCGTCAGCCAGGTCTACAAGATCGCCCCTGGCGTGCTTACCGAGCACGGCAAGACCAAGAACCCCTACCCCAATGTTGACGCCCACTCTGGTGTCCTTCTCCAGTACTACGGCCTTACCGAGCAGAACTACTACACCGTTCTTTTCGGCGTGTCCCGCGCGCTCGGTGTCCTGCCTCAGCTCATCATTGACCGCGCTGTCGGTGCACCCATCGAGAGGCCCAAGTCCTTCAGCACCGAGGCCTATGCCAAGCTGGTTGGTGCCACTTTGTAAGCGTTTTGCCATCATTTGTTCTCTCGCCAAGAGGCAGGGAAAGAAGTTGTTCGATATTCAGGGTACCGGGTTGTGTAGAAATGGAAATGTAACGATAGGAATCGGGTGCATTGAGGCGCTGTAGTACTACTCTTTGGTGGTTGAGACATCTCCGCAATATCATGAATTAACGCACGATTTTGGCATGCACGAAATATGCACTAATCATTCAGGTGCTTTGAACTTGGCTGCTCAATACGTGGAGTATCGATTGTCGTGGTTGGCTACACCAATAGCAGCGGTCGGAAAGGCATCGAGTATTGAGCCAATCGGCGGTGTCGAGCTTGTCGGCTTCAGCACTCATTGAGTTAATGGGGAACCGATGCGGATCGTTGAGCTGTACCCACGGCACCCGGCGTCGGCCCGCATTCCAGGGAGTCGCTCATTGCGTAGAGGAGAGTCGATAGACATGGGCGGGCTGTCTTGCGCAAGAATGCACGAGAAGGGAGGCTCTGGTGCTATAAGCACTTGGAGGCCCGACAGCGCAGAATCGGCACATACCTACCTACATGTACCTACTGTCAGCTGCCAGAAGCCCGCAAATTGGCTGCCCGAGGCTGCGGATCGGCAACTGAAGGCTGCGCCAAGTAGCTTCAGGGCTCAGGGACATCCCAAAATATAGCGCGTTGGCCAACGCTGAGCAGCTGGATGACACAGACCACCTCGCAAGCCATACCGTCTTTTCGCACATCCCTTCCAGAGCCTGCTCTTCACCCTCCGCACACTCACTCTCGCGACGAAGCACCCTATCGCCTTGGTCAGGCCGCATATCTTCGACAAGAGATTCCCCAAGAATGAGCTCCACCCCCGCCACAGGCGTGCCGACCATGGCCAGAAATGGCCCTCCAAAGCTCGAGAAGAAGCCTGTCAAGTTCAGCAACCTGCTGCGTGAGTGCGCCGTGTCCTGTAAAATGTGCATCGTGTGCTGACGGCCTATCAGTCGGTGCTGGTCTCAACTTGTTCGAGTAAGTCATCACCGCTTATTGCGCCAAAATGCCGGCGTGCGCTGATCTCCCTTACAGAGTGACAACTTTGGGACAGCCGTTGGAGGTCGTCAAGACCACCATGGCTGCCAACAGGTCTGAGGGCATCTCGGGTGCTATCGGCCGCATCTGGGCGCGTGGAGGCGTTCTCGGCTGTAAGTGATGTTGCAAACGACACGGCGCAGTAACTTTCGCTGACCCTGTTTCCACAGTCTACCAGGGCCTGATTCCGTGGGCATGGATTGAGGCCTCCACCAAAGGAGCCGTCCTCCTCTTCGTCGCCTCAGAAGCCGAGTTCTACGCCAAGTCCTTCGGCGCGAACGACTTTGTTGCTGGTATCAGCGGCGGCATGACAGGTGGTCTGGCGCAGGCATACGCCACCATGGGCTTCTGTACTTGCATGAAGACCGTGGAGATTACAAAGCACAAGGTCGCTGCCACTGGCGCGAAGCCTCCGGGTACTATGGAGACCTTCATGCAGATCTGGCGTACCGAGGGTCTCCGTGGTATCAACCGCGGTGTCAACGCTGTTGCGGTGCGCCAGGTTACGAACTGGGGATCCCGCTTCGGTCTGTCTCGTGTTGCGGAAACCGGCATCCGCAGATTCACAGGCAAAGAGCACGGCGAGAAGCTGAGCGTCATTGAAAAGATTACTGCTTCTGCTATTGGTGGTGGTCTTAGCGCTTGGAATCAACCTATCGAGGTCATCCGTGTCGAGCTGCAATCCAAGACCGTCGATCCCAATCGTCCCAAGAACCTCAATGTTGCATCTGCATTCAAGTATATTTACTCAAACAACGGCATCAAGGGTCTCTACCGTGGCGTTACCCCTAGAATTGGACTTGGCGTTTGGCAGACGGTTTGCATGGTAGCTTTAGGCGACGTGTAAGTTTCTTCTCTCCCTTTGACATGAAGCGATTGTCCACTAACTCTATATCAGTGCCAAGGAAGCTGTCGAGAAGCTCACTGGCGACCAAGTCACTGCGAAGCATTAAAGGCGTTCAGTTTGGATAGGCGTATCTGGTATGCATGCTAGTGCTCGCGTCAGGAATGTTTTGAGCTCATAGACATATCTGGAACATTTGTTAGCATATTTCTGTGCGCAAAATCTCGGACATAGTATCTGAGAGCCCGTAGCCTTGCCTCATAATTACGATGAGATACAAATTGTCCAAGTTCCCTTTTTGCATGGAGATGTGAGACATTATCCTTGGTCAAGAAAAATATTGACTAAGAGTTGGACATGAACATCTTTGTGCTTCGTCAACCAGATCTCACTCGCGTGGATGTGAAGCATGACTTCAAAGTTACAGCACCATGACACATTGCAAGCAGTACTGGCACAGCTCCTTGAAGTTTGGTAGTCATTGGTTAACATTGCCATTTATCACCACTAATAGAAGCTGTAGTTTATCAGGTCTTTTGTGAAATCATAGGAAAAGGTCTTCTGGGTTGGGGTTCAAGCTGTACAGTAACAATGTGAATACCGGTACAGGTAACTAAGCTATATAGAGAAGTAGCGCTTCAAACTAAGCTCGGCTAACGTCAGTGAACCATTTGAGAACGACATCCTGGGTAGTCACGTAGTCCTACCACTTACACTTCTGACAACATCCTGGCACGCACCCGGACGCAATAATGCGGCACTCGCAATGTCGCAAAATATATCCTGCATACCTACAGGTGTGCAACTGGGATCTAAAAGAGTAAGCACTCGTGCGGCCCGTGAAGCACCGAGTGGACGCAAGCCGCTGATGCTCAGTCACTACACCTCATGTGTGCTTCCAAACGGAATTTAGATAGTTACCACCATGACGAAATACACGAGCTCCAAATATCATCAGATTGCTCGGGGAAAACACAGCTAATTTCTGGCAGTTTCCCGATCAACGCGAAGCACCACCCATGAAGGCATGGCGTTGCGACCTGACAGCTTTGTCGCAGCTCTACAACCTCTTTTTCGTGGCCTGCAGTGATACTGTATATGTGTACCAGCCAAGATTCCCAAGCCAAGAGCTGGAAGATGAGCCTGCATTAGTCCTGACACCTCCTGTCACATTGGAAGCTGGTAGCGCATCTGGCATCGATGAAAATGATCCGCACTCCGTCACTCGCATTCTTGTTGCCTATCTTGGTACCGAGGAAGTCCTTTTCATGACTTGCGATGATGGCGACGTTATAGGTTATCGTGTGGAGATCATACAGCACGCCATCGTGCAGCGACACGACGAGCTCAGCACTTCGCCAGAAGGGATATCAGCTGTTCGATTCTTCTTGCATCGTAATGTTGGAGCGAGCGCGTGGGGGCTAGCGGTGCATCGAGAAAGTCGCATCATTGCCATAAGCGCGAACACTCATGAGATCACCGTTCTAGCACATGCACTCGCCGCCCGTGATACGAGCAGTCCGGATGACGCAGATATCTTTGACACAGATGTGTCCGTCTCTGCAGACCAAGATATCAGGGATGATTTCCCATACCCGCGACAGCGAGATCATGTTCTCATCCTCAAAGCCAAAACGAACATCCCCTCAATCTCTTTCGATAACACTGGTGCTGACCCTCATGGACAATGGTTGTTCAGTACGTCGATCGATGGCAAAGTCATGGTGTGGGACATTCATCATTCTAGGACCCCAGTTCGGATCATACAAGCAGGTTGGTGTGTGAGCGCAGAAAGCCCTACCAAGGCGCCTGGCTTGGCGGCAGGCTACTGCGCATGTCCAGATCGCGCAAATGTTGCGCATGCTGCTTGGAGTGCTGTATGCCTAGATACAAGCTCCGCACATGACGTGTCTGGGAGTCATGAAGCTAGTTGGCAGCCGCAATTTCATGAAGGCAACTTTGTGGAACTCGTAAGAGATAAGGAGCGTTTCACGATCAAATCGTCAAGACATTATGACTTCACGGCTGATGCTCTGGACGATCTGGCCAGCCCCATGGACGAGGGAGATGGCAACTCAGACTCTGCCATGTCTATAGACAGTCAAGATGCTGTGAGCGCATTTGGCTCAGAGTCCGACGAATCCGAGGTTGATACGGCAGCGGCTCATGTCATGCTCCCTGATGATGGTCACTCGCCCGAGAATGCTGAGTCCACTGAAGAGGTCGAACCTGCAGCGGTTGATGAAGCTTCTTCTCCTACAAACACTGCGTTGCCAGGAGATCCAAATCTTGATGACTCAACGGGCGAAGACTCGCTCTTTGTCCCCGAGGGTCCGTCATTTGGAGCATCACAATCCACTGCGCTGCCATGGTTTCAATCTCTAGCATCAAATCTTGATGATGTGGTACGTAAATATTTCCATTCATGTTTTTGGATAGGATGTGGAACACTTTGTTGCGTCTGTCGCAGTCTCGCAGGATTCAGGATATGATTGTGTCCCTATATCCCTTAATGATACATTGACTGAGACCTCTTTCGTATCTTGGTCTCCTTAGACTTTACGGATATCGCTAACAGCTACTTGTAGATGATGGATCTGGACAGCGACGACAGCGATGAGATTGAGCTTCTCATGCCAAGTACCGCTCAAACCCAAGCTTGGTTGGGAAGCATGCCTCGCAAGCGGGTTTATTGCGAAGTGGAAGACACGTCAAAACCGCAGTCTCGTGGTCCTGTCTGTCACAGCGAACTGGGTGAGGACAACGCACCCGAGCTTGGAGGTACGTGCAATCATCTTTCCGCACAGAAACAACAAGGCTCTGACTTGAAGCTACCTATAGCAAGTAGTAGCCGCGCCAATGACCGCGTTGATGAAAGCCACATCAACACTACAAGCCCAATCAATTGTGTCAGTCCTCACTATCCCACCATCTAATTCCACGCTCAATCTAACCTGCCCCTCCAGCTCCTCATCATCCTCACTAAAGAAGAAATCTTCCTCTACCAACACCCCAAACCACCTTCCTCCTCCTCCTCCTCCTCCTCCTCCTCCCCTCCCAATCCCACCACCCCAATCATAACCATGCGCCGCCCCTTACACCCAGGCCCCTGGACCCCCTTCCTCAACCCCTTCGACCGCCTCTCCTTCTTCTCCCAAGTCCCCCCCCTCGGCCTCTTCATCGTCGCCTCCCCAGTAGGCCGCGCCGCGCTCTTCACGCTCTACACCACGCCCGACTCCCCCACCGCGCAGCCCCCGCGCTACGGCTTCCGGCTGGCCTACATACTCCCGTTCGCCAGGGGCAGGCCGCACGACGTCGTCTGTGTGACCAGGGCTCGACTCGCGGGTGTGGCCGTCGCGCCGGTGCAGGGGATGTGTGATGAGGTGGCGGGTGGCGAGGGGGCTGTGTTTGCGGGGCCGCGGATGAGAAGGTGGAGGTTGTTGATGTACTATATGGATCACACGGTTGTGGGGTATGAACTCTACAAGAGGAAGGATGCCGGGGGAGAGGTTGATGTCGGGGAGCTGGTTGTTTAGTTAGCTACTACTTTTCTGCTTTGGTTGTGTAGGGTTGTTTTTGGGTGTTTGTCTCCCTTTCATTTCGTGGTAATGGTTGGAGATTGATGCGTCGGAAAGGGGGTGTCAGTGGTGCTTTGTACATGTAACTGCATCTTCTTTGTACTCGGTCAATTTTTTTATTAAAAAAAGGTACATATTTAAATCCTAGCATGATGTTGTCTCTTCCAGGTGTCATCGCGTCAAGATTCTCATGAATTACATGCTCCCTTGCACCCCTCGTCCCCCCCTGACCCCCAACCCCTGAGCCCTTATTAAAAAAAAACCTCTTACAACTCCTCCTTCTCCTCCCCATCCTCCCCCTCCACATCTTTAATCGGATCCCTCTCCGCATCCCTAATCGCCCGCTCAAACTGCTCCGCCTCCTTGGGACTCGCCTCGAACAAATGCTCCCTGACCAACCGGCGTGGCGTCTCGCCGAGCCACTGAAAGAGCGAAAAGTCCTGGAACTTGTCCGCGCGGAAGATTTCCAGCACCTCGACGGGCTCGTCGTCGGACAGGTTCTCGATGAAGTGGCCCATGTTGCGGGGGATGACGCCGACGTCGCCGGCGCTGAAGTCAAAGGTGCGGGCGGTGCCTTTGGCGGCGAAGATGGTGACGCGCGCGCGGCCGCGGATGAAGAAGGACCATTCGTCTGCGTTTGCTGTGCGGAGGGGAAGGGGGGGTTAGTATCGTCTGGGGAAAGAAGAGAGAGAGGGGGGGGGGGGGTTCTTACGATGCCAGTGCATTTCTCTGATGGCGCCAGGCTGGATATCCAAATGCGCGGCCGCAATCGTCTTTGAGATCTTGAAGTTTGTCGAGTCGGTGATGCGGACCTGGCCGCCCGTTGTGTTTACGGGTTCCTGCGCGAGCATTTTGTGCGTGAATTGGATCTTGGATTTCTTGTACCCTTTGCTGGAAGAAGGGATTTCCTTCTCGATGGAGTCCGGACTGGAGCCTTGGAAGATGTATTTCTCTTCCTTGGGGATCGCTTTGAAGACTTCGGGTGCGACGCGGAAGTTTTCGCCCAGCACGGATTTTGGGGTCAGGCGCATCCAGTCGGTGAGCAGGAAGGTGGAGTCTTCGGAGAAGTTGCCGTCATCGAAGACGAGCAGGAATTCTGTGCCGTTGGGGCTGAGGCCTTGCAGGGAGTGCGGATGGCCAGACGGGAAGTACCAGAGATCGCCCTTTTCGAGGTCGTCGACGAAGCTGCCACCTTCGGGGTCGAGAGCGGTGATGCGGACTTTGCCTTCGAGGACGTAGGCCCACTCGGCTTCCTTGTGCCAATGCAGTTCGCGGATGACGCCTTCTTCGAGTCGCATGTTCACGCCAGCAATTTCTTTGCTGGAGCCAAGCTCGCGGACGGTGGTCTCGCGTGTCCAGCCTCCCTCCTCAATGCGAACATGTGAGTCGGCGAAGGACCAGCGCATGTTGGGGATGGCACCATGGTCAGTGCTAGGAGGACGGATCAAGTCGGGGTTTTGTCGTTCACGGCCTCTGTTACGTGGGCCTAGCACATCTGCACCATGGCCATTGCGCTGTAATCATGGTTAGCACATCAAGGTTACTGTCACGATAGGATCCTGGCACCCACGTATGGTTCTGGGTGCAGGCCATCAGCATCAGAATCAATTTTCTTGTCGTATGGATCATTGTTGCCGGGCACGTATGGGTTTGTGATCTTATGGGGACCTCCATGAGGCCGTCCATTACCCGCCAGTGGTTGTTGTGGTTCCAAGGGGGCCGCCAGGGCACCACAGACGCCAAGAGCTACGAGCAGCGACGAAAGATGCATGGTTGCTAGCCAAGTAGTGTCAATTGATGAGTTCAGTGAAGAATCGCGAAGGAGGACCACTGTCAATTATGGCAGACCGGCAACAGGGCGGCTTTTGACGTTCGCTGCTTGCCGTTCGCGTTGGCAAGCCGGTTCCCGATGACGACACTTGAAGCTTTATTACATGAAGCGCTTGGCTATAGCTCGCCCATCAGTCATCCACTCCGCGGCTTCCCCGCACGCGAAACACGATTTCTGCGGCTTCAGCTTGACATATCACTTGCTCCCCGTCCACCAAAATGTACCGGCAATTCACTCAGCGTATTGTGGTTACAACATGCTAAGCTCTTGCGGAAGGTAGTCGAGGCGCGACCTCGGATATCCTGCAATTGCCGGCATCACCACCAGAAGCTTGACTGAAGCTTAGGTCTGGCCGCCAGGCACAATCTGCATTAGCCTGCCTCGTTTGCAAGCGTCGTGCCGGGTAGCCTGGCCCATAGCTACACGCCGTTCCTCTTAACATAACTACCGACCTTTCGCTGTGCGACTGCACCCCAGGATTCGCGACACACCCTCCTGCCATCATGACTTCTGCATCACGCACAGGCGCCACACGCCGAGGCGCAGACGAGGAAACTCCGCTGCTCGGTCGAAATGGAGACGTCGGCGGGAAGTCGGATGCCAATGCCACCGTCCAATGGCTAAAGCGACACTTCGATGCTGATGTGACTAAGAACTGGGCCGATCTTGTCCTGCTTTTCTGTTACATCATCACAGGGCTGCTGGACAGCTCGGCCGTCTTCATCTGGGGCTCTTTTGTGAGCATGCAGACGGGTGAGTGTGTCTCAGTCATCTTCCTGGTCTGCAAGCTGACATGGTCTTAGGTAACACTGTATATCTTGGCTTGGGAATCGTTGCCCCAACCGAGGGCATTCGCTGGGTGAAAGCTGGAACCTCGATCGCTTCATTTTGCACCGGGTCGTTCTTCTTCGCGCGGTTCCATCGCTACTTTTCGCCTGCTAAGAGATGGGTGCTCATCGTCTCTTATGCATTTCAAGCACTGCTCATCGCCTCAGCAGCGTCTATCGTCACCTTCGGCCATGACTACTCCAAGGAGAATGGTCTGCACTGGCAAGTACTGGTACCTCTTGCTGCTGTCGCATTTCAATCCAGTGGCCAGGCTGTCACTTCGCGTGCGCTGAAGTACAATGGTTTGACCAGTGTCGTCTTGACTAGCAACTACTGCGACTTGTTTTCAGACGACAAGTTGTTCGCTCTGCACAACGTAGAGAGGAATCGCAGGATTGCAGCACCTGCTTTGCTTCTGTTGGGTGCTTGCTTTGGTGGCCTATTCGCACATAGCAGCATAGGTCTGGCTGGTGCTTTGTGGACTGCCGTTACTCTGAAGGTGTTCGCCGTCATCGCTTGGGTATTCTGGAAGTCGGAGGCCGATGACGAGTAGTATTGTAATACCGGCTTCGCAAGCGTGCCTTGCGGTGGAGTTGATTCGGCAAAAGAGTGGCCATTAGGATAAATGAGTGAGTACACGGTTCTTATGGACCAATAGATATTTTCGCGAGCTCCTTGTACCATAGTCCGGGCAAGCGCTGAGTGTGCATAGTGGATGTGTCGGATTGCACATCTTCCCTTCGTGTACGTAGTCCTCGTGTACATGGTTCTATAGTTCGTGGCCGTCCTGTGTCTCTCAAGCCTTTCGCACCCTTTGAGATTACAAGTGTTATGCAGAACTGACAGGTGGTGGTGTAGTGGGTGGGTCAAGTTGAGGACGGTTGCGCCTACCTCAGAGACACGTCTGCGTCACGCCTTCCGGTTTCCAATGTGAAGGTGGAAACCACACCATTTACTCCTACACGACGATATTGCTGCCTGGGAACTCAGTCACCTCGACTCTTGGCATTGTCTCGTCATCTTGCGATATAAGGACCAACTTGTACACTCCCCGCAAGTCGGAACAGACCCAATGTCTATCCTGAGCCATGAACAACAACACCACGGGAGCCGACGACACGGTCATGACCAACGACAGTCCGCAGGGCAGTTTCGTGAGCTCCTCGTCCGATGCCATGAGCCTCGATAGCACATCCCCCACCACATCCGACGAACACCACGGAGCGGCCACGCAATCATTGCCTGGAAGATACTCAAACGATCGTCGGTTGTGCCTGAGCTTCAACCGCTTCAAAGAGCTTCCTTCGCACCTACGCAAGCACATCTGGTCTCTCGCCAGTCCCGCGCCACGAACGCGATTCCTCGAAATCTACCACTACGACACATCAACCTTCACTTCCAAGATCCGCTACATCCCCAACCTGCCAGCTCTATTCCATGCCTGCCAAGAGTCCAGACACGTTAGCATCGAGCACGAAGGCGGCGCGCTCGTACACTTCAACGCCAGCCCGTACTCATTTGCCCATAAAGCCACAGATGCGCGCTTCTACTTCAATTTCGACAGAGATATCGTCTTTCTGAGCTCTCGATTCCTGCCGACAAGCAGTACAACGGAGACATACCGCCTTCGTGAACTAGCGAGTATTCTTCCTACCGCCTTGATCCCTCGTGTCCGTCGGCTCTTGATCACATATTCGGGACTCGATTCTTATGAGCGCATAGGTCCGTTGTTTCGACCGTTCGCTGGCCTTGAAGTGGTGTACATTGGCATGATGGACTGGTGGAGCCACAAGACAACCATGAGAATGCTCCGTAAGAATATACCAGCGAGTGGTACTGTAGCAGCGAAAATCAGCCGGGTACTGGCGGATACAGAGGCGGAAGAGACGGATGATGACGAGGAGACAAACGAGGAGCTGCAGACGCGTATCAGTGCAAGGGCGAGGAGGAGGATCGTGGAAGTCGAGACGAGGTTGGATGAGGGGTGACAGGGGCAAGTGGTTGAGCATCACACACGAAGCGGGCTGGAGAATGTTGAGTGGAGATGATAAGGCATTGGCACAATGCTGTGTTCGGAAGGCCTCCAAACAAGACGTTCATGTAACATAGAAACCCTCGCTTCGCCCAAGCTTCATTGCATAAGCCATAAGTTCAAGAACACTGGTATCAATTGTGAATATGCAGTTTTCAAATATTTGTCGTCCACGCGAACACGCGCTCTCCCCGTGAGGTGGTAGACCGCACCAGCAAACGCATATCCCGTCACACACAATCCCAACTCGAACTCTCACCCCACCCATCCCGCGTCTCCAGATGCCCAGCCTCTATGATTGAAAATTTTTTTCTTCCCCCATCGGCACGCCTCAACACCAACCAGGACGCACGCAACAGACCACAAACGAGCGTAATATTCTCGTGGGGCAAGGTCTCGTTGTGGTGACACCGGAATATCGTCCTTGTCCCCAAGTATCACGCTACGACGGACCAAATTCAAGACGCAAAAACACGCGTATCGGTGGACTCGGGGAGAAAAACTGCCCATGGAGCTGAACCAACACGCAGCTGGAGTCGCTGTCGATCCTAAACGCACCGTTGTTATGGGACACTCACTCAGCAGGAGGCATTGTTGGCGTTGACAACTGGGCTATGCTCGGAACCGCCGCGTGCTATTCTCGACTTGTACGGCTGCAAGTACCTTGCCGGACCCTGGTGGGCGCAGAAGCTGCCGGTCTCTGCGCAGGTTCCGAACCAGCCGGAGAATTTCACATCGCAGGTGCATCAAGGCAAGCAAGCCATGGCCTCGGTGCCCATGTTGATCACCGGCGAACCAGCTTCGGCGGATCCTCGATGTGCCTGGTACATCCAGCAGATCAAGAATGGAACTGCCATTTCATCCATAGTGCCTGATGGCGACGTGGAGCGAGCTGATGATCCAACAGCGCATTTTCACAAGGACCTTCCCGTCAACCTGTTTCGTCCACGACGGTCCGGATGTTCTGGTGGACTACATGCAGGCTGTCAGTTCGTGCGCACGAGCATCTGAAGAGACTCGGTGTAGTAAGGATCCCAGTCGCTGGAGAGGGAATCGACCATGGGCTTGATCTGCAGACTGCCCCAGGCCCTGGCATGGAGATCAGGAGAAGCTGTTCTCGAAATACGTTGTTCCGGCGCTAGACTGGTTGCAGCGGCACGCGTGAGGATCCCGAGGATCTGGCGTCCAAAAAGAGTGGAGTGACGTGTTTGAGAAGTGAGCAGGAAGTGCTTTCCGTTGAATATTGGGCATGGTTGATGTACAGAGAGACTCCCTGGACGGGTAGCGCGATGGCCAATCGATACGCAATACGAGCCCGAGCTGGACGTCTTGCTGTATGTATGTACGAGCTGCCACTGACATGCTGTACCTAGGATCTCAGAGCTAATTTAGACGCAACGGTGACCCTTAGCCGCACGCGACACGTGTGCATTGGGAACGGGGCAAACGCCGATTAGATTGCCAAGACTGTTGCACCGAACGGCTAGATTGCGGCGCTGATGGTCATCTCGCATGCGGCATAGGTGCGGTACGTCGTCGAGTGTCGAGGGCCCTGTCGCCTGTGATGCAGACACGATGCAGGGTGGGATCACGAAGCACATTCTGGCTGAAAGTTCGCTTGCGGGGTGGGTGAATTGGCTGGAGTGTATTTGTGACAGGTTCCAGGCGCGGTCCACGACTCGCTGGCCCGCTTCTCCAGCCTATCGTGGGGAGTCTGCCTGAGGCAGCAGACGGTGGCGATCCCGCCCCCTCAGTTCTCAGGGTCCAGATTTGCCACCGAGTCCAGGATGCCGGTGCCGCTAAGGGTCTTTTGGGTCCATGGCCGTGTTCCTCCAAGATCTTGGCATACGTTTGCAAATGTTGGGCCACGAGACTCGAGTGGTGCAGACGCCCGCCTGCCTATACAGGCCCCGGTGGACGAAGGAGTGATCCTCTGCCTCCATCTGCCCAGCAGCAACTTGCCAGCAACATCTTGCGGCCAGGGCCATCGAGTGCGAATACACGCGTGCCCTTCCTTCACCTGAGACACTCCCGTGTCCGCACAGCCAAGATCTGATGCACCCCAGCGAGGGTCCACCCAGAGCACGGAGAGGGATCACTGTGGAGACGCCGGCGGCCAGAGGGTCTTACCTAGTCGACGCTCAATACGCGGAACGGTGGCTGCGGCCGTCCCCTTTTTCGGCTGGCCCAGCTGTTGACAGCCGCCGGTGCCTATCGGTGCGCCTTCGTCCTGTTCGACGTGACGCACTATACTCGCTACTCAGCCCCTTTGTGTACATGCCCTCGCCATCTTGGTCCACTGTAACCCGTGCGCACGGGTTCCAAAGCGGACTCGTGTCTTCGCCCAGCTGCCCAGGTCGCCAGAGGGGCGCAAGTGCAAGCCTTTATATGTCGCTGCTGTCCCGCTGATTATAAATCTGCCAACTTCCACGACTCCCGTTTAGCAGCAATGTCGCGACACCGAACAATTCCCGCCGCTGAGATTGCGCAGCAAATTGCCCAAGGCGAGCCAATCGTCGTCTACGAGGGGTTTGCGCTGCACCTAGGAGAATGGATCAACAAGCATCCTGGTGGGCGGCTCGCCATACTGCACATGGTCGGCCGCGATGCGACAGACGAAATAAACATGTACGTTCTGAATCCACGATGCCCTGTTCCAGATCGGGCAATTTGATATTCGATCGCTCCATGTGCTGGTGTTCCCGTGTAAAGTTGCTGCGACTGTACCAGTTTTGGTAAAGTCTAGGCACCACACCATGGCTCCGGAAGGCTGCGGAAGTGTAGTAAGCACCTTAGACTGACAGCACCCCAGCTATCACTCCAATAAGGCGCTTCTCATGATGACAAGGCACCGCATGGGCCGGGTACAGCTTCCTTGGGCGAATCTCGAGCCTCCAATCCGGTCGCCAGACTACTACAAGGATCTCCAAAAGAGAAAAGAGGCTGTCGCGCGCACAGATGGGGAGCAATCAAGGCGTGGGCGAAGCGTCGATCTTGGATCCGTGGGTCTTTCCCACGTTCTGCGGCTCTGGTGCATGCAACAACCATTCTGGACCCGGCTGACATAATTCAAGGCTGCTGCTCTCATTGGCAAGAAGTTGATAGGCAAGGACACTTGCGTGCGCCGGACCAGCAGTTCATGCAGGAGTGACCCGGAAAAGCTGCCTCTCGTCGAGATCGCGACACCTGCCATCAGTAAAGCAGAAGAGAAGAAGAAACACCGTGAGCAGTTTGCCATCGAGCAAGAAGAGAAGGAGGTCGAAGAGGGCATCCGAGACAATCCCTCGCTGGATGTGGAGACACAAAAGGCCATCATACTGGACTATCGAGCTCTGCACGAGCAGATCAAAGCCGAAGGATTATACCAATGTCCGTACTCAGCCTATGCCTGGGAGTCGCTCAGATATGGTCTTCTGTTTGCTGCATTTGCATACCTGCTCTACTGCAAATGGTACATGTCGTCTGCTGTATTCTTGGGGTTGTTCTGGGTAAGTCGTATTCTTTTCTTTCCGATTGCTTTGCGTTGCCGATAACATCGTATCGCGGTGATGCCTGCCTGTTTTTCGTAGGAAAACGGCAACATCACGGTCGGACATATGAGGAACGTTCAACTAACAACGTATCAGCAACAAATCATGTTCACTGCACATGACGCCGGCCACCGTGGCATCACTGGCAACTTTGTCACCGACACATTGATTGGAGCCTTCATTGCAGACTTCTGCTGCGGCCTCAGCATTGGCTGGTGGAAATCTAGCCATAATGTGCACCACCTTGTCACCAACATGCCCGAGCACGATCCGGACATCCAAAACATCCCTCTGTTCTCTACGACCCCAACCTACATGAAATCCATCCTATCCTCCTTCTACAACTTCCAGTTCGTATGGGACGCCGCCTGCGATGTCATGCTTCCTTACCAGAAGTACCTTTATTATCCGATCATGGCTCTCGCAAGATTCAACCTCTACTTCCTAGGATGGTTGCATTTGTGCTCTCCCCGTGCTGCCCAGTTAGGAGCAGCATGGTGGACACGCCACGTTGAGATTGTCTTCATGTGCTGCTACTGGTATCTCTTTGGCTATCTCCTCGTCTGGACGTACCTGCCGAGCTGGCCGATCCGAGTTGGCTTTGTCCTCCTTTCACATCTCGTAACAATGGTCCTCCACGTACAGATCACCCTATCTCATTGGGGCATGCCCACTTCCGACTTGGGACCCACGGAATCTTTCCCACAACGCCAACTGCGCACAACCATGGATGTCGACTGCCCGGCATGGCTGGACTGGTTCCACGGCGGTCTCCAATTCCAGGCCGTCCACCATCTCTTTCCTAGAGTTCCGAGACATAATCTGCGCCGGGGCCAGGAGCTCGTCCGCGCATTCTCCGAAAAGACCGGCGTCAAGTATCATTGCTATGGCTTCGTCAAGGGCAACCGCGTCGTGCTCAATCGTCTTGAGCAAATCTCTCAGATGGTGAATATGATGGTTGATTGTCAAAAGCACATGGCTGAGACTGGCGAGAGTGGGTTACATTGATCACGCAGGCGTGATACCTACCTACATGACGATTTCATATGTTCAAAAAAAAAGTTTAGAATTTAGACGTCCTATCTCTTTGTAATAACTAGAGAGCTAGAGGCTAGTATACACATGACAATGATGTCTTGGAAATCCACATTATATCTTGTTTAATCAGGGGCGAGCCGACGCTTGTCGGAAGTCCATATGCTTCGAAGATATGGGTGGAAATATACAGGCCTTGCACCCACTTTCCGATTATTTAGACCGCCCGACCACTCATCAGTAATCACGAAGAGCTGCTACAGTGTATATAGATCCAGATGCAGGACAATTCCCTGTGCCAATATCCAGGTAGCTGGCACGTCCCTGACGCACATAAGAAACCACAACGTCAACGTTGAGACGAGCACGAACAAGACCCGTAGTACACATTTCCCCAATCATCAACGAATATTAACAAGGGTAGCACCCGGAGCTGTATCGCAGTAACGACTCGTCGTTTCCATGAATCATGAACCCCGACTTTCAATAGCTGCCTATGCACGACGTTGTCACTTGAGGACAGAGTTGTAGCAAGGGCCAGACGTAGGAATACCTGGGTCTCCATGTCTGCAGCGCAGAAGCAGCGTCTTTAACACAACAACATGGATATATATTTCCAAAGCCGGTCAGTAAGGGGGGAGGACATGCTCCCCCTTGTATTTATGGTCGATCTGGAATGGTGACTCCCTTGCTTGGTGAATATAGTCTGGGAGTGAGGCTCGCGATGTACCTCGTCCGACAATAATTAAGTAGGTATACGAGTCTCTCGTGCAACTTCCATGCTTGTTCTAGGAAGTCAGCGCGCTAGAAAGGAAGACTGGCTTTCTTGAAGAAGGGTTTTCCTGCGAGCTCAAAACCATGTGCCGGTGCACAGTTCCGCTGTGTTTCGTCTATTCAGAGCCGAAATGTGCTAGATATCAAGGCACTGGAAGTATGACAGCTAGGTCTTATAACTAAGGTGCCTTCCATCGCATGGACAGTTTTGAGAATGGACATTGCTCGCTAGCTGCGTGTTCGTGTTCCAGTAATGTCCAGCACTGGCGTTGCTCAACTATACCCTTGATTTCCAAAGACTCTATTCAAAGCAAACAACGAATACTCTAATGCAGAGCAGTAGGTACCTGCGTTAGCTCCATAGCTGCGAACCAGGTTCCAGGGCCTGTATAGCCATGTTGCTTCGATCTGACAGCCAGCACTCTTATGCTAGCGAGAACGCCCTTTTGCCCAAGTATCCAACCACCTTGGACACAATCCACATGACTGCAGCTTCACACCGCCATGCTTTTGCGCAAAACAGACAGCCGACTGCCATTGGACGTGAGTATGTGACCACCGCTCTCGCCACCCATCTTAGTCATTCTGCGATCATGTATTTGTCTGTCTTGGCAGTGCTTCGTTGCCTCTGCCACGCAAACCCCATGCCAAGCATCCTGCACTCCACCCAACAGTCTTTCCTTGCCACGCTGCACAAGCACCCAGCGACGCACTCGGCTATCCCGCCGCCATGTCTCTCCCCATCGTCCAATCGTTCAGCGCGACAATGCGAGTTTTCGTCTGTTTGCTCGGCATTTGAGTACCTCGATGGCGGCGCCAAGGTGTCCCACTGTCTTGGCCGTGGATCCGCCTCTCGGGCTCACCAGATGCAGGTCTAGTTTGAGCCGCTTGAGTGAAGGAGAGATACTAGTGTACAAAGTTCTCGTTGGCTGGAGTGGTATATATTGTGATTTGTGTACCTTTGCTCGAGACAAAACCTCGACGCGGGAGAAAGAGTGTGCTTGAACTTGATAACGACAACACAAGCACGGTCACTGTCCCTTCCAACTCAAATATGAAGCTTACCATCACTCTGCTCCTCGCTGCGGCGGCGGCCGTCATGGCGCAAGACACCGTCGTTGCTACTGCTTCATGCGAACCCCACGACGACCACTGGTATGTTGTCTCGTCACTCACCCCAAAGCCTCGACTCCTGCAGGAACAAACACTAAAACTCCCATATAGGCACTGCCCCTCAGGCGTCCCCGAGCCCACAGTCGCTCCCGCCCAGTCCGCCGCGGCATCAGCATCACATGACCACGACGACGACGACCACAGTCACTCCATCACCACAACCGTCTCTGGCTCCGTGCTCGTCACCGCCGCCCCTGCTGCTCCCTCCTCCCACGACGACGATGACCACGACCACGACCACGCTGTCACCGCGTCGACCTGCGAGCCCCACGGCGACCACTGGCACTGCCCGTCCGGCGTCGCGGAGCCCACCACCGCGCCTGCACAGTCTGCCGCTGCGTCTGCTTCGGCTTCACGCAGCAGTGTAGCGAGCAGCGCGACCGCGCCGGCCCAAGCCTCCGCCAACGCTGCTGCTGGCACGAGCCATGGTCTCCTCGCTGCTGTTCTAGGCGCCGCTGCTTACTTTTTGTGAGAACTGCGGAGCGAACATGCTGGAGAGAGAGAGAGAGAGAGAGACCGCAGCGTAGTATAGCGCGTACATACATACCCACCATACATAAAACCTAGTCCCAAGTTCAAATTCAAAAGCCACACCTGAATACGTGTATGTAACACAACTCCCCACACCCTACCATACCATACCATTCCATACCATTCCATACCATACCATACTCTACTCCAACGCAGCCACCCCTCGCAACCCCCAAAGCGAAGCCCACGCTCCCAAGTCCCATCAGACTCTAACGGATAAACCTCACTCAAGTGTCACACCGCACTTTGCCCAGCCATCATCCAGCAATTATCCACACGAACAACATCTTCCCTTTCCTTCCCTTTCCTTTCCCCTCGCAAACCCGCGGTTCTTCACTCCACTCTTTACATACCACGAACACGAACACGAACACGGAAAAGAAGGAGAAGGAGAGCCAAATAGCTTGCAATGCTACTGCTGTGCATAGCTAGATAGACTAACCTACTCGACCGAAACTTTGCAGGATGTGCAAAGGTCGCTGCTTTGGGGGTTGACTTTATCTATACCTGTACTTGTAATTGTAATTATAACTGTGACTGTAACTACAGCTACAAATGCAAATGCGACTATAACTTAGTTTGTCGAGTAATAGTAGGGGTTGTAATATGTGTGGATCAATACATATATATATATATATATACATACATACACACACACACACATATATATATGTATATATTACATGTAATGCAAGAGAGGGGGGGCGTGTAGGCTAGACGGTGTGTATGTATGTGTGTGTATATGTGTGTATGTGCGTGGTGGGACATGTGTTTATGCTTACTTATATATTTGGGTACTTGTTTGCTTACTTACTTACTTGTATACCTATCTACTTACTTATATGCCTACTTACTCACTTACTTATTACTTACTTACTTACTTATATGCCTACTTACTTAGTTACTTACTTATTTACCTACTCACTTACTTACTCACTCACTCACTCACTCACTCACTACTCACTCACACTGACTTCCTCCCCCACCACAGCACATAGCCTGCTCGCTGCATTGCAGAACGAGCCGTGCATTGCACGCACTCCGTTTCTCGCAACCATCATCGTCTACCTTAACCAAGCCAATGCGTGGCGAGCCAGCGCACTAACCCCACATCCATCCCTACATAGTCGACAACCGCCCAATACGGTTCTGAACCGCAGCTATGTGACCAAGGTGCAGGGACCCCACGAAGCTGTAGCGGGAAGCATTGGCAGCCGGTTTCCCACGTGTAGGATGAGGGTTACCTTGGGCTCGGTTTTCTGCTCGGGTAGCAGGTCGAGACAGACGTGGAGATGATGGCTGTTTCGCGGTCAAGTGGCGTCTGTGGTGATGGTTGAATTGGGCAGGTTGTGCTGTTTGTGTGTCACGGTGGCGGGGAAGGAGCGTTGAAGTCGAGGTGGACCATGTCAGGCGGAAAGATGGGATGGTGTGAGGAGGTACAGTCGAGGGGCTTTGTTGGGCTGCAACAGAGGTCAAGACATGTGATTCCATGGTCAGTAAGTTTAGCATGACGAGTTTCAGGGATTGCGAATGCTGGGCATGAACTTTATCGATCGTCTCCAAGATTGGACCCAATGCCAAACGTGTCAAACCTTTCTTGACACTACTGTAGTCTGTAGGTATGTGCCGTATGCTTTTATTCTTGTCGAGCACGTCGCAATGATCCTACAAGGATGCCGAGAATCTTAAGCATGATGCGCTCGGGAAGATCTGGGAGAGACAGGCTTTTGAAACGCGGCAATGCGGGAGGTCCGCCGGCATAGTAGCAAAACGCTATAGTACAGTCCCGGGATTGAAAATGCATGACGAGCCAATTGGCGGATAGATTGCCATTGTAAAACATGGAGAAAACCAGTCGTTTGGGCGATCATGTCAAGTGAGGCACCAACATTGAACAAGCTGTGTTTGGGTGATGGGACCGCGGCAGATGCAACCTAGGTATGTGGCCTGGTATGACGGACGATGTGGGGATCAAAGGGTGCAGCGATGTTGAGGCTCTGCGAGCCGCATTCGGTGTACCTGCTACTACATTTTCTCGTGCAGCCGGATATTACATCAAGTGCTGGGAGTCTTGCCAGAGACAGCCGCGGGATTGTGCTTGCACAGATGTGGACATGTGGTTGTGCAGTTGCTCTGCTGGGCTGATAGGCACGCGGTGAAACCTCCGGTGCAGGGCCATCGCTTTGGGCAGGCCACGTTGAGGCAGGAGAAGGTACCCTGGGATGCAATGGCGCCATGGCGTGACAGGCGACAAGGTCGACCGAGCGGTGCAGTGCTGCATATGACGTGGACAAGGTCGGGCAGCAGTCTGGCAGCGCGTGCAGGTGGTAAGCAAGAGGCGCAGCGTGATGTTTTAAAGTTGAAGGGTGGCAGCGACAGGGGCAAGTGTCGCGAGGGCGAGGACTCAGGAGTCAGGACGCAGGAGGGTGCTGGTGTTCCAACTTCCGAGGACAAACAGTGCTCGGGAGATTGCGCATCCTGGCCGTTGAGATGACTGGGGGGATAGGCAAGCGAGGCGAATGGGAGAGGAGGGAACGACGGGAGAGAAGCAGAAGGCCAGTGGGCGCATCCGGGAATAGGGCAGCGCCACGGCGACCCTGGGCGAGTGGGCACTGGGGGCCATAGCCTCGCCCAGTGCTTGGATGCCGGAATCCAGCTTGCCGGCCATTGGCTCCCAGAGTCCCAAGACGGCAGGCCGTCAGCACTGAGCAGCGAGCAGCGCCCGCCCATGGCCCATGGGGCCATTTTGATGGAGGGCTCAGAGCAATTTGCAGTCGCCCGTTTCGCACAGGGACCAAAGCAGGCATGCGTGCGAATCAGGCGACGGGGGGATGGGGGATGGGGGACGGGGGATCAGGCCATTCTTGTGCGCCGCGGACAGTGGCTGGTTACACGGCGGCGTCTGGGGTTGCACTGGATCGCGTCGGGGGCAGGACAGGCAGACTAGGCACTGTCACTGTGCGCCGTATGTACGGGCGATGGACGGGTGTTTGAAAGTGGAGGGCGAGCGGCGTGGAATGCGGGCTGAGTCCTGACACGGCGACGGGCTCTGCAGTTTGGGCAGATGCCAGATGGCAAAGCAGGGCAGCTCGGGCTCCGGGCCTTCCAGGATCCAGCTTCCATGGACCATGGTACTGTAGCTTAGGCTGTAGGTTGGTAGGCTGTAGGCTGTAGGCTGTAGGCTGTAGCAGAACATAGTAACTACGTATGTACTAATGTAGAGCGACCCAAGCAGCAAGCACGGTCTTGGTCTGGTCATGGCCCATGGGCCGAGGGCGTGATGGGTTAGCACTGAGCACTGAGCACTGAGCAGTAGCGGTTCGCCGGGGCGCGGGACTGGGTGTGCACTGTGCAAGGACGCTGCGGTGGGAGCTGCGCTAGGCCGCATCGGGCAGGACCCGTGCCTTTCCCTCCCCGACGAGAGCCTCTTCCGCCGCGGCAGGTGGGCATGCGAGGGCTTGCAAGCTGCAAATTGCGCGACGACAAAGAAGCGTCCGACGTCTGCAGCGTCACCGTCGACCGTCGACCGACTCAGACTCTGGCGTAGGCCGAGGCAAGTGGTGCTGGTCAGTGGTGCTGGTCAGTGGTCGGTGGTCAATGGTGTGGTGGGCGGCCGCACGCTACCCATGCACATGGGTCATGGCACGGATGGGAGGGCATTGGGAGCTGTCAGGGCCAATGAGGGGCCGGGCGCCCGCTCTCCCAAGCCCTCCCTCCCCCCAATCGGCTAAAGCCTTGAGTGTCAGTGCAGTGCAGCGCGCAGTCCAGTCCACATTGTATTGTCCAGTTGAGTCAGTGCGTGCAGTTCCATCCATCCAGTCCAGCGCTGCCCTCCAGCCAGCCGGGCAGCCCAGCCGTCCCGTTCATCTTGCACCGCCCGCCCAGCGCTGTCTCTACCTGCTTCTCCCTCTTGCCGCTCCCTCGACCTCGACCTCGACAGTCGACCTGAGTGTCGTGCTTTCACCGCGACGGTCCACCGCAGCGGGCTCTTTGTCGCTGACTGACACGCCTCTCGTCTCTGCTCCCACTCCTCATCGCTTGTTTCCCGTCGCAGCCCGCCGGCCGACCGCCAGCGCAATCGCGTTTCCAGCACCAGCCATCATCGCTCGCAGCAGTGCGCACCAAGCTTCGTTGGCCTGCTCCTCCCCACGCCCGACAGTCTTGCCCGCCGCCCGCTCCAACTGTGCCGTATCCATCGCTCGCTCTGCACCTCTTGTCGCGTCTCAATCGCCATGTAAGTGTCTTTGCTGCTCTTTGCTAGTCTTCGCTGCGCCGTTCGTGCCGACGACTCGGGCTCGGGTCTGCCAGACGATCGGGCATGGCCCTGCGGCTTCCACGAGGCTGCATGCCCACGTCGGAGCGCCTTGGATCATGACACGCACACATCCCCACCCATCCGTGGTTGAGTCGGCGTCGTCGTGCCTGTCGTTCCTACTGATCCACCACGCCCGTCGACGTCAGCCCACCCTTCCTTGCTGCTTGTCGCGCGCCCTCTCTGCCAGTTCCTCGCTGCCCAATAGCAGCGTCCCCGTCACCACGCGCCATGCTAATCCCCCCCACAGACGACCGCCCAAACTCCACCATGGCCACCACTATTGCCGTCAGCAACGAGACCAAGAGCAGCTCTGTCCGCACCACCAAGGACGGCAGGCAGATTCGCTATGACCTGCAGGTCATCCAGCAGCCAGAGCGTGCCCGCGCTTGCGGCAGTGGAGCCAAGTCCAGCGCTGACCGTCGCCCCGTTGACCCCCCGCCCATTGTCGAACTGCGTGTCTTCGAGAACAACCATGAGATCACCTTCGCCTACAACGCCAACTTCTTCCTCCACGCCAGTCTCGAGAATGCTCGCACCATTGCACCAGGCCGCGCGCCCCCGACCACGCCCAGCTTCCCCGTTCTCACCGGCACTCCCGTCGCTGGTATGGCCTACCTGGACCGTCCTACCCCTGCCGGCTACTTCATCTTCCCAGACCTCTCTGTGCGCCATGAAGGCAAGTACAGATTGAGCTTCGCCCTCTTCGAGAACCTGAGCGAGGTAAAAGACCTGGATCCCGAGGACCCCGATGTCATTTTCGATGGCAACCACTTCGTCACCCACCGTGCCGAGGTCAAGTCTGCCCCCTTCACCGTCTTCTCAGCCAAGAAGTTCCCCGGCCTCTCCGAGAGCACTGCGCTCAGCCGCATGGTGGCCGAGCAGGGCTGCCGTGTTCGCATCAGGCGTGATGTCAGGATGCGCCGCCGTGAGAACAAGTCCGCCAAGGACTGGGATGAGTACGACGACGAGGGCGGTGCCTACGACCAAGCTCGACGCACCACCACACCTGACAAGTATGGCCAAGCACCTCCCGACGACCGCCCGCGATCTGTCTCCAATGCCAGCAATCATTCTTTGGTACCTGATCGCCGTCCAAGCATGGATAACATGGCCCAGTCTCAGTCTTACCCTGCCAATAACAACTACCAGCACATGGCGCCACCACAGAACAGCGGCTATCCCCAAATGTCTTCGTATGGCTCCAACCAACATCAATACCAGAACCAGTACCCTGCGCCACAGTCGGCCCCGATGATGCAGCCGCCCCAGGTGCCTGCACCGTATGGACACCAGCAGCAGCAGCAGCAACAACAACAGCAACAGCAGCAGCAACAGCAACAGCACAACGGCTACCAGGGCCAATCACCAATGCAAATGAGTCAGCAATACGCGTACCAAAATTACCAGCAACAGCAGTCTCACTATGAGCACCCTGCCAGCTCTCGGCAGCAAGAGTCACCGCCTGAATATGGTCATGCTGCTGAATACCGTCGCCCCTCTGTCACCCAAGCTCCCCAACAGTACCCTGGCCCGAGTCAGATGATCCCACCGTACAACCACATGGACCAGTACAACCGGCCACAACAGCTCAGCCAGCCTGCCCAGCCCATGCAAACATCTCCGCATACGCCTTCGGTCTCCGGGCCTGGCAGCATGCATTCCAGCTTGCACGCCTTGCCTAATCTGAGGACTCTACAACCACCAATCCCAGCCGACAAGATGGAGCCTGTTTCGCCATCCTATGCCTCGCCACCCGGTGTCATGTCCGCTGCCATGTCGGTCGCCTCGGATGGCTCGAGCCAAAACTACTCTCTTCCCAAGTTCGCATCCAACGGCTTGCCACCCATGGCTGTCTCATCTGGCCAGAAACGTTCCTTCTCCAGCACCTTTGACACGCGTCACATGAACGAACGACTACAAGGCGGAGCACGACCACAACCTCACGGTGCAGGCTATGGCTACGACACGTGCGACTCGCCCGACATGGAAGAGCCCATGGATCGTGCTGCCATGAGCTACCGCCGCGCAGATGGCACGCAGCGTCAACGTCATGTACCCGAAGTCGGCGTGTGAGGTTCGCGATGCTGACTGTTTCCACAGCTCGCATGCGTTGACAAAGCGTACACACGAATCTTGGATCGCTTCTTCTCCCGTTCGCCGGAGTCCAGGTTTTCCGGGGTTAGCTCGGAAGTTGTTACCTGTTCACGCAATGTAATGTGCTCTGAATCATTATTTCTATACCCTCACCCACCCACGACATGGCGCATACTTGTCGCCAACATATTTTTTTACTATACGTTTTTTTGTATTTCTCACATCTCCAGCTCTTCTCCTTAATGTGTTTGTCGTTGTTGGTATATATTTACATACACACACACTCCCTCACCCCCTCGCGGGCCCACCCGTCATAGACACTGATGTGCCCCGACATGTATTTCCTTGGCGTCTCTACCATGTTATATCTCTTAGCAAATGTTTCTCTCCATTTTCGAAGGGCGAAAAAAACGTGTACCGCAATTTTGATGCATGCTTATTGAAGTCTGGCTGGATGAGACGGTTATTAGACCGTGATTTCCTTTTTTTTTTTCGTGACGGTTGTGCGGCGCTTATGGTCTGCAACGGCGATGGGTTGTGCCAACGTAACGAGGGCGGATGTCTGTGAGGGCTTTTTTTGCTACAAAGTCACTTTCTACCATGAACAGATTAGGATTAGGCACAATTGTATGCGCAGCGCGTTTTTGACAAAAAACATGTCACATGTATGGACTGTGCTGTGATGATGGTTCCCCAAACAAAGATGAGACATGATCAGCGCACGCCCACGTCGTCGGGGTTCCGGTGGTGTACCGTTACCGTGTATCGAGTATGTAAAAGACCTGGGGAGAGAGGGGGGGGGGGTTTACGGGACGCTTCCCTGACGTTGATCCGCTTGGTCACGGGTGTGGGGGGGTGTGGCAGCGCGGGGTACCGGTAGACCGTAGGCCCCCCCCAAAGCTACCCCTCCTCCTCCTCTTCCTCCTCTGTTAGCGATCACGCAATTGCTCCCCAGCACTTCCTACACCTCAAATGGAAAGGCATGACTGTGCTAATTGACACAAACGGAGGCTACAGAACGCGTGGGACAGATGACGTGACGCCCGCCGTCCCTTGCGCGACTATTTCCTGACTTTTCCCCTCCGTCCTGCATCCTCACTGCCCCTGACATCCCAGTGTTTCGTTGCACAGGAAGCAGTTTTTGTGACACCCAACATCCTAACTCGTCTGCACACCACATCCACGTGAAGCATAATGGCTGAGGAGCTGTCCAAGAACTTTGAGACGCTGCAATTGCATGCTGGTGAGCTTGTTCGGCCATGGACGCAGCATGGGACCTAACGGACCTGTGCCAGGCCACTCTCCTGACCCAACGACCAACTCCCGAGCTGTGCCCATCTACGCGACGACAGTACGCTCCAAAACTGGGTTCCAATTCGCTATCAGCCCCATACTGATCTGACCAGTCCTTCACATTCAATGACTCGGCCCACGGCGCGAGGCTCTTTGGCCTCAAGGAGTTTGGCAACATCTACTCCCGCATCATGAACCCCACCGTCGACGTTTTCGAGAAGAGAATCGCCGCACTCGAGGGGGGTGTTGCAGCACTCGCGACTGCCTCAGGCCAGGCTGCGCAGTTCATCACCATTGCCACACTGGCCCACGCTGGCGACAATATCGTCTCAACTTCGAACCTGTACGGAGGCACATACAATCAGCTCAAGGTCTTCTTCCCGCGCCTCGGCATAGAAACCAAGTTCATCAACGGCGACAAGCCAGAGGACTTCAAGGCAGCCATCGATGACAAGACCAAGGCGATCTATGTATGTCCAGATTGGCACCAAGTTGGCATAGGCTAATCGCTGTGGGTAGCTCGAGAGCATTGGCAATCCAAAGTACAACATCCCCGACTTCGAGAAGATCGTAGCCATCGCACACGAGGCTGGCGTGCCAGTTGTCGTCGACAACACATTCGGTGCTGGAGGCTACTTCATTCGCCCAATTGACCACGGTGCGGACATTGTCGTCCACTCAGCGACAAAGTGGATTGGAGGTAGATTATCAAATCCGTCACAAGTACAGTGCTGACAACTCACCAGGCCACGGCACCACAATCGGCGGCGTCATCGTCGACTCTGGCAAATTCGACTGGGGCAAGAACGCAAAGCGATTCCCCCAATTCAATGACCCCTCAGAAGGGTACCATGGCCTGAAATTCTGGGACACCTTCGGCCCCATAACCTTCGCCATTCGCGCCCGTGTAGAAATCCAGCGCGACCTCGGCGCAGCCCTGAACCCCTTCGCTGCACAACAACTCCTCCTCGGCATCGAAACCCTCTCTCTCCGCGCAGAGCGGCACGCCTACAACGCCCTCAAGCTCGCCAAGTGGCTCGAAGCCAACGAGAACGTAAGCTGGGTGAGCTACCCCGGGCTGGAGAGCCATCAGAGCCACCAGCTCGCGAACAAGTACCTCACCCGCGGCTTCGGCGGCGTGCTCTCCTTTGGCGTCAAAGGCGGCGGCCAAGCCGGCAGCCAGGTCGTCGACGGCTTCAAACTCATTTCCAACCTCGCCAACGTCGGCGACTCCAAGACGCTCGCCATCCACCCCTGGACCACCACGCACGAGCAGCTGAACGACGCCGAGAAGGAAAGCTCCGGCGTTACGGAGGTGAGTCTTTCCCGTGTTCTTCTTCATAACTTCTTCCGGGGGGAACAAACAGGCTGGCGCAGATTTTTCATCTCTGATCATTATTATTTTCTTTGGCTAACCCGCACACCCAAACAAACAGGACCTGATCCGCATCTCCGTCGGCACCGAGCACATTGACGACATCATCGCAGACTTTGAGCAGAGCTTCAAGAACGCGGCGACCAAGCCAGACGCCAAAGGCGAGCCCGCCAACGCTGAGAAAACAGGTGACGCGGATGCGAGTGGCTCGTTGTCTGGGTCTACGTAGACGTCCCGTGGAAGCAATCGTCGCTGCCACGTAGAAGCGATGGCGACGGTATCATTCCAGAGAGAGAGAGAGAGGCAAACCGGGGCCAAGCGTGTGGGGCGTTGTGGTCATACCGTGACGCGGTGCCATTGTATACTTACTTTATCAAAGTAAAGCAATGCAACAAGAAGAAGAAGAAAGTAAAAAAAAAAATTATTCCTGTCTACTTTTCCTTTATCTCTTTTCTCTCATCTCTCCACTACCCACCTACCTTTATTCGTGGCTACAGCGTTGAGTGTGCAGTGCTTGTGTGTGTGTGTGTGTGTGTGTGTGCTTTGCCTTGCTTCACCCCCCAAAGCGGCGCAAACGTGAATGAACAAACGAATACAGAATACATAAGATAGATCAACAATGGGCGTGTTGACTAAACTACCTGTCACGTTCACTGCGATTACGCCTGAACATCATGGCTACTGGTATCGAAGCCGCTGGGCTTGTACTAACTAGCATACCATACCACTGATCCTAGCGGGGCTCGAGTTCTACGCCAAAAGGCATTTGCGGTCACTAAGCGCTATTGGCGATAACGAGGAAGAAATCAATGGTACGTTGTACGGTGTCATCAACCCAAAAGAGATGGCAGAACTTTTGACAGAGCCAGGTGGGACTAGGTGGCAGGACAAGACATTTGACCAGAAGCTCCGAGCAAGGCTAGGCACGAGTTACGACACATATATGGACAGCATCCGCCAACTCGCTCTAGGTACCGAAAAGTTCAAGGCACAACTCGAGCTAGATGGGAACGGAAAAGTGCAATTCTCGGAACCCAGTGCATGTAAGGAACACTACAAGCGCCTTAAATCCAGCTTATAGAAGGCAGATTACAAGGATCTCCTGGAGAAGATTCGTTGCGCGAACCAGTCATTGTATCGTTTAACAACACAAACAGCATATTTGGAGAGTCAGCAGGTTCTGATCAAAGCAAATCGTCAGCCAATACCCCATCTCCGAAGCGTCAAGGCAAGAGCATATGGTTTCCACGAGGTGCCCAGGACAGGTTGGACTTGTCCGTGCTCAACTCACCACCGTGTGAACCTGCGTCTGGAAGCGCGAATGGGATGATGTCACGAGCGAAGACGAGAACGAGCAAGACGGGTAGCATGCGAGATCCGTTCCACGTACTGTTCCACCATCACCATCATCATCATACTCCTCAAACCGATTCACAGCTGCTACCAAAGCTCTGGACCTGGGAGGAAGCCGATGTTCGTGTGGAGTACGAGGATACCCAGATTGAGAATACCACCAGGTATCAATCGACAGGGAAGAGGCGTACGGGATTGCGAAGAATACCATACCAACAGCTGTTTAAAGGCTGCGTTAGCATCCAAACCCGACACACAGCCCATTAAAGACCTCTGTTCTGCCATATGTATGTATGCTTCAAGAGCCGGAGCGCGACGTATGTTACAAGTTGCTTGCGAAACGAGATTGCCAGGCAAAAATAGGTATGGTGTTCTGATATAGGTACCCGACCACGACAAAAATATTGCCTTCTGATACTGCCTCTTGGTCGGTTGCAACACTTCGCTCCTTTGCTTGCTTGGCGACCTCGATTTTGCGCGTCGAGACCGTTTGAAGCTCGCTGTCGCTTTGGCTTCGAGCGTGTTACAATTCTACGAAACTCCATGGCTGGGTGACAATTAGGGAAAAGACAACGTCTTTTTCGTGAGGCGACCAGGACACATCATATGCGATCAGCCATTTGTATCTCCACCGTCAGCCCATAATCTCCCCATATCTGCGGCATTACCATCTTCGATGAGTCGCATAATCCGCAATCAACCTTTATACGCCCTTGGAGTTGCCCTGATAGAACTTTGGCATGGAACAACTCTCCTCGAATTGCACCAAGAAGTCGATGGGCCATGTCACACAGGGTCACCACAGGTTCATCTTATGACGGAATGGAACACTGCAGACACACTCGTCTATGAATTGTACAACGAAGCCGGTGCCAAGTACGGAGATGCGGTGAGGTGTTGCATTCGGTGCGACTTTGATCGACGAGCTAGCAGCCTTGGTGATGTACAGTTTCAGAGAGACGTATGTCAAGGTGTGGTTGCGCAGTTGAAGGAGAACTACGAGTTCATGTTTCAGTAGCAGGCATGAACACGTGGAGAGACGTAAGTGGACAGTACTGGGACCTAATGAATACACCACATGAACCTCAAAGCCATGTGGAGCACAAATGAGCTGTCATATGGACTCTTGCGTCCTTACATTGGTCATTCGCTTGCCCTGGTCTTTCTCAGTTTATCAGTATACACTAGAACAATTGCTCTCGGCCTGAAAGGCACTGAAATGTACAACCTAGAGAAATTGATGGGAGTACTTAGCTCGAGCTGACTTACCAGTCACTCCACGCAAGGCCGACAATAGTCATCAATCCTTGGCACAGCGCGCACTTACAAAAGCACCCACACATCATGAACGGGCAGACAGCTAGTGAGAACATCTGTGATGACTCTAACATCTACGCTAATGGCCGAGAAGTTGAAATGATGGAACAAAGAAATCAAGTTCTCATATATCCATGGAAACGGACTATACAGAAAGATTCTATCCTACAACACACCGGCCACCAAAGACTTTTGCCTAGCCGTCTGTTTCTTCTATCCTTCTCGGCATGATATAACAACATGTAGGCATTCGAGTGAGCCCATCTTTTGCACCATACCCGCTAAGGCTTTTCCTCAACTTGGGAAAGCGAAAACGCATAATCAGAATCACAAACATGATCTTCATCTCCAACAAAGCAATATTCTTGCCGAAACAACCTCGCGATCCTGCCGAGAAGGGTAGGGAGTGCACAGCATTTGGATTGAAAGAACCATCGCTGCGCAGCCATCTTGACGGATCGAATGTCGCGAGTGGCGCCGAGGCGGGCGATGATAGACCTTTGAAGTCTTTCAAGGTCGGAACTTTTGCTTGCGAAGACTTTGACCGCAGATATTCCGGCACCTGCGGCATCTGAGCCGAGTCATACGATGGTCCTGCAGTGACAAGGATGATTGGTGTACCTGCGGGGATGTTGTGGCCTAGGATGTCGCACTGCGTAACAGTCTCGCGGAAGGATACTGGACCTGTGTTCGACAAGCGCAACATCTCCGCTATGACTGCATCAAGATAAGGCAGGGATGCTGCGAATATGTCCGTGCTTGACGGCAGATCTATGGAAGAATGGCGGGGGAAAGAAGCAAGTAGCGAGGCACGTAGTCGATCCTGGACATCGGGATGATCTGCAAGGAATTTAAGCGTCCATGCTGTGGAGGACGTTGTGGTGCCATGGCCTGTGATGAGCAGCTCGAGCAGTTCGTCACGAAGTGCAGCATTTGTGCTTGCCTCGCTCTCCTCCCTGATGCCATAATTGAATGATCCATCCTTCTGAAGGACTCGATCAAGGGCGCAACTCAGCACTCCTTGGCTGCTCGCTCCGAGTCGCACTCGTCGACGGGATGCTGCGATGCTGCGGTCCAGTATTTCTTCCTTCTCTTGTATCGCACGTGGCAACATACCACTGACTTCGAAGAACCATTGGTACAGGCGCGGACTTATGCCTGTCATCACCCAGTCCATGATGACTAGCAGCCTGCCGAGCGTGTCGTAAAAGTCCGGCAATTTTGCCTCTGCGAACGTGGCTGTCCCGCTCCACGTTCTCGACCATGCGCGTGGTTGGCTAAGTCGTACTTTGGTGGCGTCCAATAATCCCAACTCAGTTCCAGTATTCATTTTCCAGATTCCGTCCAGTGTGGCAAGCTTGATGTCCCCATGTGCTTGGAATGCCACGTCGCTCCCAATATCTTTTGCTTTCGCTTCCCAAATGTCAACCAACTTCAGGGCAACGTCGCGGAACACGTGCGATGCCACTTGTTCCAGAAACTGGGGGCTCAAAATAGTATTCCATAGCCGTCTCTGCTCCTTGAAAGTGTTATTTCTGCTTTTTAGTCCCACTGTCGCTTTCGGCACTATGACGCCAAACCACATATGCATCATCTCTGCGCGGTCGATTTCGCCCATGCGTCTAGTAACGACATCCTCAATCTCGCGCAGATCGGCAAGCAGGAGTGTGGGATGGGTCGTGGACCATGAGGGCACGAACAGCTGTACGAGTGGAGATCTATGATAGAGACATTGTAGAGAGAACCATCTGAAGACTTCACCAGTTATCCAAATGTAAATTCCCAATGTGCCCATATCCCCCCATGGCATATATCGTGCAAGATTGTTGTGCGGTATGCCAGGAATCGGCTTCGGCATCAAGAGATGGTGTCCGATAATCCATAGTATAACGAAGAACACAAAACAATATAAGAAAAAAGAAGCCGACATCGTTGTCATGTGTATGGATGCATGGCCTCAGAGGACCATGAACCCGTAAGACATCTTCGTGTAATGCACTTGCCGCGGAGCAGGTATGGTTTGCTGCTTAGATAAAGTATCGGGGCAAAGCCGGATTTAGTACAGGTTGGTAGGTAATGAGCGGACCGCTCTTAGCGAACACCCGACTTGGTTTTGCAGCTGGGCGTGGCGCTCAATAGACTTTTAACCCATGGCACGTTGTTAGACGCGGGAAGAAAGCAACTCATCCTCGACTACCGCGCTTCGTCGTTCATGTCGCCTCGCCAGCCGCGAGGTTCTTTTTGGACACGTCCGAGCATACTTACCCACAATATTGGCTGGCTGCAAGCGGCTGGACGCCCCAGCCATGTGAACGAAGCAGATTGGAACCGAACAGGGCATCGAGCCGACGATCATGCCGCCGTTGAGACTAGCTGAAGAAGTTCTCGCTTGCGTCTTGCTCTTGCGAAACCAACCAAGACCGGCGCGGCCGTTTCGTGACATTCATCCTTGTGATCCCCTGGTTTGCGCGAAGATTTACGACAAATAATCAACGTGCAAAATCACGACCACAAAAGAATGGTTCATTTCGAAATTTTCTTTGAAGTCTGCAATTTTGACGATCCTCTAGTCCCTCGCTCGCCGCCGCTCTGGCACAAAATCGCGCCACCGGATCGCGCATCGGTCCAAGATCGTCCATCGCGCTGCATATTTGTGGCGAAGCACATGTCGGAACACTGCCGAGGAGTCGATGATCATTGGCGCCAATTCGTCTGGGAGTCTTGGACTGTCCCGAGCATGGAAGCTCACTTAGTAAAGCAAAGGTCCGAGCACCGACCAGCACAAGCACCAAAACAGCGTTACAGTAATTATTTTGATAGGCACCGAATCGGGATAAGTAAGTCTTAGCCACTCTAAACTGATAAGAGGCTGTAGATCTACCTAGGGCGTCAAGCTCAAGACTGACAGGAATACGCCAGTCCTATCTTCATCGTATTTTTGCTTTTCAAGCTGGTATTTCGAGCTCTAACTACAGTGTATTGTCATGGCGGACCGTATATTTACTAGCGCCTGTACTGACTCGGAAAAATAAAATATCGTGGCTATTATCTAGGTATCTAAAGCTTACCATGTTGCCAATTTAGCATCTATCAAGCAAGACATTTAGTCCATCCTACACAAGATCGGTTTAGCTGTGCCTAAGCTGTACTTAGATAACCGAACAGCTAGCAAGAATGCAAACCAAATTAACGATACTCTGTGAACACTGTGGGAACCAATGTCAACCCATTATCAATTTGCGATTGGCTAGGAACGACCAAAGTTTCTTGAACTGAAGAATCTTGGATGGACTTGGTCAGAAATGTGGCTGTCTTAACACCCTTCTAGTCCGCTATGCTTCGTCACATTCATAGCATGAAGCAACGGTCTGGTGAAATGAGAATTGGTATCATTCATCGATCTGTCTACCAGACATGACAACAATTAGACTCCACTGACATGGAGCCAATGAGGATTTCCATAATCTTGGTGTATTTGTGTCGTCCAGAAGGGTAGACTGGGGAATCGGCAATCAAGTTCCTTACTGGATTTCGATCTTTGCCTGCAAAACGAACAAATTTCAAAGCTCAAGCTTTTACGATATTGCTTAACCATGGGCCACCAGTCTAAGATCGTCCCATGATACTTTGCATGAGAACGGAATCGAGTTAGGCTGACATTGATTTAGGTTGTCAATTCGCTAAGGAATGATACAAAGTTAGAGTTATAAGCTTCCTATTACTAGCACTAACAAATCGTTGTGCTGTAAAGGTACACAATTCTTTTAAAAGCAATCGCTTAAATAAAAAGTTGTAATACTTAAAGTTTTGAAGCATAACTCTTATAAGGATTGTCTAGTCCTACGAATTACTTTTGTCTGAATGGTTATGTATTGCTCGAACTAGACGCATGTCAGTCCCTCCTGGCAGGTATTATTAGCTTCGAAAGCGACCTTGGAGCTCTAAAAGTCACAATCACTCCACTCAGCAGTCACCCCCTCTCATTCTTGACTGGCAAGATTTATTATGAACCATTAAATTCATATATGTTGGAGTCTTTACATATAAGCTCATCAACCCAGGTTCCATCCTATGGTAGACGAAACCACTTGATCAGAACAATTCACGCTATCTCACAAGCCGCCCTTGATATGCTTATGACTGGTACTAATGAATTCGCGTCCAAGTTCGGCTCCGAGCGGCTGCAAGTTGCTGATGTCTCAAAGCCGCGAGCATCCTGTCCACAACTGCAGGACTAAGCACAACATCGGATACTGGGGCTATTTCATCAGAAAGAAAATTTTATCTAGATCCACGTGTGCTGTGCCAGCAAATCTTGGTTCTTACAGTTGGGCAAAAAGACTGATCGCAGAGTCTCGAATTGAGTTTCGGACTTCGCGTATATACATTGACGTTACTTGCGCGTGGCTGAGCTAAAACCATGACGTGGGCGGGAGATCATCGTATCCCAGAATTAGCGCTTTTAGGTGGATATTGTATGAAAAGCAGTCATACACTTGTATTTGAAACCTTCATTCTTGTGCAAAGAGAGGCGGGTTTTCTTCTTAAACACTTTGCGGGGTTTTCTGATGCTCATTGCCGTCGGTACCAAAATTCAGGGAGCGATACCTCTGTAGTGCAGCCAACCCTAATTCGAAGCGAACAATCACAAGCAATCCTTCTGAATCTCAAATGCAAGTTCCGTTCCCAGTGCATGATGTGTACGGACATTCATCACCTCTACGCCGTGTAACAACTAGCAACCGCAAGCGACACGCTAACCTCGTTCGTTACCATTGCTCATCAAACCCTGCCTCCTCGTGCTCGCAGCCGTTATCTACATCCCCATGCGTCGTTGACGGAGCCCAAAGACAAGAGAGCCAAAAGATAGTTTTAGGTGCGACATCTCCAACGAATGTGTGTTTCCCTCATATAGCCCGGGGGCCCATCACTTTCGCATTCGCCTTTTTTCTCGTTGTGACAGCACGTGGCGTGCTCATCCGGAGCGTCCCGTGTGACGGTTAAGCTCGTCGACATCCTCGCGCGCAATCAAACCTGCATATCTGTCCTTGCTAAAGACTTATTGCGGGGCGCACTCCAATTAATATTATCCTTTACCGGCTGGAACTGGTTGCTGGGCGTCATTTTTCCCTGCGCCTATCAATCCACACCACTGGGGTGGAGTCTGGAAGCGAAACGGTGGGCCGCCCGAAGAAAGAGAGGGGACCCGGGAGCAATATTACCACGCAACGCGTATCCGCCGCGCAGCTCACGACAAGACGATTGGACGGGTGTGCAATCAATCTCTGGGGTGCTCGTTTGCAAGGATATTGTCAGGGTCGTCGTGGGGTATTTGTGTTACCTGTGAGAAGGTGCTGAAGCTGGTAGCGAGAGGTGCTTGTATAAAGAGCTTGGAAAGAACTGCGAGCTGTCATAATCGCTGCGTGCAATCTGAACGGCGATATGATGTTGACTAATTCAATCACTTTTCTTGCTGCGTGCGCGTCATTCTTGCCAGCTACATACGCAGGCATCCTGCAAAAAGACTTCACTGGAATCGGCCACATCCATGTCTGGGCGTCTGCAGACTGGCGGACTGCAACACCGGATTCAAAGGTTGGGTGTTTGAACAAGCATGGCAAGTTTGTAAAGGATGAGTCGAAGGACAGCTGTGCTGTGTTCGAGCGTTTGGACCAGTTCCCTTACACATTGTCTTCATCGATAGGCAACTGTACATTCGACGATGAGACTCAAGAGAAGAACACAGATAGTGTGTACGGAGCTATTGACAATGCTTGGAACTGTAAGAAGAAATGGACGAGCACCATCTACGATGAACTATACACCATCGTAAGTATTACCACTCCATGGATGGACGCACATTGACAATCGTGCGCAGGACGGCTTCCCGCACGTGTTCCTATGCTTCGGCGACGTTGCGTGCTACTACGATGGCAAGCGTACCCCAAAGAGCAATGAAACACTTCCACTATGGCAGTACCGATGGGGTTCACAACAGATGGGTATCACACCTGGGCACGTCCAGCTGCAGCTAGTGTGGGACAAGATTGGCGATCTCCCGAAGCGGGAAGGAGAAAGCGATATACCAGGACCGCGGATGCAAGTTACTGAAGATGTGCAAATTCCTCTGTTGGGGAAGAGATCAAAGATGCTCTGATAGACGTATCCTTGAGTTTGCCAATCAGTTGTTGAGATCACGTCAGGTGGTAAATTGTACTCCATGATGTTCATATATGTCGTCCGTTGACGCGTGCGTATTTTGTTTCTTAGCAATATGCTTGCTGAATCGTGTTACCATACGCTCTTGCTTCCAGCATATCGGTTGCAGTCTCCAACTTCCTCGCTAATTCTCCTTCGTACATCCATTTTCACTGAGATGTTTTGGAGGCATTAGGTTTCGGCAATTGATTTCAGCATCATAATCTTTCGTAACAGCTGTGGCGAACTCTTGAAGATGCTGAATTTTCTGATAGTTATGGCATCGTTTGTAGCTCGCTACCATGTTTGAAGGTGCAAAATGTAGAAAAATGAAAGGCAGGTTGCAACGCTTATTGTATTGTATGCTAAATGAGTCTGTTGCAAAAGTCTGTAATGTCCAAATGCCAGTCAATTATTTTCTGTACGGGTAGGATTTTCATTGCTCATCGATTGACTCATTCTTATACCGCCCATCACTGCACATGATCACTACGCCGTTGTGCAAATGACAAAGAGTAAGTACAGTCAGTTGCTAAGATGCCGCACGATTCACGGACGGGATCTAGACCTGACACAATTTCTCATCCGCTCGTCACTTCCTGGTGACGCTTGTCCCTATTTCTCGTAAGATACAGTATGTATCGTCATCAAGGCCAATTTGCATGGTTGAATCAGTTGCTATATCAAGATACACCCTCAAAGACACAGCCTTCACCCGCAGCATGGAATCTTTGTATATGCTCGTCAGCTTTTCCGGTTCAAGCTGAGTGAATCCTCAACCCTGAATCCAGGCTGACTCGTCAGTCGTATCGTATGTGGCTCTCTGGGGTATGCTTGATGCGACAACCCGAATCCGACGGTGTTCCTTTGACACAGTCAAGACACATGCCTTTGACTGAATCACATGCACCTTTGACCTTAGAAGCAAGAAGTTCCTTGTATGTTGTATGACCTCTGCATCCACAGTAAGTTTCTTCACAAGTCTCCCGGGCAAAATTTTCTGGAATTTTCGCAAGCTTCAGTCTCATGTCCGTTGGCGACATGCATCTCGGCGGCCATAGACCAAAGCTGCGAAGATCATCAAAAAATTCGAAAGCACTCAATTTGATACTATCGCAATCCATGCCTTGTTGGTGCAAGACCCTATAGGCGGCGAGGGTGCGCTGCTGACAGGCGTGCTGTGCGATTTGGAGCTTCTCCACAAGACGCGCCGGCAGCATATTTTGGTCGTGAAGAGCGTTAATGATGCTTATTTGCGGTGAGCGATCGCGAACGAGGGACTGCGATACCCTGTAGAACTCATGTGGCAGATCGAGAAGATACGTTGCGAAGAGGAGTTTCTCGAAGCCGTCTGCGTTGTACGCAGGCTGGAGAATCGTGACCCAAAGCAAACTCCAACCACGCACAGCTTCCAGACAATCATATTTGTGACAGAACAGCGCAAAGTCTGCAAGTTTGGCCGCAGTGATGCTTGTGTCCAATTGAGAACCCTGCAGGTGTACAATCTTGCAGATCATGATCGTGACATCAGGATCATCGTCTGGTAGGTCGACGGTAGGAGGGGACGTGACCGACAGTGCTTGACCCTCGCGAAAGTTACCGCTGAACATGGCTGCGAAGACGGGTGAGGCGTGACTAAGAAGTGTTGATGCCACAAGCACCTTGCGAGGAGACTGAGCTTCTTCCGGTGCAGTTCCAGCAGCAGCCAGCTTGCCCACGTGGAGGATGACATCGCCTCGCTTGGCAATGACTTCGGTTTCGATCGTGGCCATCTTGAGCGCGCCTGGTCAAAGTCAGCTACTGCATTAGTGAGAAAGGTCTGGCCATTCATGGCACTCCTCTTGGGCTCTTACTTAGTAGCGTTGTGGAACGGCTGTGGAGATGGACGTTAAACTTTCTCGTGCGTGTTGTACGCAGACTGTGGGAAACAGGTCAGTCTTTATGTCTGCTCGAGGAGATATCGAAACGCGTAAACAAGAGCAAACGCCTCCAAAAACACCGCTCACCTTCACCACGCCTAGTCTCGCCGCTTTCCTGTTCACCGCGTCAGACTCCACCACCCAACCTCCAAGCCACCTTCACGGCTACCGCGCATCGCATCCTTGAGTAGCACCTCGCCGGTCATTTCCCCTTTCTCAACAGCACCACACAGACCGAAAAGTCACAGTCTCTACCCCTAGAACACGCTCTTCTAACCGCAATTTCACGCACCCAAAGCTCTACTCACAAGCCATCGCACACCCTTCTCTCTCCCCTCATCCATATCCCCGCCAGCAACGCCATCGCCCTACTCGCAGAAAGCGCGTCATACAACTTCACCGCCATAGCTACAGTCTAACATCACACGACTTGCCAATCGCACCTCTACCACGCACGCTCACACATATTTACACACTTATACACTTTACTGCCACTCCTAGCCGTACACGCACAGCGAAACATACATGTATACGCCACAAACAGAATACCTACGCGCTAATAATCTCTACTAGTACTAGTTTGACCTTGCTTATCATCCACCCTATATACGTATATATATATATACTTGCATTATCCCTACACCCCCACCCCCTCATCTCCTTCCCCCCCTTTCCCTTTCCTTCCACTTCTATACCCCCTCTACACTCCCCCTCCCCCTGCCCCTAAAAAGAAACCTCCTACCTCACTAGTCAATTAAACCCGACGCGGTTACGCGTCCCCACCATTTCTATCCCTACACCTCCCCTTCCCTCCCAAATAAACACCCCGATACAAAACCCCCATAATCAGAAACACAAACAAAAAAGCTTTTACACGGAAATAATATTAGCACCGACCAAGACACCAAGACATTGCGAAATTTCCAGATTGTGTAGCTGTTCTAGGCAAGAAAAAAAGAAAAAAAGGTTAGGTGAGTGTGAGAGTGTAGAGTGTGAGAGTGTAGAGTGTGAGAGTGTAGAGTGTGAGAGTGTAGAGTGTAGAGTGTATGGAATGTGTACATGTAAACAGACAAAAGGCAAGGCAAGGCAAGGTAAGGCACCGGTAAGGCAAGACAAGAAAAAAAAAACCACCAGAGAATAAAAAAGGAAAAAGTCTTAAACAACAAAGTATTTATTTCATTTCATTCAAAACTCGCTAGTCCCCAGGATAGCGGGGGGAGGACGAGGAGGAGGCAAAAGGGGGGGGGATGGGGAGACGATAAAAGGTAAAAGAGGTAAAAACGTAAAAAGGTTCCCCTGCCCCGGTACCATGTTTGGCAGATGCACAAAAAAAACCCCCCAACCAGACTGAAAACCCCCACAAAAACACCAACACTTGTATACCAAAGACGCTCACGCTCACGTCTGCTCCTCGGGCGGGGGCGTGGGAAGTTCCCTCGCCTTGAGTTCCGGGCTGGGCGGATGTACTATCGTAACCGGCGTGCCCGTTCTCCCGATGCCTTGCGCATCCAGCGCATCTGCGTCTGTTGTAGCTATACCCTCCCCTTCGCCATCCTCGTGTTCATGGTCATGCGCGCCATCCTCCTCGGGTATGGCCGCGGTAGAAGGGCTCATAAGCCCGCCTGCGCCCTCCTCGCTGCGTGCACCGCTGCCAGCTTGATTGCGGCGATTGCGGCGCCGCTGGCGCTCAGTGTCTGCGCTTTCTCGGCGGCGCCGTACACTGAGCCCGCCGTCTTTGTTTAGACCGGATGCACCGCCTTGTAAGCCTTCCAGGAGAGCAGCTGCACGGTCTGCAATGTCCGCTTCATGGGCAGCTGATGCGCTCGCGGAGTCAGTTTCCGCGGCGTCGTTGGTGGTGCTAAGGACGTCTTTGGCTTTGCTGTTGTCATCGGTGTGGCCATCTACGGAGGTAGCGTCGTCGTCCTCCACGTTGACACCGAGTTCGGGAATCTTTTGGCCAGAGGCCACGCGTACTTGGTGGCGGTCCTTTAGACGGGCGCGACGGCGACGGTCGCGTTGGTCTCGCGCTTCGGGTTTTGCGGCGCGGAGTTTCTGGAGCAGGTCGTCCATGGCACCGGTGCTGGCGGGGGATTTGGGTGCGTCTGAGTCGGAAGACAGGGCGTTGGGAGATAGAGGGTTGATGGGTTGTGCTTGCTTGCGACGCATGGAAATTTCGTTGCGGCGATGTTGCTCTTCGAGAGCAGTGTTCTTGTCCTTGGATTTCTGGAAGATTCGTTAGTGGTCGCTCACGCATGCAGAATACTGTTTGTCTATAGCTTACCTTCCACTCCTGCACGAAGTTTGCCAGCTTCGCGAAGAAATCCCTCCTGGCGCTGTCATCCGATGGATCTTCACCATAGAATGCCATGATGTCATCGTAGCTTTTCTGCATGTCCTCCAGGAAGACTTGCAGTTGCTCTGCCTTGCGCCGTGCCTCTTTCATGCTCCTCTGTACCACAATCGATACCTTGTCTTCAGGGTGGAACTTGCTGGGATCGGACAAGTTACCAGCGTCCAGAGACATCTGGATATTCTTGATGTTGTCGATATACTTCTTGGCGTCTGTCTGAAGCTGCTCGACATTGATCTTCTGCGCCGTGATGACGCCACTGATCTCGTCCGTGAAGCCTTCCCATCCAGAATATTGGTTTCGGACAATACGTTCAACGAGATCAGCAAAGGTCGACTCGTTTTTGTCGTCCTTCAACATGCCCAGGCGAGACAAAGTTGAAAGTTTGAAGCCGGAAGCTTGCTTGTTGGCGTCGTTCATGAAGTTACCGATATCGAGAATAAGACCAAGTACACTTATCAGACTGGAGGAATCTCGAAGACTTTCTGACACGCGTGCAACTTCCAATAGCTTAGTGGAGATCTCGTCATACTCAATTTCAAACGTGCGGGTAAGTGCAAGCGCTCTCATCCTACTCTTCCAGTACGAATGGAGTTCGTAAGCTGTGTAGAGGTAGATTTGATCTTCTCTTGTAAGTTCGCTAGGATCCTGCTCTCGCTTGCTCTCGCCGGCGTTTGGCCCTCTCCAGTCTTTTGAGTATGGAGCCATGAGCTTGGCAGTGTTGTCGGGAATATCGCAAAAGTCATTTTTCTGTAGGAAATCCATAACAACGATATCGTCCAGAATCTTTGTATCACAATGGATGATCATCCTCACAATCTCTTCAACACTGAACGAGGAGAACTTGGCCATGCTGATCTGGAAGTTGTGCATAAGATCGCGGGAGATGATCTGTTTCTTATCGTCCTTCTTGCCAGATTTCTTGCCAAGTTGCTTGATCTCCTTGGCCATGAACAGCTTCTCGACTTCTTCAAGGACACCTTTCTTGGAAAGCTCTTGGTACTTCTCTTCCTTCTCTTCAGATGTCAAGCCACGAGTGGCCCAAACAGTGGAGGTAGGAGCATCCACCTTGTCCCAGTGAAGAGCTTTGAGCTTCTTCTTAGGACGAGGTCCAGAAAGAGCAGCAGATTGTACACCAAAACCAGGTGCTTTTGGTAGGAAGCCGGGCCGTTTTGCACCAGGCATACCGGGGAATGGTGGTGGCGGCGGTGGAGGTGGGCCCATACTTCCATCTCCTGGCATGGGCGGCGGAGGCGGGATTCCAGGTGGCCCGAATCCGAGCTTGCCTGGCGGAGGTGGTGGAGGGGGAGGAATATTAGCATTAGTGCCGGGCATAGGCGGCGGAGGTGGTATGCCAGGGGGGAACCCAAGAGCGCCGGGAGGGGGCGGAGGAGGAGGCGGTATCGCAGCATTGGGAACGCCGTCTGCAGGTGTTTTGGGAGAATCGGAGTCGAGGCTGGGATGTGAGGGGCCCGTTGTGACACCATCGCCTTCGCCGTCAGAATCGTCGAACCGTTTAACATTAGAAGTAATCTCTCCGAGTAGAGCATTCTGAGTTGAGGCACTAAGCTTCGGCTTATGCATGGTGATGAGGCGCGGCTTTTCGATGACGATATCGTCGTCTTCTTCACCGAGATCCGACATATTGACATCTTCACCAGCCTGTCCTGGGAGTGCAGGCAGAGGCTTTCTGCGAGGTACGCCACTCTTTGCGCGTACGGAACCGAAGGTATTTGGCTGGAGACCTCCATAGTCTGCCTCTTGCATGCCTCCAATGTCTCCCTCCATCTTCTCCCTCAGTTCTCTCAGCTTCTCGCTCGGCTGCATCTGCAATGTCTTGCCCTCGAGCGTTGCTTGTGTTCTGGCTCTTTGTAGCTGAATCTCAAGTCTGCTCATGAGGCGTTCACGATCCATGATGCCCTGCATCTGTGCCGGATCAGTGGCACCCAGTCCGTCCTTTCCAGACTTTTTCGCAGCGGATGCCGCGACGTCCTGAGCGTCCCTAAGCATCAGGTACAATTCACGGGTCTCGAGCTCATTGCGTTGCAATTCTTGTGCCCGTATTCTCTGCATCTCAGCCAATTCGGCTTTCATCTGTTCGACTTGTCTACCCCGAAGCTCAATGATTCGCTCTTGCTCTGCTAACTGCTTTTGCAGCTTTTGCACCAAGCCATCTGCACCAAGTTCGAGTTGCGCTTTGATCTCATCACGCTCAGCGATGGCAGAATCGGCAATTTGCCTGGCTTCGATAGCTTCATCTCGTACTTGACGAGCCTCGGAGTCGGTGTAGAGCTTGTCAAGTAAAGACTGCACTGTGAAATTAAGGCTTTGCTTCAGATCCATGTCTGGCAGTCTGCGGTCCATAGCCACATAGCTCAGCATTTGGTCCACCAGTTGAAACATCCTTAATCGATCTTCCCCTTCAGTGTCCCGCATCAACATCAAGTGCTGCATAGCAGAAGTGAAGTAGTCCTGAGCGCGAGTGCCATTGATCTTGCTCATGATGGCTTCCGCAATCTGAGATGGATCATTGAGGTCCTTGGCTTCACCTTCCACGTTATCGACCATGGAGCTGTTTTCCTTTTCGAGGAAGTCTTCATAGTCGATAGCTTCATTGGCCATGTATCGCTCAATCTGCTTGTCGATGACATCGTACTGGAAGCCCTCCATCTTGTTGAAGATGCGCTTGATGCCACATGCTGTAAATTGAGCACGAATGTGCATTCGAAGCTGGAGATCTTTCTCCGGTGCATCCACAACCATATTGATCAGGAAAAGTGTGGCAATGGCGTACTCCATGAGCAGATTCTCCACGCCTATGCCTCCACTCCGCACTTCATCAGATGCGCCAACCAGGGAGCCCATTTTGCCACGGCCATCGACCGTGACTTCCACGATGCGCATCCATGCGTCGAACCGGCTGCTTTCGCCATACTGTGCTTTGAGGTTGTCGAGTGCTTGCAACACCTTCTCATGACCACTTCCCTCGCCCCAATGACAAAGGAAGGTCAAGACGTCCGAGACCAGTTTCCGTGTGTTGAGTCGATTCGCGACTAATGATCCGCAGAGCGCTTGGACAATCGATGGATGTTGCAGAGCGTTATCGGCACCATACTTGTTGTTCATCAGTGCCTTCAAACACTTTATGATTTCGTACTCTCGGTCCACGTCGTTCTCTGCCTTGTGTGCCATGACACTAGGCGGGGGTGCCGGTCCTGTGCCTTTCCTGCGGTTGATCTTGGCCAGCACGTTCGTGAGCGCAATCTGACCCTGTGCCTCGATGAAGCCTCTGACCCAAGCAATCGGCTGCGTTCGTAAACTGATTTCGAGACTGGACATTTGCTTGATCGTGATTGAGTTGTCCATGACCTTTTTCACATACCACTCGGGCGAGCCCTCCTCTTCTGCCCTCGCAAGAATGTCTGGGTTTCCAACGCCGCCATATGTTATCCGCTGAGTGTGGCGCTTCTTCTCTTCATGTTTGAACTCTGCCAATTTGTCCTGGTACACCAGAGTCCATTTCTTGTCGATCTTGTATGCCTCCATCTGCCGCCTGGCCTGCTCGGGCAAGCTCTTCCACCCTCTCTTGACCATGAGCGCCATGAATTCTTTTTCCACGACGTGATCCGGCGGTCTCTGTATGCTGAGCGTGTTCTGGCCAAACGACGCGGTCGACGAGGAGGGCGAGGCCGAGTCATGGTGTAGTAAGTGTCGGCGGGAGTCGCGAGGGGTGGAGGTGACGGTGGGCAGCAGACTGCCGGAATCAAGGCCTATGGAGGAGAAGGTGGTCTGGGAGGAGTTGTGGGGGTAGTAGACATTGGAGCCGCGGGTCTTGGAGTCGTTGCTGTAGATGCTGGCCTGGTCGGACGAGGCGCGGGTGTTGTTGGACGAGTCGGTGCCGGCATAGTACGAGTAGTTGGGGTTCCTGCTGCTCTCTCGGGCGCCCCACTGCTGCATGGACACGCCGCGGTCGCCGGGCTGGCTCGAGGCGATGGTGGTGCCGCCCGGGTGCTGCGAGGGCCGCGGGGGCACGGGATGGCCGTTGGAGGGCATGGGGCTCGCGGCAAAGACGGGGTACTGGTGGAAGTCGCCGCCGCCCTTGTTGAGGTGGTGTGGCAGGGGCTCGCCGCCGCGCACCGCGTCGTCGCGCGGGGGGTCGATGGTGGAGACGGGCCCAGCTCGCACGAAGATGCCGTCGGCGTTCATGGACACGGGGCGGTCGATGGAGGCGGCGCTGGTGGAGTGGCGGTGGGAGTGGGAGTGGCGCGACGACTGCGAGCCATAGGAGCTGCCGGGCGGGCTGTCTGCGGCGGGAGTGCCGATGGCGACGGGCTGGGTCGTCTGTCTGTGGTCGGCGGGCAACGACTTGTCCTTGTCCTTGTGCAGGCGGCGGCCAAAGAACTTGCCGGCGGAGGACTGCCGGCCCTTGCCATCCATCGTCGCCTCCTCGCTCGCTCACTGCTGCCAGCGGATGCCCAGTCGATCCGTGCTCTCGCCCGCGATGAGCGCGCCTCGTCCTGTGCCGTGCGAGTGCCCTCCGTCCCGCGGCGGTGCTGTGGTGGCCGTGTGCTGGGGGCGGCGCGGTGCGGGCAGCGTGGCGGGGGACTGCTTCCGGGCGTGGAGGGTGGCAGCGTGTGTGCCGGATCAAGCGTGCGGGGCGGCGTGGGAGGTGTGGACGGTGCGAGGAGAGCCTTATGCCTTGGGCCCTTGGGGTGCTGGGTGCGTTCAGGGTGGGCGCTGCGGGCGCATGAATCGGGACGTTGCCGAATGCTAGCGGCTCTGTGAGTCTGTGCCAGCCTGCCAGCCAGCCAGCCTGCCAGTAGGTACTGTGGCGGCCGTCTACCGGTACCAGGGACACGAGCAGCGCGAGGTGTGGCTGGCATTCTTCGCGCACAAGACCCAAGTACCTATGTTCATATGTAGTACCCACTACATGTCCCTACCTACCTACCTACCTACCAACCGTCTTACCCACCTACAGCAGCCCCCGCCTGTACCCGCGCACTCCCCTCCAAGACTGCTCCGGCCTGTGTTTCGGATCCTGCGAACTGCTCCCTCCTGGTCCTAGACAGCCGTGGCCGCGTGCATGGAGATGCTCCTGAGACGTGCCCCTGGCCCTGGCCCGTGTGGCGCATGGCCCAGTCGCCCCGAGCTCGCTACTGCTACCACTGGCACCACCACGCCAACGCCCTCGCATGTCCGTTGAAGACGGCCCATCATCTCAACTCCCACCAGTCGACGCGGCCGTCTCGCCGAGGCGTGCAACAACGCGCTCGCGCCCCCCCCTCCCCCTCCCTCTGCGGCTGCACACTGAGCACATACAACCCTCTCCACCTCAGCTGAACCGCCCAAGACTCGCATCAGCCTCAACCCGGGTCCCAGCCAGACGACTTCCGAAAGGGCCCGCTGCAACAACCCTCACCAGAAAGCCCATGCCCTGCCCATCATGGCAGGCACCACACACTTCTTCAAAGTAAGCTCCCCCACGTTTCCGCTCCCCACCGATTCGCCGCCTTCCAAACTAACACCCCCTGCCCCCAGACAATCCTCATCCCCCTCTTCCTCGCCCTCGCCCTCTACCTCCTGACCACACTCCTCCTGCTGCCTCTCCTGCGCCGCCACCGCACCCGCTACGCCCAATACCTCCCCCTCAGCCCATCCCGCGACACAGCCCCCTGGCGCAGCACCCTCGCCTCCGCCCTCTACAACGTCTTCGCGCCCTCCTCCTGGCGCCGCGCCCCCGCCGTCCAGCACGACGACGAGCTCTTCGACGACGAGGAAGGCGAAGGCATGGTCGGCTTTGACCCCTTTGACGAGCGAAGACGGGAGGCCCTCGAGCGCAGGAGAAGTACCGGCCCGGGCTTCGAGCAGGAGCAGAGGGTGGGGCGCGATTTGGAAGAAGGCTTCAAGGATGATAGCGACGACGACGACGAGCAGGAGGGGCAGAGCGACGACGACGAGGATGCGCGGCGGGCGGGAGAAGGTATGCGGTGAGACCCGGGGGGAGGTTTCGTGCGTAGTTGGGGAGCGTGGATTCTTAGCGGTAGGTAAAAATACTATTCCATCATTTTCTGCGACCACTTTTTCTCTTCCCTTCCAAGCAGTGAAGTAAATACAAAAAAACCCCAGGGCGAAATAACAGCGGATCCTACCTTCTCCTTCTTCTTCTTCTTCTTCTTCTTCTTCTTCTTCTTCTTCTTCTTTTTTCCCCCCCTTTCCCGCAGAATCAAGCCCCTTCTCGGCGACATTTCTTTGCCTGTACCTGCTATGACGGTGGCCAAAAACTCCACGCGCGTCGCTTTTTATTTCCCCTCCCCGAGTTTGGAGTGGGAAAGCTATCAGACACCGAGGGCTTCATGCATGTACATAGGTAGGTATGCGACAGCAGCACTTCCTCTGTATATTTCTCGACACGCGCGTCCGCCCCCCGCTACCTAGGTACCTAGGTACCTTCCTACCTCACGCCAGCCAGACGTTCGACCCCAAATAAAAGAAAAACACAACGATCGGCTCCAACATCACGACCAGCACGCACAAGGCAGCACGGATGAGAAAGCAAGATTTTTCAAGTTCAAGTTCAAGTTCAATCGGATATATATATATATGTTTATATATTTCTCATCTTATCATATCGAACGAAAAAGCGGCCGGGCCACGATGCCACTTCGCTTTTGCTGGACCTCGAAAAAAAATGTGAACCTTCATGTAAAGAAGAAGGAGAAGAAGAAGGTGACGAAAAACATGCATATGCACAAACATCTACGAAGCCTGGCGGGCCTGCTTGCGCTCGCCATATGCCTTGGTGGCATAGTCGCCCTTGTGCACGATAAGATCCTCGGGCCTGTAGTTCTCGCGGCCAGAAAAGTACTCGTCGAGAATGGCCTTGGTGCCGTCGGCATAGCGCTTCTGCGCATCGATCGAGGTGCCGGACATGTGGGGCACCATGGCGTTGCCGCCGCCCCAGGGGTTCTGGGCGTAGCGCAGCGGGTGGTCCTTGGGCGCCGGCTGCGGGAACCAGACGTCGCCGCCGTAGCCGCGGAGGTGGCCGGACTTGAGGGCCTCGGCGACGTCCTCCTTGACGACGATGGCGCCGCGGGCCGTGTTGACGAGCCAGGAGCCCTTCTTCATCTTGGAGAGGAGCTCCTTGTTGAACAGGCCGCGGGTCTTCTCGTGCAAGGGGCAGTTGATGGTGACGACGTCGCACTGGGCGAGCATCTCCTCGAGGTTCTCGACTCGGCGGCAGCCAATCTCGGCCTCCTTCTCCTTGGACAGCGGCTGGTAGTCGAAGTAGAGGAGCTCCTTGCAGTCGAAGGGCTTGAGGCGGCGGAGTACACGCTCGCCAATGCGGCCGACAGCGACGGTGCCGACGACCTTGTTCTCGAGATCGTACTCGTTCTTGGCCACTTCGGCGACGTTCCAGTCACCGCGGGCGATCTGCTCGTGGGCAGGGACAAAGTTGCGGACCAGAGTGAGGATGGTCATGACGACGTGCTCGGCGACGGACACGACGTTGGAGCCAGTGACCTCAGCAACGGTGATACCGCCATTGGTCTTGTTGGCAGCATTGAGGTCAACGTGGTCGGAGCCGATACCAGCAGTAATGGCAATCTTGAGGTTCTTGGCCTTGGCAAGACGCTCTGCGGTCAGGTATCCAGGATGGAATCTTCGCAGACATGCTGGTCAGCTTGGGATCTCGGATAAGCTATTTCGCGGCACTAGCGCGACCCTGCCCAGCGCGCGGCAGCGGGGCCTTCTAGCAGCATTGCGGGGTAGCCTGGACGTACGGTGTAGTGATGATGACTTCAGCATCAACGAGATGCTTGTCAAATTCTGAACCCTCGCCCTCCTTGTCGGAGGTTGTGACGAGCTCGTGGCCCTGCTCCTCGATCCACTTCCGGATCCCTAGCTCGTTCTCGGTGGTTCCGAGAAGCTGTGGCTCTTGCTCGGCGTGGATGCCGCCCTGGTGCCTGTCAGAGTTCACCCAATGAGAACCGTTCAACGTTGACTTACATCGTAGAGGACGAGAAGAACTTTGCCCTGTTGTGAAGCACTTGCTGTTAGCGTCCTGAAAGCATTCGGTTGTCGCAGTGACGAAGTCAATCGGGGTCCAGCGCGAGCGCTAAGAATAGAGGAGGCAGGGCGCACGAGGCGAGAAGCAGAGCGGAGAAATACCATTTTGTATTAAGTGACTCACGAAGTCCAATTGAGGCTCGTCAGAGTATTATATAGCAGAGACCGACAAGCTACTTTGGCACTTGTATCCTTATAGCCGTTGTGTAAGCCTTTGGACAATTGCCGGATGAGGGGTTGCGGGAGATCATACCTGATGTGGCTTCGAGTGACGTCGGTTCTCTCCAAATATCCTTACTGGTGGTTACTCGCAGGAGAGGATGCTTGACGCGTAAGAATGTGAGGGGTCAAAGTCGGGTTTATATACCCAAAGTCGTACCCGCAAGGAGCCACGGAGCCTTCCACTTTGCATCGAGCTTCGCATTCTTAGTTAAGTCCGTCGGCGCACCGCATGGCCAGAGCTCTCCACTTGGCGGCGCCCATCTGGATGCAAACAAGTGGTTGTGCCGTGTGCGGATATGACGGTCATGTTTGGAATTGCTTCGCATTGCTGATGTGCGGGGTTCACGCCAATCGCGCCAACTCGTCCGACGACGCACCAGGGGAGCTCTACAAGCATCTTGCCCACATCGAGACGACTCAAGCTTCGCCCGCGTGTCGGTAGCGTAATCTCGGGATGTGGGTTACCATGGTCAGTCAGCTCTGGTCCAATCGCAGGTCTTCGAGGGGCCATAGTACGTAAATAGAGGTGGGCTGGAGCTCTACCTAGAAATACCAGCAGGTAAGCTAGGAAGCCATTCCGAATCCGTTCCGATAGACTCAAGGTACTGTTATGGAGGGTAAACACTACATCACCCACGGTTCCATGACGCTCTACGTACATGATGCCTTAGTAGTACCGCAGATACTGAAGGTTGTCATCTCAGGATACCGTCTCCACGATCAAGGCAGACCACGCACAAGAGCAAGCTTACTCAGCGTCAATATTAGAGCTCACGCGACGTATTCCGCAGCTTCATTGAATTGTAAGGCGATTTCCAAGAGAGGTGGGGCATCGGCACGCCCATTTGAGCACCGTCTTGCGAGAAATGGCGCCCGCGGAGAGGTGGAATTTACTCGTAGTCTGCATATGGCAGGGGGTAGATCCTCGCCAAATTGACGGACGCGAGATGTCGCCGTCAGACTCGGGTCTGCTGCGGGGATAGCATGGAGTAGTCGCGCCCGATCGGTTCGAGTTCGGCGTTGATGCTCAAGGCCGATCGCGGCGATGGTTCGGAGATCTTGGTGATGTCTCGTGTCAGCTTCGGCTCGAGTTGGACTTCGAGCTGCCCCTCCAGCCTCCCTACTCCTGGAGCCCGTGTCTACGTCAGATGGAATCGAACAGTGGATGTCTGTTATTCCATTTCCCCGATACGGGGCGGTATCGGAATGGTACAAGTCATGCACTTCACACTCTCAAAATTAGGACGCCGCATGACGGAAATTCGCCAGATTCGCACTGTCCACTCACTGCACCCTATCGTTCTTCGTTGTGTACTCGACGCCTGGCGGTCGTTGTCAGGATACATGACCTCGTCGTACAGACTCTCTTGTCTAGAAAAGCACTCATCAATCATTGCTGGAGCTGACCTGTCAAGCGTTCCACACTTGTCAACCGGTATCGAACGGTGTCCTTGTACCCGGAAATCGCTTTTAATGGCATGACCCACGACTTAGCAGCTGCGTATCGCGGGGTAATGACCGAAAGACGCTTGCCGTAGCCCAGTCTGATTGAGGCGACGTTGCGCGGTGCTACCAAGGAGGCTCGAAGGCCCGAAGTCTGCCGTCGACGACGTTTTGCTGCGATCACGAGCCTCTTAGCCATTTCCAGGAACGGTTCTCGCAGTGGAGTCCTGATGCCAGCATATCCATGTCAACGGCGAATGACTATTTGGTGACTAATGCGCCAGCAGCCCCGTCACCACGTCCCCGGTATCGCGAGTTCCAGCCGATTGTAGACAGATTGGACTGACGTCGTCTGTGTGACGTGCCCTGAAGTTCAGGACAATGTAGTTATGCTACCTGCATCTGCCGCGTTTCGATGGGTAAGAACTGTATAGTAGAGTCGTGTTGACATGGAGAAATTGCGTGTAGAAGAGTATCAACCGGCCGTGAAGAAAGCCAGCGTATCTTAGAACCGATAAAATCTCACGGGAGAAGCGCAGGAGCGTAACACGTCCTTTCTAGAAGGTAACAACAATGAACACCGCATTCGTTTACATCGTGAGAAGCAGATTCCCTAGGAGGAAATAGATCAGTGATGGTCCAAGTATTCGCTATCGTGTTGCTCGTTTCCAGATTTGACGGCCTCCAGGTACAAGCTCAGGTATAGGAGCTAGAATGCAACCTCATAGACTGGTTATAGGATCCCGTCGCCACAACTGTATCATACCCATGGTAATGCGCATAGTACTCAAACCCGCTCCATCGCGTTGGAGTAGTTATGCCGTAACAGAACATCATGATCACAAACCTTTCAAAACGCCATTTCCAATCCGTTAGGCTTCCACCGGAGTTGTTCGATCCGGTTGCCTTCACCGGTATCATGAACCTGCAGTTGAATCAATGCGGACTCTGGAGAAATTGAATCTTTGTACTCACAATTTTGCCCCGTCGATGACTGAGCTTCTTCTGCACTGCTCCAGTCGTAATAGAAATTCGTCTCTCTGTACAACCAACTCTCCTTGTCTTTGTAGGCTTTCCTAATGCGATGGACAGGGTCATCAAGCAAGGGCGCATTGGAACCACATCGTCCTTTCTGCGTTTGTATTTTCTTCAATTCGACGAGACTTGAAATTTGCAGGTTTGTGACAAATGATCCAACAAGGCTCAAATTCCTTTCTTTCCAGCGCATTAGCTTCAAGGAGGATATGGGAATTGCATGAGCATGATTTATTCGCCCAGAAGTTGGCAAGGGGACGTCTTTACACATTCATGACTAAATCCAAGAGAGACATCGCTGCTGAACTATCGCGTCCTGCTCCAAGGTTCGAGCATCCTCTGTTTTGACACTCCCACTATCATCATCTCCAGCGCCTTGACTCGCTTCACGCAAAGCGCGAAAAATTATGACATTCCCCAAGAGAACGATTCTCGTCCAAAAATAGTATTAGAGGATGTTTCAATCAGGTGCTTGCAATTATGGCATGGGATCTCGGCGGTGGTTTCGACCAGCGGCGTAGTGGCAGTTCGCGAAACAATAGCTGTGGGCGATGATCTGAAAGCAGCTTGGCAAATAAGCTTTCGCTAATGATTTATCTATGGGCTGGGAGTGGTGTATCGTGTACCTGCCTACGATTCACGAAGTACTCGGATCCCCATCGAGATGACCGCCAGATATCAGCGCCTGTGCTTCGTGGTGTGACGGACCATTGGATTTCCCCTAATTGGACACCTTGGAGAAATGCGGCTCTATAGTAGACTATATTGCGCCTGAAACACGCGACACTAGTGTTGAGATACAATTCTCCATGCCGAACGACATCCACTGAGCTGGCAAAAGCTGTAGGCCTCACAATAGAGCGACTGTGACATACCTGATGCTGTTTAAACTCATCGTCAAGAAAGAGAGAACGAGCCTGCGGGCGCAAGCCGTCACGAGCGACCTGGGCGCTGTTTGAAATGATCTCGCGGTGCTCAGAGATGGGGATGAACCCCGTGCAGATCCCGCTAACGCAGCTGGTTCTTACCTAGTATGGCTTAGCGCATACTCCCACTACACACCGAACGTGTGGCGCCATGATCAAAACGTGCGCCCTGTGCCGATCGCTTTGACACTTCAAACATCCAGGTTTGTAGGTCGTGTCCCTCGAAATCGCGCTGAAACAACAATCCCACAGCACTTCTTCCAAATTAGCAACAATTGTTTCGACTCTTGGGAGCTACCTGATAGTTCATCCACTCCAGAACCACTCCTGATAGTCAGGAGAGGGGGCAAACAGGCCGAACTGGACTGCGAGAGAGAATGTGGCACGCGGGATTGTTTTTTCACGACACGCAGGTCGCGCTTGAATTGCCATGTGCATCCGCATCATAGCTATGCATGTCTATTGCCCTGGGCGCAAAATATCGACTGGTAAATCGCTGGGGGGTTGGTGCGTCATCATATTCAAGTGCCTCTGCTCAGGTACAACCATGCATGTAGTCGTTGGCTACGCTTGGCAGGTACATGTGCTCTTCGGTAATGCCCCGAGCCAGTGTTCGTTACGATGTTTCGACACTAATCTAGGGTCCTGTCAATGTTTCTTCTAACAATCTTCGACTTTTTGAGCATAGTGTGGGCAGCACGGGGTACGCTTATCGGCACCATGGCCTAGCAAGCCTGAGACGCGAGTCTATTTCGGGTCAGATCTCAAGATCTTCTTCACATGTATAAAGTGTTGTGTCTTTACCCTGACCTGTCAAACATCGCAGGATTGCAACAGTCATTCGCTCTCGCACTATCATTCAACACTGTCATTCTTTCATCGAGATTCTGCAATTCTTTACAATACACATAATGCATATTCGCAACATTTTCGTCACTGCTCTAGCAGCTGCCGGCACAACTCAGGCCCTAGAGAACGACCAAGACACACACAGCAGCGTCGACATATCGAAACGTCTGATTGGTGATATGCTCAACTGGGCCAAGGGCATGCTGGGCGTAACCAAACAAGAAGCTTGCCCTGCGGTATGGAGTCAAATCTCTACCACACTCACTCAACAATTCCTGGCAGATGGCCAGTGCACGGATGCTGCACGCGCAGCTATTCGTGCTTCCTTCCACGACTGCTTCAACGGTGCCTGTGATGGTTCTTTGATTCTCGCAAACGAGTGCACAAACAATGAAAATCGCGGCCTCGAGCGACTTTGCGGCAACCTTGCCAATGTCGCAACACAAACGAAAGTTGGCATGGCAGACCTCATTCAATTCGCTGCTGCGCACGCTATCAAAACTTGTCCCGGTGGACCCACTGTGCCAGTAAAGGTCGGTCGCAAGGACTCCAGCAATGCCAATGCTCTTGGTGTCCTCCCCGGCGGTAATGCTGGCGGAACTGATCTGGTCAAACTCTTCGGTATGTTCCAACCCACATACACTTGTCTGGCAACAAACTAATCATTCCTCAGCATCCAAAGGATTCTCCCCCATGGATCTCGCCGCCTTGATCGGCGCTCACACCGCCGCGAAACAGCGTACCACTGATCCCTCGAAAGCTGGCGCCGCACTCGACTCCACAGTCGGAACATGGGACAACAAATACTACTCCGAAACCAAGCAAGGGAAAGCCCCCTTCACTCTCCCATCTGATAGGAACATCGCACAACATCCACTCACAGCCCTTCCCTTCACTACCTTCGCAATGAGCAAGGGCGCGTGGGATAGAGCGTTTGTGAGCGCCATGACCAAGATGAGCATGATTGGTGTCGATAGCAGGGGTCTTGTAGACTGCACGAGCGCGCTGCCCGGAGGGAGCAGAAAGAGGGAGATCAAGGCAAGTGATCTGTGGGATCGGTTGAAGTGGTAGGAACTCTCAGGGCGACGATAACCTCAGCCTGAGATGTCTGTATATATATATTATTATTATTTTTACCTGGAGGGGCGTTTGGAGCTTCGGAATTCTCCTCCCAGACGTAGATTAGGATCATACCATACTACGATATTTAATGAGATTTTGATAATACTACCTCTAAGCTTTAAGAACTTGTCCAACGGCTTCCAAGATCTGAAGGCTGGTCCTTTCGCATATCAGTAGGTTCGCAGAGATACTTCATGTGATGAGGCTAGAGGTTGAGAAGCCGGCTTGTGAACAACTCCTGATTGCGCAGGAAGCCTGGCGGCCTTTTGAAATATTTCGACATTTGTATGGAAGACACGTCTGTATTGTATTTCAAAGCACGTAATTTTGTAGTTTCGTCCTCTGACCACCAAGGGAAACAAGTATTTCATGGCTTGTGCAACATCGGTCGATGGAGATCGTAATTGAATGTAAGTGGCTTCACTTCAGCCTCCGAGCCACATCCGCTAACCAGTGAATTACGCGCCCTTTTTATGTCACTAGCTATACGTTGACCGTATGTAGTTCTCCGGCAACATGCGTACAGTGAATTTTAGATCTATGCCTGATAACGATGTGGCAATACTCCATCTTACTACCTACATGCATGTTACCTGCTCTTGTTCATCAGCAAGGCGTGATCATGTGACCTCGGGATCGATCTTGCCCATTTTGCACTTTTGACCTTTCTTGCAATGATAACTTGCGACTATCGATTTACGCAAAGACGGTCGGGTCGGCTTCAATTTACCGTCGATAGTAGCCGCCATGTCTATTTTTTCTCTTGCAACAGAGGCGACCAGCTGTTGAGAATCAAGACTTGGAAAGATCTGCTGTCGATAGAGCAGATGTGGAGACATCGACAAGCCTGGTATTAATCTCCTGGTGAGTTTTCGCGTGATATTCTATTATACTGTTAGAACCGGCTCTGGTCAGATTCAACACGTATCGTACTACATCTCGGCTTAACATATCTTCAGGTCTCTCTATTTCCCGGACAGTTTGTGATTTTGTCTTTCGCCTCCGGCTACACTCCATGGTTGCGGTTCACTTTCGTAAAGAAGATGTTTCATATCCTCAGATCTCGAACTTTGGGGATGTAGGAGGGAACTTGTTGAACCCTCGACTCAGGAACGAATCGCGGAACCACTCTTCTCTTTTACTGCCAGCCTCGTTTCGAAATAGCTCACGGGGAATAATGGATAGATAAGATCGTCGCCGTTGTTTCACAGACAAGTTGCTAAGCATGAGAAGAATGGTGTCTAGGTACGAGCGCGATTTCAATCATGACGCATCCTCTTGCGAGCCTCACATCAGTAAGTGTTGGCCGTCGCGGCCATTTGAATTATCATTGTGATGAGGAATCCGATCAGGGCCTCCGTACCTCATGGCCATACGTTGCCACGTCCGTTCGTGACTGTTCAGTGCAATATGCTCCTTGAGGAACTGTACAGTGACCCCTATCTTACAGACTCAACCAAAGGTTGGTAAGAGGCTAGAACTTCTCTAGCAATCGACTTTTGGCTTAGATTTGCTATGATCAGAGTATGTTTCTTCTCTGGGGATGATCTATAGTATATTCCCGGCTGTTGATGCGCTCGAATCGGAGCAATCAACAAACAAGCACTGCGCTTGACCTCTAATGAGATTTTGATTCTCTCAATCCAAGTGGTTCAGATAGGCTCTGAATACTTGCACTATCTGTGAGGCGATCCCAGAAATAACCTTGTGCAACAGTACGGTGGGTTTATGTCACACAAATGCAGCCACGATGATTCCGGAAATTGAGATCTCAGCCACAATATGCCAGGGAGCGTGAACCTAAATCAGTTTCCCGGAAAAGAAAAGTGAAACATCTCGCAGAGCCAGTGTGGCCGAACGAATGTCCAGATGGCACGCGACAATGGGAAGTACATCATTCTCGAATCCGCCATGACAAGCTAGTTGCGTCAACCACTAGTCCAGCATCGCTCTCGTTGAGTGAGCAAGGGATTCGAAATTTCAATGTGCTTTACTGGTGTTGCTCTAAATAAAGCAAGATCGGGAAAGTCCCTGATGGTGGAGAGCTCTTAGTTGAGCGCATTCAAACCCATGTCATTGGTTCATCCCGCGTACCATCATTGTGTCTCTTGCAATCGGTTCACCTTGACGAAAGCAGGCAGAATTGCAACGATTAGAATTTGTCTTTTGGAAAGAGTATCTAGACACAACAATTAACATAGATTCGAGGAACGAAACCGACCCATGTCTTCCACGATATCGATAAGTCCGCCATCCCGGACTCGTTTGCAGATCTGCCCCTCACAAACATAAGCAAAAAAGCGACTCGTAATGTTCTTTCGACCCAGCTCGAGAACCCACGAGTAAAGCAATTCATGCCTGCATAAGCCACAATGTCATCAGCCGATTGTGGCACATCATATGTAGATGCGGGAGGGAACGAGCACCTCTCGACATATGGTGAAGCTGGTGGTAAAAATATAGGCATGCAGCATGTAAATGAGTACATCAACATCATATGTAAGGTACACCTCTGGCAGGACAAGATCTGACCCTGAAGCGGATGAATGGTTGAATGCTCACGGAACATTGTAGCGATCTGCACTCTCCCGGGTCTAATCCTTTAGCTTCATGCATCTTCCACGGTGCTTTTGATCCCACCCAATCGCCATGACTTGCGACATGAACACATCCTCGTCTATTCAGGTACGATGCATGAGGGCCTTGCAGCAACGCAAAATCACCACAGCGACCTCGGCGACGACTCACGAGCTGTACGACTTCTGTGCGACCAAAGCCTGTCGGGTCATGTTAGATGTGTCGTACGAGCTAGACCATGTCAAATAGCAAGCTCAAAGCCCTACATGAATCCTGCTTCTCTACAAGTTGCACGTTGCTCCCGCCTTACAAAAATCAATAACCGTAACGCATGCCTCTGAAAAGCACCAACACCGGTGCACTAAAAGTCTCTCGAGATGGTTGCCGATGTCCAAGAACTACCACGACTACCGTCCTCGAGAGAACACCTCAAGGATTCAATATATCTTGCCACTGTCGCTACGCTGGTCTCAATCGCGCTATTGACCTCCTTGCTAAGAGTGTTTACACGTGGCAGAGTCCTTCGCTCCTTCGGCATCGATGATGTCCTCGCATTCTTTGCATTGGTATGGCGAGTAGTCCATGATTGCAAACACACACTGACGAACACAGCTTTGTACCATCGGAGCGACAGCCACATACTCGAGCCATTTGCGCCTTGAAATGCAAGAGGACGTAACAAAGGATCTCCCGAATAGCCAGATGCTGCTGTTTGTCACCAACTTGATTCACACCTTTGGCATCGGTTTTGTGAAGATATCGGTCTCCGCTTTTCTCATTTCAAGGACACAACAGCGAACTTGTCGACGTGTGCTATACGTACTTATCGGTAGGCTTCCTTTCTAGCTAAGGTCGCAACCTGCTCATTACAATAGTAACCTTAAGCGTCTTGACCTTATTTTGGTTCTTCTCGACTCTACTGCGGTGCAGTGCGATCGGCATCCTCTTCCAAGACCAGCAAAGTCTTCGTTGTATATCGCCAGCGACATGTGTTGTTCTGGATCTAGTCAATCACAGTGGGTAAAGCCAACCTATCTATCAACACCGTGATCTGATCAAAACACGACAGTCACCAACGCCGCAAGCGACATCCTGCTCATCTCAATAAGCATCGTATTCGCTATCCATACCGCCTCACCACAACCCCATCGAGCACTACTGCTGCTTCCTCTCTGTTTCGCCATAGCAGCCACCTCAGCAGCCATCGCACGAACATGTACCCTCTTCCACACCAGTAGCCCTACCAATGAAGCCACACACAACATCTCCAACCCTTCCTCCCCGCCATGGCAACTCATCGAGCTCGCCACAGCCCTGACCGCCACCGACCTCCTCACCCTTTCCCCGCTCCTCGCCTTCCTCCCCTCCTCCCGCTCAACCGCCTCCCACAGCCCGTCTCTCCCCCCCTACGTCTCCCCCCGCACATCCACCCAGACCATCATCCACCGCCCCTCCCTCGCGCGCTTCCACGACACCATCTCCAACCTCGACTTCGACATCGAGTCCCTCGCCACACCTCGCACACGCACACACACCATGCGCTCCCGCACCACGCGTGGCGGCCATAGCAGGAACGTGAGCGACTGGAGCCAGTTCTCGGGTTTCACGTACTACACGAGTCCGAGCGAGGCGGCGGATGGCGCGGACGCGAGTTTTGTGGAGCTCGGGGAGCTGGTCAAGGAGTTGGGGCTGAGTGGGAAGGAGTTTGAAGGGGAGGTGGAGAGGCAGGATGAACGAGATGAGGAGGAGTTTGCGAAGAAAGCGCTTGGTGAGAGAGAAGTTGTTATCAGGACGAGGGCTGTGCGGTGTGTGAGTTTTGATGATAGGCGACAGGTAGGAGTTGTGGAGGACGAGGAGGAGGAGGATGCGCGGAGTTTGGATGAGGGAGGCTCGGTTGTAGATGTAGATGTTAGGAAGACGAGGGGCCTGGAGTGATACGACCAGAACATATCACATGGGCGGTAGACAATGATTGACGCGAACATGATTGGATGGTGTATATTCTAAGGGTATATATAGCACATTATATCTCCATATTTAGCAAATCTGCTCTTCTGAACTTGCACCACAGATCTCGACTACAGCACACATTGACGCAGAAAAATTGGAAATAGAAATGAGATTTGATGGAACTCTTATTTCTTGAGATTATCCCTGTCCAACCGTCCCAATTCGATGTCTTACTACCAAGGGATGAAGCAGCACTAAACCCTCACCCCGTTCTCAAAACGTGAATTCCCATCTTTCTCCCCATTCAACACGCCGCCAGTACCCGGCGCCGCACCGGTGACACTACTCCTCCTCCTCTCGACATCCCTCGCCTGCTCCGTATCCGCATAATCAATCACCAAATTGCCCTTCTTATCATACCGATGCGGGATTTCCTTCGCCACTCTGACCACATCAAATGCATTCGTCGTATTGTGGAAAATCTCATCCATCTCCTCCAGACTGCGGCCCGCCGTCTCAGGGAAGAAAAAGTACACACTGGGCACCATGGCGGCGTTGATCACAGCGAAGATAATGTAGGTCTGGTAACCAATATTGGCAAAAGCGACGGGAGTCACCATTACAACCATGAAGTTGAAGGCCCAGTTGGCGGTGGTGGAGATTGCGTTTGCGGGGGCGCGGATGGAGAGGGGGGTTATCTCGGCGGGGTACAACCAAGTCATGCCGAGCCAACCGATGGCGAAAAAGGAGTTGAAGACGAAGAGAAAAACTGTCTAAGGGATGATTAGTACTTTCAGATGCGCTGAAAGGGTGTGTCACGAGGAAGTACGTACAGCCAGGAGGGCGAGCGAATTGTTCTCGACATGGCTGATAGCGCCAGCAAGAATAGCCATGGAGATTGACATTCCTGCTGCGCCGAATATCATGAGCGGACGACGTCCGAAGCGTTCAATGGTGAAGATGGCGATCCACGATGCAATCCAGTACTCAGTGCCGTTACATGCGGACAAGAGACGACTAAGGAAGGGTGACAATTTCAACGAATTCTCGAAGATACTCGCGGCGTAGTAAGTTACAAGATTTATACCTGATATCTAATGTACAAGGTTAATTGGGATCGTTCTAATAGTGTGTGTGTACACAGTCTTACCTGCTGGAACATCTGGTTAACATACGCCAGAGCCGTGCGATGAAAATTGCGATTGCGGTTAAATTTGAAGCACTCTTTGAACCCGCCTTGCGACATCTCAAACACAACATCTTTAACAGCCACGAATTCTGCTTGGATCTTCTTATCGTCGGGCGGAAGATCGTTCAGCGCGGATATCACGTCGAGTGCCTCATCGTCTCTGCCCTTCAGCACGAGCCAGCGAGGAGACTCTGGAAGGCCAGGGATAAAGACAAGAATGAAGATTGCGAAAATGATCTGGAAAGCGATGGGGAAGCGCCATGCGATGCTGCTCGGTTCGAGGAAGGAGAAGCCCAGATCGATCCAGTAACTGAGCATGACACCGAAAACGATCAGCGAACCCTCTATCATAACCAACTGACCTCTGCGATGAGGCTTCGATGTCTCAGATTGAAAAACGGGGACGGTGCTTGTGTTGAGTCCATTACCGACACCAGTGATCCATCGGCCGATGATTAGTTGAGCCAAGCCAAACGACGAGGTTTGCAGGACGGCGCCAACGACCATGATGGCTGAGCCGACGAAAATGGTCTTTTTACGTCCGAGGATGTTGCCGAGCCAGATGGTCGCGACGGCACCGAAAAAGCAGCCCAAAGTGTATGCGCCGACTACGATCGCAATTAGCACATGTCACGTGTTAACGAACACAACGGTCTGACCTGTGATGGCTTGGATGGTCGCAACATGGCTAGCTGTTTGACCAGGAGGAGGATTCACAGTGTCGATCTCGGGAAAGTATTTGACAAAGGACGGCAGTGTCAAAAGACCACCCATAACCCCCTGATCTGTACAAAGCGTAAGCAATTGCTCGAGATAGCACCCATGCAACTCACCATATCCGAAGAGGGCAAAATCAGTTCCAGCAATGACAGCAATAGCAATATTCAATTTCAGGCCGCGAAGGCCATAAAACTTCTTCATATTGGTTAGACTCCTCGGTGTTGCTAATAAGCCAAGATGAATAGTTCAATGAACAGCACCGCCAGCACCCCAAAAGCAGAGCACGAGAATAGGATAGCAGCAATGCCACAGCAACAGGCGTGTTTCGAGCTTATGAAGCCCCGACACGGGTCCTGCTTCGTCGATGTAACGGCGGCCGTTCAACACACCACGGTCCCACTAGCGTGTAACCATGCCAGAGGGGCCCAGAGCTGCAGGCGTCATCTCCACAGCAGCACAAGGCTATGACGTGTGATGCTGGGAGCCGTTGAGCATCTCATCCCCCACGGGGCATGGTGCTGCCGCGAGGCGTGCGGAGAAGAAGCCAGCATCCGACCGCACGGATCGCGCAACCTGCCTTCTTCCTCGTCGCCTGCTCCCTCGCGAGTCAGATATGGTGTCGCTGGCCCTACACCATGCGCGGCTTGCCCAATGCGGCACTTCCGGCGCAATCGCAAGGACTGGAAAAAGCCTGAAGGCCAAGGGCGGACAGAAGGCTGAAGGGCAGTGAAGGCTGATGAGATGGTGTGGACTCCCCCGTGCCGAGAGCGCGCTAGGGAGATAAGCCGGGAAAGTGCCGCAGCTTCGGTGAAATAAGACTTGAAGCTTGGCGGCTTGCCAGAAAGCGTATTCCGGGATGCAACTTCACGGTACACCCACATCGGCTGTTGATGTTCGGCGTTGGGTGTTGAGAATGTAAAGGATTCCATTGTGCACCAGGAGAAAAACAGCCTGGTCCCCTTTCCACGGCAACGACCCTCCTGAAGTCCTTCCCCATCATAGAATCGTTGTTTCCAACATCAGGTTCAGCAATCGTGCGACTTGGTGCAGTACACATGGCCCAACGGCGGTCGGCAGGAATTAGTCGTGCGAGGTGGGAAAGATCAGGTCGCTACTGTAGTATCTGAAAAGAAGTGAGAATTATCCGGTAACAAACTAGGACTCGGTTCTGTGATTTTGACTGGGTTTGGGATATGCTTGGTGGCGCTTGTATTCACCGCCATGTCTGGGCATGTTGAGAGGCGATAATCTTGTAGAACCTGTTTCGCTATGTGTGTGTAGTCTGCCAGTCTCGTCGCTACACAGCTTCATAGTATGTAGGGGACATGCCGATGGATCTTGTGTCTCTGCATGGTAGCCCCAAGGGTCAGTATGGTCGATATGAAAGGGTTTGGTGCAGACATATCATTTCGAAGGAGTAATTTCTGCGATGAGTTCTGGGAGACGAAGCCAGTCCATGATTGATAAGGATACGCTTGGGTGAGACACGGTGGAGCTTGTGGGGAGACAATGTTGAAATGATGGGGAGACGGGAGGGCGTGTACAGTAGTGTCAGATGTCTTGCACCAGTATGCGGGGGAGTATATGTAATTCCTGAGTCCGTTGACATTGTGGCGCTGAGGTATAGAAAAGGTCAAAGTCCTCGGATCTTCCCGTCCCACAACAGTAGGTGTACCATGTGTTTCGACTATGCATTGGGAGGTAGATCATAGCGACAGTTGCAGACCATGTAATAGTTTGGTGCGACACGGCTGACGTGTTTTGTAGCCTGACAGTTGGGACGAGAAAGTTTAAGGATTGTGTGTCTTTGGAACGAAATACAGTTTGAATATCGATGGGGATGCGATGGGTATGCGATGGGTACTGATTCTTCTATTGTTGTGATTAGCTTGAGATGGAATATGACGGCGACATCGCAGGATCAGAGTTCACAGGTAACAAGAGATTACTGAAGACTTTGGTTGAAACAAAATCTGCCGATTTGCAGCTCCTATAACGCTGTCTGTCGAACCGTGCATGCTGCGTACTTTTCCATAGTGTGAAACCACAATCTCCTGGTGATGAACGCCAACACCCCATTAGAAAATGTAGGGTATTAAACTCGCATAGCTTCTCTTGCAGCAGGCTCCCTTTCGACTTCGTACTCGATCTCGCGCCTCGCACCCTTGGAATCCTTGGACGGCTTCTTCTTTGGCTTCGCTGGGGGTGCAGCAGGGCGTTTGCGTTTGAGGCTTGCGAGCTTCTTCTTGAGGGTGGCTGTCTCCTCGTCTTCGGATGCGTCTTCTTCGTCGTCGTTGTCCTCGCTACCACTAGCGCTGTCGTCGTCATGTTCGCTGCCAGAGCCCTCGTCGGGACTCTGTCCGCCAATCCAATCCTCAAAGTCCTCCATTTCATCGTCCGACTCCCCTTCAATGTCGCTTACGTACTCAACCTCTCCAATACCATTCTCATATTCATACTCGTTCTCCACTTCGTCTTCATCTTCGATTCCATCGTCCAGATCCTCGTCACGCGCAACCTGCCCTTCCTTCTCCAGCCCTCGCATGACTTTGTTCCAGACATTGGGCTCGACATTGAGAGGGCGGTCGCCATATGCGCCGGAGCGGAGGCGCTCGATGAGAACGCGCTCGATTGCTCTCTCGACCTTGGCGGCTGCCAACGCCTTCCTCTCTCGTCCCTCCTCACGGCGGCGAACCTTGGGCGCAAGTCGCGGCACCAGTCTCTCGCCCAAGCGCTCTTCTTCTTTGGCCAGTTTGCGGATGCGGATATTGACTTGGGTCAGTCGCGTCAGCCGCTGCTTGTTCTTGTGTACCAAAAACTTGGGATAGTATGCGAGGTGCTCATCGACGAGCTCCAGCGCTTTGGTATAGTTGCTGGGCAGTTTTATGCGCTCCCACCACTTGGAGGGCAGGTGATTTCGCTCGATGGCCTTGATGTACAGATAGAGGGTGCCGGTGGCGGGGTCTGAGCGGATGGTGGCATATCGCGAGTTTGCGAGAGGACATGACTGCTTGCTGCAGAAGCCAGACACATTGTGCTCGTTGCGACAGAAGGTCTGGTCTTTGGTTGTCTTCAGCTTGAAGCTGCAGAAGTCGGTTCCAATGATGGACCACACGAGGTCGTCTGGATGGTGTTAGACACTTGTAATGTAGATACACAGCAGATGACAGCGGCTGTACACACCAGAAGCCATAGTTCCAGGGTCAGAGGCTGTGCCTGGCGTCGAGTGTGGGCGCTGGCGGCAACGGAGGATGTCTGGAAATATTTTGGACGTCGCCAAGATTTCAGGCGGGTCCTGCGTTCTAGGGTCTGCGCACTGACCACGTGCGGAGAGCGGAGCGGGTACCTATCTCATTCTTCTTCACCACTACGACACTATGGACGGCTCTATCTCGTCGCTCTCGGGATGAGAGCACTTCTCTCGGCTTTCCCTCGCAATCGCCTATCATTATTAGAGCGCTGTTCTCGCACAGCATCACGGGCATCTGGCATATCAGCGCAAAGGCGTTGTCGAGGAGTGCTCCCATATGCTCGTCAACATGGCACATGGCAGCCGTTAAGGGCACACCAACACCGTCAATATCACTCGGACGCCCTCCAAGGTGAGCCGACGATCTATGCGCTGTCCACAGCCTCGGGCAAGGCAGCCATTGCCGTGATTCGCATATCAGGCTCAGCATGCAGCCAGGTGGGCCAAAGCGCAGCGCCGCACCCATTTGCAAGGCTAAATCACACGTACACGTAGATATATGAGGCGCTCTGCCCGTTGACCCCGATACCTAAGCCTCGACATGCGGCCCTACGCAAGCTGTATGCTCCCCACCTGGCCCCCTCGCCGGCCACACTCCTCGACTCTGGTGCACTCGTGCTATACTTCCCAGCACCCCGCACCGTGACTGGCGAAGATGTCCTTGAACTGCACGTGCACGGCGGCCCCGCCATTGTTCGCGCAGTCCTCGCTGCTATACCTGCTTGTGTACCGCTTGAGAAGAACATGACTGGGCCTAGTGCTCAGATTCGCTATGCTGAGGCTGGAGAATTCACCCGACGTGCCTTCGCCAACAATCGTATGGACTTGCCTCAGATTGAGTCACTGGGCGAGACACTATCAGCAGCTACCGAGCAGCAGCGCAAGTTGTCCGTCCGTGGCACAACGTCAGCACTAGCCGCGCGGTACGAACACTGGCGCATGCTTCTGCTGCAGGCGAGAGGCGAGCTCGAGGCTCTGATTGACTTTTCTGAGGATCAACATTTTGACGAGTCACCAGCAGTGCTATGTGCGTCGGTCGCGCAGCAGGTCAGGGCCTTGCGTACTCAGATGCAAGCCCATTGCGCCAACGCCGTCCGTGGAGAGCTGCTCCGGAACGGCATTAGTGTCGCGCTGCTAGGGGCGCCCAACGCGGGCAAGAGCAGCTTACTGAATCGCATTGTCGGAAGAGATGCAGCCATCGTGTCCCAGGAGGCGGGCACTACCCGAGACGTGGTTGAAGTCGGGGTCGATCTTGGAGGATGGCTCGTGAAACTCGGCGATATGGCAGGCCTGCGCAAGGCCGGCGTCGTGGGCTCGGAAGTGGTCGGTGCTGTCGAGCAGGAAGGAATCAGGCGTGCGAAGCAGCGAGCGCTTGGATCAGATGTTCTCATCGTAGTCCAGGACGCCACAGCCGAGCTGGACCCCGAGGTTATGGAGACGGCCAAACAATGCGTCGACATGGGCATCAGCGTCTTGGTCGCAGTCAACAAAGCCGATCAGATGCTTCAACATGATGCCGAGGAAGATGAGTGGAGGGCCAGATTGCACTTCGCCTTAGGCACACCAAACGAGCATATCTCATTCATATCCTGCAAGGATACCACCACCCCAGATGCCGGTAACCTGCAAGCTTTCCTCTCTACCCTGCTGGACACCTTCAAGGATATGACTGCTGCACTAGTCCCAGACTCGGACCCCGACCCGAGCATCTGGCAAGAATCGCTTGGCGCTACCGAACGCCAGCGCATCCTGCTCTCTGAGTGTCTCGACCACCTCGGGAGCTTCTTGACCAGCGTCACGCCAGCCGATATTTCTACAGCCGGCGAGGATACTGAAGATATCGACATCGTCGTCGCCGCCGAAACCCTCCGCTCCGCCGCCGAAGCCCTTGCCCGGATCACCGGACGCGGCGAGAGCGGTGATGTAGAGGAAGTCCTCGGTGTTGTATTCGAAAAGTACGTACCACCCTGCCCTTGACTTCTCCATTGCAGCCTGTTTCATAGCCTTTGCTTTCCCTGTCATGTTCCATGCGTGCTGCCTCACGTTCGCATGGTAAGGCGTTTTCGCATCAACACCCATTTTGGCCCCCATGTGTGAGATTGGCACGGCGCCGATTCGTATAGGTAAACGGGCAAGCCACACTCCTTTTAGAGTTACGAATTGTCCGTGCGCGCATACTCCTCTATCGATTGTTCACAGACTGTACCATGGGAAGGTGCCTGTCGTGCTTATGTTGGCGCTTTTGTCGACGGGTTGTTCCTTTGTCTGACAGCACGTGATATATAGTTTTGATGATTTGGTTTGGAGTCATTATGCTAATGTTCCTGTGATAGATTCTGCGTGGGTAAGTAATGGTCTTGACTCACGGTACAGTGGTGCGGGTGGTCAAGCTACTGCTATGGTTGACTCGCCTGCAGTTGAAGTAGGACATGTCGTGTGAGGTTCTGAAGGTTGTAAGATTAAGCATCGCTTTTGGGGACCCTTGCCAGTGCCTCAATATTGCAAGGAGGACAAGATAGTGATGAACAATTCAGAATCTTTCAAATGAAGAGTGGAAAAAGTAGAATTGGTCCACTGTCATATGTCTCTCTGACCGGTATATCGCAACTAAACACCGAGCCCATATAATCACCCAAACACCCAAACACCAGAAGCTCTAGATTTCCAGAACATGATCGAGAAAAACGTTTGTTGTACCACAAGAACATTCTCCAATGTACTCAGCGAAGAGCCATGCCATGTCTATCCCAACCCGAAAGACAGTCTAGTATCCCATGCCTTAACGCGCCGTACTCCACACATAACATCTCTCCCGCCCATTCAAACAAGATAATTCGTACAACAAGCAGCCCCAAATGCGTAGATTCCCCCCATTCCCACATCAAAAATCATACAAAAGCGTGTCGTGCTCGCGCCATTGGCTCTATCGCAGGAGCTCAGTAAGGAGAAAGCGAAGAAACGGAAGGCCAAAAGGGGCGAGAGGGAGGCAGGAGCCTCAAACGAAAAAGAGAAAGAGGTAGAGAAAAGAAGAGAAAAGAAAAAAAGGTTGGAGCGCTTGCTATACCACGCCACGCTGCACGAGAGCAGACTTGCCAGGAACGACGGCCGAAGAGCGAACAACGAAGAAGAAGAGGTCATACAGTAGTGCTACAAAATCGAGAGAGAGAGAAGGGAACTAACAAAAACCGTTGTAGGAGTGATACATCCGCAGTTTTTCCGCAGATGCTTTTTTTTTCCAGACGTAATGAAAAAACACATAGGTATACAAATAAAGACAGAAAGAAAGCGGGGGGAGAATTGAAATAAGAAAGCTTGTTTATACAGCCGCCCACGCGCGAAACAGGGAAGTAGGAGAAAGGGGGGGGGGGGGGGGGGGGGGGGAATGGGATGAAAGAAAACGCTAAGGCTGGGAAAAAGTTTGGAGAAGCAGACTTCCTCGGGATTCTGGAAGGGTTGGATATATTTCCGGTAGGGGTGTGTGTAGATCCGGGGTTTCTCTTCGCGTGGGTGGTGTATGTGGGCTGAAGAGGCGATGCAGAGGAAGGGGATAGCGCCATCTTTGCACGCGATACTTGCGGAGTGCTTTTGCGGAAGACGGAGGCCGGAGGTGGTGGTGGTCTGTTGTGACGGACATTTCGGGAGCGGAGATTAATGGTTGGAGGTATGGGTTGTTGGAATTGATTGGAACGAGAGCGGAGGAAGCATCCGAGGAGCTTAGTTGTAGCCGCCACGTCCAGACATGTTTTGATGGGTTTCAAGCGAAGTTTGGTGTTGTGTGGAGGGTCCCTCTTGGCTCGATGCTTGTTGTTGGGATTGGTATCGTGGCTGGATTTGACCTCTTGTTGGGGGCAGAGAGGTGGGGAGGTGAGTTTAGTTGTAACCGCCTCGACCAGCCATTAGGAATTTCAAGAAGATGGATTGGGTTTGATAGACGGGTTCGAGGAATCTCGAAGAAGAAACAAATGATGTTGTACGTGATTGACGTGGATGGATGACTGAGGAAGAGTGATGAGTGAAAGTGCGTGGGTCAAGGAAAACGCAAAGCCTTAAATGAGAGACGGTTTATGAGAGGCCTGCCAAAGGAAAGGTAGACTAGGGAAAAGACGTTTGGCTCGTGTGGATGGGTTGTGCATTCTGCCTATGCGCAAGGCATCCAAACGTCTTTATACGCACGGGCATGCTCCAGGACGGGACCACCAACCAGCGTACTGGGTTTGGTGGCTGCACACCCTGGCCGGGGGGAGGATCTAGTCATCATTCCCGTTACTCGCCGGACGAGTGCGCAGCAAGCGTTGCTGCGAGACCAGAATAAGTGCCAAGGGTCCGTGTGGAGGGTGTGGCAGTGAGCGAAGGCAGCGGGTGTGCGAGCGAGCCGGCGTGCATGGGAGCCGCAGTGCACGGGCCAACGACGATAGGACCCTGTGCTGATTCCGCCAGACCAGGCATGGCCTCGGTCGCACAGGTGGCTTTGCTATTGGCGGGTCGATGAATTGCGACTCTGCGCAGCATGAAATCGAAATAGCAAGGCAAAGGCTCTTTTGGGGCAACTGGACGAGGAAATGGAGGGAGGGACTAGGGAGTCGACCTACCACTCCTACATACCTGGGTACATTAAGGTACCTTCACCCCCTACCTAAACCACCTCCACACGGAGCAGACCGTGTCTGCCTGCTGGCTTGCAGCACCCAGCATCCTCTTCCCACACGACCAGAACGCGTGGGGCGAGCGAGCGAGGGTCTTCCACGAGCGCGCTTACGGCGACGACGGGTCGCTCACGGTGGTGATGCGCAACACAGTCATACAGCATCATCATCACGAGCCAGCCTCTCCTAGCCCGCCAGATAACGTGCCCGCACAATCTTGCTGCACTCGAAAGCTGCTCCCAAAAGAGCACCTGCACATGCATTGATCGCCGACATTCTCAAAATGGGGCAACTTGCGGATTTGGATCAATTATCGCCTGTCGCACACTTCACCGTCCATCGCGATGCACTACCATTGTGGTGTGATGCCTGCTGGCGGGCACATTTTCCGTGGACGAGCACTGTCTTGTGCTCGAGGCCATTTCTCTAGCGACGTTACAACGTCCAGTACCGGATTGGGAGGCCGCCGCAAGGCTCAGGTATCCTGAAACAGCGAATCATCGCATCCGGCCCCTTGTTGATCAGTTTCAAAGCCTGCTGGCCGTACACCGCAGGGCGGAGTGGGAAGCCACCTCCGCACGCTCATATGCCAGAAACATCCGTCTCCACTCTGTTCGTATGCCCGAACGTTGAAGCCCGGGTAGCGGAACGACCGTGTCCTCACCAGCCTGCGCACATGCACAGTTCGGCGATTTGTGCTGCAGCGCCGGCGCATCGTCATTCTTCACCAGCTTCAGCGCACATTATTCAGCGCACGTTGTTCAGCGCACGTTGTTCAGCGCACATTGTTCAGCGCACATTGTTCAGCTGCGCTGTACCCAACGACCCGCCCGCCCCTCAGGTACCCGCTGCTGTGTTAATCTTGTCAAGATACCTCAAACTGGGTTAGCTGCCGCTGCCAGACACGACTCCGGAGCCGGTGGCGTTTCTTGGGAGTATTTTGGGACGCAGGTACGCTTCGCCAGCTGTTGTGTGTGCGGCAGGGCAGCTGTGCTAGCTCAAGCAACCGCTATCGATTTCCCTAGCGACACATTAGGTGGCATGCGACACTGCGCAACTCTCCAATTATGCCTGCAATGGAGGCCGTGCATGAGTCGGCGAGAACAGATAGTCCGTATCCAAATCATACACGGACTGCAGGTTCAAATCTTAATCAATGTTCGGGAAGCGATTGCGCACCTGGAAGCTTACATGCGCCGTGCTCCTGAAACATGGGTAAAGCACCCCATAGCCCTGCCAGGCTTACAGACATGACTCAAGGCGAAGCTGTCTGACACATGTCCAATCCTACGCTCCCCCCAACTCACGTTTGCCCACCTTCTCGGTTCGCTCGGAGAGGGAACCGCGCCTCATTTTGTGCGACGGAAGCATGTCCACGAGCCGTGCGGCATGTCGTAACCGTCATAGCACCCGACACTTTGGACTGGAGCAGCGGCAGAGCATGACGTCGAATCAACCCCTGAGGCTATCTATGGATCTCGAGCCTGATGCGTACCGAAGAATTGGTTCCACAATGTACAATTCACTGCATTGAGTTCCACTCGTGGCCAAGGCATAAGGCAGACATCGTCGGCCTCTGATGTGCGATTTGTGATGTTCAGTGCATGCAACCTGATCCACATGCGATGAGGAAAGAGGACTCATCACCTTGGCATAGGTATTGGATCGCGATCATCCTGTCACTGTGCGTCACCGCATTGCTGGTATGATCACTTCACCTGTCCGCTACGTTTGAGCCCTCAGGCGATCGAATCACAATTTACAGACTTACTGTACCATACTGCCGATGGAAAGTTTCTGGTAACGCTTTTGAGCCTGGTTCGCGTGCTAAAGACGGCCTTCCCAAAATAGACCCTGAACCCTGCACACACGCGATAAGCGCACCAACCACCAGTTCGTCGGACCGTAGGGCTGACATCAAGTGCTGCGCCGCAACATTTTAGGTCAGCCATTTCCCTGAAGTGGTTAATAATCGTCCATTCCAGCTGAACTGATGATTGGACAACATGGGTCACACAGAAAGTATTTTTGTGTCATTGTCAGCTGCAACTGTCCCAGTCAAGGGGTATTTGGTCGTTCTCGGCACGCTGTACACGAAGGTTTGAGGGTATTTCGAAGCATTCCGTATTCTGGGGAGATGCCAAGGGAAAAGAATGACCGCAAACTGTTCCGCACAAGACCACCGGAGGACCCTGGGCAGGAAATTTACCTCCAGTACCCCCAAGTGACTGTAGTGTGCAAAGGCTGGATACTTCGCCGGCCAAATTCTCATGTCTCGCAGGATTCTCTCCAGTGCGACCGATGAATGCTCTCCCAAAAACCCCTTGCAGTATGCTATTTTATCGAATCCCTTATTCCGGCTCTTGGAATTCCTGGCGTGTACGTATACGCCACAAATGCATTACAGCCTCGTTGCTGGCCATCACGCTGCCTCAATACAACGCCACCAGCGCACGAACGGGTGTTCATCACTACGTAGCATCTGGAACCTTCGCTCCCGTGCATTGCACAACGACGCCACGTGTGACTTTGGAAGATGAGTCGTTGCCGGCCCGCAACCTTGGGACTTGATTTGAGCAGCCGCGAGCATTCGCGAGTCCACCAGTCCATACTAAGCTAGGCAAGGCTGATCTGATAGTAAAGCGCCACAAAGACCAGAGAAGCCTGCACCAGGACATGCAGTGCCCCGAGGCTGCTGCTTGCGTCCGCGACAGCGGCTGCCCTCCGCTCTCTCCAAGCCTATCTCGTCTTGAACCCTGAGCAGTTCTGGAGACTACAGACGAGCGGACACTCGATCAGACTATCCATGGTTCCCCATCCGCATCTTTTTCATGCTATTTCACCCTCCATGGCTGTGCGTCGTGCTTCGTCGCCGCCATCTCCAGCTTTCCATCTGCGGTCGGAAACAAAAACAGGTTACACGTTCCTCCCACTGAGAAGACTGACTCCGGCATAAAATAACCCCCGAGAGTCTATTAATGCCACCACATTGGAATAATTCCCCCCTCTTCTTTGTTGAGATCCTTGGATTTGTGCAGTATATACCTAGATGGCTACATGGCCTCAGGCCTAATGCCACTGCGTAGCCCTGCCCCCCACATAACTCCACTCCGCAACGGCCCGCTCCCGCACACGCGTCATCCGTCTTGGGTGCTTATATACATACATACATACATAAATACACACGTAAATACATACATGTATGCAACATCCTTACCCCCCATCACACGCCACTTGCGTCCACCCCGCTCTCAGCTTTTCCGCGCGCGAGCGCGAGCTCGAACGGCAGTGGTGCAACGGGCGGTGCGTATTTTCCCCCATTCGCGAGGCTGTTAAAAGAAAAGGAGGAAAGGTAAATACCAGAGACGCAACGTGAATGCATATGGACGGGACGGGCTTGCTTTGCATGTATCTCCTCTGGCGGGAGGAAGAAATTCGTTTCGTTTCGCGGAGGAGGCGCGTGGTGTGTTCGCTGCACGCTATCACAGCGAGCTAGTTTATCCCCTGTGTATCCCGTTCACAGCTGGAGTGATGGGTTGCGTGGTGGGTGAGAGTGAGTGATGTAGATATACAGAGTATGCTGTCACGCAGGCGCTAGGAATCGTGATTCAGGGGGTGAAAGCCGCGCGGCGTAGTCAAGAGCGAAGAAGCAAGGGGTTACAAGAAAACGCGGGCGACCTAGGTGTGTCCGTAAATAAGACGCGATCACAACACAGAGCCTACACTGCCGAGACATCAGATATGAGAATATGTGTGAATATCTTGAGTAACAAGCTTTTTTTCATACAGGTTTGACATCTCGAGAACACATGGCGTTTTCATCTACATTCGTAATCTTCGTGACGGGCGTGAGAATGATGGCAGGATAGGATGGGGTATGTTAGGCGCTGTAGGAGCTGACATAGTACTAGCACACCAATCAGCAAAATGTTACTTTGCGGAGATTTGTGTAGCAGAAGGAGCAGAGAGGAAGAGGAACTTTACCGTCAACACCGAATCATCATCGCCGTTATCATTCGGCAGGTACACGTACAAAATCAGCGCGTGGTCGTGGCAGAAACCTGCCGCGAAAGTATTAGCACACACAAACACTCCCCAAACTCGCATCGTAGCACCGCGGAACCTTGTGGTAGGACTTACACGCAATGACCCGCCCGCCCAATCGGCCTACACTCATTATCTTCCCCCAATCCCTCGCGTCGATGCGCACGCCGGCCCATCCTTCGTCGCTCCGCCCATCCGCACTGCCGAGCAATTTCATACGCGTGCTAGGATGCTCGGCGATATGCGCCTCCCCGCCGGTGACCTGTCCAGGATCCAGCTCGGGGTTGCTGAGATCCGTCCACACGGACGAGATGCTCATGGCGTCTGTGCGGATGCTCATCTTGAGGCAGCCGTGCATGTTGGCCGCCATGTCGAGGCGCACGCGCGCGCTGCTGCTAGATTTGCTGTTGTCGGCGAGCGCGAGTTTTGTGAAGCGGTCGGAGATGGATTTCAGCTGTAATAAAGGGGGAAGCACGATGAAGACGTCTGCTTCGCGGCATTGGGGCTCGTGGATCCCGGCGACGACATCGGGGGCGAGGACGCGGACGGGGATTTCTTGGGTGACGATGGTTTCGCGGTTGCCGCCGGTGAAGTCGTTGTCGAAGGGGGCATCGAAGCCATCATCGTTGTTGGCAGTGGTGCTGGGGAAGGCGCTGTGGACGTTGGAGGAGGTGGTGGTTACAATGGTGAGGGCAAGCATGGGCATGTTGTCTTTCTTGGTTAGGCGGATCTGTGCCGAGGTGGCGTTCATGGCAGATTTCAGGGCGCGGTTGAGAGACGTCAGGGGGACTTCGAGGTTGATGACGTTGCCGGCGGCGGATTGCACGCTCATGGTCTCGAATATGGAGTCCTGCGTGTGTGTTAGGATGGGCAGGGATAGGGCGCGAGTAGGACTTACAATGGACAAGACACTGCAGATTGTCAGGAATATAAAGAGACAACAGGCAGATCCGTACTCACGCCCATACTTGGGTACCCTGCTCAGGGATGATGGTAAAGCATACTTGCTCTTCGCTGAGCTTCACCCACGCGAGAGGACCTAGCGAATTGAGGGCAGCGGTGAGTTCTGAGGGCGTCAATCGTCATGCGCGGGAGGAGAAGAGCCTTGCGCACTTGTGAAGGTATGAATGTTCTGTATCGACGCCTTGAAGCGCATGGTGTACAATGGTGGGCGGGCGCAATGCTGGGACGCGTCAAGAAGAAATCGCGGGGAGACGCGTCCGTGCAATCAACGTCATCGGTGTCTGCACCTCTCCATCGGTAGCCACCGACACTTTGGATGAATCTCTTATCTGCGAAACACATACATTAAATGCCGTAGACACAACCATAAAACTCAATAAGTGCACCAAACACGGACTATCAAGTCGACAAAAGTCATCATGGTTATGGGGACGTGACAAGCACCTCGTGCTTCCAGTAGTTAAGAGACCCGAGCTGGACAATGGAGGATATGAAAACTTCATCTTCATATACCATCATTCTTCTACACATAAGCTGCACGTTCAGCCATACATGTTTCTATTAGAGACAAGGTCGTGCCAAACAATTCATGCTTCTGCTCATGAAAACTCTGCTGAAGCATCAGCCTAGAGCTTGACACCACCATCGTCCACATCCTCAGACCCCTTCAAAGCGTCTTCATTCCCTGCCACCACTTCCTTGGCCTGGCCGCCTTCTTCTCCTTTGATCTGTATTCTCTCCTCGTCCTTGCCCTCCACCTTTTCGTGGACTGTTTGCTCCTTTGTACCATCCCTGGCCTGGAATGTCTCCTTCAACTCTGGTCTGAACGCTACGCCCTGGCGATCACGAGCTTCTCGTGCCTTTTCCGCCGCCATCTTATCGTCCTCCTGTATCTTGGCAAGATGATCGCCCCAAAGATTCACCGGAGGTGCGCGGCGCGGCGGTGGTGCAGTGCTTGGTGACTGTACAGCAGTCTTGTTCTGCCAGCGCGATGTGTGTCTATGTCGGTACCTTCGAGTCCCATTTGACTTCTGGGAGGCCTGAGGTATGCAGCCAGAGCGCCCGGAGTTGGCAAGTCGCGGACTGTTAGACACGATGAAGGTCTCGCCCGCCACCTGCTTCGATACATGAGGAGTTGCTTGTTTCTCTGTAGACGAGTAACCGCGGTCGGTGGGAGTGGACATGCTATTAAGCAAATTAGTCAACAGGAAGCTTGGATCTAGAGATCAAGCATACTTGGAAGTCATCTTGTGGTTGTCTTTTTGGTGATGTTGAGGTTTGTGGAGTTGATGGGTGTTGTTGTTGAAGTCAGACACTGGCAGCGGTATTTCATTTATAGAGCGCGGATGAGCGATTTTATTGCTTGCAGGCGGCAGGATATTAGGTGGTGAAAGCTGTTCGTTCTCTTCTGTCTGCAGGGGCCGAGACGGGGAATGGGGCTTCACCGGGTCTAGCCGTCGATTCTTTTCACCCACATCAAGCACAGATGCGACTGGACGATCAACAATGTCGGCACCTGAAAGTTTCGAAGGCTCGCAACTATAAGTGCGCAGTTGTTGAACTTCGTAGTCGACAAGTGCAGGTACATTCGATGTTAGGTTCCTGTTAGCAGACATCACATTTAAGCTGTATATGCTGCCACTTGTAAGTGCAATTCCACCTCTTGTATCACTTCTGCTCAATGATCCCGGTGCCACAGTCTGAACAATACTGTCAACATGAACTGAGCGTGTTGAAGGCGTGTCGGAAGGTTTTGCGGAGTCTCGCTTTGATTGAGAGATCACAGATCGGGCAAAATCCACCTGCGTGAAGGGTGGTCGAGTGATCGGTAGCTGTAGTGGACGATCGTGGCTGATATGCTCACGCAACAGCTGATAGGATTCGTTCGCATAATCTCCTTTAGGTATAGCCCTGATAGCGTGTGTTTGGTGTTGCGAATCACTGTACTCAACCAGCCTGTCCGATGGGCTTGGGCGCAAGGCATGAGTCGATTGCTGTCCCTGATACCGTGCGGCCCATTCTGGTACGATCAAAGATGGCTGTATGTGTCGATAGTCGTACAAGTTTCGCGCGTCGATGGTATGGCCAGTGTAGGAGTTCCGTCCATGTGGGACTTGCAAATGCGAGAGCGCGGGCCATGAACCATGTTGCGGTGCTGGATTGCTGCCGTGCTTGTAAGCCCAACGTCTCAGACGCAACAGTCACTTTGTATGGAACTCACCGCCCCCTAACATGCTGGTCATGGATCGTGCCATATCTGTGCCCAATGAAACGCCCATACTCATCACGAACGCTCAGCTGTTCCATCGAGAGCCCATGAGCGCCTCGCATTGATGACCAGACCGGAACTAGCCACAGTGGCTGACGCTGAACAATCATCTGCGGTCGAAGCAGGTGATTGACATCGTGTACGGCAGGCTGATAATGCGGTGAGTGCTCCTGCGGTGGACTGGCTGCTCTATTTGCGTTATTCTCCATGCTGGACTAGCACTGCCACTCAAGTAATGTCAACAGAGACGAGCAGCAATCAAGTGGTCGAGTAAAGCGATGAAAAGGAAGTCTATACTCTCTAGTAGCGCAGGAAAGTGGAGAGAAAGGCCGGGGTGGGAGTGAGGACGTGGGGGTGAGGGTGAGGGTGAGGTTTGTGTGTACACGCGTCATGCTTGCGAAGAGGAAAGAGCACACTAGCATGGTGCACAATGAAGCACTGCGAAGATACAGTCCACTGACGACACACTATGATGGATTCCGTGAGAGTTCAAACTCGTTATTAAGACTCAATCTAAGTAACATGCGCGTCCCAAGCATCTAGTTCGTCGTCTGCCTCACACCATCAGTGCAAGCCATTCGACTTTCCAGGCGGCACCACGAGGAGGCGCAAGGGTCCGACTTCTACCGCCCGTCCCCCTCTTGCGATCGTACGGCATCCAGCGAAGGAAGTCTCGATCCTTGCTTCTCCAGACAGACTTTAACAGCAGTCGTCCCGCTGAACCCCCGCAGACGGCAATGGACTAGTGAATCTTGCACGGTGAGGTCATGCAGAGATAGCATGCGATAAACGCGCTCAGGCGAGAAATAAATGCCAGAGGAGAGCCCGGCGCTCTCAAAGACCGGAAATTACATCTCGGGGAAATGATGGCTCGGGGGTCTCTCGAGGCTACACGGCGGGGTCTGGAGGCTACACGGCGAGGGTCCACGACTGTATGCATATTGCCAGGGACCTTGCGGCCTGTCAGAGACTCCATCACATCCTTGCGAGACATGAAGAGCTCTATTTCTGTTGGCATCTTCCACGCTCGGCTTTCTGAAAAGGAAGCCACTGGTGGCGGGGAGACAGTTGTCCTTCCCTGCAGTACAGCACAAAAGCTGCGATCGGCGAAGCTCAATGTTCTTGGAAATGGAAACGAAGCGGACGTGGCAATCTGGACCTGGATGAGGACGGCAAAGGCTGTGAGAGTCGGGAGTTCCCAAGAACTGTTGTGGCGCAAGGGCCTACAATGGGGAATGGCGGCCACGGCCAAAATAAAGGGACGATGTGCGTACAAGGGTACCTAGCAGCTCGTTGCCATGGACCTTGATGGTCTGTTGGAGATCCTCGAAATGAAGTCTCCTATCGCAGGCATCTTTCACGCACATTGCCTTTGCAAAGGCAACACTGGTGACGGGTTTACGCCGAAGCATTCCCGAGCTTGCAGGTTCCTCACGCGATCCATCAGAGAAAGACAGAATTGGACTCTACCTCAACAATCAGAGTCAACAAGACTTAGCCGATCATCATATGTCAGGAAAGGAGAAAGAATAGGAAGTCAGGTGCCAACTGCAGAAGATCGACCACGAGCCATCCTGCAATGTTGTTGGCCTTCGATATCATGTGCTTGCGTATGAGACAACAACGGCCTCTTTGAAAGCCCCGGCACCGAGCGCTGGTGGCAGTCGAAGCACACACATTGCTATGCTCGCTTCGACTGCGTTCAAAATCGAACCATTTGTAGTCAAACGTTGCCATGGACCTTGCGGCCTGTCAGAACCTTAGTTCGATATCGCAGGCATCTTCCACGCACGCTTTCTGAACAGAGAAGCACTGGTGATGGGAAAACCCCTTTGACTACAAGAGTGCTGCCGTTGCATGCGCCAAGAAGAACGCAATTCGCTGCAGGTGGGATCTCGCCTGCAAAAGGGCGGGTCGTTCCTAGGAGTATGAGCGCACGCAGGGTCCGCAACTCACAGGCTCTGACCAATGAACCTGACATCTTTTGCAAAAAACTTTCGACCAATGACCAAGGCTTGAGGAAAAGCGTAATGTACGAAGCTCACGTCGTAATCAGGCCTTAGCTGTGAGATCCTGGTTTTCAGCCAGACACACTTTTGTGTGGGTTTGTTGAAGCCCAACATATCTACCAGAGCCCACAAGCTGATAAGACCGAAGCCCAGCATCTTTTGGCATCTCCCGACCTTTCAGCACGAAAGGATATTCCGGAAACGAATGTCGCACCTGTTCTGCAGACTCTATTGCAAGTATGCCTGGCATTTGCCCAACGTTTTGTGTCAAGCAGGGTGGACTCACGGACGCTGTTGAGCTGTTGTGCTTTCAAGCACAGTAAAGTGAGAGAGGAAAATGCCATGCGCGCCCTACATGTGTATCTGCCGCAGCGATGAGCCAGCGCAACACCCACTAATTGAACCATGGACTAGGTAGTCTGTCAGAGCACGAAGCTCCATTTCGGTAGGTCTCTCCCACACGGGACGGCCTGAAAAGGTGACACTGGTGGTGGGGCTTGCAATGACTGCTCCCTAGTAAGATGTGCCTCGTCTCATCGCTGCAGCAAGCCTGAGTCACCAGGTGATCACAGGCTGACATAGTGACATGCAATTGTCACCACTCAAAGCCGGAGCTCGTAGTTTGTGCGTGGGGTAGGCGTGGTTTCGAGGAATATCGAGGCAATATGCGGAAAAAGGCTAGAGAAATGGAGTAGCAAATGGAGGTAATCGTGAGGTCTACGAGCTCGAATCGGCGACTGAGATGGCACAAGCACTATACACCAGTAAATAGTACCATGGAACAAATCACTGAAGGGGACGGGGAGATACCAAGCGAATCTGTGTAGCAGGAGCAAAATGGCAAACCATAATACTCTTCCATCTCCGGTGGAACCAATCCCACAGTGTGTCGTGGGATCTTTTCGTAGAACGAACAAAGGGTAACTGCTGGACCATATCACTGATGCTTCCAGCGGCTTATTGTACCAGTGCGCCGGAGAGAAGCAAGTTTGACTATCCCATCAGGCAGCCAGTTGTGTTCGTCCTCGTGAACCGCTACCGGAGTATGGAGTAGAGCATAGTGGTCTGAGCTCCTCAATGTTCGTTATCTTTACCTAATTCGTTTGACCCGAGCTTTGATCGAGATCGAAGGATGCTAGCGAGGTGTTGGCCGTGCGTGACAAGTCTCAATCGTGCTCCGGGGTCGTCTAATCACTATCATCTAAGAGCTCAGCCAATTCCGCCTCTTCTTCTACAGTCATCATGCTCCCTTTGTGAGCGGGCTCTTTCTCTTTCTGTTTACCGAGTCGCTCATCCTCGGCTTTCTTGATAGCTTCTGCTAGATCTCGTGGCTTTAAGCTCCATCGTCTGACTGTTGCATCGATGCTTACACTGATCAGGCGTTGATTTGACAGCAGAACGAGCGAAGTGATTTCCTCGAAGTGACCTGTGAATGTGTGGTGTAACTTGCCACTGCCTCTCTCCCATACACGAAGTTCTTCGTCTCTGCATGCAGTGACTGCCAAGCCAGTTTCATCGTCTACAGCGACATCGCGGACAAAGTCAGGGTGGTCAAATCTCGAGTCTTCGCCCCATGCTCGCCCTCGTGACAGACATTTTGCAGTTTTATCCGCAGAAGCTGTCCACATGTCCCCGTCTGCGTCGAAGTGAATAGCATCGATGCTGGTTTCGTGAACAAGCAACGGTGATGGCTCAACTTCACACGCCGAGGCGAGGCTGATGTTCCATCGCCGAATTTCTCTGTCACTGCCCGCGCTGTATATTGTCGCACTCTCCTTGGTGGGCTCGTAGTCTGCCACATCCAGAGCAAGAGCGAGGACTCCGCGAGTATGTCCTTTGAGCGAATGTAGCTTGTTTCCGCTAGCAACGTCCCACACAATGATGCTCGTGTCTTGTGACGCTGATGCCAGAATCTCTCGACCTTGTAGGATGAAGGTGATGACAGCTTTGACGAAGTCAGTGTGGCCCTGGAACCGCTTCGCAGGTTTGCGAGTCGTCAGCGACCATGTCCAGACGGACTTGTCCCAGCATCCAGCGAACAATGTGTCGGTCGTGGGCGAAACAGCCAGGGAGGTCAGTGGCGCAGTTGGGCCAGTGAAGGTCGCTACAATATCATTCGTCTGTAAGCATGCCGTTAGTAAAAGCTCCCGTGGGGCTGCTCGCCAGAGGACTGGAGGTCTGACCGACTTCAATGTTGATCCGCTTGACGTTGCCTGCGGCTTCTGCTACGTAGATCTGGTTTTCATGTTGAGGGTCGGCTATGGCGGCCAGGAGCTTGGAGGTCAGCTTGAGGGGGGTACCCTCGGTGTTCTTCGACTTGGAGGCCTTGCGCGCCGACTCTTCAAGCGCAGAGCTGCACTGTGTGTTAGAGATGCGCTGCACGTACGTGCTGATGCCCTTACGTGGTCTGGAAATAGTGGCCGGGATCGTTGGACTGGGACATGGTGGCTGGCAGAGCGGGGAGGGGATGGCACGATGGGAAGCACACGCAGCACGCGTGACTGATGTGCGTCAGGCGGAGGCGACCCCGCCGGCCTCCACTTCGTCCAATCACAGTCAGAGTGACGGTCAGTCACAATCACAGTCATCATTACAACCACAGATACCTACCGACCATGTCAGAATAGAGACATCACCATTTTCTTACGGACGGCCTCGAGTCAAATACACCATGTATTAAAGTACTGATAAGCTTGAAGCAAGTAGAAATGCAACCCATGACACCTTTGAAGTCGTGTCAAATCCATGAATTCGTCAGTGCGTCAACTCAAGGCCGTGAAGCCCCTTCTGTAATATGAACAGTCATAAATCGTAGCGTCATAAGAGTGAGGCAGCTGTTGCGAAGCGCCCGTCGTAACACTCTGCATATCTAAGACACCAGCCATGCCTCAATACTTTTGTGGCTCGTAGGTTAGTCATGCGCCCAAAGATCCGATTCGCAATGCATATTCAAATGCAGTCAAGAGCCGTTATGTCGTCGTAAGCAGTTATCGCAATAAACACGGGCTTAGTAGCCCGAAGCGCCAGCAGATGCAGCAAAGTCGCGAATCAACCATCGCCAACCTCCCTTGTGCTCGCCATTGTCGCGGAATCCGTCCACCCAACCTTCGACCCTTCTCCGCCAAATGGCTTCCTCATCGCGCTGTCGACGGATGAAACTAGGGCCCACGTCGAACTCTTCGCCGACAAAACTTGCGTCTTCTGGGTTTGGCGAGCCAACGCCACCGGCCGCATTGCCACCAGCAACGCTTTCATTATCCTTGAGGTCATCGAGCCCAGCAAAAGGGTCTTCGTCCTCATCCGCCTCGGAAGGTGAGCGGGGATCGTTGGAAGGCCGAGCAGCCTTTAGCCACGTCATCTTGACAGGGTCAAACACCATGCGACCGTCGTACTGAACACCGCGTGGCATTGATATTTGTGAAATAAGTGCTGGACGAGGTGGCGACGGCGCAGGAACCGGTGCTGGCGGCTGCGCAATCTTGGCTGCACGTGATGAGAAGCTCTTTTGGTGAGTCGCGTGGATTGTGGATAGAGCGGTATGGGACATGGAGTGAGAACGGTCGTGCGGACGGCTCAAAGGGTTGCCAGGTGGGGCAAATGTTGGCGTGCTCGCAGTGGTCAATGCGAGCGTTGTAGTTGATGTATTAGGGTGTGAAAAGGAAACCAAAGCCTCTTCGTTGCCTTCCCAGCACTGTAGTGTTGGATTGTAGATCATACCTTTCTCCACTACGACAGTGTTAGTGGCAGCATGGACAGCAAGAGTCCGAGGTTGACTTACTATGTGTGAATGGCTGTGTCATCTGCCGAATCAACTGGGGCTTTTGTCCTGTGCCTTTTTTCCTCTGAGCAGAAGGACTAGTGTGGGGGCTCCGTGCCGCAACCTGGGCAGCCCAGCTCATGGGACGTGGCACAATTGGCCCTTCTGCTCTGGAACGTGTACCAGCCAGCCGCTGCTCACGTGCATTCCTACTTGCTGCGGTGTCTCGAGCGAAACGTGGCGTATGGTCCGGTCTGGGCGGGCTTTTCGGGGTCTGGGGCATCGGTGTGGCCATTCGATCAGGCATGGGCAGTCGGGAGCTGCTGGCTTGTGACCTGAGGGTCTTGTTGCTCGCAACATTACGAGGCACTCTCTCAAACTGCTTTTCCTTTGTTGCTGACGTAGGCAAATCATCAAACATATCGAGCTCGTGCCCATCGCCAAAGTTGCGCTTGCGCTGGGGTTGCGTCAATTTTTTGGGCGGAGGGTGACGGGAAAGAGCAGAGGGGGCGAGGTCCCGTCTGACACCTGCGCGGCTTGGAGCGTCCCCAGAAAGACGCGAGTAGGTGCGCATGGATGGTGATTGTGGTCGGCGAGGATCCGAGTCGCGTCGAAGATGGGGTTGCGACGTCTTGGCCATGACATGATGCGACTGTGACGTCGGATTGCCAGCGGGAAGGAAGGGCATTCGAGGAGCTTGGTGAGGAGGACCATTGCTGCGGAGAACAGGAGCAGAGCGCTTCGCACGCAGAAGCTGCGCGCTTGTCGTTGTTGGCATGAGCCTTGGTTGGTTTTGTGTCGAAGCGCCACTTTCGTAGACGGGAGTAAGTCGAGTGCGGTTCGTTGATGGCAGGGGCCGGGGAATGCGTGATGTTGTGGGTCGATCAGTAAATGTGAGCGTGGTCGCAGGTCGTGCGGCAGAGGGGCCAGTGAGCTTGGGATTAGACTTCTTCACCACCACATTACGATTGAGGGTCAACTTCTGGTTGTCGAAAATGTCGGTACCAGTGAAGTCGAAGCCGGCTTCGAAGTCATCCTCGTCATCCGCAGGCTTCGGTTTCGGTGAGGGTGTGAAGGGGCTTTGGGCCAGTGCTGGTGGAGTGAGTGCAACCGGCGATGAGGGCAGCTCGTCTACCGGAGTTGCTGCGGCTGCGGGGGCCGAGGTAGGAGGCTGCTCGCGCTGTTGTGAGGGCGGCAGTGGTGAGGCGTCTGGAGTGGGGAGCTGATAGTCAATCTTCTTGAGCTTGTCGAGCCGCGCATTGAAGTCGAGAGGTTCGGTAGGCAGCACAAGGCCCAGCAGGTCGTCGTCCTCGCTCTCGAGCGTCATGCAACTGCCCATGCTCGGGCTCATGGCGGACGCCGACGAGCTACGTGCGCCACGGGCGGCGTGTCGCGTGCCAGCAAAGCGGATGCCCAAGCTGCCCTCGCCCCAGTCGAAGTCGTCCAGGTCGTCTGCAGGCGTGATGGGCGTCTTCAGCTTCAGCCCGCCGGCCGCGGTGCTCGGGAGCTCCAGGTCGTTGCCCCAGTCATCGTCGACGTGGAGCTTCTTGCTCGAGTGCTTCTTGCCCAGTCGCTTGATGGAGCCGCCGAGCAGCGCCGACGAGGGCACGCTTGTGGGGATGGGGATGCCGGCCTGTTTGGCGGCCGACGTGATGGCCTTGGTGGTGGAGAGGTCGTCGTTGGGGGGGATCAGGAACTGCCAGTCGTCGTTGGACTCGGCCTCGGAGCGCACGCTCATGCGCGACGAGAGCGACGGGAGGGTGGATTTGAACAGCAGGCCGTCCGAGGAGTCGTCGAAGTCGCCGTCGTCCCACGATTCCATCTTGGTGGTGTTGGAGGCCATCGAGGCAATGCGCGCAGCAAAGCTGCGCTGGTGGTTCGCAGCCATGCCTTGCAGCGCGCGCGTGTGGGAGAGCGGATTTGTTGGGCGAGGAAACTTGTCGGTGTGTGGGTGTGCAGATGCACGAGGTGGCTGGGGCTGCGTCGTTCCTACCCTCACTAGTCCCGCGACTGCCACCAAGCGACCAAGCGAGGCAGGTGCGGTGTGCACTGGGCGGCCGCGCCGTCTGTGCGCTGCGCTAACTCGGGACGACGCGTTTACCTAAACAACACGGCCGGGCTGGGGCCACCACGGCCTCCAGGCTCCAGGCCAGGCAGGCGCGACCATGCGACGGCGTCGGTGCTGTGAGTCGTGACCTGTCGTTATCGATTGCGGCCTCCAGGCCAGGCAGGCGCGATGGGCCCGGTGCTGCGACCTGTCATTATCGATTGCGGCCTCCAGGGTCGCCAGGCGGCCACGTCTGCGTCAATCTGTGGAGCAGCGCAATGGCCTCACACTATTGTATCCTCACGCTATTGTATACATGCAGCCCGCAGCTATTCACGGGCGCGCCGTCACCACGTCCACCACGTCTGTCTGAATCGTGCCAAATGCAGGCGAAAGTGGAAGCCTAATCAGCTAAGCAAACACGACGCACAGGGGCTACGAAGTACCTGCACCGGGGCGTCCTACATCCATCTGGATTCTGCATGCCTTGTCCGCCCGGCGCCGTCTGAAGACGTTTTAAACTTCACGCGAGCGTCTCTCTCAGACTACCGGCTACAGCCACGGCAGCACTCGAGAGCCTCCGCGTGTTTGTTCCTTGCATGCCGAACCAGCATTGCCCCAGCTGAAACACCACATGACGCACGCCCTGGGTAGTGCCACACAACCTGCAACTTGGACAGGACAGGCCAGGAGCCTCGACAGCCCTACACGCACACTTGGCCTCGCCTCGCGCCATGGCTGCGCGTCACATTGTGCCCGTTGAGCCCGCTAGCGGATCCGGAGACGTCGTCGTAGTCGAGGTGCAGCAACAGGGCGATCGCCCGCTTGACATCCGGTTGGTGGGCTGTGAAGGCGAGAATCCGTACATCACGACGCGTAAGATTTGCCTCATCAACAGGCTTGTCCGTTGCAGTCTAATCATTCGCTAGTCGAGCATCGCAATCTTGGAAAATTGAAACACAAGTACAAGGGCAGCGATGAGGAGTGGGCGACCATTCTTGCGCATTTCCTCCTGCAACAACAGCCAGAGCATGGTCTCAACGGCATACTAGATGGCGTTGGCATAGTGTACACCCTCAGGAAAAAGAACCTTGAGCTTAGTATACGCAAAGATGTGCAGGGAATTAAAGTGAGCCGTTCAACCTGCTAAAGCCAGGACAAACTAACCATGAACAGGTCACATTAGGGGAGATTGTTCTGGAACAAGACGATGAGTTCGAGTTCAATCCATTCGAGTGGGCTCAAGCGTCAGCCACGGCGCACCGTCAGACGCTCTCCGAAGTGGCTGATCTGAAGGCGCGAGTGGGTGAAGAAAAAGACACCATCGCCAAACTCAACGCCCAATTGCAGGACTTCATCAAAACCAAGGATGAGGCAGAAACAGCCATGCTTCAGCAGTTCATGCAGCTGCTGAACGAGAAGAAAAGGAAGATCAGAGATCAGAGCCGTCTGCTAGCTGGTGCGAAGGTCGACATAGGGATAGGTAAATGGGATGTCCACATTGTGTGAGCAGTGTTGACTCTACAACGTAGCCAGTTCTGTGAGTTCAACTCGAGCCAGTAACAAAGCCGCCAATACAGGAGCTTCACGACGCTACAAGCGGAAGGCTCCAGAACAAGCAGCAGAATCTGACAGTGATCTGGTCGAGATGGATCAGCCGAAAACAGAAGAACACGCAGAGGAAGAGGTGCCGGAATCAACTACGCCAGATCATTCTGACGACGAGACGGACACAGATGACGAGGCTCCGCGGCCACAGCCCAGCAGTGGATCGACTGACACTTTGAGGTCAACGTCTGTTGCACGAAATGCGGGATCTGCAGTCACCGAAAGCATAGGAGTGCCGCCACCGCGCTCTTTACCATTTGTGCCACAAGCGACAAGAGGTGGAATGACAAAGGGGAAGCCCTCGTCGCTGCCATCAGTGAAGGACGATGACGACGAGACAGACGACGAGGAACTTTGATTGCAAAATCCACGGTTCATGTAGGTACTTGATGGAGGCACGCCATCACTACGCCAAATGTAATGAGTTGTCAGGACGGTACACTGCTCTGGATCCCGTGATTGTTTTAGGCATGCTAAGTTTGATGCACAGGGATGTCGATCTTTTCGTCCCTCCTGTCCTCCATACAGAGTGAACATGCGCCTGCGCCCTTGAGATTTCTGCAATCAGATGCCACGCGCCAGGCTTGAAGATGATGTTGACGTTGGGTCGATTAGACGAGAATCAAGTTGGTTTTCCAAAGCAGTCTAGGCAGTCTCAGAGGTAGACTCACATGGTACCGGCGGCTTGGATCACAGTGCCCTATGTGGTTGGTAAGGTGTATCGGAGTAAAACAATGGATACCTAGGTACCCATTTTGAAGTCCATGTGGCCAGGTAGGATGTAGTGAGATGATTGAGAATCGAGGTTCAGATGCTTTCATATGTGTGCACCTGAGAGAGACAGTGTTTGGTTCAAGTGGAGCTGAAAGTCGTGATGTGTGTCGACCTGGCCGAGGAGAGTTAACTACTGGCTGACTCGGAGCGGCGCAACGGTGCGGTACGGGAGGTCTTATTCGGTGGTGGACGCTCCAATGGGAGGCCCGGATTGGACGCATGATTGGACACGTGATGGTTGCTCAAGGTGAAGCAGCGGGCAGCGGGCGGGCCAATGACACGGGCCGTCCCCAGCTGGAGCGCCGCCAAGAGCTCTGATCACGAGCGAGCAACTCCAACCGTGAGTGTTGCAGTTTGGACGTCGCATCCCTTCCAGACGCTCGTTTTCGCGGTCGCACAGCGCCCCAGCAGCCGCCCGAGCCGTGTACTGCAGTCGCTGTGCTGAGGACTGTCGCCCGTCCCGGCATGCGTGGGCCCAGCCCTGTCGCGCACCAGAGGCAGTCAGACCCTGGGCAAGGTCACAGGTGAGTTGCCCGCCGCCTCGCCCGCGAGCTTCATGACCCCCTCGGTCCTGCCCGCGCCTCCCACCGCACCGCCCGCCGCCCTCTCGCGCCGCCCGCCCCGTCGCCATGGCGGGTTTGGAGCGGCCTGAGCCCGCCGTCGCCACGACGCGCGCGCTCAAGCGCAAACACATGGCCGCCGACCACCAGCACGACCTCGACGACCTCGACGGCGTCTTCAAGCGCATCAAGGCCAAGGTGCCGCGCACGCCCTACATCCTCTCCACGCCCTCGCTCGACCCCTACCGCTACCACTCCCAGCAGGAGGCCAATGCCTGGACCATGGGCCGACTGTGGCGGCACGACGAAGAGCACATCCAGTACCGCACCTTTCTGTACCGCGAGCCATGCCAGGACTGCTTCGAGCTGCAGGCAGGCGAGGACGACGACCCAGAGCCCGACCAGCCGGCCCCCACGACCAGCACCGCTGCGCGTGGCCCGCCCCCCGTCAAGAAGAAGGTCAATCTCTCCACCTTCCGCGTCAAGCAGGCCACTGGCGCCCTCGTCCCCGGCGCGAAGACCTCGTCGCCCACACTGGCGCCTACAAAGCATGGCCCCGATTTGCCCAACGGCACTGGCACCGGCACCAAGTCTGCAAAACAGCACGGCTCGACAGACAAGGCGGGCGCGAGGTCACCCAAACAGTATGCTAGTGTCCTGGCCCTTGGCTTGGAAGAACGACGCTGACTTGAACAGATCTGCTGCCAGCCAGGAACATGACGCAAAGCCTAAACATGCCGCTCACGAACCTACAAATGCGCCTGCGCGAAAACGAGCCCCATCACAGGCTAGCGACCACGGGAAACCAATCGGCGGCGGGAATTCGGAGACTTCCAACGGCACACCGCATGGGCTGCCACCGCTGCTGTCTCCTGTCCATGAGCCTATCGGCAACCCGTATGGCCTGCCTAATATCTTGTCGCCGACACTCCCCGCCAACGTGCAAGCCGAATTAGACCGCATTGAGAAGAGACAACGTGCCGACTCAAACACATCGACTTCGTCTTCTGACCGCAAGAACCAGACGTTGGCTGTGCCTGCTACCGCGACGCACAAGTCAGAGGACACTCCAAGGCCAGGCGTTCGCATACGCTCCGTATCTCTCAACGGCAAGTCACCACTTGCGGAATCGACAGGTCATCCTGCGGATCTGGATTCCAGTCTTGTTGTGAAGCTGAAGTTCTCCAAAACAAAAGCGCCCACTGTCAAGCAAATCCTGCGGTTACCTCCCAAGCGACCTAGTGTTGAAAAGAAGGAAAGGTCAGACCCTGTGAAGCAGGCTGTCAAGGCAGATCATCCCAAAATTGAGGGACCCGTGATCAAGAAGAAAGCAATACCGAAAGTCGCGGCTCGCCGTGGAGAAACCAGTACTCCAACGACCGTACCCGGCGCATCGACTAAGCCCCCGGTCATTGTGACCAAGGTTGCGGAGAAGAGACCACGTCCTGACGACGATGCAAGCATGGGGGTGCCATCCAAGCGGCCTCGAGCGCTCTCAACTCAGGACCGTCCAGTCACCCCTGCCCCACCGGTAACCTCGTCGCCAGCACCACCTGGGAAAACCACTGCACAAAAGAGTCAACCCCCATACACAACCCCAAAGAAGGGGACCAAGGCCGTTAGTATGCTGCGCACTGCTTCAACGGAAAGTAATGATACCACTCCTGGACGATCTGGCGGAACACCTGCTAGCTCCAAGCTCGATCAGAAAGCTGGTCCGACATCAGCCCCTCTCAACAATAAGAAGTCTGCAGACATCTCGCTTCTAGCGCAAACGTCGATCAAACTCAACCAAATGGGTCGAGCCCTCAAGCACGAGGCAACCAAGATTCTCACAATGCCAAGCAACAGAATCACGAAGCAAGATGAAAAGCGGGCAGCCGTCACAAATCTGGAGTGCATTTTGTAAGATCGCCCCGAGAATCGTGATTGATATCACTAACAGACACAGGTCGTATATGGCAGCATACTACGCCCAGGACTATTCGCTTAATCTTCGCGGTCGTGCAGGCGAAGTGGAACAGACTTGGAAAACTCTTTTGCCCCTCTGCTTGTCGTATGCTCGTTGCACAAAGGACTTTCAGCATCTTGACGGTCTGCGATCATACTTGAGCTCCATCATCGCGTCTGCCATATGCTCACATGTATCCCAACGTGGCTCCAGTGCCAGGGCACACGACTCGCCTCAGGATTTTGCAACCGCCGAAGCCACCAAGCAGCACAACAATGTCGCAGAGAACTTCGCGCTCCTTGCGGACCACACTTTGAAGATGAACCGACATTTCCAGGACGCACGCATCGCTCTGCCTTTGGACGATCTGCAAAGCACCTACAAGAAGACCTTCGCGGCTCGCGAGACGAACCTGCGCTTGCTCAAGGAACCGGAGAAAATCAGTGGTAGCCGCATGACTGGAGCTTTCTTTCTTCCTCTTTCCACCGACACGTCACCGATCCAGGCAGTCCGATTCGGGTTGAAATTTCTTGCTGAGTACTGCGAGAAAGAGAAGCTTGATTACACATTCCGCATTAGCCTCGAGAAGCCAGAGTAGAACCAGCATCACGAGGTTCGAAGGCTCTTGGAAACTCATTCACATATTATGATATTATATTATCGGCTTTGGAGGATCTTTGCACTTGCACCCCTTGAAGTGAAGGAAGCACTTCTCGATTTGAGTTGATCACTCCAAAAAAAGGCAAAAATTTCGGGTCGGCGTTTGGGACACTTGCATCACGGCCACACCCGCCCCATCTTCCGAGCGGCTCATGTCTTTTTACTTTACCTACTCCATACCGACTTTTTTTTTTTTTTGTGCCAGTGGATACAGCTTATGTCTGTCTCATCTTGCGTGATGATACCCCATGACGAGAAGGAGGTCTGGATACCAATATTTCTTTTTCCTTTTTCCTTTTTTTTTGAAGAATTATCAATCAAATGCAAATGTAATTGTATGAATGAGAAGAGAAAGAAAAAAATTTAGTGACTAGTGGTGGGAATGATCAGCCAGGATGTTCACTCAAGCTAGGAAAAATTGACTCTGCGAGATGACCCCGGTTTTTGGTTTTGTTTGGGATTTCTGATAATGAGAAGTTTCTTCATCTGTGCGAGATACGGTAGGAAGGTATGTGGTGTGCGTTTGTTACTGATGTTTTTTTTGGCAGAGGTCAACGGATACCCACCGGCTCTTCGAGTTCTCACGCCTGTAACTCGAATTATTTATAATCACTGACGTCATGGTGTAAGTACTGCCAGCACATGTGGTCCAATATTGAACCTATTCGAGCTCGTCTGTCGGTGGCGAAAGAGCTGCAAGCTACTGAGGTTGATGTCTTTAGTTGGGTCTGAGAAAGTAATGTCTCAAGGAAAGCGCGCATGATGGGTCTGATTGACGGGAAAATCGTTACCGAGACGACTATCATACGACTCCTCAGTCATTCATGTATGTTGAGGGGCATAAAATGGGTGTTGCCTACTAGAATGATAGACAAAGCCGACTATTGAGCATCCTACAAGAAAGCACGGGCATTGGCTAGGAAGTGAATTTAAAGCTTTGGACTGCCGCATCTCGCAGATCCTTAAGGAGGCGTAGTCGCGCATATTTGATAGACAAGCGCAATCTACTGCTCCCAACATGAGCACTTACAACAATCCTGTCCTTTCTGGTTTCAACTCTGACCCTTCCGTAATCCGAGTCGGCGAGGACTACTTCTGCGTCACATGCTCGTTCGAGTACTTTCCCAGAGCGCCCATCTACCACAGCAAAGACCTCATTCGCCTGGAAGCTCATCGGTCATGCCCTAACACGCACCTCACAACTCAATATCAAGACCCCGAGCCAGGTAGCGGCGTCTGGGCGACCACAATCCGCTACCACAATTGCACTTTCTACATCATCACACACAAACTCGTTCGACAGGTACAGACCCCAAGCCGACGACCGCGTCTGGCCGCGCGGATTCTACGTGAAAACAACAGATATCTGGAACGATGCCACGTGGTCCGAGCCCCGTGTACTTTGACCAAGTCGGGTTCGACTTTGATCTCTTTTGGGACGACAATGGGCTCGTGTACATACCTACCTTTCGTCCACGTACCGCAGACTCGACCGCGCGCCAGACTCGCCGTTCAGAGACTTGGCCGTCCACATCTCCACTGCAGATCTCGCCACGGGGGGCTCTGACGTCGGCGCCGCAAATGGTGCGCGAGTCTCCCCGTCCGGTGTGGCGGAGGGCTCGCATCTTTTTGAAAAGAAATGGCTTCTATTACTTGTGCACCGCGGAAGGCGGGACAGAGGATGGCCACTGCGAGTTTGTCGCGCGCAGCAGCAAAGCTCCGTTTGGGCCGTGGGGAGCAAGCGCTGCATAATCCGCTGTGGCGTAATACTACAGCCCACGACGTGCAGCATACGGGACACTGCGATATCGTCCAAGATGTGCGCGCGCAGTGGTGGGCTATGTGTCTAGGTGTAAGGCCTAGGCGGGAGGGAAACAAGTGGCGGACATCGGTATTTGGGCGCGAGGCCATGCTTTTGCGTGTGCGGTGGGAGAACGACTGGCCGGTGTTCAATGAAGAGAGGGCGGTGGAATCGCAGATGAAGGGGCCTGGCATGTACACTTTGCAGGAGAATAAGGGATGGAGGGATGATTTTGAGAGCGAGGAGTTGGGGCTTGGATGGTATAGGAAGAGTACGCACGCGGTGACAAGTGTCTAGAAATCCCTGACTGATGAAATGCAGATACACCCAGTCGGAAAGACTATTCGCTGTCCGCTTGCTCAGGCAGTCTGACGCTACATGGGGGTACCTACATCCTCTCCATGCCTACATGTCCCACGTTGTTCCTGCGCAAGCAAAGACACTGGCCCGTGACGTGGGAAGCACAGCTCGACTTCCACCCAGACATCCCACGCGTAGAAGCAGGCACGGTACTTTGGTGGAATTATCTCTGCTTCGCCAGCATAGGCATCTGCCTCCGCGGAGAGCCCAGCGATCTTCAACGAATCGTCCGTTTTACTCCGCCTGCGCATTCCGGGATATCAATCACTGAGCACGCCATCCTTAGTCACGCATAGGTCCAGCTTGCAATCGACTCGCAAGCCCAAAGCTACCGATTCGGCTTCAAGCAAGTCACTCCTCAAATCGAGCAGGACTGGACGTGGCTAGGCGAAGTAAATACGCAGATCATGACACGCAGCCCGGCAATCGGACAACCGTTCACAGTTATGATGTTGGGTCTTTATTCATGTGGAGAGCTGCAGCCCGTGCTCGCTCCCGCGCACTTTTCGTATGCGCTCTTTCCCGAATGAAATCCAAAATAAAACGAATGGAGAATACTTTCACGAAGAAGATATAAGGAGGGTTCCTTGCTGCGGGTGGTGAGAAACATCTCAACACGCAAATTAATGTCCCATACACACACGCTCTATGCTTCGGCCTTGATTCAGGAAGTAATGGTCTCGCGGTACGTGAACATTCTCCGCCACGCACCGCGGTGTTGCTGTCAACGATGTGTCGTGCGTTGGGCCAACGTGTAGTACCCAAGTCTCTCTGCATCATGACCAGTCAACCGTGTCCCTTGGAACGGACACAAAACGTACTCGCAAACGCACGATTCTTTCCTAACTGAATCCCCCTGCGTCGCCGCGCTCGCGGTAAAGCATGTGTATCTGGCGAAACGGCCCTGCGCCGTTTGCGTAGGCAGATTGGTCGTGCGGCGTCCGCGGGTCCTAGACTATCAGGTCGCCCTTGATGCTCAGAGTTAAGACTGTTGAGAACCATGGCTCTGAACATATTGGGCAATAGGTACGCCTCGGAAATCTACGCGAAGACCACGAAACCCTTCTTCCGGTCAGACCTACCAACCAAAAATCGCATATCCGGACGCCGGGTTCACAGGGCATACTTCACAAGGTCGACCGGTGACCACAAACTGATGTATGAGCAGGTTGGCCACGGTCCAAGATGACCATGTATTTCTGACATATTGGCATGTTCATAGGGGTCCTGAGGATTGGCTGTGGGCGTGGGAACGTAAATAATTTCGCCATCTGTGACTTTCACGGTCTTCGTGACCTCGACCTGCTCTTGGTCGATGACATGTTTCTTGCTAGTATTTGTGAAATTGACCCTGCCCATACCTTCCTGATCACAGGCAAACAGAAGCAAGATGGAACAGGAAGTTAGGTTTTTAGAATGAAACCAACAGACTGAAACAGATGAACTTCTACACCTCGCCAGCATAAGTTTACCAAATGTTACGCAAGCCTTGAAGAACCCTCCGTGGTCCCGTCCCGCCCATACTGTTCCCTCTTGCACATGCGCCAGACCTCGCCTAAACGCTTGTCGTTGGGACGACATCAGACTTGGTAGGACTGGCACCGAACCAGTCACCGTGACAGCCGTCGCCATGCCTATCAGATGACCCGTATGGATTTCTAACCTTGGCAATGGAAGGACTGATGTCTACTCGAAGTCTGGTTCCACGAGGTCTCATGACAGTGTCGCGCTTTCTCCCTCACATATGATGCTCCATCTTCATGACATGCGAGCACGGCGCGGATTTTGGCAAATTACAGCGGGCACATTGCTTCTGCGCTGTGACCGTACCATTATGGTGTTGGTGGTAGTGTTGCACGATGGGGTGCTGAGTACATGTACGTTTGATGTTTGCGAATTAGGGATCCGAGGCGTCCTGAGCTCTCCGGCTTCACTACGACAAATCAGAGGAGTATATCCAACATGTACCCCTTTCCCACCATGTGCGTTGCCGCGCATTCGATACACCTCTCCTTGTTTTTGGAGTACCACTCTTTCTCTCAATTGCCGACATGACACAACAATTCGCCACTTCTTCAGCAGCCTCTGGCCTCTTCCAGGCACTCCCCGTCCTACCGCCTCAGTACACGGACTTGAGCACACAGCCTGCATTCGTCCGAGCTCAGTACAGATGCTCTACCGATGTTTCCGATGATCGGGTCATTCCACGTGTCTTTGAGCTCTTCCTACCATGCGATGCTTCCGCTGTGACGCAGCACGCCCACCACCTCGCGCGGTTAAGCCTGGACCCACCTGTGCTGTTACACGCGCGACCGACGCCGAGGCAAACTACCTAGTCTTGCGTCCCGTAACCACATTTGGTGCCGAGAATAAGAATGATCCCCTGTGGACGACTATAGGATGGCAAGAGCTGAAGGAAGTGGGATATCAAGAAGGCATCGTGGCGGTTACGTATGATAAGACGCACGCTCATTTCTATAGACGCATCCATCAATTTGTTGGCAACCATTTATGGAGCTCCACCTGCACCATGACAAGCTGCCCTCAGAGCATGACCGACTGGGCAGCCACCCTGCTCAGCACACTGGACACTGCTGACGGGGATCAGCCGGGGCGCAGAAAAGTCCTTAGAGAAGTCCACCGCAGGCTGATCAGTCGGGAGTCTGCCGTCGCGTGGACAAGTGGACAATGGATGACGGAGCGAACTGGCGGCAGCGATGTATCCGGCGCCGGAACCGTGGCGACACGCCAGTCGCCGAACGAAATAGAGCAAGAGCCGCTGGGGAGCAGGAATTTGGACACCACCGGTATGACTACTCTCAGACCTGGAAGATCGACGGCTTCGATGGTTCAGTAGCGCTACTGACTCTGAAATGAGCGTACTCTTGGCCCGCACTCCAAAGGCTGGCCTATCTGCCTCTACACGCCAATGCGTCGATAAATTGAAGGCACAGTGCCATCCGTAGGCGTCGTCAATCCGGAAGATTCGCCGCGACCTGAGATCAACGGTTTGCGGGTTCAAAGGCTAAAGAAGAAGCTTAATACCAAGTCGCTACCTATGGCCAAGCTTGAGCTCACAGGTGCCCGCGGCTGGGTCATTGAACCAAGGGTCAAGGCATTAAGGAGATATTGGCTATCCTAAGTATTACCCGGATGTCTATCTCAGGGGGAAGTGTCGCTGGGGTCGTGGTACGGCCATCTGTCGGGCATACAGCAAGGTTCGCAAAGTTTGCGGCGGTCTTCTGCAGGACAAACCTGCACGTCTGACGTGAATGGCCGACAGGATGGTCACCAGCACAAAAGTGGCAAAGCTCCTGCCGAAGGAAAAGACGCAAGTCACGACGCCTCCTCGCCTGCTGTAACCAGTCATGAAAGCACAAATCATCTTCGCATCGGTCCATGGGCTCAGGCAGTGTATGGAGTGCTTGGGAGGGATAGGCTACTGCGAGAATAACTAAGACAGCGGATTGATGAATATTGCAAGAATAATCGCGATACGCCATGTGCGTTCCAGGTCACCGCGTACACACCATATTACAGCATCAGGAGATCGAAAAAAAAATTCCAATAGACAAGCGCATATTCTTGGGGAACACATATGTACAGGGATATGCACAAGCTCGTCTACAGAGCTCGTTCGCTTGCGAATACTTGCGATTCGCGAGGTTATAAAATATCAGGTAGCATCCGCAGCGATCAGCTCGTGCCCTCTGTGAAATCCACTTGCAAAGGCATCGGACCATGTTATGGTCCCGATACTTTATATAGTACGATTGCGCTTTTCGAGAAGCGTACCGTACTTCGCAAATGATCATCAGCCCGCGTCCCCGCAATTCCGACTCAGCTTTCCGAAGACGCATGTGAAGCATCAACTCAGTGGGTCTCCACCTTGAAAGCCGAAGGCAGTCAACCTACAATGGCTGAACAACACAAAATTATCGTGGGCACGGAAACAACAATTTATCGCAGGGAACAAAACCGTCAGTGCATGGCATTTTCACTTGAAAGATGCGAGCATAATCTCGTTCGTCTAGAGAATTGGGTGCCGGGCTCGAGGGTCGGGTACCATCGCCGACCAGGTATTCTGCTCATGAGATGTATATATGTAGCACGAACGCTCGCCATAGAAGCTTTACTGTTGTATTGATGCGTGCCATGGGACACTTAGCGGCTTGTATTGCCGATCCTACGGGGATCTTACCTCTGCCTTTGTGTTTGTGCAACCAATGTTCAGCCCATTTATTTTTGAGGGGAGATGTTCCCATTCGCTGTATGAAAACTTAGACCTCTCATTCAGTCGTTGGGATTGTTTCCGTGCATTCGACTTCGGTTTAAATCGGATTACTACTGCGTCTATCTTCTCTGTAGCGCAATGGCGTGCTTATTGTGCTCTGTGACTCACCAATCCCGACAATGGTGCTTCCCATACAACAGATCTCACGTTGATTCACTAGTGTCATTGGAAGAGTTCTGGGTATCTTGCATTCTCCGAGTGGACAGCCGAATATGCATGCGAGATTGCTTGCGCTGCAATTATGGGCCATGTATTAAATGCTAGACATACACATCACACATAAAAGGCATACGTGTACCGCATCACTAAGCCCCTGACGCCCGAATCTCCTGCACAACACAAACTGCGAATCCAGCACCATGTCGCCCAGTGTCGAGCTCATCCCAGGCACCGAGATCATAGCCGATGATGGCTTAACCAAGAAGACTTTCATTCCAGCTCCCTCCTCAGATCCACAGGATCCCTTGAACTGGTCGAGGCCATGGAAGCGTCAGTCAACATCTACAGCATTTTTTACAATCACTGATCAAAACTTTGCAGTCACCGTCATGGCCAGCCAGTGGCTGTTTACCTGGATCTCCGTGACAGGAGCACTGTCCATTGCACCAATGTTCCCACTTCTTGGCCAAGAATTTCATCTCAATAACAATCAGCTTGCTATGCTTACCGGCATCACTGTAATCACGCTCGGTTTTGCGAACTTCATCATCGTCCCGCTGAGCAACATTTTCGGTCGTCGCACAATTAGCTTAGTATTCTCTGTGCTCATCATGTTGACCTGTATCTGGCAAGCTCTCGCGAGCTCTCATCAAAGCCTTCTCGCTGCGAGGGCGGTCAACGGATTGGTGTGCGCAACGAGCGAAACAATTCCTGTCCAGATGATCGCGGACGTCTTCTTTCTTCACGAGCGTGGACTCTGGACTGGAGTGTACTTGTGAGTAGTTATGTACGACTCAAGCCTCAGCGTCGAGACTGACATCACGTTTCAGCACTGGCTATTTTATGGGAGCGTTCCTCGGACCCATTATGGCGGGAGCTATAGGAGCACACTATGGATGGCAATCATTTTTCTGGCTTGAGACAGCCCTCTCTGGTTTCGCCATCATACTGATTGCGATCACCTTCCCGGAGACAAAATATCACAGAGGTTATGCAAGCCGCAAGAGCTCAAGCAACAGCACCCCGATTCGTGATGGCTCTATTGGCCATGTGAGCAGCGATGACCAGATCGAGAAGAAAGCAGCACATGCAGAGATATCTGAAAATACTTCACTTAATGGCGTGGTGTTGAACAACGGTCGCCCGTCTCGCGCACAATTCATGCCATTCCGCAAGCCAGATGCACGGTGGAAGATGTTTGTCGTTCGAGACACATGGACGCCTATTAAGGTCTTCTTCAATCCGATCATCTTATGGGCTGGTATGTCGCTTAAGATAGTTTATATGAATCCTGACTAACAGGAACCAGGTCTCATGCTTGCAGGTCCTGCCGACCTTCTCCTCTTTTTCAACATCACCGAGTCTCCTGTCCTCGCCGCGCCTCCCTACCTCTTCCGTCCAGACCAAGTAGGCTACACGAACTTCGCGTTCGCTATCGGTGCACTCATCGGTCTCGCGACAGCAGGACCTTTATCTGACTGGATTGCTGCTCGCGCAACTCGCAAAAATGGTGGAATCCGTGAAGCCGAGATGCGTCTGCCAGCGCTGTGGTTCTACATGCTGATCACCATGCTATCCGCAATACTAGGCGGTCTTGCGTATCAGCAGAGATGGGCGTGGGGTCACATCGTGGTTTGGGGTTATGGGTTTGCCGGGCTAAGCGTGACTACTGTGCCGACCATTTCCATCGCGTATGCAATTGACTGTTACAAGCCCATCTCCGGCGAGATCATGGTAGTAGCTACAGTTTGCAAGAACTTCATCGCATTTTCATATAGTTACTGGGTCTTTGACCTTGCTCATGAGAGCAAAAACGGCTGGATCACGCCGGTCATGGTCATTTTCGCTTGCACGGTTGGACCTGCGCTTTTTGCATTTCCGCTGTACTATGGTTTGGGGAAGAGGATTAGAAGGTGGACGAAGGATAGTGACGTGCATCGTATGGAGGAAATCATCTAGGAGGTCATGTTGTCGGATTAGGAAGCGTGAGTCAGGAGACTTATTGGGGTAATTTTCCCCGCATCAAGTATCGTACTTCTCTCCGAGGTGCTCGCACATATGCAAGATGTTGAATCCACTGGCGAACAAAGATTCATGTGGTAGATCTTCGAGAGGCTCTACTGTCACGACAGAAACACTGAGCAGTGACCCACCAGAATGTGTTGCGTGCTCATCTGCTCACACCTACCCCGCAGCCTGATACGGTACCACCCAGCATCTCTCTAACTAAGCGTCGACGCCGAAGACTTCAACGCCTCGCCAAGCTACTGTAGTCGACATACCGTATTCCACTACCCAAAATGATAACTGGCATCCACCACATCAACCTCGTCGTCCCACCCTCCACCCTCCACCTCGCTCACGCCTTCTACGCCACAACCCTCGGCTTCACACCTCGCCCAGTTCCCCATCTCCAGCGCACCACTCTCGCCTGGTTCGATATTGGGTCATCCGGCCAGCAAGTTCATATTGCCTTCGGCAAGCCGGAAGACTTTACGCACACTTCTTCCCGCCATCCATGTTTCAAGGTAGGCAGTCAAGAAGAGCTACTCGAGCTGCAAAAGAGGATTTACGCGCATTTTGAGAAGGGAGGGGAAGATGCGCCAGTGCAGGCGGATAAGCCGGGCGAGAGCAATAGTGGGGCGGAGGGCGTGGAGTACCCGACGAGGTTTTTTGCGAGGTATGTTGCTGGTCATACGATGTTAGTGTGATGGTGATGAGGGATATGCTGATTCGATGGGCAGAGATTTTGCGGGGAACAGGCTTGAATTTACGCTGTGAGATTGTGATGAATTTGTTGGAAAGGTCGAAGGGTTCGTGTTAAGAATGTAACAGAGCGACGTCTCATGCTTTTGCTTTTCGAACTGTTTCAAGGAAGATCCTCGAGAGTTTGTGGAAATTTAGGTTTCGTTTCATACCCGAATCACTCAATCAACAGGATTGGGAAACAGTGGCGTTCAACCGGCAACATGTTGCGGATGTTTGCAAGTCGGATGGATGCAAATCTCTTCCATGGATGGACCTTCCAGAGCGCGGAGTGGCATCATCCGTCTGTATTGTGTTAATTGCGATATGCGAGCCTTGGCTAATTAATCGTACTCAATGTTGGAACACAAGTGCATTTGCATCCCTGCACATCACGTGCGCCCTACACGCTACAACATCGTTCAGACTCTGACGGGTAAGGTGTACAAGGCCATTTCTCCACGTTCATCTCGGATCTTAAAAACTGGAGCATTAGTCTTGCGGGGTATACCATCTGTGCGCAGCATAAATCTCGAATGTGGTGCCGTGAAACGAACTCGGACATTCTATAGAAAGTAGCCTAACCATGGATGTCGCGGTCAAGCACTTCTGGCGTCCAAAGATGTATAAGCCTGATGCTATATAATGACTCTATCTGTCCACCCTTATGTCACGCATTTCTAACGCAATCAAATCGAATCTGATCTTGTCAGTCATACGGCGACGCCACTCCTTCCAGCCGAGCGCGATAGATATATATTTCAAGAATCATCGGTGTTTGTTGCAACATAATATCCAACTTCGACTGTCCTTCGTCCTCGATCAGTTCAGTTATGCGTTTCACACTGGGATCCGCGGCGTTGGCCGCCATTTACCTTGCTGCCGCAGTCACTGCAGCACCCACGGAATTAGCTGAGCGTCAGTCCACGGTCAGGATCATGGCACTCGGTGACTCCATTACTGGAAGTCCAGTATGTTAAGCTAGAAGTGGGTAGCGCACGTGGTACTGACAATTCAGGGTTGCTGGCGTGCGTATCTATGGCAGAAGCTCCAACAAGCTGGCATCAAAAACACCGACTTTGTCGGAACACTTCCAGCCCAGGGCTGTGGCTTCTCTTATGATGGTGAAAACGAGGGACATGTATGGCCATTCTCACACACCACATTCTGTGAACATCACTGACACGCAGAAAAGGGTGGCTACCTCGCCGTGAACATCGCGAACCAGAATCTGCTTCCCGGCTGGCTTTCCTCCTCCAAGCCTGACATCGTTATGATGCACCTTGGCACGAACGATGTCTGGAACAACCAGTCTCCTGCGACGATCACCACTGCATTCTCCAAACTCGTCGACCAGATGCGTGCGTCCAAGCCGACCATGAAGATTCTCGTCGCCAAGATCATCCCAATGGCTCCCTCCAACTGTGGTGACTGCGGAAACAGGGTCATTGCCCTCGACAATGCTATCGGTTCGTGGGCCGCGAGCAAGAGCACGAGCGCAAGCCCGATCACCGTGGTAGATGCATGGAGCGGTTTCAGCGCGCAGTCAATGACTGTCGATGGTGTTCATCCCAATGATGCCGGCAACAAGGTTCTGGCGAACACATGGTTCCAGCCACTCTCCAATGCCATCAAGGCCTCAGGCTAGAACTTAGTAGACCGAAAATCATGAATTATAGTAGCCCAACGTGGCGCAGGTTTTTCCCAATGACATTAGAATTTCTTGAAACTAGCATGCAACTTGTGACGTAGACTCTTATTTCATGATCCTGCAGGTATCGCCGAGCCTCCTCGAACTGATTGCCGTCTCACGCCTCACAATTCTTACACAGTTTTGGCTATATAGTCGACCAGGCGTTGTCAATCGGGATCATAGCGCCATTAATCATCTTTGCTTCGTCCGAGGCTAAGAATGCAATAGCTCTTGCCACATCGTCGACTCCGATGATTGGTACCGGGGACCCTTCACTGTCCTTTCCAACGTGTAATTGAACAATGGGACTGGCCATGTTAGCATTGGCGTTACTATCGAGCGATGCACCCACAAGAAGCTATTGAAACCCGCAGAATCGAAATGCTCCATTTGAACCGATGACGCGATGTTGGTAGCGACACCTGGAGCTGTTTTAGTACCCTCAGCCAGATCCATGATTTGGGAAATGATCATACCGCCAGGGAGGACGCCATTGCAACGGATATTGTCTTGGTGAAATCGCCATGCAACATTCTTAGTTGCCCCGACCTGCTTGCTGTGAGCTTATGTAATGGAGCCATAGGTCTGGTTTCGTGTTCGACTTACGAGTCCGTGTTTGCTAGCGGTGTATGCGATACCTGCAGATGCACCTGACACACCGGCCTTGCTCGCTACATTCACAATACTCCCTCCTTTCTGTTCTTTCATTGCCGGCAGAACAGCCTTCATCAATCGAATGGGCACCGTCAGGTTGATAGCCAGCACGCGCTCTAATTCATCATCATGTATGGTATCTGCACTTGACCAACCATCGATGATCCCGGCACAATTCACGAGAACATCGATTCTGTTATGCTTGCCAATACATTTGGCAACCGCATGTTCCACAGCTTGCGGTTCGGTCAAGTTGGCCTGGTGAAATGTGAATGTACTGTGTTCATCGGCGAGTTTCTGTGGAATAGCACCGAGGTCGATGCCAAAGACGAGGGCTTGTCGCTCTAGGAACAAACGTGTTGTTGCAAGACCAATGCCGCTGCTGCAGCCTGTAACAATGACCACTTTATCCGCAACGGAGGAGACTGACATGGTGTACTATGTGTGAAACCACAGGATTGTCGCTGTTTGCTTGCTGTATGACAACTACGTCGGGCAAAGGATTGGTAAGCGTGGATGATGTCATTTTTTTAGCGTGTTCTGGTTACACCAACTCAAGCAACATTGGACCGCAAGTGCATACATGTGTCGCACCTTAACCACGGCTTACTGAGGCCGATAATTACTGGAATCGTCGCGGACTCTTGTCGCGGGTTGCGATGATTTGTCCGTTTTTCTCACGCGCAATTGACGGCCTCAGCACGCATACCTATGTAGTTGTGGACGACAAAACCTCGGGCTCGCATCATGACGAAATTATGCATGTTGGACGCCTCCGAGCAAGCTGGACATGTCGCTAGATATACGCACCTACCGTCAACATCCGACGACCCTTCGAAAGCTCGGAAGGGATATTCCCAATCCAATGTCAAGCCCATCATATTGCGGGCAAGATATCTAGTCCGATCGTCTAGCAAGTTTGCACCTTACCCTCAAATTGCAAGTTCGTCCTCAACGCAGAGAAGCTTTGTTCATGGATTTCCACTGTCGTAAGCATGTCACTACACGAGTCCGACCACCTCAACACTCTCAAGTTCTAGATGCAGCCTTATGAGCGGCCCGCTTGGGCTTTTTCTTTGCGTGTGTCGTCTTGCCTGACTTGTTATAATCTATCTGGACCATTGCACTCGTGACGAACATGTTTTCAAAACTCATTGGGGCCGTAGCTCTGGCCGTCACCGCTTTTGCTTTGCCTACACCACAAGCACTGACAGCATCGCATTCCAAAAATCAGGAACCTACGCAATCGTGCGGAACTGCTTCAAAAATTGTTGTCATAGATACGTCACCGATAAACTACATTATATGGTAACTTCAGGCACAAACCGTGGGCACCCAATGCACCAACTACGACCACGTCGGTATCGGAGCCGGTTGGAATAGACAAATTTTGTGAAGCATTGTCATAATATCGAATACCTGAGGTCGACGTAAGTGTGAGTCCCATACTAATTGAAATTGCATGCGTTCTGATAGTGTGAAGCGACAATGTTCCCCACGGATACTCGTTTATTGGCTTGACACAAAATCTTGAAAAATACCATCTGATATTATCTGTGTACCTGCGACGTATCACTGGACACTGTCAAACACAATTGTCTTTAAAGGAAACGTTCGCCTTGACTTCATGACTTCAGATGTAAAAGGAGACTCGATAACCTCAGCAGCCGAAGAGCTTATGCTCTGGCTTAAATATACTGGTGGTAAACTACCAATTAGCTCGTCTACCGCGAACACAAAGTCAAACAAATCTGTGCGGCATGAGCTGGAAGCTGTACCAGGGCGTCAATGAAGACACTGGCGCTGCCGTTCCAGTCTCTTACCGGACCAGCATTTCGACGTACCATTTAATGGCGATAACAATGACTGGTTGAATGTTTTAGCTAAGATCGTTACTCTTCAAGATTCAACATGTGTGAACGTAGGAAATGCAGGGACAGGGCCAGTCTACGGTAGAGCGACTTTGAATGCCACGATCGGTCTCGAAGTCAACTTGAGCAGAGGGTACAGTTAGGGCAAGCCATAGACTTCGCCTGTACACGTGAGAGTATGAGCGAGGATTTCCTATAAGCTGAGAGATCATGCATTTCATGCACTACTTCAGACATCCCACCTTGCATATGCCAAGGACGACTAGCTACCTAGCCAGCGCAGTGCAAGCGTGTCGGGTGCATGATGAACATCATTGCGAATTACATGAAGATGTGACGGAACGACACAATATGATTAGAAGCCAGCTGTGCTCGAAGCACCACGCTCATTACGTATAAGAGGTCCGTCAATAAAAGCGATCCCTAGGTTGATCCATCGTGCAGGTGTTGCCATGTTGGAGAGTGTCTGCCCCGCACAGGCAGGCGGGGCACGTTTGTCCAATCGTGATGCTGAAGCTTGTCCTGCACGTTTGTCCAAGGTTTCTCCTTATGCCAAAACGTCGCGTCTCAAACAAGTGACGTCTAAGGCGGGCACCAAGCGTCATGTCTTCAATCAAGGCGGCTGCGCCGTTGTTCTTAAGCTTTCAACTCTCGACTTTGCCGATAGCGCTTCCATCAGCCAGTGCAGCTTTTCAGCTTCGCCAACCATTATTGACGGCCTGCGCTAGACCTGAGATTGCGATAAAGCTTGGTGTTCCCTGTGCCAAACACATCCAGCAGTTAGAAGCGTCTGTGACGTTCTAAGTAGCCACCATGGCAACCGCAAGTCTTGTTGACACTCTCACCGCATCAGGAGGCACCGAATCCGCAGGTAAGCACATGCCCTGCAGAGCCGTTCAAGTATACCTTTGACACTCGCAGGATTTCTCAACGATATAATTGCTCAGCTATGGCCGCGTATCTCCGTGGTCGGTAGTAAAATGCTCAAGGATATTGTAGAGCCGATTTTGGCTTCAACTCTGCCTGGCCCACTCGCATCGTTGCGCTTCACCAAGATCGAGTTTGGCAACATACCTTTCACAGTATCCAGAGTAGACACTCATAAAACCCAGGACGGGAACATCAAGTTAGACATGGATGTGCTCTGGGAGGGCCAGAGTGACATTGAACTGGATGGTAAAATGATTCCCATGATCGTGAGTATACCTAAACGTCACATCTGCTATCTATTGCTTTACTTATTGAATTTAGGGTATTGAGCGTGTTCACCTGAAGGGCCGTCTTTCTGTTTTGCTGGCTCCTTTGATCGATGTCATGCCTCTGGTGAGTACCAGAAGTAGATGGCGTGTTCTGCTTCTGCTAACATGTGGTAAAGATCGGCGCGGCACAGGTCTCTTTCATCAACCCACCTGAGCTAGAGATGGATTTTACCAATGCAGCGAATATAGCGGACAGCTTTTTACTCAAGAATACTATCCGCAAAACTATTCTTGGTATCATTGCTGGAATGGCAGTACTGCCAAATCGATATCTCGTCAAGCTGGATGGCTCGAACGACTGGTTTAAGACCTATCAACCTCATCTTGGCGTTCTTAGGTTGACAATTGGCAACGCAGTCGGTGTGACAGGCCCTAAGAAGAGTGGCGCAAAAAGACTTCTGGCCAAGATCGTCAAGGATGTGCCTGACTGCTACTGCACCGTCAATGTTGGCGCTGAAGAGGAATGGCGTACGTCCACCAGGAAAAATGATCATGACCCCGAATGGAATGAGACGCACGATTTTCTTGTTACCGACTTCGAGCAGGCAATTTACCTTGATGTCAAAGACGACGATCTTGGTGGGGATGATGATATAGGACTTGGCCGAACCACAGTGAAGGATGTCCTGCTTGCAGGAGGCACGCATGAATTGGCTCTTAGCCACAAGGGCGATACGACTGATGCACGCGTAACAGTTCACGCGAAATTTTTCCACTTCGTCACTGAAGCTTCTGCCTTGTCAGCTCAGCATAGTCAAGGTGAGGGGCAGTTGTGCGGTCTCGCGACGGTTCTCATTGCGAGCGCGCTGGGCCTTGAAGGCAAGCGTGACGATCTTCAACCTAGCGTCAAGATAACATGGGGCGGAAAGGAGTATCGCACGGCTATCCGGACATACACTCCGGGAACCGATATTTTCAATCCCTCGTTCGATCAAGCATTCAAATTTCCTATCACAGGAGAAATGTTGGCTAATGCAGGTAGCTTCAAGCTCACACTTTTGAACAAAGAGGTCGAGTCTGGCGTAGTCGAGATTCCTTTCACTGATGTGCAGAGCGCTTCCGGACTCGTCATTGCGAACAATTATGATGTTGGGGGAGGTGCTGTGATTCGAGCGAGCGTAACTCTTCATGGACTGCAGGAGGCACAGTAGATAGCTTTACGATAAACATTTGTAGGTTCGTAAGCGATACCGAATGAGATGCAGATTTATCTCTAACGTTGAGGTCTTTACGTAGGCCCTATACTAGATACTAACTTTTCTAAATAAAGAGTAAAAACAGCCTTAAGGTTAGGATTTTTATTACTAGTTTTTTTCTACTTAAATTAAAGACTATAACTTTATAGTTATAGTACTACTCTAACTTAGGGCCCTTACTATACTTAGTACTAAATATTATTTCTAAAACTTTTTTATTAGTAATAGACTATATATATAATATATGTATTCCTTAGTATATAGGCTTTATATAGTTTATTAGTAAAGCTAATATTATTAGGTTCTTACTAGCTAATTTATTCTTAATTTAAGTATATTTATTAGGCTAATCTAATATCTTTTAAATAAGAAGATTTTAGTTAAAAAAATTTAAAGTTAAAGAACTATATAATTATGCCCTAAAGTATACTAATTTATACTACTAGTAATAAGATAGTAGTAGTAGTAAACTCTATTAATAGTTAAACTTTTTCTAATATATTATAGATATATTAGAATAAAGATAATAATAAAATAAAAAAAAGTAGCTATAAAGGCTAAAGATAGAATAGGAAAGATAACTAAAAAAAAATAAAATTACCTAGATAATTAAAAAATATATTAGGAAAGAAGTAGTGTGTAGGTATAGAGTATAATAGAGAATCTAGGAGGGATAGAAAAGATAGAAGAATATAGTAAAGTAAGGCTAATTGTATTAGAAGGTAATATACTAGTACTAGAGGTGCTAGTACCTAGAGAAGATAATACTATAAAAAGAGAAGAAGATCTAATATCTTCTTTATAGATATATAGGTATAGTAATAGGTAGTAATAACTATAATAGAGAATAGTTATATAGAGAATAAAAAATATAATACTTAATAAAAATCTTTCTAACTATTACCTTCTAATATAATTAGTCTTACTTTACTATATTCTTCTATTATATAGGTATAAAGTATAATAGAGAACCTAGGAGGAAGAGAAGAGATAGAAGATTATAGTAAAGCAAGGCTAATTATATTAAAAGGTAATAGTAAGGACAATTTAATAGAGTATTATATTCTTACTCTCTATATACCTATTTTCTACTATAGTTTCTACTACCTATACTATTAAGCTAATATAAGATCTACTCCCTCTTTTATAGTATTATCTTTCTTAGGTACTAGTACCTATAGTACTAGTATAAGCCTTCTCTAACTATAAGTAAGGCCCTATTAAGCTCTTAAATAAATAAAGAAAATAAAGAAATTATACTAATTTAAACTCTAAATAATCCTAAGTCTAAAACCCTCTCTTCCTATTTATTTATATAAAACTAGGGTTACGCTAATATAGCCCTACTTCTATACTTAACTTACTCTTCTTTTCTATTTTCTTTTCTATTTTTTTTTTTTAGCTAGCTATATCTTTTTAAGCCTTATATATTATAAATTAAGTTATCTACCCTCCTATAAATACCTATTAAGTTTAATTTTAAATTACTTCTTTAATTAATAGCTTTATACTTTAAAAAGGTTATTATTAAAAAGGTATTTAGTTTAGGCTAGATATATTACTAGGTAGAAAAGATAGTAGTAATACTCTTATACTCTAAGCTTAGGTAGCTAGAGTAGTTACTATACTCTAGCTCTTTAAGAAGTTAAGAAACTTTTCCTACCTATTGTCTATCTTAACCTACCTATTATATTTCTACTATTTAGAACTACTAGAATATATACCTTAGGTCTAAAAATATAATCTATTTAGAATATTACTTTTAGGTAAAGTACTATTATACTAGTACTATAGATACTAGTACCTAGGAAAGATAATACTATAAAAGAGAGAGTAGATCCTATATTAGCTTAATAGTATAGGTAGTAAAAACTATAGTAAAGAATAGTTACGTAGAGAGTAAGAATATAACACTCTATTAAATTATCCTTACTATTACCTTTTAATATAATTAGCCTTACTTTACTATAATCTTCTATCTCTTCTTTCCTCCTAGGTTCTCTATTATACTCTATACCTATATAAATTAGTAAAGCCTATAAAAAGCCTTTAGTAAAAAAAAGCTAGGAATAGAGAGATAATAAAGTATAGGTAAATATTAAGTATAATAGGGATTATAAAAATACTAAGAAAAATAGGAATTCTAGGGGCTATAGCTTATACTTATATATCTATTTATAAGGCTATATATAGGTATAATATATACTAATATACTAAGACTAGAAATAAATAAACTTTAGACTAAGAATACTAAATTTTAGTATATTTAGTTTAGATAATTACTAAGTTAGATTTAAGAAGCTAAGACTTTTTTTAGATTATTATTTAGTTAGTTTTTAGGAATATAAGTATTTAGCTTAGGATATCTATAAGGGATATAGTAAGACTAATAAGTAGAATAATAATAATATAGATTTTAGATTTAATAATAAGAAAGAACCTTTTTAAAAGTAAGAATAATATTAGTAATACTTATTTTTTAAACTTAAAGTTTAGGTAACTTAGAATCTATTAATAATACTACTAACTAAGAGATACTACTCTACTAATAGTATAGACTAAGTTATAATATAGTAAGATAAACTAAAGAAGAAGGTAAGCTTTACTATATTTACTTAATATAAGGATCCTCTTAGGCCTTACTAGAGTAATATCTAAGCCTAATTTAGATTATAGGTTAGAACCTCTTACTAATATACTAGGACCTAGAAGTAGTATTAGCCTAGAAACTATTACTATTATAGAAAGAATAAATAAGACTACTACTCTAGCTATATAATAGCCTTTCTTTAGGGTAGTAGTAGTATATATTCCTATAAGACTAAAAAAAACAAAATTACTATTTAAGAGGAAGGATATTACTAACTTCCTTAATAACTTTAATTACTAAGCTAAAAATACTAGTTATATAGCTAAATAATATATTACTATATTACCTAATTAGTATATATAAACTAAAAAGACATTTATCTATAGGATAAAAAACTATACTTTTAGAAACTAGGTAGTACTCTAAAAAGATATAAAAGAATATTAGAGTAATATAGATATAGCCTAAAGGATAGGTATATAGCCCTTCCTTAAAGCCTATATTAATAAAACTACTTAATACCTACCTAGTCTTTCTAACTACTTTACTAATTTTATAGTATATAGTAATATATATATTAAGACTAGATAAGTAAATAAAATTAAACTTAGCTATTTTTTCTTTTATAGACTACCTAAAGATTACTAGTATTAGATTATATATTATATACTAGATAGACCTATTAGATTAAACGTAGCTATATATAAACTTATCAGATTAATAGTCTAAATAAAACTCGGGGTTAAATTAATTATGTTATATCTTATTAAATCTATAAGTAGACCCCCTTCTTATAGTTCTAGGGCTACGCTAGTACAGCCCTAGATCTTTAATAATCTAAGATATAGCTACCTACATAATTAGGCTATATCTAACATACCCCCTTAGATTAGCAGCTAGGCTAAGCTAAATATTATTTACTAAGATTAACCTATTAAAGCCTTTCCTTAATATCTATAACAGCCCTTTCCTTAGGTAGCTAGGTCCTAGTTACTAGGCCTATCTAACTAAGAAAGTTATTCTATTTAATTACTAGTAGTACTTTAGTTAACCTATTAGCTAACATCTAGTTAGTTAGTATGTAGGTTACTGTAATCTTACCACTAGAAACCTCTTATTAGAGCTAATAATTATATATATCTATATACCTAAGCTTAGTTTAGAGTTTAGCTATATCTTCTATAATAAGGTAGATTATTTACTAATTATTATAGTTAATTATTATTATTATTTAGAATAACTACATCCTAAGTTCTATAAGCAGGCGTATAGTATATAGTACTTCTTTAGCTACTTAGGATAGGGTAAGAAGTTTAGCCTTAGTAGTTAAAGTAGTAACTATATCTTATTTACTTACTCTCTAAGCTATTAATCTACTATAGAGCTTAATTATATAGCCTTAGGAGCTTTTATAATTGTAGGTATTATTAGTAAAAAAGGTATTACTTACTACTTTAAATTCTTCTTCCTATTCTAGTTTAAGTACCTTTTATTACGTACTCTAAAGGTACAGCAGTATTCTATCTACTACTTAGTAATATTTAGTACTTAGGTTAACTAAGAATTATACTAGTTATAATATTACAAAGGTAATATCTAGTCTTATAGTAACTACTACAAATAGTAGTAAGCTAATCTTTTATTAGTATTAGTTAATCTCTACTACTATTACTAACTTATTATTTAGTAAGAGTTCTATAGTCGCTATTAGCATATTATACCTTATATCCTAGTACTCTACAAGCCTACTAATCTTGTTAATATATACAGCTTATAAGAGTTATATTAATTATAATTCCCTATTCTATATAATCTTAATTCTAAGAAACTATTATAAGTCTCTACCCCTAGTAAGGGTATATTTTAATTATAGACTCTTAATAATATCCTTAGCTTTATATTTATCTATTTTGTAGTGTACTAGGATAATATTATCTATATAGAAGAAGATAATAATACTATCCTTAATTATACAGTATAGTTTATAGGGTATAGTCCTAAAGCCTAATTAAGTAAGTAATAATATAAATTCCTTATGCTAAAGGAGGGGGAGATATATATAGTCTATATAGTACCTTCTAGACCTTAAGTAGTATACCTAGTTTCTAATATCTATAAGGTATTCTTATATATATCTCCCTATCTATTATAATATATATAAAGGTATTTATTACATTATACTATTTAAGCTTAAGATTATATTTTATAGTAATTAAGGTAAGTATCTAGAAAGAATAGCTTACTAACGTAGCTATATATATATCCTAAGAGGTAATATTTCTTTACTAGTTACCTTAGACAACTAATTAAGCTTTATATTAAAGTAGTTAATAGTCCTTATTAAGTTTATATATATATACCTATATATAGTTTAATATTTAATATCTAGCGTATTAGATTTCTAGCACTAAGACTTTAGTCTAGGACTTTATTTATTTATAGCTTTCTAGGTATATAGTTTCTACTTTCTTAAATATTTTATAAAGTAGATATTCTTTAAGCTATCTATACCCTTTTAGTAGTAGTAGAAGCTAGCTTTTATACAGGGGCACTCTATTTAGGAGTATCTAATTAAGTTATACTTTTATAACTATTTTATTATTTACCTTACTAATTAGTACTACCTAGGTTCCTGCTAAAAATACTACTACCTATAGTATTATCTTATATATAGGTAGTTTAGAGTTTACACTAGCATTAGCGTTAAGGCTTCTAATTAGTCTATATAAATTTAGGGTCGCGCTAGCGTAGCCCTAGTTAGGCTGGCCGTTGGGTTAGAACCAGGTTAGGGTTGTAAAGCTAATAGTCTATACACCTAGCATCTAGTCTACTTTAATATATATATTTTCTTAGAAGTATACTTTAGCTTATACTTTACTAACAGTAAAGATAGATAAAGCTTTTATATTCTAGAGCTTACCTTAGTATAATATGTAGTATTAATCTTTTAGTAAGAATTGCTATGCAGGGTATGCCTTCTTCCTACTATATATATCTTTACTAGTTGTATAATAGAGGTATAATATAGTAGTAAGGAATTACATAATGTTGTTGCTATTGTTTATCTTACTACTCTATCCCTTATTATTGTTATTTATATCTTTATCTTATCTATTTTTATGTAATAGTTATCCTTTAAAGGATGTAATATATGCTAATACCTCTTCTATACTTAGGGTTTATTAATAGAATTTCTTATATAAACTAACGTATTATTATTTAGTGTAAGTATATTTTAAATAAGGATAGTTTAAGGACTAGTATCCTTCCTTATAGTAGATAAAGTATTTCTTTGTTGTATAATTATAAGGTGTGAATGTTTTGCCTCCCTGTCTTTGTTATATAGTAGTTTCCCTACTATTCTTACTAGGAGGGCAAAAACCTTAACTATTACCTTTTATACTTATATAGTAGGGTATAGTTAAGTATTTCCTATCTGTGTAGTATGTGTTCTTAGTATTGTATATAAACTAGAAGGATTACTTATCTATAGTAACTTAGATAGCTGTATAAAGGTTATTAAATAATGCTTTGCACGTAGGTTTTAGGGTAAATAGAGCTAGTTTAAGCTTTAGTTATCCTTAATATACTTATATAATAGCTGTATAGAGCTATAAGTTACCTTAGTACTTAAGTCTAAGTGCTCTTTATATAAGTGTTATCTTATTAATTATTATTTTAAGTACTTTATATAAAGACTTGTCTAGGTTCTCTCTCTTATATTGTGTGAAAAAGAGTATTGTCTAGTTAGTCTAGTACTAATTCTAATTTGTGCTATTATTAAAATGTGTATTAAAGGTAGCGTATATTTTAAGCTATGTTATATTTAGATTTAGTTTATATAGGTAGTACGTATATATATAATCCTTAAGGATATCTAGAAAGATGTTTAGGTAGTAGGCCTTTAGGATTTGTAGTTGTGCGTACAGATCTCTAAAGATCTTTACTTTATCTACTAAGATATTATATAGCTTACCTAAATAGTTATTCTTTTTTCTTTAGATCTTCTAGAATTAGGTAAGCTTCTTAGGTGTAATATAATTATTAGGGGGTATAGGTAGTTTAGGGGGGTAGGTGTAGTTTATGTATGGCTGTGCTAGGTTTAGCGCTGTGCTGTACGGCACCTAGTTATTATATAGCTATACTTATAAATAGTAATTAAGTAAACTTAGAGTCTACTTAGGTACTAGCCTTGTATAGGGTATAGGAGGGTAGGTATATAGTATTTATAGGGTATGTATAAAATTTATATATGTATAACTTACCTGCTGTAGTACCTTAATTTTAGGTAGTATATTAATCTGTATAGAATTAATATATAGTTTCTTTCTTTTATACAGAACTTAAAGATTAATTAGTATTAGTATCTTCCTTAGCTTATATAAAGGAGGTTAGGGTGTAGCTTCTGTTACTAGTTTTGGTTTTAGCTAAGGGGTAATAGAGGCTTCTTATCTGCCTCTAGCTAGTTTATATAGTTTAGAAGGACTTTTATATAGGTTTATATTGTTAGTAGGAGGTTATGCTTTTTAGGGGTTTAGCCTTAGACTTGCAGATTTAGTCCCTGCTCCTTATTATATATTAGGATATAAGTTAAATTTAGATTCTTTATCCTATATAATCTTAAATAGCTTTATACCTTACCTTATCTCTTATACACTATAGTAACTATTTCCTATCTTTTTTAGGAGAGCTAGTAAGCTACTCTATAGTAGTTTTTATATAAGGTTAAAGTAATAAACTTCCTATTCCTTAAAACTTTCCCTATATACTATAAGTACCTCTTTATAATCTTACGTAATTGTCTATATATTAATAAGTATACATATAACGTATCTATTTAAATCTAAAATAACTAGGTAATTAAGATTAATCTTAAACTCCTAATTATTAATATACGTACACTATAATTTAATTAGTATAGTATTAAAGCTAGTAAGTTGTGCTATATTATTAATGTATAATGTATAGCTCCTATTAGATCTATTTGTACGTAGGCTTTATAGGCTGTCTAGTTTAGTAGCCCTATTTAGCGGTAGTGTTTAAGATATTAGTACTATTTGTAGTAGTGTCTAAGGTATTAGTACTATGTTTGTTAGTTGTAGAGAGATATTTATATAGTCTTTTAAATGTGTGTTTATTACTGTTAGTATAATTGTATAGCGTAGTTGTCTAATTGTTAAGCTTAACTAGAATCCTTATTAGTTGTACGATTGTATTGGTTAATTGGTTGTATAAGTTGACTAGAAAGCTATTAGTTGGACAACCGTACAGTCCTTACTCCCTACTGTAATTTTTAGGTAATTTCTATCTAATAGTGTTCTTACTCCCTACTGTACTTTTTAGGCAATTTCTATTCTTTACTGTTCTAATTTATAAAATAAAGTAAATTACTCTACTAATTAGTATAGGTAGACTCTAAGTATGGATATTTATCTTGTAATAGAGGGTAAATATAAAGGAAATAATAAGTTATTAATTACCTAGAGCAGGGAGTTGTAATAGGTTTAATTTAGGTATTTAAAGTCTTATTCTCTGTATACTGAGGTTAGAGGACTCTATATACAGGGGAAGGGGCTGTATAGGCTATGTGCACGTACGTCCCCTTTTCTTATCTAACTTACGTAAGGTTGAAACTATATAAGTACAGATTTACAGACGGATAAAAGATTTATTTACTTCTAAGTATATATATATAAATATATTTAAACTAATTAGAAAATTTTCTTACTTTTACTTTAATAAAATAATAGAACTAAGGATTAGATTAGAGGCCTAGAGCTAAGTACTAATCTAATATATCTATATCTCTATATAGATTACTAATTAATAATTAATAACTTAGGGAGTATATTAAAGAATAATATTAGATATAAATAATTAATATTATATAATTAGGATTATAGAGTAATAATCCTTAAGGTAGTATCTTAACTACTCTTTAATTAGTTGTAATCTAAGAATTAGGTAATTAAGTACTATAGTATATAGTCTAATTAACAGATAGGATTATAGAATTAATCTAATTAATTTACTCTAAAAATTACTAGATTAATCCTATAACTTTAGCTTTGATAAAAAACTATCTATAAAAAAGTTAAGAATAATCTATATAGTAGTTATTAAGCTTATAATAACTTATAGATTTTAGATTTAGACTATTAAGAATAAAAAGTAAGAACTATTAAAGAAAATAATAGGTATACTTATAAAGGTATAAAATAAGTATCTTATAAAAATTATAAAAGTATATAGATAGATACTAATAACTATAATTAAAAAAAAAGTAGTACTTTACTAATAAATATTTATATTAAAACTTTAGCCTAGTAAAGAGTAGTAAAAACTACTAATTACTTTATTATAAAAGATATTAAGAAGAAGATAAATAAGATATAGAATTCTATTATAAAAGAATAGTAAATAAAAAAAAGTAAAAACAAATATTTTTTTTATTAGTTAGTAAGATAAAAACTTTTTATAGTAATTTACTATATAGTATACTAAAATATAGTTAGAAAAAAGTAAGCTAACTATCTATAAGTACCTACCTATAGCTACTAAGTATAGGCTAAAAAAAAAGTAAAAAAAATAGGCTAGTACTATATAAAAGTATAAAAAAAGTAATAAATAGTAAAGAAAAATAAGTTATACTATATAGTACCTACTTAGGTAAATAGCTAAAACTACTAACTATTTTACTTATATAATAATATACTAAAGTATTTTACTATAGTAATAATATTATTATATATAAAAAAACTAGAATTTTAAGTATAGCTTACTAAGATAGGTATATTAGATATAGTATTATACTATATATATAGCTATAATAGATAAATACTTACTTATATTTTTATATACTACTTAGATATAAAACTAGCTAAAGCTAACTTTTTTACTAAAGTAAGTATAATTTAGATTTATAGACTTCTAAAAAATAAAAATAAAGCTATAATAGCTAGCTAATAGCTTTTAAATATAGGCTTACTTAAGTACCTTAAAGTTACAATTAAAGTAGCTAATACTATTATAATAGTATAAAAGTTATTTAACTTACTAGGCTTCTAATAGAAGCTACTAACTACTTTACTACCCTAAAGAAAAGTAATATAGTTAGTAATAGTATAAAATAAGATATAGCTAGAACTAGTAATAGGAAATAGTAAAAGCTTTTAAGTAAAGAATTTTACTATATTTACCTTACTAAGTATATATAAGTTAGATAGTATTTATAGACTTATAAGGGAACTAGGTAGTACTCTAAATTAAAATTTATTATTATTATATTAATAGTTAAAGGGATAGCCTTTAACTTAGTATACTATAATAGCTAAAGATAGCTTAATAAGTTTTTATAGTACTACCTCGTGTAGTCGGCGGTTTAGCTATCACCCTCCTTTCCAACTGCGCACCATTGTCACGTGCTTTTCGATCACATGGACCTTGGCATGCGTCACATCTCCCGGAGCTAACTACAATAGCCGCGATATGCACAAGACGGGTCCATGGACTCACACTCCTTGCGCACGCGCCTCGTCTCTCGTGCTCTCTCACCCGTGTCGTGACTCCCAATCATGGATGCGCCGCTCCAGTCACCTGCCCATCCTGCACCTGCAACGGTGCGGTGTGAGCAGAGAAGGTCACTGCGTGCTTGCGATGACGGAAGGAGAGGATAGTCCATTCCCAAGGTGCTAGCTAGACCAAGCACGCTCTCGCTTTTTGGCAACCGGACATTGCACTTTTGGGCCCCCGCAAAGTCGCCAAAGATCCTGCCATGGTCAGTCTCCTACCGCGGCGAGGTACGCCAAAGGAGACGAGCGTGCACAAGGGAGACACGGCACCTGGAGCACCGGCAAACGAGAAGCTGAGCGTTCCGCGACGTTGGAACCTGGGCATCCTCAGCGATGCAGAGACCGACGAGGTTCCTGGTATGTCATGGCAAGTGGACGGAGCCATCTGAGCCACTACTGACTGCGCTCAGGTTCCGTCATTCTTCTCTCGCGAACGCACAAGCGCAATGAGCCACTGGGTCTGCAACATGCACGCGCCCGGACGTCTGCCTCTTCACTCCCATCAGTGTATGACTCTTGTCCGCAAACCACCTCGCGTCCATCCTCGCGATCTCGACGTCCCGAGAAGAAGAGGACCAAGGACGGACGATTCATCTTGGAGCCACAGCCCGAAGACTCTGCAAACGATCCTCTCAACTGGCGACAGTTGCGCCGAGATCTTGCCCTCATCAGTCTCGGCTTCTACTGCATGGTGGGTGGCGGCATGACGCCTGTGCTAGCTGCAGGCTTCAACAACGTAGCTGCGACGTACAACGTCTCCAGACCACAGGTCGCCCTGACGACGGGATTGTACATGCTCGGATTAGGCATCGGAAGCGTTGTTGCATCACCTACAGCAATTCTGTGGGGCAAGAGACCTGTGTACTTGGGAGCAATCATACTCTTCACCGTCTCGTCGGTATGGTGCGCCTTATCGCCAAACTACGCATCGCTTGTCGTAGCACGCATCGTGCAGGGTTTCGCTGTGTCGCCAGTCGAGTGCCTACCGTCTGCAACAATCGCCGAAATCTTCTTCTTACACGAACGTGCGTATCGACTTGGCATATACACCCTACTTCTCCTAGGAGGCAAGAATCTGATTCCACTTGTAAGCGCTGCCATGGTGCAGTCGCTGGGATGGAGATGGGTCTTTTGGATCACTGCAATCGTGGTCGGGCTCTGCTTCTTTCTGATCTTCTTCTTTGTGCCCGAAACCTTCTGGGACCGAACGCCTCGAGTAGTCAAGCACCACAAGCATTTTCACTTGCCAACAAGGCAAGTCAAGAGGTTGCATGAGGAATTGCAATTGCAGCCCGGTTCATCTGTGCCAACATCACCGGCGCCAGAGGATCCGCAAGGCAGAACTATGCCACGTCCGAAAGCCACTCATGCAGGATTTGCAAGTGGTCCTGCAGATACTGCCGAACATGATGTGATGGAACCAGACGCTACCGATTTCAATACTGCGGGCAAATCAGCCGAGCCTCCTGAACCGACAAGTGTCTATGCTGCTCAGGATGAATTGTGGAGAGCGGCTGGTACCAACGCAGATGCTGATCACATCTCCGAGCAACCTTCCATTCACTACACGGATTACTATCGGGATGCCCCCCGAAAGTCCTATCGCCAGTCGCTGAAGCCTTGGAATGGCCGTCTGGTGAAGGACAAGTGGATACGAGTCATGGTCCGGCCTTTTATTCTCTTTGCCTATCCTGCGGTCCTATGGTCGTCTCTAGTTTATGCACTGGCCGTTGGCTGGCTGATTGTACTCTCCGAGTCGGTCGCCCACATCTACCAAGACACATCCTACAATTTCACGGCACTCCAGGTTGGCCTAGTCTACATCTCGCCGTTTGTAGGTGGCGTTCTCGGCACAGCTGTGGCTGGTCGCGTTTCCGACCTTGTTGTGCGCTTCATGGCTCGAAAGAACGATGGTGTGTACGAACCCGAGTTCCGTTTGCTAATGGCATTACCCATCATGGTCAGCACTGTTATTGGACTCATGGGCTTTGGATGGAGTGCCGAGGAGCGGGACAAGTGGATTGTACCCACGGTGTTTTTCGGTGTCATCAGCTTTGGATGTTCACTTGCAAGTACCACTGCAATCACTTTTGTTGTCGACAGCTACCGGAGTTACGCTGGCGAGGCCCTTGTGACCTTGAACTTTTCGAAGAGTGAGTGATCAGGGATGGATTTGTGGGGTTCAGATACTACACAGTAGAGCTAACGCATCACAGACGTCCTGCATGGCTTCATCTTCTCCTTGTTCTTCCCTCACTGGCTTGAGTCTAGTGGTTCCAAGAACACGTTCATGGCTATTGGCGGCATCCAATTAGCGTGCATGCTTTTCTCGATTCCCATGTATGTATACGGAAAACGGGCTCGCATGTGGACGGTGCGCCGCAACTTGATGGAGAAATTCTAGATTCCCGGAAAAGCCAGAGTTTTTGTAAGGAGCGGGATGTGTTACTTGTGCATTCGCAGTGATTACTACCAGCCTTTCCAGTATCATTGCTTCAAGACCCTATTCTGCTCCGTCAGTTTGAAGCATCTTCGGTGGCAGTCTGGAGTGGTTTGAGATGAGAGGCGAGGACCGCGATAAGCGAGGCATCCCTGTCTGCTAGATCCCTGCTTGAACTTTTCTCGGCAGTCGGCGTAAACACCACCACCACCACCACCAACATCACCAACATCACCACCCGCTTGTGCCTCGCACAAGTCACGCCGACAGCCGGCGCATACCAGATGACGCCGAAGTCGATGCCGTCGGCGCTCACCTTCGAGCTACTGGCAAAATGCTCTGTAACCAAGCGTGCCGCCTTCTGCCAGAGCCCTCGCTAAGTCTTGCAGGTCACCAAGGCACGCGCCGCCACGCTGCATCTGCCCCACGGGCCGGTGCCCCTCCCCATCTTCATGCCCGTGGCGACGCAGGCGTCGCTCAAGGGCCTGACGCCGGACCAGCTCGAGGACCAGGGCTGCCGCCTCTGTCTCAACAACACGTACCATCTGTGCGTCCCGACATCCGCCCCTCTGCCTGCCACTGGCGCTGCTGACGACTGGGAGAGGCCTTAAGCCCGGACAGGCCACGCTGGATGCCGTAGGCGGTGCGCACACGCTGCAGTCGTGGCCGCACAACATTCTCACAGGTGCATGGTCCGATGCTGCCGCTGGCGGGCGCAGGACAAAGCTGACTTGTATTGCGCAGATAGCGGCGGGTAGGTGGCTCTCCAGAGGCTCCATTGCCAGCCCGCTCCCGCTCCCGCTGACTCGGCGTCCAGCTTCCAGATGGTGTCGCTGCTGAAGCTCGCCAAAGTGACCGAAGAGGGCGTCCGCTTCCTCAGTCCCCACGACGGATCGCCCATGCTGCTCACTCCAGAGCACTCGATATCGCTGCAAAATTCCATTGGCTCCGACATTATCATGCAACTCGACGATGTCATTGCGACCACCTCGCCGGATCTCGCGCGCATGAACGAGGCTATGGAACGTTCGGTGCGCTGGCTTGATCGCTGCATCCAGGCGCACAAGTATCCTGAAAGACAGAATCTCTTCTGCATCATTCAGGGCGGCCTGGACTTGGCACTGCGGCGCAAATGCACTGCCGAGATGATTGCGAGGGACACACCTGGCATCGCTATCGGCGGTCTGTCGGGCGGCGAGGAGAAAGAATCCTACTGTAAGGTCGTTGATACTTGCACCGGACTGTTGCCCGAAAAGAAGCCGCGATATGTCATGGGCGTGGTATGTGTGCGATGCTCCTTCGATGCCTGACACTGATTATATCAGGGTTACCCTGAAGATCTTGTTGTATCTGTGGCACTTGGTGCGGATATGTTCGACTGCGTATGGCCCACGCGGACTGCGGTAAGCCCGCTCTTCCTGACATCCGACTCCAATCGCTGACGTCCCGAGCGCTTTGGGAATGCCATCACCTCCTCTGGCATCCTCAATCTTCGCAATGCCATCTATGCAGAAGACTTTGGCCCCATAGAGCATGGTTGCAAGTGCACGTGCTGTCGCCCGACAAGCGAAGGGGGCCTGGGCATCACCCGAGCCTACATTTACCATGTCACCGCAAAAGAAACTGCTGGTGCACATCTGTTGACCATGCACAATGTGCATTATCAACTGCACTTGATGGAACTCGTAAGAGAGGCTATTATTGAGGATCGTTATCCACAATTCGTGAAGGACTTCTTCGGAAAGCTGTATAAGTGGGACAAGCAAAGTTATCCCAGCTGGGCTGCCAATGCCCTGAAAGGAGTCGGAGTGGACTTACTTAGCAATGCATAATGGAATCCTGATATGCTGTGTTGAATTATACATGGCAGAAATGGTGCCCAGCTTCAATGTGAATACAAGGCTATCAGCGGGACACAGGGATGAAAAGCTTAAGTGTAATCTGCAGGCTGGCCTGGTCGGGAATGATCTTCCAGAAGCGCTAGATGTGTGGAGCTTGGGATTCGTCTTGGATTGCCAGCTCTGCTCAGGCGGACCTTGAGGGCGTACCAATCAGCACGTTTGATGTTGCGGCGAAGGAAAGTCGTCCATAGAAAGCTAGCCCCATCTACAACCCGCTGGGTCTCGGATTCTGTGTCCCCTATTCGATACGTATGTACGGCGCGCTCGCGCTCCGGACACGTCGCGATTGGAACACTTCTCTACATGCATGACGTCAGGGCACGCTGCCAAAACAGCGTCTTGATGGCTAGGGCAGTCGATCATATGTCGAGCAGTCATGGCTTCATGGTAAAGGCTCGACTACATAAGTTGGGCGAGATATCGTGTCTACGATCATGATTCTGTCTAGCGGCCTAGAGTGTACCTGCAGAAGCCAATTTCTGGTCTTTACGGATAATCTAGCTGACATAGACAACAACCATGTCGACTCCACCATCTCCTCTCAAAGTCCTGATCTCAGGTGCTGGCATTGCCGGTCCCTGCTTTGCCTTCTGGCTGCACGAATTCCTTCCAGATAGCAAGATTACGATCCTCGAGCGTGCGCCCGAACCTCGACTGGGCGGTCAAGCAGTTGACCTGCGCTCATCTTCAGTACCCATTATCAAGCGCATGGGACTGCTAGAGAGAGTAATGGAGAAAACTACCACTGAAGTAGGCATGGAGGTTGTGTACGTGGATGGGAAGGAGAAAGCAACATTCCCTGCAACCGGGGACTCGGAAAACCAAAGCTGTGAGTACATGCATGTTTTGGGGTCAGGCTTTTGATGACGAGACAAGTGACAAGCGAGTTCGAAATCTTGAGAGGTGACCTGGCTAAGCTTCTTTACGATGCGACCGAGACTTTGCCTGCCATCGAATATGTATTTGACGAGATGATCGCCAGCATAGATGAGGTGGGCAACAACATGGTGGAAGTGACATTCCAGAACAGCCGACCCAAGATGAAGTATGATGTCGTGGTTGGGGCGGATGGCATGACGTCTCGCACGAGGAGATTGGTCTTTGGTCACGGGCCCGACGAAACTGATCATCTCCACCGTTTAGGGCAATATTCGGCCTTGTTCACGATGCCACGAGAGGAAAGCGATACCAAGTTAGCCCAATGGTACAATGCTCCTGGAGGTCGATTATTTCTCCTTCGACCCGATCAGTATGGCACAACAAGAGCCTATCTTAGTGTCACAGACTCGGATCTGTCCAGATTTGACGAAATCGACCAGCTGTTGAAGGAAGGCACGCGAGAACAGCAGCAAGCATGGTTCGAGAAGCAGTTTCAGCATGCTGGCTTCCAGACAGAACGATGTATAAGAGAAATGAAGCGAGCAGATGATTTCTACGTACAGCAGGTTGCACAGGTCAAAATGGACACCTGGATCAAGGGCCATGTCGTCCTGACTGGCGATGCGGCATATTGTCCAAGCCCAATCTCTGGCATGGTAGTTTGCACCCGTTCTCCGAGATCTGGCCAGTATTGACATGTACTACAGGGAACTAGTGCCGCCATCGTGGGTACATATGTGCTTGCCGGCGAATTGGCCCGGACCCCGGATGACGTCCAAGCGGCGCTGCGTACTTACGAAAAGACTCTTCGGCCGTTTATCGACAAGGTGCAAAAGATCATTCCAGGTGCGCCACAGATTGCGAATCCTCAAAGCGAGCTCGGTGTCAAGGTCTTTAATGCGACCGCGGGCGTCCTGTCTCATCCTTTTGCCCGCAAATTCGGTGAGATTCTAGGAGATTGGATTCCTGCATTCGGAACCACAGACGCATGGAGTCCGCCTGAATACAACCATACATAGGGGTAGGAAATCACCAGAAATCCACCGGGGATTGTCATATACGGAACAGAGTTATGGCTGATTCACATCATTCAAAGATGTTGCGGATACGCGTGCAGCGTGCAAAGCTTGTAATGTCTTTCACTTTGCCTATCATCATAAGCGTCTCTCTCACTGCCGTTCCTTTCCTGAGTGCGGCATCCTATTCCTGCATCAATTCCCCTTTACGAGGCATTCTGCTGTGTGGTCCTACTTTTACCGTAGCTCTCCACAGAGAACCCCTGATTCCTTGTACTATTTACACATAGGACCGCACAATCCAATCCGTTAACTGACGCCTGACGACCGAGATCTTGGACGCATCGCACATTTTGCCATCAGTATACTGTAGGAAGTGACCATTAATCATGCCAGTCTTCTTAGGTGTCGACTAATGCTGTCACAAATCCCAGTAGTTTTCAAGTTTATCAGACACACAGATCAAGCGAGCAAGTGACAGGAGATAGGGAACGACGTTTACGCCCCATCTCTTCCGACAATGATCTCCTCTAGCTCCCCATGTGCGAATGTTGTCCTTCAAACTGATCACAGCCACATGCACAAGAGCCTGGCCTTGACTTAGCACAATTTGGAACCCATTCGTGCAACTGCAATTCTTTTTGACCCTTGACACTTGATCGTCTACCTCTCTGGCATATGTCACCAGGCGACTCTGATCATCATTCGCAAGTGCGTTCATCTTGGAAGGTCACTCCACAAAATGTTTAGTTAATAACATACCTCCTTAGACTGTGGTTTTCCTCCCAGTATGCATGCGTTCTATCATACGAGGTCATCAACCATCACAAACTTCTCATACTTATTGCTCTTTGTGGTCCGCTCCGAACTGCGACTGTCCGAGAGCAGCGAATAAGTAAGTGTTAGGACCTGCAATAGATTAATATAGGAGAGACAGATTAGAAGGCTTATATTATAGGTACTAGATAGACTAATTACTACTATATAGTAATAGAGGAAAGTTTACTACTTATAGTATAATTTATTCCTTTATTATATAGTTATTTAGATATAAGTATTATTACTTTAGGAAGAGTAACCTTAGGTACTAATAATATTCCTTTTTTATAGTTAACTATCTTAGTTATTATCTAAATAGAATAAAGCTAATATTAGTATAGGATTTATAGCTTTTTTACCCTATTTTAGGCTATAGTAGCTTTTTATAGTATTTTATAACCTCTTCCTAAACTTTCTTTTTTTAGAGTAGTTTAAGTAAAACTTTAGTAAAATTCTAAAGTTAAGGCCTTTTTTTTACCTTATTAGTTACTACTACTTTTATTTTACTTTTATAAAATATCTAAGTACTAGTAAATAGTAGCCTAAAGGTAATATATAAAGGCCTTACTTTCTATTTTTTCTATACTAACCTTCTTAAATTTTATAAGTTTATACTATATTTTAAAATTCTACTAGAAATCTACTTTCTACTAATTTATACTATTTTAGTATAAAGTAATATATAAAGGCTTTTCTTAATAAGTTTAAAACTAACTAAGCTAAATAAGTCTAAATTAGTATATTTTATCTAGTACCTATATAACTAAATATATTTTTAGCTTTCCTAATTTTTTATAGCTATTATAGATATTACTAAGGTTAGTAATATATACTATAATAAAGGTATTTATACTTATTACTATTATAGCTACTATATAGTAAATATAAGTACTAATTATCTATACTACTATAATTAGCTTAGTTATATTATAATTCTATCTACTTTAGAAATTAAGGCCTTTTTTAATAGCTAGTTTATTAAGAATACTATAGGTAAGAATATTTAATTTATAAAATACTTCTACTACTTTATAATAAGTACTAATTACTATACTATAAGTAAAATAGCCTAATTTTAGCTATTTTAACCTAATTTAGTATAAACTAATATTTCTTAAGTTTTTAAGTTTTAGTATTAGTTTTTTCTAGAGATTAAGAAGTAGCTTATAGTCTAAAATAATACTAGAGGTAATACTATAGTATAAAAACTTATAAAGTACTACCTATATAAGATTTATATACCTATTATTAGGACCTATAATAGATTAATATAGAAGAGACAGATTAGAAGGCTTATATTATAGGTACTAGATAGACTAATTACTACTATATAGTAATAGAGAGAAGTCTACTACTTATAGTATAATTTATTTTCTTATTATATAGTTATTTAGATATAAGTATTATTACCTTAGAAAAAGTAACCTTAGGTACTAATAATATCCCCTTTCTATAGTTAACTATCTTAGTTATTATTTAAATAAAATAGGACTAATATTAGTATAGAACTTATAGCTCTTTTACTCTATTTTAGGCTATAGTAGCTTCCTATAGTATTTTATAACCTTCTTTTAGGCTTTCTTTCTTAAAGTAGTTTAAGTAAAACTTTAGTAAAATTCTAAAGTTAAAGCTTTTTTTTACCTTATTAGTTACTATTACCTTTACTTTACTTTTATAGGGTATTTAAGTACTAGTAAATAGCAGCCTAGAGGTAATATATAGAGGCCTTATCCTCTATCTTTCCTATACTAACCTCCTTAAATTTTATAAGTTTATACTATATTCTAGAATTCTACTAAGAATCTACTTTCTACTAATCTATACTATTCTAGTATAAAGTAGTATATAAAGGCTTTTTTAATAGGTTTAGAGCTAACTAAGCTAGATAGGTCTAGATTAGTATATTTTATCTAGTACCTATATAACTAAATATATTTTTAGCTTTCTTAGTTCTCTATAGCTATTATAGATATTACTAAGGTTAGTAATATATACTATAATAAAGGTATTTATACTTATTACTATTATAGCTACTATATAGTAAATATAAGTACTAATTATTTATACTACTATAATTAGCTTAGTTATATTATAATTCTATCTACTTTAGAAATTAAGGCCTTTTTTAATAGCTAGTCTATTAAGAATACTATAGGTAAGAATATTTAGTTTATAAAATACTTCTACTACTTTATAATAAGTACTAATTACTATACTATAAGTAAAATAGCCTAATTTTAGCTATTTTAACCTAATTTAGTATAAACTAATATTCTTTAGGTTTTTAAGTTCTAGTATTAGTTTTTTTAGAGATTAAAAAGTAGCTTATAGTTTAGAATAATACTAAAGGTAATACTATAGTATAAGAACTTATAGAGTACTACCTATATAAGATTTATATACCTATAGCTAAGAATCTTTCTAAGTAAGTTAGAATACCCCTATTTTTTCTAGATTAGGCTATTCTAGGCTAGCTAACTATAATATAGAAAGTATACCTCTTATTCTACCTATTTATTCCTATATTTTAGTACTATTACTATTAATAAGAATTCTAATACTAATATTTTCTTTATTCTATACTAGTATAATAAAGCCTCTATAAAGATTAATAAAGAAGTAAGTAAGTACTAGCTTAAAAAAAGTATAAAAAAGTATTTTAATAAAAATATAAACTTAAATAGTACGCTCTAGAAAAAGGTATTTTATCCTATTTTACCCTAATATAGTATTACTAACCTTAATAAGCTAAAGGTAAAGTTAATATAAATCTAGCCTTTTAAAAGGTAACTTATTTAGTAAAATTAAAGGTAGAGTTAGAGGGTATAAAGAAGTCTATATTAAAGGTAACTAGTAAGGCTAAGACTAAATAAGTAAAGTATATTAAGGCTTTAGAGAAAGAGATTAAGGTTTTTAAAGCTTAAGTTATAGTATAATAATATAATCTATACCTATATAGGCTATTCTAGGCTTACTAAAGCTAAAGGAGTTAGGATTAGGTTACTTATAATACCTACCTCTTTAAAGGCCTTTAATTAAATTAAATCTCTTTATATAACCTTTTTTATCCCTAATTATACTAAAATAGTTTAGACTATACTTATAAATTTACCTTATTTTACTCTAAAAAGTCTAAGTTTTCTATAAATTTTTAGATAACTTTTAAATATAGATACTATTAAATACTAATAAAACCTTATAGGAAAAATATTAGTTAAGGTAATCCTATAGCTATCTAAGCTATTATAGGCTACTATAGCTTAAATAAAAATATTAGGAATTTGGTTTCTATAAAGATACTATTAAATACTAAAAACCTTATAAGAAAAACTAGTAAAGGTATATCTTTATTATTTTAACTAGAAATTATCTCTTTTCTTTTTTAGTAGCTATTCTAAATACTATTTAAGTATTACCTAGGTTATCTTATACCTAAGAGGTATATTTATCTTCTACTAGAATTATCTTAGTATATTTATAAAGATATTTACTCCTAGCTTTTAGGAATTCTTTTCTATAGGATAACCTATCTATTTTATATAGTATAGCTATTACCTATTATCCGTCCGTAAATCTGTACTTATATAGTTTTAATCTTATATAAGTTAGATAAGAAAAGGGGACGTATGTATATATAGCCTATATAGCCCCTTCCTCTATATATAGAGTCCTCTAACCTTAGTATATAAAAGATAAGACTTTAAATACCTAAATTAAACCTATTATAACTCCCTACTCTAAGTAATTAATAACTTATTATTTACTTTACCTTTACCCTCTATTATAAGATAAATATCTATACTTAAAATCTACCTATACTAATTAGTAGAGTAATTTACTTTATTTTATAAATTAAAATAGTAAAGAATAGAAATTACCTAAAAAGTATAGTAGGGAGTAAGAATACTATTAGATAGAAATTACCTAAAAATTATAGTAAGGAGTAAGAACTATATAGTTATCTAACTAATAGCTTTCTAGTTAACTTATATAACTAATTAACTAATATAATTATATAACTAATAGTAATTCTAGTTAAGCTTAATAATTAGATAACTATACTATATAATTATACTAATAGTAATAAATATATATTTAAGAGACTATATAAATATCTCTTTATAACTAATAAATATAGTACTAATATCTTAGATACTACTATAAATAGTACTAATATCTTAAATACTACTACTAAATAGGGCTATAAAACTAGATAGCCTATAAAGCCTATATATAAATAGATCTTATAGGAGCTATATATTATACGTTAATAATATAGTATAACTTACTAGCTTTAATACTATACTAATTAAATTATAGTATATATATATTAATAATTAGAAGTTTAAAATTAATCTTAATTACTTAGTTATTTTAGATTTAAATAGATATATTATATATATACTTATTAATATATAAATAATTATATAAGATTATAAAAAGGTACTTATAGTATATAGGAAAAGTTTTAAGGAATAAAAAGTTTATTACTTTAACCTTATATAAAAACTACTATAGAGTAGCTTACTAGCTCTCCTAAAAAAGCTAGGAAATAGTTACTATAGTATATAAAGAATAAGGTAAGGTATAAAGCTATTTAAGATTATATAGGATAAAGAATCTAAATTTAACCTATATCCTAATATATAATAAAAAGTAGAAACTAAATCTATAAGTCTAAGGCTAAACCCCTAGGAAGTATAACCTTCTACTAATAATATAAACCTATATAAAAGTCCTTCTAAACTATATAAACTAGCTAAAGATAAATAAGAAGTACCTATTACTCCTTAGCTAAAACTAGAACTAGTAATAAAAGCTATACCCTAACCTTTTTTATATAAGCTAAGAAAGATACTAATACTAATTAATCTTTAAGTTTTATATAAAAAAAAAAACTATATATTAATCTTATATAAATTAATATACCCTTTAAAATTAAGGTACTATAGTAGGTAAGTTATACACATATAAATTTTATACGTACCCTATAAATACTATATACCTACCCTCCTATACCCTATATAAAGCTAGTACCTTAGTAAACCTTAAGTTTACTTAATTACTATTTATAAGTATAGCTATATAATAACTAGGTACTATATAGTATAGTACTAGACCTAGTATAGCTATATATAAACTATACTTACCTCTCTAAACTACCTATACTTTCTAATAATTATATTATACCTAAAAAGCTTACCTAATTCTAGAAAATCTAAAAAAAAAAAATAACTATTTAGGTAAGCTATATAATATCTTAGTAGATAAGGTAAAGATTTTTAGAGATCTATACGTATAACTATAAATCCTAAAGGCCTACTACCTAAATATCTTTCTAGATATCCTTAAGAATTATATATATATATACTACCTATATAAACTAAATCTAAATATAATATAGCTTAAAATATATACTACCTTTAATATATATTTTAATAATAGTATAAATTAGAATTAGTACTAAACTAACTAGATAATACTCTTTTTTATATATTATAAAAGAAAGAACCTAAATAAGTCTTTATATAAAGTACTTAAAATAATAATTAATAAAATAATACTTATATAAAGAATACTTAGACTTAAGTACTAAGGTAACTTATAGCTTTATATAGCTATTATATAAGTATATTAAGGATAACTAAAGCTTAAACTAGCTCTATTTACCCTAAAACCTATATATAAAGTATTATTTAATAACCTTTATATAGCTATCTAAGTTACTATAGATAGGTAATCCTTCTAGTTTATATATAATACTAAAGATATATACTATATAAATAGAAGATACTTAACTATACCCTACTATATAAATATAAAAAAAAAATAGTTAAGGTTATTACCCTTCTAGTAAGGATAGTAAGGAAACTACTATATAATAAAGATAAGAAGGTAAAATATTTATACCTTATAATTATATAATAAAAAAATACTTTATCTATTATAAAAAAAGATACTAGTCCTTAAACTATCCTTATTTAAAACATACTTAACTATACTAAATAATAATATGTTAGCTTATATAAGAAATTCTATTAATAAATCCTAAGTATAGAAAAGGTATTAGTATATATTATATCTTTTAAAGAATAACTATTATATAAAAATAAATAAAATAAAAATATAAATAAGAATAATAAAGAATAAAGTAGTAAAATAGATAATAGTAATAATATTATATAATTTCTTACTACTATATTATACCTCTATTATATAACTAGTAAAGATATCTATAGTAAAAAAAGGTATACCCTATATAGTAATTCTTACTAAAAGATTAATACTATATATTATACTAAGGTAAGCTTTAGAATATAAAAGCTTTATCTATCTTTATTATTAGTAAAGTATAAGCTAAAATATACCTCTAAGAAAATACGTATATTAAAGTAGACTAGATACTAGGTATATAGACTATTAGCTTTAGTAGCTAAGGTATAAAAAGTACCCTTAGTACTCTATAAGTATAAAACCTACTTAGTATAGTTATATACTATATACTTAATATACTAACCCTATTTCTCTTTAGCCTTATAGATACTAATAAACTAAATACTTACTTTAATAATATTCTAAATATTATTATATAAAAAAATAGCCTAATAATACCTATTATATATAAATAGGAATACCTATTTTTTAATTTAAGTATATATAAACTATAAATTTTCTTTATAGAGTTAGAGCTATAAAGACTCTATAGAAGATTTAGCTACTCTTATATAGAATACCTCTATAAAATACTTTTAGAAGTAAGATATAATACTAATTAGTTAATATTAGCTAAAATCTAGAAACTTTACTACTTTTACTAATTATATATATAAAGTCTAAAATAATTTAAGTTTATAATTAAAAATAACCTCTACTTTAATTATAAAGTTATTATTAATATTATATAAATTACTAGATAAAATATCCTATATATAATTAATATAGATACCTTATTCTAAGCTATAATATTCCTTATATTAATATCTATATAAGATATATAGAAAGTACTTAGTAAATACTAGATTAATATATACTAAGGATTACTAAATATAATTATATATAATCTAAAAATAAACTTTATAGCTAAGGACTTTTAAGACTATATAAAGATTATTAGTATTATATATTATTAAATCCTAGTTAAAGTATACTAGGTAGTTAGTAAGATTAAATATACGTATTAATCTTTATACTGTATATTTAAAATCTTTAGAGTAGAACTATAGAAGGGTATAGATAATAAATCTATCCTCTAAATAGTAGTAAAAGCTTTAAATAATATAGCTAGACTAAATAGTCTTATACCTATACTTCTAATTTTTAGTAAATACCTAAGAATTAATAGAGAATCTTTATTCTTACCTAATATTATAATAAGAGTATATACTATATAAAAAGTAACTAAGTTACTATATATAAAGTAAGTAAAAAAGAAAGTAAATTATACCTTAAATATAAGGAATAGCCTAGACCTGTATAATATTCTTAACTTACTACTCTAATTAGAGATTATAATATAAAGAAAGAATAAAGGATAGAAAGAACTATATAAACTAAAGTCTACTAATAGATATAATATTATAATTAAGATAGAAAATAGACTATCTACTTTCTATACTATATATATAAAGCTATATTTCTATAGAATATTATATAATATTACTATAATAATACCTCTATCTAACCTAGATAAACTAGAAGAACCTACTATTATTATATCTATAGTTAGATAATATAGATAACTACTACTACTCTTATTAGTATAAAAGGCTATATATAAAATAGTATCTTCTATATAAAAAATAGTAGGTATTATATAAAAATAAGGAAAACTATAAAAAACTATAGACTAATTTCTTATATAAAAAAAAAAATAACTTTATACTTACTATAAAACTATACAGTAAGGGTATAATTACTATACTAGGTATACCTTTTAAACTATCTAATTATACTAAGATAGATTTATTAATCTAGAATAGAATCTTTAAAGTTCTAAGATTTAACCTAAATAAATATATAGGAAAAATCTTTAACCTTAAACTTATATAAGAAGTTAAAGGTAAGTTATTAAAGCTATATAAAAAGTTAAGACTTATTCTTACTAGCTACTTAGATAAAAAAAAAGGAGATCCTAATATAATCTTTTACTATCTAATATATAAGCTAAAGGCTATTACTTATAATTAGAGTATTACTTATAGCTATGTATAATATATATTATAAACTTTATAATATTATATAAGTATATATATAGGTAAAAGATAACTTAGCCTATATAATATATATAAGACCTCTAAAAGAACTTAAGTCTTTTTTCCTACTAGATATAATTCTATAAGTTATCTATCTACTATATAGAGTAGTAAAATCTAGCCTATATTAGTTTAAGATATACTATAACTACTATAGGTAAAAGCTCTATATAAAGACTTTAATATATAATTCCTACCTTTTACTAATAAATAAAAGAATTAGTATATTTAGTATTACTAATCTCTAGATAGATAATATAATTAGTATTATAATACCTTTATTTATATAATAAGAATAAAAAAAGCTAAATAAAGCTTAGTTCTATATAAAACTAAAGAGTATTCTTTTATATAAAGAACTACTTAAATTTAATAGTAAATAAATAGAGCTAAATAGAAGTACTATCTACCTTATATAAAAAGAATAAACTAAGTATCTCTATATAATTAAGGTAGATTTAAAGGATACTATATAAAGGTATATTAAGTAAAGGATAAAAGAAGTATATATTACCTTAGTTTACTAGCCTAAAGTAGTATTTAATCTATTAACTACTATATAAATAATAGTACTAAATACTTAAGAAATTATAAACCTAAATATATAGATCTAGTAGTAAATTAATTACCTAGATAGAGGCTTAAACTTTATACCTTTAGATCTTACTTATATAAAGCTATTTATTTTTATAGATAGATTCTTTATAAATAATAAAGATTTTAGTTTATAGCTTAGGTTTATTATTATCCTTACTACAGAGGAACGTATAGGATACGTATATAACTTTATTATCTCTAGAAATATTATATACTAGAATTTAACTAAGTATAAATATATTACCTAAAGTATACTAGCTAGTAAACTATATAGGATAGTTAATAGATTTAATAATATAATAGTATTAAGTATAATACTTAACTAGCTTACATAATAACTAGATCTACTAAAGATCCTAGTTATTATTTATATAGACTTAAAGTTACTATATAATTATCTTATTAAACTTAGAATAATAAATAAAAAGAGACTTATAATTAATATTATATTACTCTAAGAATTGTATAAGAATTAAAAGATCTTAGAAGTATAATAGATTAATAGAAAAGATAATCTAGCTAATACCTATATAAAGAAATTCCTAAACCTAGTACTATAAATACTAGTATTAGAGAATAAATTATAAGTCTTAGTTAAAGCCCTTATATAGAGACTAGTATAGAGTAGCTACTTATGTATATATATATTTCTTTTATTATTTTTTTTACTTTAACTAGTATATTTAAAAATATATAATAGTAGGAATATTCTTTATTTTACTTTATAGGTAACTACTAAGTTAAACTAATACTTACCTATATAAAGATAAAGCCTAAGTATAATAATTATAGTAAATACTATATAACTACTAAATATAGGAACTATAAGCTCTACCCTAGAATATAGAAATAGAATAGTACTCTAAGAAAAAACTAGAACCTATATAACCTATATAGTAATACTTATACTTATTAAGGTTAATAAAGCTATAGCTCTATATAAGTATAGCCTAGAAGTAACCTTTATAATAAAGAAGTATTATATACTAGTAATATAAGTTAATAGTAAAGTAAAGATAAATAGTTATATTATAAGATAGTATATTAGTAGTAGTAATCTTATTATCCTATATAGAATAGTTAGTAAGGGAAGGCTACTAATAAGAGGTTCTATATATTAATATAAAGACTAAGAATAAAGGTATAATAGGTAGCTAAAGTAGTAGGAAGAGTTATAAGTATCTATCTACTAGGCTTTACCTATATAGAAAGAGTACCTATTATAGAGTTATATATAATAGGCTAAATAGTAGAAGTATTATTACTTATAATCTATATATAAGTTAGTATTACTATAAAAAGAAAAGAGTTACTAAAGATTTAGAATATATATAATATTAATTATAAAAGTAGATAAGTAAATATAAGATAAAGGAAGAATACTTCTATATAACGTAGGAAAGGCCCTTATATACCTAAACTATAACTACCTATATACTAAAGATTACTTACCTTTACTACGCCTTTATTAGGTAGTAATACCTATATAATTAGATAGATATATCTAGTTATATAAGGTAAAGTATAAATAAGTAATAAAGGTAAGGTAGAAGTAGAAGTAGTAAACCTATATAATTATATAACTAGCCTATTACAGGCCTATATAATACTACCTAGAGAAAATAATAGGACTTACTTATAAGGATAAATACCTAATCTATATACCTTACCTAAAAGACTAAGAGTAAGGGTATATATAAAGAAAAAGTCTATAGTAAAGAAACTCTATACTAAGCTATTAAACTAATAGTAAGGTACTATATAAAAGGTAACTACTATAAAGAGGAAAAGAAGAAAAGAAAATATATTTATATATAGATTAACTAGTAAAGTATTTAATAAAAAGAAAGGTTACTAGTATCTGTCTATAAATCTATACTTATATAGTTTTAACCTTATATAAGTTAGGTAAGAAAAGGGGATATATATATATATAGCCTATACAGCCCCTTCCTCTATATATAGAGTTCTCTAACCTTAGTATATAGAGGATAAGACTTTAAATACCTAAATTAAACCTATTATAACTCCCTACTCTAGGTAATTAATAACTTATTATTTTCTTTACCTTTACCCTCTATTACAAGATAAATATCTGCACCTAGGGTCTACCTACACCTATCCTTATTTTACTTTTAATTAAGGATTTTATCTACCTTTTATATATTATTACTATATCTACGTAAGGTATCTATAATTAGTATAGTTAGGTAAGGTATTAAGCCTTTCTTATTATATAGTTCTAATAATAAGGTATAAAATACTAGATAGACTACTTATAATCCTAGTATATCTACTTTAAATAATAATAGGCTAATCTAGACTATAATACGCCCTAGTTCTATATACTTCTAATTTAGTTTCTTTTTTAGTCTTAATAACTATATATAGTAGTTAAAGATTATAACTTAGTCTCTAATACTAAATAGTATAAGTAGCCTTTTTTTATTTTAATAGGCTTTCTAATACTTATTTATAGCTAGGATTTTCTTTTTATATTCCTACTATAGCCCTATTACTTTTAAGACTAAATCTACCCTAAGAAAAGATTCTTCCTTACCTAGGGGTATACTAGGCTAGTCTACCCTATAAAGGTTTTTTCTAAAGTTTACTTAAAAGGGTATATACTTAGTAGTTAAGTATATACTATTATTATATATAAACTTTACTACTAAAATCTATAATACCTAGTTATTTTATTTTAGTATATAATAATACTATAGGTACTATTTTAGGGTCTAATTCTATCTTTTAGTCTATCTATCTATTTCTAAATAGAATATAGATAATAAGACGCTTTAAGTATTTAGATAATACTAGAAAAAGTCCTAATACTTAGAATTTATTAGTAGGCCTTAATCTAAGATTATTTACTTAGGAATACTATAAAGTTAAATAACTTTATAAAGCTAGGCTTATACTAAGTTAATACTATCCTAATCTTCTTTAGTTAGGATATAGTATACTATTTTAGTTAAATAGTATATAATAATAAGTATTATATTATATACTATACTAAAAAACTTACTTAGAGAAAGTTCTATAATAAAGTTTATTATAACTTTTTTTATAGTCTATTTAGTAGTAGGAGAGGTATAAGTAAGCTATAAGGTTAATACTTTATAGGTATTAACCTTTTATAGGGTAAATATTTTTAGTAATACTATTTTATATTTTTTTTTATTTCTATCTACTTATAGTAGTATTAAAGCTTCTTTAGTATTCTTATAGTACTAAAGTATCCTATAAATAGATTATTATAGCTTTCCTTAAGTCCTCTTAACTTATTTTAAGGATTATTAAGCTACTTTAGCCTATTCTATACTAGACTAGTTAACCTAAAATTTCTAAAGTCTTCTTAATCTTTAAATTTATTAGAAGTATTATTTATAGCTACTTTTATATCTTCTATATTCTTAAAATCTTTTAGTTATACCCTTTAGTATTATTTAACTATATTAAATTCCTATAGTACTTTTCTAAGCTAATTTTATTTTATAGTTTTTTTAGCTACCTAGGTAGTTACTATAGCTACTAATAGGTTATAGTTTCCTTTATTTAATAGGATGTCCTATAGTAGCTATATAAAAGCCTTATTATACTTTTATATAGGCTTTTATACCTTAGCTATATAATCTAGCTTTCTTAAAGGCCTATTTACTAGGTTTATACTTCCTAGTCTATAGAATAGGATAAAATTAAAGTAGGTTAATACTAGGTAGGATTTTACCTACTAGTAGTTAAGTATTTTAGTTTCTATAAACTATTTTAGGTTTATATAGTCTATTAAGATCTTAAAATAGATTCCCTTAAGATATTAGTACTAATACTCTAAACTCTTAATAATAGCTAGTAATTCCTAGTTATATATATTATAATTATACTTAGCTTAACTAAGCTTTTATAAGTAAAAGTTAATTAATTTCTAATTAGGTATTCTATCTTAATTTAGGCCTTTCTAACTTAAAATACCTAAAATTATACCTCCTAAGGTATTAACTTCTACTTTTATTAGCCTATCTCTCTTAAAATAGGTAAGTATAGGTATTTTAAAAGATATATTTTTTAAATATATAAATACTTATACTACTTTTTCTAGTAGTATTAAGCCTTAGCTTTCTTTTCTTCTTATAGCTAGTCTATCTTAAGCCTTATTTAGCCTCTTATAAGTTAAACTAGTTAATAGAAGTATAATTTTACTAAACTTAGTAATAAATTACTTATAGTAGTTTATAAAGCTAATAAAGATATAAATATTATAGATAGTCCTTAGCTTAGGCTAATCTTAGATTATCTTAACTTTCTCTAGGTTAATACTAATACTCTCTAGTATTATTAAGTAACCTAAGTACTTAGTATATTAAGTATATTACTTATACTTTAAAAGCTATATATAAAGCTTTACTTATTTTAATCTAGTAAGTACTTTCTTAATATATTCTTTATATTCTTTTTCTATCTTAGAAAAAATAAAGATATTATCTAAATAAATAATATAGGTTATATTAACTAACCTTACTAAAGTCTAGTTAATATAGGACTAGAATTAAGTAAAGGTATTTATTAGCCTAAATAGTATTACTAAATACTTAAAATATCTATATTTTATTTAAAATACTATTTTTTATTTCTTACCTTTTACTATATAAATTTAATAGTAAGTATCCTAAATATCTAGCTTAGTAAATACCTTAGCTTAACCTAAATACTATAGGGATTCTATAATTAAAGGTAATAGATAGTAATTCTTAATAGTAACCTTATTTAGGCCCTAATAGTCTATATATAGTTATAGGCTACTATTTTTTTTCTTTATAAAGAGTATTAGGGTACCTACTAAAGACTTAGATTAATATATCTAACCTTTAGCTAGATAGTCTACTAAATACTTCTATAGTATAGTTAACTCTAACTTTAAAAGGCTATATAATAGTTAGTATAATAGCTTTTTACTATTAACTAAATTAATTATTAGATTAGCTAGCCTATAGTTAGGAAAAACTTATAATTCTTCTTCTAATATAATATTAGTATACTTAGAATACTATAGAGGTAACTATTCTATTTTAGGCTTTTTTACTTTACTCTAATCTATAAAGTTAATAAAATAGTTATAGATTTTAACTTTAAAGCTTCTTATAGTATATTTAAACTTATTAGTATCTTTAAGGCTAATTTACTAGAACTTAGGTATATCTTTATTTTTAAGTCTCCTAAATAGTATATACTAAGTAGTATAGCTAATCTTAGGTTAATATATATTAATCTAAGGTAAACTTAGATATATTTAGTTTCTTATAAGGTTTATAACTATAAATAGGATCTACTAGGTATCTTTTTTACCTCTTAAGTCTATTATAGTTACTTTAATAGTTATTATTCTATAAACTAATAACTTACTTTTATTAATTTCTATAGCTAATAGCTATAGAAAAGAGTTAACTTAGAGATTCTACTTCTTTACTACTACTCTAGATAGTAGGTTTAGTTATAAACCTCTATCTACTAAGGCTTTAATCTTACCTAAGGACTTTATACTAGTCTTAACTATTAATAGCCTTATAGGCTTTAGATATAATAAAGCTTATATTATATCTAAATCTTAACTTTCTTCTAAGTAGGAGATATAGGTAAGAAAGTAGGTATCTATACTTTCTACCTTTTACTATTTTCTTCTATTATACTAAATAATATTTTATTATCTTTTTTAAAGTTCTAATATATATTAGTAATATATCTAAGTTTCTTATATTTAAAGTATATTAGAGTAGAATAATCCTATTTATCTTTAGCTAATCTAGGCCTACTTAAGCTAGCTTTTCTTAAAATAACTAGCTTTAACTTTTTTAAGATTTTTATATACTTTTCTAAAGGTAATTATAGTAAAGATTTATACTTTACCTTAGTAGAGGTTTTATTAATATTAGGGTTCTTTAATAGGTCTTATTATTACTAGATAATATTAGCTACTATTTTAACCTTTATAAGTATATATTTATACTTCTTAAAATAGAGAAATAGCTATTTTTAGACTTCTTTAGGTAAAGTTTAGATATATTTAATAATCTATAACTCTAATATATAAATACTTCTAAGCTTTTTCTAAAATAGATATATATAGTCTAATAAGTCTATAGGTATTTAAGAAGGTAATATATATACCTTTATTAATATAGTAAAGACTTATTAATACCTTTTTATCTAGAAACTAAGAGAATCTAATATAGCTATCTTTAAATTTAACTATATTAGCTTCTATAAGATTTTTTAATACTCTTAATTAATATAATAAGTATTCTATAATATCTTTATAAATTCTAAAAGGTATTAGACTCTAAACTTAACCTTTTATATTTTAGTTAGAAAATTCTAAAGTAATATTTTAAAAAACTATTTATAATTATATTCCTATTAGGCGCTAGCCTACACAACCAGCCCCAAGCTAGCCCAAAAGGGTATAGTATCTCTAATAAGATATTACTATGTAGAGTACTATATATACTTAATACCTAGTAGCTTATAATAGGTAACTAATCTATTATAGCTAACATAGCGCGCCTAACATTATCTCCCTTCTAGGAGAGCCTTTATCCTAGAGGCTATAATAGGCTATTAGTATGTCTTTGTATATAAAACTTATATAGTACTACCCCCTAGTAGCTTTAGTAGGGCCCCTAATCTGCTCTATGTTACTATATTACAATACTAATAATATACTTAGCTAGCCTTAAAGCATTAAACGTAACTTAAACCTATGTCTAAATAAATGCTTAATAGCTTTAAGACTAGATTAGAGATACTCTATTAGGCGCTAGCCTACGCAACTAGCCCTAAGCTAGCCTAAAAGAGTATAGTATCTCTAATAAGATATTACTATATAGAGTACTATATATACTTAACACCTAGTAGCTTATAATAGGTAACCAATCTATTATAGCTAATATAGCGCGCCTAACAATTCCTAATAATTAAAGTTAGCTTAATTATATTTTATAAACTAATATAGTAGTACTAGCTATAGTAAACCTAATATTAGTATAGTAGCTACTACTACTAGTAATATTAGAGTTATATTAGCCTTATAAAGTACCTATTAATCTTTAGTAAGGTATTTAGTTTAAATTCTATAAAGGTAAGTAAGTTTACACTACTTTTTTTTTTTTATAACTAGTTTTTTAACTTTTATAGTTCTTTATTTAGTTTATCTAAAGTTAGGTATAAATTAGTTACTTTAGCTAATTTTAGCCTATAAAAGGGTAAATTATTTATATTATTTATAGCTTAGTTTTCCCTATTATAAATACCTTCTAAATAGTAATAACTTATTTCTAGAAAGTATAAAAAGGTTTTAGTAACTTAGAGTATAGAGGTTACTAGTATTATAGGGGAGAATAGCTAAGCTTATAGTATAGTAGGTATATACTCTAAGTTTAATATTAAATAAGTTCTCTTTATAATTAAGTACTTAATTTTCCTATAGAGTAGTAGTAATTAGAATATTAGGACCTATAATAGATTAATATAGGAAAGATAAATTAGAAGGCTTATATTATAGGTACTAGATAGACTAATTACTACTATATAGTAATAGAAGGGAGTCTACTACTTATAGTATAATTTATTCTCTTATTATATAGTTATTTAGATATAAGTATTATTACCTTAGAGGAAGTAACCCTAGGTACTAATACCTATAGCTAAAAATCTTTCTAAGTAAGTTAGAATACCCCTATTTTTTCTAAATTAGGCTATTCTAGGCTAGCTAACTATAATATAAGAAGTATACCTCTTATTCTACCTATTTATTCCTATATTTTAGTACTATTACTATTAATAAAAATTCTAATATTAATATTTTTTTTATTCTATACTAGTATAATAAGGCCTTTATAAAGGTTAATAAAAAGGTAAGTAAGTACTAGCTTAAGAAGAGTATTAAAAAGTATCTTTATAAGAATATAGACTTAGATAGTATACCCTAAAAAAAGATATTTTATCTTATTCTACCTTAATATAGTACTACTAACCTTAATAGGCTAAAAGTAGAATTAATATAAATCTAGGCTTTTAAAAGGTAACTTATTTAGTAGAATTAAAGATAAAGTTAGAGAGTATAAAGAAGTCTAAGTTAAAAGTAACTAGTAAAGCTAAGACTAAGTAAGTAGAGTATATTAAGGCTTTAGAGAAGGAGATTAAGGTTCTTAAGGCTTAAGTTATAGTATAATAATATAATCTATACCTATATAGACTATTCTAGGCTTACTAGGGCTAAAGAAGTTAGGATTAGGTTACTTATAATACCTACCCCTTTAGGGGCTTTTAATTAAATTAAATCTTCTTATATAACCTTTTTTATTCCTAATTATACTAAAATAATTTAGACTATACTTATAAATTTACCTTATTTTAATTTAAAAAGTCTAAGTTTTATATAAATTTTTAGGTAATTTTTAAATATAGATACTATTAAATACTAATAAAACCTTATAGGAAAAATATTAGTAAAGGTAATCCTATAGCTATCTAAGCTATTATAGGCTACTATAGCTTAAATAAAAATATTAGAGATTTAGTTCCTATAAAGATACTATTAAATACTAGAAACTTTATAGAAAAAACTAGTAAAAGTATATTCTTTATCCGTCTATAAATCTGTACTTATATAGTTTTAACCTTATATAAGTTAGATAAGAAAAGGAGATATACGTATATTTAGCCTATGTAGCCCCCTTCCCCTATATATAGAGTCCTCTAACCTTAGTATATAGAGAATAAGACTTTAAATACCTAAATTAAACCTATTATAACTTTCTACTCTAGGTAATTAATAACTTATTATTTCCTTTACATTTACCCTCTATTATAAGATAAATATCTATACCTAGGGTCTACCTATACTAATTAGTAGAGTAATTTACTTTATTTTATAAATTAGAATAGTAAAGAATAGAAATTACCTAAAAAGTATAGTAAGAAGTAAGAATACTATTAGATAGAAATTACCTAAAAATTATAGTAGGGAGTAAGGACTGTATAGTTGTCTAACTAATAGCTTTCTAGTTAACTTACGTAGCTAATTAACTAATATAATTATATAACTAATAAGGATTCTAGTTAAGCTTAATAATTAGATAACTATACTGTATAATTATACTAATAGTAATAAATATATATTTAAAAGACTATATAAATATCTCTTTATAACTAATAAATATAGTACTAATACCCTAGATACTACTATAAATAGTACTAATATCTTAAATACTACTACTAAATAAAGCTACTAAACTAGATAGCCTATAAAGCCTATATATAAATAGATCTAATAAGAGCTATATATTATACGTTAATAATATAGTATAACTTACTAGCTTTAATACTATACTAATTAAATTATAGTATATATATATTAATAATTAGAAGTTTAAGATTAATCTTAATTACCTAGTTATTTTAGATTTAAATAGATATGTTATATATATACTTATTAATATATAGATAATTATATAAGATTATAAAAAGGTACTTATAGTATATAAGGAAAGTTTTAAGGGATAGGAAGTATATTACTTTAACCTTATATAAAAACTACTATAGAGTAGCTTACTAGCTCTCCTAAAAAAGCTAGGAAATAGTTACTATAGTATATAAAGAATAAGGTAAGGTATAAAGCTATTTAAGATTATATAGGATAAAGAATCTAAATTTAACCTATATCCTAATATATAATAAAAAGTAGGGACTAAATCTATAAGTCTAAGGCTAAACCCCTAGGAGGTATAACCTCCTACTAATAATATAGACCTATATAAAAGTCCTTCTAAACTATATAAACTAGCTAAAAGTAAATAAAAAGTACCTATTACTTCTTAGCTAAAACTAGAACTAGTAATAGAAGCTATACCCTAACCTTCTTTATATAAGCTAAGGAAAATACTAATACTAATTAATCTTTAAGTTCTATATAAAAGAAGGAAACTATATATTAATTCTATATAGATTAATATACTCTTTAAAATTAAGGTACTATAGTAGGTAAGTTATATACATATAAATTTTATACGTACTTTATAAATACTATATACCTACTCTTCTATACCCTATATAAGGCTAGTACCTAGGTAGACCCTAAGTCTACTTAATTACTATTTATAAGTATAGCTATATAATAACTAGGTACTATATAGTATAGTACTAGACCTAGTATAGCTATATATAAACTATACCTACCCCCCTAAACTATCTATACTTCCTAATAATTATATTATACTTAAGAAGCTTACCTAATTCTAAAAGATTTAGAGAAAAGAGAATAACTATTTAGGTAAGCTATATAATATCTTAGTAGATAAGGTAAAGATCTTTAGAGATCTATACGTATAACTACAAATCTTAGAGGCCTACTACTTAGATATCTTTTTAGATATTTTTAAGGATTATATATATATATACTACCTATATAAACTAAATCTAAATATAATATAGCTTAAAATATATACTACCTTTAATATATATTTTAATAATAGTATAAACTAAAATTAGTACTAGACTAACTAGATAACGCTCTCTTTTGTACGTTATAAAAGAGAGAACCTAGATAAGTCTTTATATAAAGTACTTAAAATAATAATTAATAAGATAATACTTATATAAAAAATACTTAGACTTAAGTACTAAGGTAACTTATAGCTCTATATAGCTATTATATAAGTATGTTAAGGATAACTAGAGCTTAAACTAGCTCTATTTACCTTAACATCTATATATAAAGTATTATTTAATAACCTTTATATAGCTATCTAAGTTACTATAGATAGGTAATCCTTCTAGTTTATATATAATACTAAGAATATATACTATATAGATAGAAAGTACTTAACTATACCTTACTATATAAGTATAAAATATAATAGTTAAGGTTATTACTTTCCTAGTAAGGATAGTAAGGAAACTACTATATAATAAAGATAGGGAGGTAAAATATATATACCTTATAATTATATAATAAAGAAATACTTTATCTATTATAAAGAAGGATACTAGTTCTTAAACTATCCTTATTTAGAATATACTTATACTAAATAATAATATATTAGCTTATATAAAGAATTCTATTAATAAACCCTAAGTATAGAAGAGGTATTAGTATATATTATATCCTTTAAAGGATAACTATTATATAAAGATAAATAAGATAAAGATATAAATAAGAATAATAAAGGATAGAGTAGTAAGATAGATAATAGTAATAATATTGTATAGAGACTAGCGTAGAGTAACTACTTATATATATATATATTTCTTTTATTATTTTTTACTTTAACTAGTATATTTTAAAATATATAATAGTAGGAATATTCTTTATTTTCCTTTATAGGTAACTACTAAGTTAAACTAATACTTACCTATATAAAGATATAGCCTAAGTATAATAATTATAGTAAATACTATATAACTACTAAATATAGGAACTATAAGCTCTACCTTAGAATATAGTAATAGAATAGTACTCTAAGAAAAAACTAGAATCTATATAACCTATATAGTAATACTTATACTTTATAGTATTAATAAAGCTATAGCTCTATATAAGTATAGCCTAGAAGTAACCTTTATAATAGAGAACTATTATATACTAGTAATATAAGTTAATAGTAGAGTAAAGGTAAATAGTTATATTATAAGATAGTATATTAGTAGTAGTAATCTTATTATTCTATATAGAATAGTTAGTAAAGGAAGGCTACTAATAAGAGGTTTTATATATTAATATAGAGACTAAGAATAAAGGTATAATAGGTAGCTAAAGTAGTAGAAAGAGTTATAAGTATCTATCTACTAGGCTTTACCTATATAGAAAGAGTACCTATTATAGAGTTATATATAATAGGCTAAATAGTAGAAGTATTATTACTTATAACCTATATATAAGTTAGTATTACTATAAAAAGAAAAAAAAGAGTTACTAGGAATTTAGGATACGTATAATGTTAATTATAGAGGTAGATAAGTAAATATAGGATAAAGAAAGAATACTTCTATATAATATAGGAAAGGCTCTTATATACCTAAACTATAACTACCTATATACTAAAGATTACTTACCTTTACTATACCTTTACTAAGTAGTAATACCTATATAATTAGATAGATATATCTAGTTATATAAGGTAAAGTATAAATAAGTAATAAAAGTAAGGTAGAAGTAGAAGTAGTAAACCTATATAATTATATAACTAGCCTATTATAGGCCTATATAATACTACCTAGAGAAGATAATAGGACTTACTTATAAGAATAAATACCTAATCTATATACCTTACCTAAAAGACTAAAAGTAAAGGTATATATAAAGAAAAAGTCTATAGTAAAGAAACTCTATACTAAGCTATTAAACTAATAGTAAAGTACTATATAAAAGGTAACTACTATAAAAAAAGAAAAAAGAAAAGGAAATATATTTATATATAGATTAACTAGTAAAGTATTTAATAAAAAGAAAAGTTACTAGTATTTATCTATAAATCTATACTTATATAGTTTTAACCTTATATAAGTTAGGTAAGAAAAGGGGATATATATATATATAGCCTATACAGCTCCTTCCCCTATATATAGAGTCCTCTAACCTTAGTATATAGAGGATAAGACTTTAAATACCTAAATTAAACCTATTACAACTCCCTACTCTAGGTAATTAATAACTTATTATTTTCTTTACCTTTACCCTTTATTATAAGATAAATATCTATACCTAGGGTCTACCTATAGTTATATTAACTAACCTTACTAGAGCTTAGTTAATATAGGACTAGAATTAAGTAGGGGTATTTATTAGCCTAAATAGTATTACTAAATACTTAAAATATCTATATCTTATTTAAAATACTATTTTCTATTCTTTATCCTCTACTATATAGATTTAGTAGTAAGTATTCTAAATATCTAGCTTAGTAAATAACTTAGCTTAACCTAAATACTATAAGGATTCTATAATTAAAGGTAATAGATAGTAATTCTTAATAGTAACCTTATTTAGGCCCTAATAGTCTATATATAGTTATAGGCTACTATTTTTTTTCTTTATAAAGAGTATTAGAGTACTTACTAAAAACTTAAATTAATATATCTAACTTTTAGCTAGATAGTCTACTAAATACTTCTATAGTATAGTTAACTTTAACTTTAAAAGGCTATATAATAGTTAGTATAGTAGCTTTCTACTATTAATTAAATTAATTATTAGATTAGCTAGCTTATAGTTAGAAAAAACCTATAATTCTTTTTCTAATATAATATTAGTATACTTAGAATACTATAAAAATAACTATCCTATTTTAGGCTTTTTTATTTTACTTTAACCTATAAAATTAATAAAGTAGCTATAAATTTTAACTTTAAAGCTTCTTATAGTATATTTAAACTTATTAGTATCTTTAAGGCTAATCTACTAAAACTTAGATATATTTTTATTCTTAAGTTCTCTAAATAGTATATACTAAGTAGTATAGCTAATCTTAGGTTAATATATATTAATCTAAAATAGACCTAGGTATATTTAGTACCTTATAAGGTCTATAACTATAAATAAAATCTACTAGATATTTTTTTTATATTTTAAGTCTATTATAGTTACTTTAATAGTTATTATTCTATAGACTAATAACTTACTTCTATTAATCTTTATAGCTAATAGCTATAAAAAGAGGTTAACTTAAAGATTTTATTTTTTTACTACTACTTTAGATAGTAAGTTTAGTTATAAACCTTTATCTACTAAAGCTTTAATCTTATTTAAAGACTTTATACTAGTTTTAACTATTAATAGCTTTATAAGCTTTAGATATAATAAAGCTTATATTATACCTAAATCCTAACTTTTTTTTAAGTAGGAAATATAAGTAAAAAGGTAAGTATCTATACCTTCTACCTCTTACCTTTTTCCTTTATTATACTAAGTAATATCTTATTATCCTTTTTAAGGTTTTAGTATATATTAATAATATATTTAGGTTTTTTATATTTAAAGTATATTAAAGTAAAATAATCTTATTTATTTTTAGCTAATTTAGGCCTACTTAGGCTAGCTTTTTTTAAAATAACTAGCTTTAACTTTTTTAGAGTTTTTATATACCCTTTTAAAAATAATTATAGTTAAGATTTATATTTTACCTTAGTAAAAGTCTTATTAATATTAAGGTTCTTTAATAGGCTTTATTATTACTAAATAGTATTAGCTACTATTTTAATTTTTATAAGTATATATCTATACTCCTTAAGATAAAGAAATAGCTATTTCTAGACTTCTTTAGGTAAGGCTTAAATATATTTAATAATCTATAATTCTAGTATATAAATACTTTTAAGATTTTTTTAAAATAGATATATATAATTTAATAAGTTTATAAGTATTTAAGAAAGTAATATATATACCTTTATTAATATAGTAAAAGCTTATTAATACCTTTCTATCTAAGAACTAAAAGAATCTAATATAGCTATCTTTAAATTTAACTATATTAGCTTTTATAAAATTTCTTAATACTCTTAATTAATATAATAAGTATTCTATAATATCTTTATAAATTCTAAAAGGTATTAAACTTTAAACTTAACTTTTTATATTTTAGTTAAAAAATTCTAAAATAACTTTTTAAAAAATTACTTATAATTATACTTCTAATAATTAAAGTTAGCTTAATTATATTTTATAAACTAATATAGTAGTACTAGCTATAGTAAACCTAATATTAGTATAGTAGCTACTACTACTAGTAATATTAGAGTTATATTAGCTTTATAAAATACTTATTAGTCTCTAGTAAGGTATTTAGTTTAAATTCTATAAAGGTAAGTAAGTTTATACTACTTTTTTTTTTCTAAAACTAGTTTTCTAACTTTTATAGTTTTTTATTTAATTTATCTAAAGTTAGGTATAAATTAGTTACTTTAGCTAATTTTAGCTTATAAAAAAGTAAGTTAGTTATATTATTTATAGCTTAGTTTTTCCTATTACTAATACTTTCTAAATAGTAATAACTTATTTTTAGAAAGTATAAAAAAGTTTTAGTAACTTAGAGTATAAAAGTTACTAGTATTATAAGGGAGAATAGCTAAGTTTATAGTATAGTAGGTATATACTCTAAGTTTAATATTAAATAAGTTTTCTTTATAGTTAAGTACTTAATTCTTTTATAAAGTAGGAGTAATTAAAATATTAAAACCTATAATAGATTAATATAAAAAAGATAGATTAGAAGGCTTATATTATAGGTACTAGATAGACTAATTACTACTATATAGTAATAAAGAGGAGTTTATTACTTATAGTATAATTTATTCTCTTATTATATAGTTATTTAGATATAAGTATTATTACCTTAGGGAGAGTAACCCTAGGTACTAATAGTAAGTATATACTATAATATATAGTATAAATATTATATAGGGCAAAATAGTAATAGAGGTCTAGAAATAGGAAGTAATATATAGTATAACTAATACCTAAGGTAGTTATACAATATATTAAATATTAGTAGTTTATACCCTAAGTGAATTACTACTTATATTAGACATTATAGTATATATAGCTAGTAGCTTTAATAGATGACGAAACTGTTATAGGCAAGTTCTCTAAAATAACCAAGGTTACCCTGCGCATAATGTTGGTCAAGCCGGTCCCTTATGATTTTTCACACGTCGGAGATTTAACTCGCATTCTTAAAGCTAGGATGCCTTGTCACGCGACACAACAGCACAAACGGAGGGAGGAGTCTTTTTGCGAATATAGTTAAGCTCAGGCGCTGGAAGCTGTACTACGCTTCTAGAAGGGTCGATTTGTGCGTGCATGGTAGACTTGGGATGTTACAACAGCTTGGACCCAAAAGATGAAGAAAAAAGTCTAGGTCTTTGAAAGCAGAAAGATGCCATGAAGCAGGGGTATGTCTATGTAATGCACGAAGGTGGCAGACCATTAAGCCGTATACAGTGAAGGGTATAGAACGCCTGAGAAAACATATGACACGCGGGGATATGTCGAGGCTGTGAACAAAAAGAAACCCGGGGAAAGCTACTTGAATTTCCTCCTGCTAGGTTGAGCTCGCGTCGAGTAGTTGTCCAGGCCATCCGATTCGTCATCAAAAACACTGGTGTGTTGATCCATGGCACGGGTGGCTCGCTGTGCACGATCGTGTGCAGCGTTACGCGCATCCCAGGGATCGCGTGAGACCGTTGAAGAAGAAGAAACCGAGGTGTCGGGGAAAAACGGATTATCCAGGCTAGACCCAGAGCTATGCGGAAGTGGCGGACCGAGTGGACGCTCTCCCGCGTACGAAGGACGTCGAGTGGCGGGCGTGCGTTCGTAGCTTTGATTTAAGCTCAGTGGGAACGAGAGCGGCGGCCCGCTCTGCTGCCGTCCACTAGTCGGGCGAGTGCTGTAGTTTTGTTCCACCGGCTTCGGTTGACTGATGCTCGTCCGCCGTTTGCTACCGGACCTGCCTAGTCCAGCTAAGATTGGTTCGTTACCACTGCGCGATGTAGAATTGCGGCGGCCGAGACCAGACAGTGAACGATCACCCCCACGAGGGTCCCAGTATGTTGAAGAATCCTTTTGCTGTTGAATTTGATGCTGTTGCAACTTGACGGCTGCCATCCCTTCCGCCAGGTCGCGGGCATCAGCGTGCCTTCGTTCGCCACTCATCTGAAGCTGCTCTGCAGCGAGAAGACGGGCTTGCTCCTCCATCTGAGACTGGGTCAAAGAGTTCCTCCGACCCGCTCCGGGACGAGCATTGTGGAAGCTTAGAGGAGGCTTGGCCTTTTCCTTTTTGGGCCTCTCCGTCGCCTTCACTTCACGGTCCAATCGTTCCGCTACTTTGTGCTCTAGCTCAATCTGCTGCTGCTTCTGACGACGAGAATCCTCTCTGACCTCGGCCCGGAGTTTCTCTTTCTCAGCAAGTGATTTCTCAGCGCGTTCCTGAGCTCGGAAGTTGGCGCGATCAACTTCGAAGCGCACTTGCTTCACATTCTCTTCTTTGCCAAGACTCTCAGCGTGGAGGCGGTCTGCTTCCTCTTGTCGCGCACGCTCTTCCCTCATGCGGCGGTCATCTTTACCTTTGCGTGGGTTCTCCGGCGCACCTGAGCTAGCGTGAGAGGAGGCTGATCGATCTGCCAAATCCCCATAATCCAGGGGGAACAGCCCTTCTGACGCCTGAGTATCTTCCGCATACTTGGGAGAGACGACAGAGGTGTTGTACTTCTTGCGGGACGGAGGGGGTGGGTTGTGCACCACCGTCGAAGTATACTTGGTAGTACGACCACCAATACGATCCTCATATTCAGGGTCGGGATCTGAAGTGATATACAGAGATGGTGTGCGGCTGGAAGCAGTGGATGATGTCTGTCGGTGATGGCCTTTGCTAGACGGAGTCGGGATGTAGTTGCCGGTCTGGCTGTACGATGCTGGGGCCAGAGGCGCGTCAGGAAAACCAGTGCGCAAAGTAGCAGACGCATCAGAGCCAGGAGAATCCAGTATTCGATCATCATTAGATCCGGCAGAGGCTGCACTGAGCGATGATCTGTTTGCCTGCTTCACCGAGATCAAAGGATACTTTTTCCCCCTGTCTTTCTTGGAGCTGAAGTTGATGTGAATCTCAGCGGGCACCTGCATGTTTCCATCACGAGTCGAAGGACGAGACCCTGTGTCGGAAGGACGTCGATTTTCCACAAAATATGTTCCGTTGCCAGTTGGCGTTGCCGGGTGGGGCGGGGACGGAGTGACATCGTGGGTGATCTGCGAGCCTTTTTTGGGGTAGTACTCCGAGGTTCTCTTTTTGACTTTGGAGCAGAGCTTGCTACCACGAGCCTTCTCACACGGGAACGACTCCTCAAACTTGGAGCGGTGCCCATCGGCACGTATGTAGATTCGTTCTTCGACACGACACATCGTGGCGACGATGTTCTCGCACTGACAGGGGTGACTAGATGCGATGTCGTCTTTGGTGCCTCTACCACAACCTCAATGACGGCTGGGTGGAAGGCGGTCGTTCCAGGGAATGCTTTACAGCACAGGCCGGGAAGACTTGTGCGTGTGTGTGTGTGTGTGTGTGTGTGTGTGCGCGAGCAGTGAACAGTCTGGCTGGATCAGGGGTGACCCCTACGAGTGCTTTACTGTTTACTTCGTGTCTGGCTAGATATTGCAAATTGGAGCGCAAAGAGATACTCATATGCGATGCGCAATGGAGGGCCTGGCAGTAACGTTGTTTTCGGGGAGTTATTTGGGGAGCAGGTGACGTCCCAAGTGAGACAAGCTTGAAATAGGATGAGTGTACTCGTCAGTCTCGGGGAGGCGTGGACTGGACAGCCAAAGAGTCACAGTGGCGAACGTGTAAATATAAAGAGAGATGTGCAAGAGGATTCCGCAGCTATGCAGGATACAGAAAGAAAAAGAGCAGCCCTACTGGGCACAGGGTTGTTTTAAGTGCGGTGCGGCGCAGAGTGCAGCCTGAAAAGCGCGCAAGACCAGGACTAGGGATCAATTAGCAGAGCGCACCAAAACGGCGCGAAGCAAAGACGCCAAAGAGAATGCCAGGCCGCAACCATGGGCAGCACGGATGTGCATGAACATGATCCGAGCGGGTTGGGGTCCGTCTGCGCAGCTGCGCAGCGGTGAATTGCACAGCCTGGCCAGCCACAAGTGGACCGCAGCGGTGACCGGTGTCCTGTGCCTACAGGCTACAGATGATGTAGAGGGTGGGAAACATAGTCTGACTCGACCTGCGAGCAGAGTGGTCTGGCGCGGTGGGAGTGGCCGCGACAGTGTCTCAGACTCGATGGGCAGCAATTGCAAGAAGCCGCCGACCGAGCGTCCCCTGCTGGTCATCGGTACCCTACCCAACGTACTCTCCAGGCTTCGAGCGCTCGCTCACCCATGCTCGAGGCCCAGGAAGTCCCTTGTGGGACATCCGAAACGGCGCTGCTGTTGCCGGGGGAGGAGGGTTGAGTTGAGCCAGCCCGGCTGTACGATGACTGGCGAAGAGGACGGAGACGGGGGAAGGGGGACGGGGGAAGGGGGTGTGGGTGTGAGAAGAAACTGGGTGTGGAGGCTATGCAGTGACTGTCCCGGATGGCTTGGCACGAGCGCGGTCCTGCCAGCGGCTGGCAGCTGCCAGGCACCAAACAATGCAGATTTGCTGATCGGCGCCCAATGGGCGGGCATGTGCTGCACATTTGCGGAGGCCCGGAGTGCGATGATATGGGTGGAGGGAGGGAAAGTGGTGCCCGCTGGTGGGTGGGGCGGCGACATGTGCGACGGGCGCTAGAGGCCCGCCGCGACTTGCTGCACGCGATACCTAACGAACGCAACGTTCGCATGCTGTCCTCGCGCGTCGCATTGCGAGATTTCAGTGTCGTGAGTCGTGGGCCGTGAGTCGTGGGCCGTGAGTCGTGATTCTATTGCGCCGGCGCCGCCTCTCCCGCCGGGAAGCACGCGCCCGCGCAGACACACACAGCGGCGGGCGCGCGCGGTGGGCGGCCAATGGGCGGTGCGCGCGTGAGCAACTGGCCGCCTTGTTGCCTGCTGCTGCCCTGAGAGGGAGCCGTTCTTGGCACCCGTGGCCGGTGTGTTAGTCAGCAACACCTTTCGGCCCTTGGCCATTGATTTCAAAGCTTTGCCTCTGGAGGTATTCAGTGCCTGGACATGTGAACGACACGGGGAGCAGCAGGCACGTAGCACGTACGGCATGGGTAATTTGCGACACCGCTCAATTCCATCTTGCTGCGGATCCGGGGATGCAGGTGGGCGTTGTCTTCTGCGTCGCAGAGCACGGCCACAGGTAAGTAGGATGTATGTGTAGGTCAGCAGCCGTCGCACAGCCACCGCGCAGCCACCGCTAGCAGGGTGCTGTGGCGCCAGTCTCCCACGCAGCGCTAGCCATCCGAGTATTCAACCACTCTTACTGCTTACCTCACCTCGCTTGCCCCTCAACGGCATAGCCTATCGCCCCCACACCAAGCATCTGTAAGCTTTCCTCGAGGATACCTGTCGAGCTGAAGTCATATGTATCGGGTCGTGCTCTAAAATGCTGGCGAAACTGCAGCCTGATACCATTGTAAGCCCCGTGCCTTGGTATCAATTCTACGGGGGTTACATGGTGGCCTTGAACATCATTCGCGCGTTGCTTCGTGAGCATTCGCATTTCATATTGGATACATATTCTACACTGTTCTACTTGTCTTGCACAGCGGGCGAGCTAGGACTCGATCGACCTGTCGCCGTCGGAGGTGTTATGCTGTTGAGAAAGTTGGACATTCTCTGTGCTTGCTCGCTCTGTTCGTCCAGTTCTTTGATCCCGCTAGGGCCCATGCTGCTGATGAGATTCCCGAACGGACTGCTATCATCCGAGTGCTCGCGGACTGGCGGCCTATCTTCTAGTTCCCCACGCGCGACTTGCACTTCTGCTCCCACGGAACGGAGAAGCTTGATGTGAATACGCCCATCATTTGTAACGGAACCAAACTGCGGCTGGACCATGACCTTCTTGCCACCTTTCGTGTCGATATCAATGGTCTCGACATCACGAGCATTGTTGATGTTGGTGCGGCTTCCGCTTGACACGTCGTTGCTACGATATTGGTCATTGGCCACGAAACCAGCTACACCCAGTCGAGCATAGTTCTCCTTGCTCTGAGCAGTCACACGAGCTTGTACGACACGCGCAGGAACCGGCGTTGGGTGCAACTGTGGCCCAAGGATGGGGTGGTTGGCCACGTAGGCTTTCGTGCGGAGATATCCTAAACCTGCTGAAGGGTGGGTCGAGAGGGGCGCATTATCCTGGTCGAATTGGTACTGTTCAACGTCGCGGCGCGATGCATCCATGGCGTAGTTGCGATACTTGAACTTGATGGAGGGAAGTCGCAGGAACGGGACGATGAGCTTCGAGAACAACTGCGAGCCCAAGGGGTCATTTGCTGTCTCTTTGCGAAGTGCGTCAATGCCCGCGGCTACCTCGGCACGCGAAATTGTCCTCCACCGCTCTTCTTGCTGGGCTTGCCATTGTTCTGCTTCCTCCAAGTCCTCGGGCGCGACGGAACCCGCTTTGGACGCCGCCAGTCTTCGTGTGGTATAGATTTTGTTCTTCACATACGCGACAAGATAGTCATTGAACTCTTTCTTCCGTCTGGATATCTGCTTGATGAGAAATGCGACAAACTCGTCTGCACCCATGCCCGGCAACCAGGGCCCATCGTGTTTCCATCGCTTCGAGTTATGTACGGCAGGGTCCACAGGCGGCGGTGTGAAGGGAGTGAACTGATCTTGGTGGTCGTCTTTGGCCCGCTTCCTTATGCTTGTCTGGAGAGCTTCCAGATAAAGACCCGCTTCGTCTAGGCCGAGATCGGTGTCGTAGGATGTGGTGTCGTCACGCGCCTCAAATGCGCCCTTGGGTTTCGCCACCGAAATGTCGAATTCTCTCATGGTGGCCAGCCCCTTCATCATTGGCGTGCCCATCTCCTGCCACTTCTCTCTTGTCCGCACATGATCGGCCGCCGAGTCGAAATCTGTGATGTGCTCGATTGTATCCAGCTGCTTTATCCTGAACACAGGGTCGCTGACCTGGACCAGGTAACTCCGAGCAGGCAGCGGCCGCTTTAAACCCCAGTCGCCTCGAGCTAACGAGCTCTTTGTAGTTGTTATCGCTTGGTGGGTCGGAAATGGTAATGTTGCAGTATCCGAGCTCTTTGTGATGCCGCCGGTCGAACCACTCACAGCAGGCTTTGGGAGGGGCTTTGGGAGTGAGAATAACCGGGAATGGCGGAGGAGGTTTGCGGTGGGCGAAAAGGACTGTCGGCTTGCAGCCATGGCGATGCGACAGCCGCGCGTGGAGCGTCAATGGCGGCTGAAGTGGTGGTGGTGGTGGTGGTGGTGGTGGTGGTACCTAGTACCTGTGGAGAAATGTCGAGATGACTTTGCGGCGCCGCGGAAGAGGTCTGTGCACCAAAACTCCTGTACTTTGTATTGAGACATTCAAGCACACATTGAAATCACGGAGCAGTACGATCACGACCATGTATAAAGTCCATTCGAGGCCCTGGCCATAAACGAATGCAATCGGTCAGAAAACGGTCCCTTCGATCATCTGTAATTCAGTCCTCCACCAATGTTTTCTATCCAGCCTCATGTCGCCTGTCCCAGCAGTGACAACATCAATTTGCACACGAACAAGCACATGTCCTTGAGCTCTTCGATGATGTGTAATTGCAGTGGATGTGGGCGTGCCTCTCCCTTGAGCCGGACCCTAGCTATGCAAGGCGGTGGCATGTCTGTTTTGTAGAATTGCTGCTTAGCACACTGTCTAGTTCGTTCTTCGTAACGCCCCAACGGTTCACCCAGGTAAATGCTTGTCCCAGTCTCCCTGATCCTCTTCGTCGTCGTCGCTGTCTTGACGGCTTCGATCCATGCGGGGAACATGGCCTTCGATGGCCATGGTGTGGTCGCTCGCCTGCGCTGGGAGCGACGGAGCTTGAGGAGGTGCACTGCTGGGGGCACGCTCGGTGATGTGCGCCTGGACGATGTCGTTGTTCGCTTTGCTCGGATGACCCGGCTTTTCTCCGCGTTCCAGCGCGAGGTCTTTCAGAGCGTCTTGCTGCGCAGCCCACGCCTGGGCGACATCGGCGTCTTCAAGAACTGCCGACGCAGTCTCCTGCTTGAGGCGCAGCGGCAGGCTCATCTGGTGCGCGTCTACGTTGTCCACCATGAGCTCGATACTGTCGCCGTAGCCGCCCTGGCGCATCCACGCGGGCTCTTCTTTGAGCTGCACTTTGACGTAGAGGGCTCGCTTGGCGCAGTCGTCGGAGCACCACACCTCGAGCACCTTTCTGTCGACAATCTGCACCCCGTGCTCCGTGTCGACAAACTGCTTCTTCGCAGTGGAGGGCGCTCTCCGCTTGGGCTTGGGGCACAGGGCATAGCCACATCTGCCGTTGATATTGCGCTCCTCGATCAGCGCGTCGTAGTCGGTGGGCTGGAAGCAGACAATGGACTCGCGGAAGTGGAGCGCATCAGCGGCTGCAGGGCGTGTGGCGTCGGCGGTGGGCGACGAGGGGAACTCCATCAGCGCGAGGATGGCATCGAGCACGGCGGCCTCGACCCGCTTGCGCTCCTCGAGGATGTTCGCATGGTGGAGGGCGACTTGGAGGTGACGTGGGTCCACGGGCTTCTGCGCGGGCGGCGCGGGGGATGCTGGCGGGGCGGGCGTCTTCTTGAGGATCGACTTGGGCGGCATGGTCGACGGGTGGATGGGGGACGGGGACGGGGACCGGGAGGGGGACCGGGAGGGGGGACAGGGAGGGGGGACACGGCGGCGGCGGCGGCGGCGGCGTGGCTGTGCATGCAGGAAGCCACAAGCAGCCCTGTGCATGGACCATGGGGCGCGCGGCGCTAGGCCCGAAGCGACGAGGTGCTGGTCCATGATCCGCCGCGAGGCACGTCGTCTCGTCTATGTACCAACGTGGGGTACGTACCAAGCGTGCAAGCCTCGACGACCTCTGCTCCGCTGCCACCGCCCGCCGCCCACCGCCCACCGCAGACGACAACTGACGCCCTCGCCTGCTCCACGCCTGCACTGCTCCGTCGCCGCCCGCTGCTGCCCGCGTCTCTCCATCCGCCGACGCTGCACTGCGCTGTAGGGCTGCCGGCTGCCCGTGGCTCGCCCGCACGTTGTTCCGCGCCGTCCCCTCCGACTGCTGCCCGCTGACACTGGCGTCATCACAGCGCACTCCAGCGGCCGTCTGCAGCATGTACAAGGTCAAGGCCATCTACGACTACGCGTCGCCCCACGAGGACGATCTGAGCTTCAAGGCCGGCCAGATCATCGCCGTCACCGAGGAGGAGGGCGACGACTGGTATGTGGGCGAATACACCGACGACGCTGGGAGCAGGCACGATGGCCTGTTTCCCCGCAACTTCGTCGACAAGTACGAGCCAGAGCCCCCGCCACGGCCCAACCGCGCCTCACGACTCCGTCCGCTGGAGCAGCCCGTCGAGCCAGCCGCGCCGCCCACGCCCACGACCACCCCCGCCGTCCCCCACCAGGAGCCCGCCCCACGGCCTGTCGACGAGCCCGAGCTGCCGCGCGCCCACGCCCACGCCCCGCCGCCGCTCGACGTGCCCGCTGCCGCAAAGGCGCTGCCCCTCCCCATGTCGCCCACCTCGCCAGAGTCTGCGGCCAGCGCCAGAGCCCCTGCGCCACTGCCTGCGCAACTCGAGGCCCCGAAGCCATCGCCCGCGGCGAAGAAGCCACCGCCCCCCCGTGGCTGCCAAGTCCAATGCCTTCCGCGACCGCATTGCAGCCTTCAATGCCCCCGCTGCTGCCCCCATCCAGCCCTTCAAGCCCGGCGGAGCTCCCGTCAACTTCGTCAAGAAGCCCTTCGTGGCACCTCCCCCCCAGCCGCAACGCCTACATCCCTCCGGTCCGCGACACCCCGCAAGTCAAGACGTACCGCCGCGTCGAAGACCCAGAGATTGCCGAGCGCCAGGCACAGGACAATGAGGCTGCCGAAAGAGCAGGCTTGGTGGCACACGATGCCCAGCAGGTGCACGAGGGCGGTGAAGAACAAGACCAGCCCAAGGTCAGCCTGAAAGAGCGAATTGCTTTGCTCCAGAAACAGCAGCAGGAGCAGGCGGAACGAGCTGCCGCTATGCACAAGGAGAAGCCCAGGAGACCGCCCGTGAAGAAGCGGACCGAGTCACACGAAGGCCATATAGAAGACAGCGAAGACGCCGGACTTGAACGGGTAACCAGCGGCGCATCTAGAGATCGTGTTTCACTCGACCATGCCCGACCAAGAGCATCACATGACGCCAAGCGCGAGCATCACAGCGACGCCAACGACGCCGACCAGTCTGGTGCTGGTGAGACTGAGGATGCTGGGGGCGAGTCGACCAGTGTCGAAGACGAGGAACACCGAATCCCAGGACATCCGCCACTGCCAATCAGAACTGCTGCTGCTCAGGAGCCAGAGACCGATGATGAGCAGCATGTTGAAGAAGAGGGCGAGGAGGAAGATGAGATGGATGCGGAAACGCGACGTAAACTAGAGCTGCGAGAACGCATGGCCAAGATGAGCGGCGGTATGGGCATGCCGGGAATGTTTGGTGCTATGCCCATGGGCGGCCTCCCGCCAAAGAAGAAGAAGGCTTCTGTAGAGAAGAGAACGGACGAAGACGAAGCACAATCTATTCCACAGCAGCGGGTTGCCATGTTTCCCATGCCCGGCATGCCCTCTGTCAAGAGCCCTGAACAAGAGGATCGGCAGTTGGCTGTTGAGAAGGAAGAGGAACTGTCGCATCCAGTCACGGGAATGTACGCTGCGGATGAGGTTCCTGACGTTGAGGACGTTACGTTTCAAGCGATGCAGCGGACTCCTACTGGCGAGCGTCCGCCTCCAGTACCGGCAGACAGTAAGTATCTCATTCCTCGCAAACCAGTGAACGCCATGCCCAACAACTCCCTCGACTGCTTCCCAATGGCCACCTCTGAGACCGTCTCGAAGACCTATGTCGCATGTGACGAAATCTCAGAATATGTCATGGTTGTAAGCGTGTCGAGTATGTCCGTTAGGATTCTCTGCGCAATATTCGTCAAGAATGTCCAATACGTGGCTAACGGCTTTCAGGACGGCCCGTTCCTCCACCAGTACCTTCAGCATGTGAGTTGCAAGCAGGCTTCGTGTGTCTGACCATGCTAATGGCTGCCCAGCTCGACCCGTTCCCCCACCTCTTCCCCAAGTTACTTCCCCAGGCCCTGGATCTGAATCTGGGGATGAGATGACAGATGACGCCAACGCCATGTCGCCCAGAACCCCGTTGGCTCCCAGTGTGCCGCTCACAAAACGTAGCTCCTACTTTGCTTCAGACGAGACAGTGCCAGCATCTCCTCTAGCAAGCCGAGCACCGCCACCTCCTCCACCGACCCAGGCACCGCCCTCACGACACGGAGATCCTCAGCCGCAGACGATTGACCGCATAGAGGGCGAGACCGACTACGAAGGTGATTACGATACTGACATCGCTTCTGGCGCCACCCACAAGGACGCCCTGAAATCTCACGCTCGCGAAACAAGTCTTGAAGGACATAGTGCAACCGACGAGCCTCTGTCAGCTCGCTCAATAGACGCGCCGCAATCCATTCCACCGCCGCCGCTTCATTCCCTGCCACGCGCTGTACCTCCACCACCACCTCATCAAGCGCCAAGCCGTACATCGACCGATGCGCCACGTGGCGCACCGCCACTGCCTCCTGTTCCTCCGCCGACACGTGCTCTCGACCATGGTGATGAAGATGACGAGTATGACCCGTTCAAATACAGCGGTCCCCCACCGCCGCCAGCAGCGGCGCCTCCAGCCTTGCGGGCAGTGCCGCCGCCTCCTCAGAGTCAACCGCCTCCACCGCAGTCCAGACCGCCTCCCCCTTTACCGCCCTCGATTCCCCCAGTTCCACAGCATCAAAAACTTGACTTGTCTGACGAGGATGACCTGTACTCTGCACCGACACCAAGGAAGTCTCACGATCGACCGCCCCCTCCACCCCCTCCAGCCCCCTCATATCAGCCCGTGCCGCCCCCTCTACCGCCACAACACCATGCTCCGATCCTTCCTCCTCAAGATCGAGCACCTCCAGCACCCCCGCAAGAGCGGGCCGCACCCCCTCCACCACAAGCCGCTCCCCATGCCCCGCCATCTGATGCCCCGCCCAGACCGACTGTAGGCCGTAAATCGCTTGACGCTAACCGTGTACTTGGTGGTCGAGTGTCGGTCGACCAGTCACGGCCAGCCGCCAACCAGGATTTCATTGCGAGCGATCTCGACATCGGGGCCTCGTCGCACTGGTGGGCTCACTCCAAGCGGCTACCTCCATCATTGCAAGGCCGCAAAGACGTATTGGTCGAGATGAAGAAGACGCAGTCGGGCAACATTGTGGAGAAGACCATCCACGTGCTTTATGTCGACTATTCGCAGACCACCATTTCCGCGCGTTTCGATGTGAGCAATGTCTCCGAGGTAGAATTTGACCAACGTCATGATCCGCCGCCACCCCGGCAGCGCCCAGACCAGCTTGAGGGAGCATATGAGCAATTTGGGCGTCAAATAGCCAAGGCTGTCGAGTTGAAACAGAACTCGGTCGTTGGCAACGGGACTCCTTTCGCGTTGATCGAAGAACTCCTGCGACCACATCAAGACGCCTTACAGCCAGTCTCCACTCGCGCCTATGGAGCACTCGTCTATGCCAACCTAGCAAACGCGTCGACTCTATCGTACGACCAAATTCGCCCGGGAGACATTATCAGCTTCCGCAATGCGAAGTTCCAGGGCAAGACAGGCCCCATGCATGCCAGGTATGCAGCGGACGTGGGTAAGCCGGATCATGTTGGCGTAGTAGTCGAGTGGGACGGCAGTAAAAAGAAGGTACGCGCTTGGGAACAAGGCAGGGAGCATAAAAAAGTCAAACCAGAGAGCTTCAAGATGGGAGATCTGCGATCTGGCGAAGTCAGGGTGTGGCGCGTCATGAGCAAAAGCTGGGTTGGGTGGGCTTGAGCTACGAAGAACCCTCTACATAATCGAAGCATGGAAACTGTAACTAGCATCAATGGTCGACACCCGGCTATCTTGTATATGAGTCGTCACAGAATTTTGGTCGGTATTGTTACCATTAGTTTGTGCAGAACCGATGATGCAAGACCCTATGCATAACGATCCAACCAGCGGTACCATACAAGCCGAAGCCCAGCTCAAGAACAAGCTTTAAAACAATGAAATCACGCCAAACGCCTTTTTGGTCGGCCATTGTCACCCTGTGTGTCCAGTTCGGCCCCGAAAAGTAGGTTGAGACGCCAGTGCAGATGCTGTGTAAAAGAATTCAAAGGAGAACCACCCTCTAAGAGAGATCCATGGGATCTGTAGCGCTGCTGCCCGCGCCTGCATGGGCGCGACCGTGGTAGCCATCGATGACTTGGGGGCTCGACTGCATTTGGGAACTCGGCAACATGGGCGCGGGGACGTTGATGCCCGTATTGACGCCCCCATCTGCTCTGACCTGCGGCGGCGCAACAAAGCCCATCTGCATGTGGTGTGCGTAGACGGGCGGCGTAGACGGCGTGGCTGGCGTGCTGCTCTTCCTGACCGTCTTCCTACCACTCACTCGCTGCGCCCTGGGAGCAGGGAAACACGCATTCTTAACGCGAGTCTGAAACTCCGAGGCGAAGCTGTCAAACGGCTTCTTCTCCTCGGCCGTCTTCCAGCCCATCTTGTTCTTCATGCACTCGGCCTTGCGGTGCGAAATAGTCGAGCCTTCGATGCGTATGCCGTTGTTGTCGAAGCGTCGACAGCAGTCTGAACGCGAGAGAATGAGTAGGACGACAAGGAGACTGACGTTGTCGTTGTCTAGCAGATGGGGAGCGAAGTCGCATACGTTGCAAGCGAAGTGCCGCATGTCTTCCAGTTCCTTGGTGTCGGTGCAGGCCATGAAGCGTTCGGCCATGGCAAACGGTCGAACCATGTCCCTGCAGACGTGGTTCTGGAGGACGTTGGCGACGGAGCTGACAGACACGGGGTAGATGCTGTCGCGGGCAATGCGGTTAGTAGCGGTGGACGAGACTGTCCCTGCAATGTATATGATTTCGATGTCGTCGTACGGTCCACGATCGATCTTGGGTTCTCTGGGCGCCGTCTCGTCCTTCAAGGCCTCTTTGGCGTCTTCTTGTTGCTTGAGAGCCGCTTCCCGCGCCGCCTTGACGGCATCACGTGGTGTGACAAGTCCATGTTTTTGGGCTAGGTCCACAGAGTCCTTGTGCATCTCGAATTTCGAGAGCTTCCGTTCAACGTCTGGAGCCCGGATCCAGTCTTCTGACCAAGGCTCCTCGGCAAGGACTTTGTAGAAGACTTTGGTAAGAGCACGCAGCTTGTTCTCCTGGTCAGTCAACTGGCGCTTGCCGAAGTAAAGTTCGTCGGTCTCTGCATACGCAGTCTCTATAAAGGTTTTCCGGTCTTTCTGAGTCAGTTGGCCGCGAGCAGGATCGTTCTTGAAATCTTGGATTATGTGCATGAACTTGTTGTGAAAGATGTCATCAAACAGCTTGGGACTCTGTGTTGGAGTCGCTATGTCACGTGTTAGATAGGAGCGCTGACGGTTTTCGATGACCTACAACTTGGTGTTTGTGGCTGTTGTGGAGGGGTCGGTGAAGCAGTAACATGATGAGCAATGGCGGCAGGCGACATGGTTCCCCACGCGCTGAGTGTCACTGGAAATGGTCCGAGTCCTTCTTGAGGCTTCTGAATCCTAGCACGACAGATTAGTTTCGTTGATAAAGTTGTTCGGTTTAGTGTCACTGCTAGCTGCGTTGAAGTGAGGGCTGCAAGGTGGTTGGGGCTGCTGAGACTTGAAAACATTCACGTCGCTAACTACTAGCGCGAGTAAGGTACTAGGGTCGCACTTGGCGGAGCATTGACCGGGCACGTGACATGGTGTCGCACTTGAAAGCCACCTTTGGCAACGTCATAGCTCGGTTGCTTCAGCCAACCTGATACTCAACACAACCCATAGATGTGTCTTCGATCGTTTGGGCTTCTGCATGCTGCTATAAGAGTCTGCTTGGAAGAGTCCCAGCGCAAAAGTATGGTTGATGCATGGTCCCAAATTCACCGCTCGGACTCAAACAAATAGATAGCATCAAACGGCTCACCAAGCCTCAGCAGTGAGTGTATAGCTGACCATCAAGCTGACTGAATGCCTTTGTCCATCTACCATAGGCCATGCTTGGGATGGTTGAGTGTAACAGCTTACAGATTGGCATCCTCGACCACGCATCCACATTGTCTATCTTGGATCAAGAATCTACACCAGAAATGTATAGGGCTTTCTCTTCATGAGGTATTTCGTGAGTCATATCAAATATTCTGAACATGAAATTAGCGCACACGAAGGAGACATGGCTGAGCTCCTCGCAAGAAACGCGTCGGCGGCTGGGCACATTCTGCTTTCACCCAGTGCTGAGAACAAACGCGAGACGGGGCTATAAAAATTTACTCGGCCTCTCTCATCATACTCTATCCGATCGTAATTTGTCCATTTCACTGGATCGTTGCCACTATGGAGCTCAATAACTTTGAAGTCTTGTCTTTCTGGCTGTGCTCGATGCTCTCTGGCATCATTGTTACCTTCTGGACAACGGTATATCATCTCGCTGTGCTTAAGTCTACATGACTCTAATTTCAATAGACTGGATTCGTGACGGATCGCGAGTTGTTACTCATCGTCGCACTGTTCGCCATCGTGGCGTCCAGCGTAGTGTCCACGAGCTCCGCCAGCAGAGCCTCTCGCGCTTTCCTCTCACAGCATACTGGAGCCGTACACGAGAAGCAGATCGAGGACCTGAGGGAAGCGCATCGTCGACACGTCGCAGCGCTCAAGTACGAGCACCAAACGCTCATCCGCGAGCTGCAAAGCAGTCTCGACGCAGCCAACGCCAAGTTTGACCGTGTGCACCGCGACTACGACTGGATGAGCGGCATGTATCAGGATAAAATCCGCAGCGTACAAGAACAAGAAGACCGCATCACATACCTCGAGGGCAAGCTTCAGGAATTCGGTCAGCTCAAGCCAGCCATGCACGTTCCCTTCTCCGCGCCGCCTTCCAAGGTCACTTTCTCTGTGCCGCCACGTCGTAGGCTACCAGAGCCATGGAAGTGGGCTCCTCATTGTCCGAGTCCGCTCTCTCAGGTCGTCGAGCCCGAGGCTGAGTAGGCTAGCAGGGTTTTGCAATGATGAAGCAAGCACAGCTTCTGGGTGTTGTGCAGTATCTCTTGGTCGTGATGGAACTTGACATTCGCTATCAATCTGGTCTGATGTCGAGATGCGGCTGAAGCGCAGTGGCAGGCTGCGGAATGGCCGAAGAGGGTTAGCCGGCGAAAGTGGTCACGGCCTTGGAACCCATGTTGGTCTTCATGCGGCTCTTCGAGTTTTGTGCACCATGGCAACGAAGACTTCTTTACTATGAGCCCTCCTATGACCTGAAATATCCAATCAAGCTCTGTAATTGTCGCTGAACGAGTCAGCCGAATGCTCTATTCTCCATGCCTGCCTAGACACTATTCGGCAAGAAATGTATTCTGCTTTGTTGCTTGTAAATCACGCACAAGGATGCAATATTGATAGCGGCATTTTCTCATGGCATTCCGCTCGGCCTCAAAGTCATGGTCTAGTGTCCAAAACAGGTAATTTATTGATTTTCTCAACAGCGAAATGCCCTCTGGCCGATGTCTTGCGAGAGAATTGAGTCTGAATATCCAAGTGCAAGTACACCCACAAATATCTCAACAGCATGTTCCAAAGCGCTTGAACGGCTTGTTGATAGACTTGTAGTTCACAGTAGCCTGTCTAGGCTGGCGCTCCACCCAAGTATTACCGTTCTTGTGTATATTCCTAACTCATCGATTAGGATGAGAAGACGGCAGACACAGCATCACAGCCCCGAATGCGAGAGGCTGCGCAGTGATCTGAATCTTGTGTACCTCATGCATGCGGCATCCGTGTTACCGCAAAACACCCAGACTTGGTGCAAACAATAGCGCCCAAGTAGCCTACATGGGTATGAAAACCCGTTGGCTATCACCGACAGTGTCACCGTTGTGTTCCACAGTGACCTCGATTCCAGATTAACCACGAGTGAAGAGCAACATTGCATTTTCAGCATTCGTGGCTGGCAGGTGAAACCAGACGCAGCGTGAAAGAGATGGCGCTCCAGGCAACCTTGGAGGCTCCAACGGCCGACCTTGAGCGACGATATCGTCACCGGCGCATCTGCGAAGTTCCTTCCTCTTCTTTCCTCACGCCAAGCGCATCAACCTCCAGCTCAACATGGCCGTGCGTATTCCCGCTCAGATCCGAACAAGGCCCCGTTGTCTGTCATCGAGTCTTTTATTGTTGCGGGTCGATCCAGTACCTGGTGCTAACATCCCCCAGCTCAGTACCGCACACAAAGTGGCCATTGCTGTGGTCTTGCTCATCATGGCTTGCACGATCATCACCAGCATCATCATGTGTCGCAAATACAGCAAGCGTCCTCATAAGCACGCAGACAATGAACAATCCAGCCGCGAGTGCGAATCATCAACCCAGACTTCCCTACCTGGTGAGGACCAAAAGAATTGCTTCTCAACATTCTACAACTGGCTACGCACGAAGCGTCATGTCTCGACAATTACGCCACGGGAGACAGAGCAGGGACTTGAGCGGTTTGCTTCGCTAGAGAATGGCCCAGGGCCCATACTGGAGACTCCTACAACGATTTTCGACACCACTGCCGCCAGGTCAAAAGGAATGGTTACCCGTGTGGAGCGGCCTATGACCAGTGGTTCGGGTCAAGCGTCGAGTCTGAGACATGCTGTGCTTGACGTAGCATCCAAGTCTGTTCAAGAGCGCAGAGCGGATGTGGAAGAGACAGGCACCAAGCCAGGCGCTCCACCCAAAGGCTACACAGGAGCGTGGCCCTGAAAGCGCTCTACGAGTATACAGACCGCTTTCTGGCTTGATGAGGCCGTTCTTCCTGGACTGCAGAACGAATGAATGAAGCTCTACTTACTTACCTCTTCTTCGCACTCGGCAGTTCACGCCGCCTACATCATCACACTGGAATCACTCGTTACGGGGGAGGGGAATGGCAATCAAGCATTGTCTTTTTACTTTGCAGTAGGCAGACGCAGCGACACCTGTTTGGGGGGAGAATCTTTTTCATTGACTCCTGATCATCATGCCGTATATAGCCGTAAACCATGCCATAGTCGTGGCAAGAACCCATTCCCAGACACCATGTTTTCAGTAAACCGAGAAGGCAAGGAGAATCGAATCGCGCGTTTACGAACGGGCGTTGCGGTCGCCAAAGCGGCGGGGGCCACGCTCGACAACCTGTTGTTGGGAGACGGCGATGACGTTGGTGGGGATGTTGTCGAACTGTGCATGTTAGCAATTGCTTCTCGTAGCGTGGTGGTGGGCGTAAGGATGACATACACCCAAGCTCTTGAGCAGATCCTTGGTCTCCTGGTCGACGTCGAGCGAGCCGGACTCGCTGTTCTGTGTGAAGTCGAGGGCGGAGATCTCGGGGACGTATTGATCCTTGCGCTCGCGCTCCTCTTCCTGGAGCTTGAAGGAGATGCCGCGGACGGGACCACGCTGAATGCGCTTCATTAAGTGGGTTGTGTATCCGGCGATCTTGTTCCTCAGGCGCTTGGAGGCAATGATGGCAATCTGCAGTGTATGGTCAGCCGGGTGTCCTGCTATCGCGAGGTGCCGCACGGCGCCGGCGTACCTCATCGCAGATCCTCTTGTTGGTCTCGAAGTCGAGCGAAAGCTTGGGGTAGTATCGCTCAATGATGACCTTGGCGGACTTCTTGACGGTCTTGGTGCGGACGCGACCCATGTTGGCGACTTGCTGTGAGCTGGGGAAGAAGACGTGAGGGGAAGGGCGGTGGCTGTCGGGTGGGTGGGAATTGTCGCTGCAGGAGGAGAAGTTGTCGTGGGCGGAATTTCGCTCGACTGTGTGCGCAGACCTACAGGTCTAGCTATGTACGGTTAGACGGTCACTAGTCACGCTATAGCCAATCAAATCGGCCTTTGCGGGCACTCCCGTCCCTACAATCCCATGCTCGCACGTGATGGATCGCGGCTTACGCTGAACATCACTACGACACACGGCAGCAGACTTGTCTGTTACGTGCAGGTTGGAATATCGCTTGCTAATTACAATTGCTAGGAGTAAATACGCTCAAGGAAACGCATTGCAAATGCTCGCTCGAAATACACGCCACTCATGCTCTCCGTCCATTCCTTCAACGGCAGAGCTCCCAATTTGCGAGTTCTTCGCAGCAAATACTGTACCACCATTGTCGTCTTGGTCTAGTGGCCTCCCTCACCACCTCCGCCACCATGACCCGCAGGGTTCGGGAAGTAGAAGGCACATATGGCAATAATGATATATACCATGACGCAAAGTACACCCTCGAGGTAGTTGGACTTCCTGTCTCGTAGGAAGGATCCCACTGCAAGAACCGCCAAAACAAGCGCCACGGCGTCAAAAATGGCGAAATTGTAGTCCATGCCCTTGCCAAGACCCCAGCCGACAAGCACGACGAGGGGTGCATTGAACAAAGCCGTCTGAATGGATGCGCCAAGCACATGAGCGAGGGCCATGTTGATCTGGTTGTCATACGCTTCATCAACGGCGAGCAGGTGTTCGGCGATCTTCTCGACAAGCGGCACGAGGATGAGACCAACAAAGGCGTCACTTACGCCCCGCTCAACAATCGTCGGGATCTCTTCAACGAGGAAAACAGCAATCATGGAGACGCAAGCCAGAGAGACCAATAGAGCTACAACGACTTCAGTCAAAGTGAGCTTGGGCTTGGCAAGCTCTTTATGACGATCCTTGTCCTTGTGGTCGTCCGCCTCGTAGATCTCATGGAAGAGGCCGTCATGAGAAATGGTTTGGTAAGCGACGTAGATGAGGTAGCCGATGATGGAGATGATGGCAACACCACGAGAAACCTCGAGAGTTTTATGGGTGATGGACGCTGCGTCGGCGGCGTAGTCTGTGTTGTTGTACAGATACTTGTTGAAGACGGCGGGAAGCACGAGAGCGGCTACATGCAAGGTTAATGAGGCGTCGTTGTTGACGTGCGACAATACTCACTAGCAGCAACAAGCATCAGCCCACTGCCGCTCTCTGAGACAGCATCATGGAATTCTTGCGTGTCGTGTCTCAACCCACCGGCAATGAAGCATGTTCCCAGACAGAGCAGCAGATTGGCCAAGATGGAGCCCAGGATAGCTGCCTGAATAATGAAGATGTTGGAATCGCCTACAGACTGCTTGAGCAGGACCATGAAGAGGATGATCTCGACGACGGAACCAAGCGTAGTCTCGAGAACGACGGCAATGGCCTTCTGGGGGATCTTGCGAGACAGCTCCTGGCCGGCGAACCCCAGCAACTGGGCAGCGGGCAGCATAGCAATATAGTTGGTGACGAAGATGGCTAGGTGCCATTCGGGCTTTGCAAAGTGCTGGTCTGCATGTCAGCGCACTCTTCTGCACCTGTGCGAGCGGAACATGGTACCAGTGCTATTGCTACAGGGACCACAGGCCACAGAATGTTGGCTAGCCGAGACAGGATGTTGTGGCCTTTGCCGCAGATGACGAGGAACTTGATGGGATGGAAGCCCCGGCGGCCGCTCTCGCCGTCGGGGTGGATGCCCTTGGTCACGGCGTGGCCATTGTGGTTGTACTGGGGCAGAGACCGGCCGTTGTCTCGTGAGGAGTGTCGTGCCGTCTTCTCGCTGGTGTACTCCCGCGACGAGCGTCCGTTGGTGTGCGAGGACCTGCCGTTTGGATACTCGCGAGAGCCTCGTCGAGAGTGGTGGGCCATGGCGGTCGTGATGGGTGTACAAGAGTACAAGAATGCTGCAGACGGGGGCGCAGGGTCAACGGGCAGTGTAGGTATATAAGCATTGACTGCCGAGCAGTCGTCGTCGTGTTTCAGGAGGCGCCTGCAGATCCGGCCGCAACAGCAGCAGTCGTCGACTCGTCGCACACAGTGAGCGGTCAAGGGGGAACAGAAACGCAATCAAGGACACGGAGCGTCACGGACGGGCTGTCTAAATGGGCGCACTGTCGGCGGGATGCTCGTCATCAATGGCGGCGGTGGGTGAAATCTCGTTCCTTGTTTACGAGGTGCGGACGTGCAGCCATCCGCTGGGAAGTGCTGCAGCCTGCAGGACCGCCTCGCCCGTCCGTTTGTTGCGCCGATGCAGCGACACTGGCCAGTCCTGCGCTGCCTCCGCCATTCATCGCGCTGCATTCTGACATGCGTCTCAGGGCCCAGCTAACTAGAGTCTAGAGCTTGTCCAGCAACCACGTCACCAAGCATTTCGTACGCCGTCCCTGGCGTTGCTTCGCCCCTTGGCACCGGCTATGTAGAGCCAGTTTCAGCTCCATCGCCCCGTGATGTCACCGAGCGGCCCGTGTGGCCCAAACAGGCCCGATTGTCAATTTACTGTGTGCCTGTACTCTGTACATACATAGACAGAGCCACAGAGTTCCGCCGTCTGCGCCCCATTTGCGCGTTTTTCGCTCAGCCCCAAAAGCGCCTGCAGGAATCCTGTCCTGCAAAGGCAGATTCCCGTCTCAGCGACGCTGTCCAGGACAGAAAGCCCCGGTTGTCTTTATCGACCAATCAGAAGCGTAGCTTTTACCCTGAAAGCTCTAAGCAGCCGCTTGCACCACTATGGTACAATCTTGGAACAAGCATCGTCAAAACATCATTCCTCTAAAATGCTCGTACCAATACCATACAGACTGCAAGCCCTCCTCGCATCGCACTGACGAATGTTCGACTACCTATACGCCAAGCCTCGTTCTTCACACGACTGAGAAATGTCCCTGCATAACCCTGAATGGCCGCCCGGTCTTGTGCCATGCTGACAATGCTCGCAAGGTTGTCCGCACAACAAAATGGGTGTGTCTCAATTGCTCACACACTAGTAATGTTTTTTTTAGTAAGGTATTATAAGTATCTATTACTATATTAGCTAGTACTAAAATAGATAGTACACTAATCTACTAGGGAAATAGGCTACTATACCTAACCTATACTCTATATACCTATTATCTATTATTATAAGGCTATTTAAATATATATATATAGCTATACTAATTAAATTTTTAGTATTATAGTTATTACCTAGTACTTATAATAAATTATAATATATTAAATCCTACTAAAACTATACTAAGTAGTATACCTATATCTAAGGCTAAGCTTTATTAAGGCTTATAAAACCTAAAAAATATATAGCTATAAAGAAAGAAGTTATTTACTATAGAAGCTAGTAGTAGCTTAATAACCTCTACTAAGTTTAAGCTATACTAACTATATATTAGTAATATTTAGAGTCTTAGTATAATATATAAATATTAGAGAGATAATATTATTATTATATACTATAACTACCTACTTTAGTATTAAATATATATACTAGAGGTAGTAAAAGTTAGCTTTATAATAAAGTTAATCTATATTAGAAGTACCTATATAGCTACTATATATATTAAATTTAATAGTATTAATACCTATATAATACTTTAAATAAGTAATAGTCTTAGTTACTTATATATACTTAATATTAATAACTAAATAAGCTATAATAATAGCTTATAAGCTTATATTATTAAGCTATATAACCTAATACTTAGTATTAAAAAAGTAGTAATTTAGGTAAGCCTATACTTTATAAGTATCTAGGATAGTAGCTAGTAACTATATAAGGCTAGTAGTTACTATCTTAAGGCTAAGGACTATAGTAATTAGGTAAAAGATTTTATTAAAAAGTAACTAGACTTATATCTAGTTAGCTACTATAATTCTAGCTAGCTATAAGTAGTAAAAGTAATATAGCTACTTAAAAAATAAGGCTAGGAGTATTATAATCTTAGTATTATTCTATACTATAATAGTAAAGGCTATATTACTAGAATTATATTTATAAAATATAATAACCTTAAGCTTCTATAGTACTATAGTAAGTTAACTTTTATAGACTCTATATATAAAATAAACTACTTATAGTAGTATTTATTTATACTAATAATTTATAATTATTATAAAAGTTACTTACTAGTTACTTATATACTACTAAGTATAGAAGAGTTAGTTATAATTATAGCTAGCCTATATAAGATTAAAAATCTATATAAATAGTAGCTTAGTAAATAATAAAAGCCTTAATATTTTCTTATAGATAATTCTATAGCTAAATAGCTAGCTATTAAAAAGGTATTTTAAGGCTTATTAGATTGTGAAAGGTAGCTATAGGTATAAGTATTTGCTTTACACTATAAGGTAATAGTAAAGAGATAACTCTATATTCTATAGGTTATATAATAATACTTATCTCCCCTATAATATATATTAGGTATAGGTTAAATATACCTATAGTACTAACTAAGTATATTAGATATTAGACCTAGTATAGAATAATAAAGAATCTTATAATCTTTATTATAGAGCCTTCCTCTCTAGCTAATATCCTAGTAGTAAGTTTAGCCTTAATAAAAACCTAAACCTTAAAGGATACTAGGAAAAGAGTATCTAATTATATCTTAAGTATTACCTTACGTATGTAACACGCGTATTATTATTATAAGGTAGCTATATTATATTTATATAAAGCTTTTTACCTTTACCTTAACTTTTTATAGTCTAGTAATATATTAATATATCCTATATATAAAAATAAGCTACCTACTTTATTTTATACTTACTTAACTCTCTTTCCTCTTATCTTTAAAATACCTACTACATACTTATAATATATACTCTATACTTACTACTATAGTTTACTATCTATACCCTTACTATATTATATATACCTATATTTATAATACCTACCTATTCTTATAAAATAAGGTTAAAAAATATACTAATTAAGTTATAGATATTATAACCTATATATACTATACTTAAGGTATTACTAACCTTAAAAAGTAGTATAATAAGCCTACCTATTAGTATTATAAATACTATACTAAGAATAATTATAGTAGATATAATATAGTATAGAATTTAGGTAGTCTATTATATATATGCCTATACTAATCTATATAAGTTCCTACTAATATAAATAGCTATATTAATTATCTCTACTACCTCTATATAGTATATAATACTACTATTACTACTACTAGTATACCTTATACTAATATAAAGGTTATTTATATAAGTATTAAACTTATATATATATAGTACTAATTTAACTTAGAGCTTTTAAATTACTATTATATTATGTATTATACTAGTATAGTATTAGGTATAGCAACCTAGACGCCTACTATATTACTTTAATTTTTAAGCTTAATTCTTAAAAAGTAGTACTAAATTATAAATACTCTAGAATAGCTTATAGGATACGTAGCTTATATAGTATATATACCTTTCCTATAGGCTGGCCGTTAGGTTAGGACCGGGTTAGGGTTACACTAGCTTACGTAAACCTCTAACCTAACCCAAGAACTAACCTACTAAAAGTTAGTACTACTTAAATTAGGTTAGAGTTAGGGTCGTACAGACTAGGACCTAGGCTAGAGATTAACTAGGTTGTTACTAGGGTTAAGGTCTAGGTCTAACTAAGCGCTAGTCTAGGGGCTTATAATATATCTCTACTATTTATAGATTTTACTTATTAACTTTTAGTTAGTGTATATATTAAGGTTTATAGTATATTCTAGTATAAAAAATTATAGTTCTTAGTATTAGTTATAAGTTATAGATTTTAAGGAAGTAGATTATAAGGTAATAGATTATTATAGGTTATTATTACAGTAATATCTTAGATTTATCTAGCTAGAACGAAGATTATGCCTCCTAATTCTAAATTATAGTAGTATCTAAAGGCGCTAGCTTCCTATAGTAGTGCTTTACTAGCTATAAATCCTTTACCTAAATTGTAACTTTCTTTATATAGATAGTATTTATATTTAAGTCTAAAGGTTTTAGCTACTATACTAATAGAATAGGTTAAAATTTTATACCTTTAAAGTAGCTAACTAGGAATACTTTAGTAGCCTTTTAGAGGGCTCTAAGAGTAGAACTCTATAGCTAGTAGGAATAGTAGCCTGCTATAATTATAGTAATAATTTTATAGATAAGATAGGAGAAAGGGAGCTTCTATAAGAGTAACTTAGTTATTTTTTACTAGCACTAAATCTCCCTAAGAGTAACAGCTATACCTTTATTAGTAGAGATCTGTAATAATATAATATAATTACTTACTACTAGGCTAAAAGTAAATTTTTTTTTATAGCTTAGGAATTAAGCTAGTTTCCTATAGCTATATAGTTATTATAGGTCCTTTTATAGCAGCTAGATAAGGTGCTTTTTATATAGTTATGTGTGTTTTCTTAGTAGTAGTAGTAGTAGTAGCCTACCTAGCTATTTTAATTAATTTCTTTATATTAGCTATTTTAGAGGTTATTATTAATTAAAAGTTAGAGATTGTTTATATTAGGAGGCTGTTAGGTTTATATTGTATTTTTACTTAGCTTATGTGTACTAGCAGGACCCTGTATAAATTTATTACTACCTAGAGTTAGCACAAATATAAAAAAATTACACCTCCTACTACATACTACGTAATACCTAATATATACTGTTATTATAAGCTATTATTACTTTATAATATATATATATTATCTAGGTATAATTAATAGTATTAAATTTTATTTAAATAGTAGAGTGTAGGGCTGTGCGTGACAAAGTATTAAGTTCTAGGTACAATTTTAGGCTATACAACCTACTAAAAAAGCTCTAGGGTATTAGCTATATAGTCTCTATAGGTTTTAAGTTTTATACTAAATAGATAAAAATTAAATGTTAGTAAGTATTGTATGTTTTTACTTAAGTAAAAGTAAAAATTAATACAGCAAACGCGCAGAACTAGGCTATTAGCTATATAACTTTAACCTTAAACTTTTTTCTTTCTTACCTAAACTTTTTATACTATAATAATAGTACCTTATTATAGTATAGTACGTCCTACCTATTATATTAGCTAATAAGCGTAGACTTAGCAACGCTAAGTCCCTTAGCGATTAAACCTTAGTTATTAGCTCTAACCCTCCTAAAAAACTTAAGGAAAACACTTTAGGGTCCCCTTATATAGTAATTATAATATAAGGTATTTATAGTAGTTGCTAATTTTATTACTTAGAGCTTTATAAGTAAGGGTAATAAAATTTAATACTAGATTACGTAGTATAGTTAAGGTTTATCTTATTAAGGGTGCCTAACTAACCTTTTAGTAGCTTTTAGGGGTAAGCTAAGTACTAGCTTTAGGGCTAAGGCTTAGTAAGAGAAAGCTGCGTAATAATTAGTAGAAGAGGGGGCCTTAGAAAAGGCTAGGGCGTCTAATTACGCAGCTAGGCATGTGCTTAAGAAGCAACTAGATAAGGACACTAAGTATACAGCACTTTCTCCTAAAGATTAGGCTACTATTCTAGCCTTAAAGGTTAAATACCTCTAGTAGGAGTAATTTAATAACTAGTAAAGTTGTTAGTAATAATAGTTAGTTATAATAGCAGTATACTAATAAGTATTAGGAGAATAGCTAGAGATAAAGTTTATTGCTGTTTATATAAAGTAGGCTTTAATTTGTAAAGAAGAGGCTAAGGTAAAGTATGCTAAGGCCTTAGAGAAGCTTAAATATAATAAGGCTGCTAAAGAGAAAAAG